>CM038795.1:270050637-270293823 GCA_021764765.1 Vicia sativa | reverse complement strand
TGTGCTTTCTTTGGTTGTAGCCAGTTAAGCTACGGCACTTGCTCCTTTTTCTCCGATGGGGTTCCTTAGAATTTTGGAATGTCACACACTATCTTGTTGTAGCTTTTGGGATTCAAAGTGTAAATTTACGGGTCGTTTGATATTCAATCACCTCATACCTTGCCGCTCGAAGAAGCGAGCGCCAATCTAAAGCTCCTAAGCTAGAGGATGATTGAATAGGGGCAGCTATTACCCAAAATTTACCTCTTCATTTTTATAAATAATTGGCTAACACTTAATTAATAGGTGCATCGCATACATATCATTCATGCATTGATCATGGGTTGAGATTTTCCAATCGTGTAGATACATGCAATTTTGAAGAAGAGGTTTGTTTCTCACAAGTTGAATATTTGAGGTTATCAATTCAGGCGTCATTTCAATATAAGCGTGTCGAAGCCGATTATTATCTCGCAAGTTTGGTATTACGATCGTCTATCGGTGGATCGATTACAATTTCAAGCTACGATTGTGTTGTGGTCGGATATTTGAACTGACGATTCTATGGCCTTAGTGAGTTGTGAAGCATTGGTATTTGGCTTATCGATCTACGCGATTTATCGGAAAATCAAACGACGGATAAAATGATATTTGGCGTGTATCGGAAAAGTCAACAAAAGTCAAAGTTTGGTGAGTGGAGTTTTGGTCAAAATTACGGTCAAAAGTCGACATTTGAGAAAATCCGATCATTCTTGAAAATCGGAAGAATCGGGTGAAAATGAGGTTTCTTGCATTTTAAGTAATTTTGGACTTAGAAATTTTCTAAGTTTAAAGTACTTTGTGTTCATGGAGCCATGTTGCGCATTCGTATCTTGCGGATCGTGGTCGGAAGTTTGTGAATTGATAGTCGTTGGAAAGGGCGCATTTCATACTCAGACTTTGTCTGGTGAAGATTTTTTCGAAAAATGCTCGGTTTCGAGTTATAAAGCTCAAGTTTGAAGTTCATAACTTTTGAAGTTTTACACTTAGTAAAATTTTGAGTGTTTTAACATGTTCGCGCTTGAATTCGAGAGGCAATTTACCGTGTTTCGGCGTCGATTCGAATTAAGTTCAACATCAAAGTTGTTCATTTAATGGCAATCTACAACTGCTGAAGAAGTCGAATCCATTCGGAAGCGGATAAAAATTACAGAGCTCGGAAGTTACGGTTTATCATTCCTCAAATCTCAAACACTTAGAAATATTTTGAAGTGTTTGTTTCTATGCTTTTGCTGACAGCTTCAGGGTCGATTTTATCATAGTTCATTGCTCCGAATCGAAAAATGCTCAACGGAAAAGTTGTTCATTTAATGGCAATCTACAACTTTGCTGAAGAAGTTGAATTCATTCGGGACTCGGATCGGATGTTATAAAGCTCAGAAAATAAGAACTCATTATGTTTGTTAAATTCGAGTATTTTTGTGCACATGTTCAGGGCTATTTTCGTCAATGATTCAGTCGCCGCACGAAGAAATTCTGAACACGAAAGTTTGAGTTCTTAATTTCATCTACAAGTTCTGTTTAGAAACTTTTTCGTTTGGACATCGAGCTGAGAATACGGGCGCCGTAAGTGACATAAAGTTGTTAAATTGCAAGACAGCATGCACATTTTGCCATGGCTATGAGGCGCATTTCATCGAGCAGTTGGTGTACATATGTTCGAGGCTTTTCCCGTCGATCAATCGGCGCGGAAAAACTCGAACACGAAGATGAAGTTCTGTATATTATACAAGTTCCGTTTAGAAACTTTTCGTTTCGGACGTCGGGTAGGAGATACGGAGCTAGTAAGTGATAACAAGTTGGAAAACGCATGTCATGTGCAAGACTTGCCCACCAGCCAAGCATTTCATCGAACTCGCGGGACAAATTTCAAACACTTTTATTCGGTAAAGGCTCGTTTGGATTTTATTCGAACTACAATGTTGTATTACCGTACTCTTTCGGATGTGTACGAGAGTTTCATTATTTGGTCGGGTATCGAGAGAGTTACGGGGCTGCAAAGTGAGGTATAAGGATTGATGCATTAAACATGACACTAGAAAATCCTCAAGCGCTCGAAGTCGGTTTGTGTCGGTGTGACTTGAAGCTAATTACGGAGCTTGTGATCATTTTAGTCGAATACTCAACATCAAAGTTGTTCTACCATGCCTTCTTTCCATAACACGAGTCTTCGTTATTTAGTCGAGTATCAAAGGAATTGGATCACCAACTTGACACTCGGCCATTAGCTTGCCATTTTTATTCTTCTTGCCAAGAACCTCATAGTAATGCTCTTGTTGTCATCACAGGCCGCGTCTCATAACTCCATCATGCACTTCACTCTCCATTTATTTTATTTTTGAACCATTCAACTACCATTTTCATAAAAAATGTTCTTCTTCTTTTTTTTCTCTTTCAATAACGGTAAAAGAAAACTCATTTCTTTTTTTTACTTGATAACAACAATAACAGAAAAATCTAACAACCTCACGACCATTTTTTCATTCATTTTCTCAACTTTTCACCACCATTTTCTTTTCTTTCCTCACTTTCATCCATTCCGACCTTGACTCTAACAAACTCACACTTTCCACCAATTCTTCACCTTCACACACAATAACAACCATCACCATTTTTATGATTATGATTCTTTCTCCCATCCTCACGGGGACAACACTTTTCCTCTTCCTCTCATAACCACCATAACACCATCCATTCATCACCTCCATTAACCACCACTATCTATCTTCACCACCACCTCTAGCAACCATTCTTGACACTCATTCTCACGCTAACAACCATAACAAAATTCTGTTTTAACTTTGTTCTCTTTGAACATAACCGCTTCTTTCAATCTCGGATCTCTTTACGCAATCTATCGAATTTCATCCATCATCCATTCACGACCTTGCTCATCCTCTCACTCATTCAACCGTTGCCTCTACCGTCCCTCCCTGGCGGCAATCACAATACCACTCCTTCATCCATTCTTGCATAACCTTCATGCAAGTAACGGCAAGAAAGGATCCATTCCTGTGAATTCTTCTTGCCTCCACTCCCTTCATCATCGCGTGAGATAGCGCATGGGTTTGTATCTGCAACTTCCGTCATGTTTCAGGTTAGCTCCGCGGCGGAATCGTTTTGGTTTTGGTTGAAGGTTCGATCCTCTGAGTTCACTTCGATCACAGGTCATCACCGTTATCGTCGCTCAAGCATCGAGGTCATTCTTGAAGGCATGGAGTTTTAAGCATTCATTCGCCTATTCTTGGTGAAGGACATTATAAGTCTTTTACGGAGCTCAGCGGTTGGAAGCATGGCGGACGTACTCCGTTCGGTGGCTCCCGAACCTTCTAATGCGTTTACGTTACTTTTGCTAGCATCGTGTAGTTAATGCTTGAAGACCTAGGATGATGTTAGATATTGGTGTTAGAGCCATAGGTTCGATTCGAGTTTTCTTGTTTCGGATCTTGGATTTATGTATGGAGTTCACTATGATTGAATAAGTTTAAGGAAAATATGAGATCGGTTGTAACTAGCATGGAAAACCGAGTTAGACAGTCGGATTGTTTCGTTTTCCGTTGAGTTTCGTTTTCGACCACCTTTCGTGGAGAAGAAGGCCGTTCCGCGAACCCTACCCACGTGTTCACGAACCCTCCGCGTGCCTCTTTCCCCTTGGCTCATGTGATTTTCATACCGTCCCGGATCTTGACACGTGGCATTGTGTTTAATTTCAAAAAATCGAATATAACTTAAATTAATGTGTCAATTGATATAAGTTTTGTAACACATGAATAAGCGTGACGATTGACATATAATAAAATCTGAACAATAAAAAATAAATAAATCTGAATATAAAAAAATAAGATTTTTTTTGTGTTATTTGTTTGGACAAAAACTGGACTGAATTGGGCTTAGATAGGTTCTGGACTTAGTATTTGCTCACATACCCCACATATTTACGGATCCAATGCATTATAACATGATTTAGTTCATTTAGGAATTCTGGTTTACACCCCCCCTGTTTCATGTACCATAATACTAACACCTAATCAATTTTGATTTCGATTTCGATTATTTTGATTTGTAAAAAATACATAGAAAACATATTCTGACATTTTAGGATATTAGAACATTTTGACATCTTTTAACATTTTTTTAATTCATTTTTAATAACATGATTAAAAGTATGTTTCACTCATGCCACTTGAAATTTTACGTGTGCATTTCTATACTTGGTTTTGGGTCTAACTCCTTCTTGGTATTTTGCATTTGTACACCCGTGTGCATTTCTATACTTGTTTTTGGGTCGCACTTCTTGCTTGGGTGTTTTGTGTTTGTACACCACATGTACATCCTTTTGTTTGCTTTTGGTCTAACTCCTTCTTGCAGACGTTGTTGCTTCACATGCGCTGGCGCGCATCCTCTTTGCTTTGATGCCTCGAGCTATTCTCACGGTTTACTCTCATTGCATGGCTGCGGTGCAGAAGTTTTAGGAGTATTTCTATAGCTTGCGTTGCTCTTGGATTTAATATCCGTCGGGTATTTATTTTACTTCACTTATCGCATTCTCTTACTGACTTTCCTAGATATCATGAGAAGTAGGGCTTTCTGACTTTCTTTGCCATGAGAAGTAGGAATAGAGATGCATGAAGGGGCTTCGTAGTTGGAGCATGTTCGGGAACCCTCGGTTTATTTAAAGACCCGTTAGGGCAATTCTACTTGTGATCGTGCATATTTGCTTGTTTGTTTCTGCGGGTTCCCTTGGTTAGGTTTGGTTCTTTAGCCTAGACTTTAGGATTCACATACTTTGCATGTTAACATAGGTAGAGATTCCTCATCTTTAACCATAGGTCTAACCTTTTTAGTTTCTTTGCATGTTGCATTGTGAATAAAACTAAAACTTGTTTTCCTTTCAAACTCAAAACACTTAATAATGGTTTAAACTCCTTTCTCAAGGTAAAACAACCAACCAATACCAACTCTTTTACGCCTGGCGCTTTCTTTCTTTGTGTTTAAAACCTTTTCACAAGTAAAAACACAAAACACACAAAACAAGTAGTAGAACTACGGTAGCTCGACTTTCATTGCGAGGGAATCGTAGGCATCTTGTCACGGGGCTCGACCGAGCAAACTTTGTAAATACTTCCTTCTTTTCCCCGTGTTTTCTTTATTTTACTTTCTTTCACATGCATTCTCTTTTAGCATGCATATATAGCAATCAAGCAGTAAATAGATTTAAACACACCCATTAGATAGAAAATAGAAGTGGATATCGTAGAGTACTACGGACGTGTAGGGTGCTAATACCTTCCCTTCGCGTAATAGATTCCCTTACCCTATCTCTCGGTCGCAAGACCGTGCCTTATCCCTTTCAGGTTTTCGCGATGCGTTCACCTTTCTCCTTTTATGAGATAAAAAACGTTCGATGGCGACTTCATTGATATAGTTATCGGATGATGTTCAGCCGGTTGTTTCATTTGGCTCACATGTTTTGATGGGTTATGTGTTTTTTTAATTATAAAAAGAGTTTTTAACACAAAAGAAAACCCGTAGGCAAAAAGGTTTGCATTGGTTGGTTGTTTTTACCTTAAAAAAGGAGTTTGAACCATTATTAAGTGTTTTGGTTTGCAAAAGAAAGAAGAAAACAATTTTTAGTTTTATTACATGCATGGATGCAAAAGAAACTAGAAAACAAACAAGGAAACTATCTAATGTTATCCCTAATGTCATCATGCATGGATTACAACCTAAGGTCTAACTCGAATCACTACCTAAGATAGAGTCGAGAAGATCCTAAAGGAACATGGCAAAGGTTTACAACCTAGATCTATGTCTATCTCGAATCGCTAGCTAAAGTAGAGTCGAAGATGACAAAAAGAAAGGATGGAAAAGGTTTAAAACCTAAGTCTATGTCCATCTCGAATCACTAACTAAAGTAGAGTTGAAGAAGCGACAAAGGGATGAAGCAAACAAGTGCTTTGGCAAAAGCACAAACAATGCAATGCAAACAAACAAATGGCATACAAGCCGGAAAAGGAGGAAATCCCATAGCCTCGAGCGATGCAGGCATACCGTGAGTCAACGAGGCCGACATCGATTCACGTGAAAAGTATCACCGCATGACATGAATTGTCACGTGAAGAGCAAATAATGCGAGCTCGCAATAAATGCGAACCCGGGGAAAAGCGTGGAAGTCGGAATAGGAACTCTTGCCACTTTATTATTTCGATAAAGGAAGCAACACGATTCGCGTGTCTTTGGTGACAGACTAGAGCGTGCGAGAGTCGATTCGGACCCTTTCCGCTTGCCCATCATATCATCATGACTCGATAGTAGGAAATATTAAAAGCGGGACTTCGCGGGTGGTACCACGTCGGTGTCTAACCACTCGACCTGTGCTGAAATGTAAACCTTAAGAGAATTACCTCCCTATGCGAGATGGAGATTTTAAACAAACCAAACACAATTAGCAAACGAGCGCCCTAGCGGGTCTTTAAATAAACCGGAGGGTTCCACGAATATGCTCCAACTCGTAAGCCTTGTACATCTATTCCTACTTCTCATGGCAAGGAAAGCGGTAAAACCCTACTTCTCATGCTCTCTAGAAAAGCGGTAAAGAATCGATAAACAAGTAAAATAAATACCAAAGGATAAAGATCCGAAGAGCACTCTGAGCTAAAAAATACTCCATAAAACTTCAAGTCTTTGGCGGCACGCAATAAATACGTGAAAGTGTCGGAGGAACAAAAAGCATAATCGGATATGTGTCATGCACATCGAAGCAAATACACTGTACAAGATCGTAATCGATTGAGGATAAGGATGTGCATGAAATATGCGGGGTCAAGAATGTGTTTATACACATTCGGCGTATATCAATAAACACCGAGAAACTATCCGGATAATACGGACAAAGGATGCATTGATATGCCGTTGAGGTGTGTGTCATACCCCAAAATTTGCACTCCTATTCCTCAAGACATCTCACATATCCATACTCAAGGATTCCTCAAGGGTTGATCAGACAAATCCTCTCTTAGACAATCAACCCAAACTAGGGTTTGGCAATTCTCAGATCCAGATAGATTTCCATCATCTCCAATGGTCATCATGCCTCCTCATATGCTTCAAAGAATCTCCATGTCAAGTTTCAAGCCTTACAAGTCAAGTTTCCTCAAACAATTGCTCAGATGGTTGAAAATCAGTTGTATTGGACAAAAAGTCAACTGTGGTCAACATACAGTCAAACTTCATGATTTTTGGTCAACATCCTCATTTTGAAGTCACATACATCATTTTATCAAGGGTTGATCATGATTCTTCAAGAAAACTCAAGATTTCCTCAAAAGTCAAACTTTCCAAATTAGGGTTTCCTAGAGAAAAGTCAACTGAACTTTGACTGAGCATAACTTCTTCATACTTTCTCAAAAAAATTTCCACCACCTCTCATTTTGAAGGAAATTCAATTCTATACAACTTCATGTCTCACAAGCATGGTCAAAAAATGCTTCATTTTGAAGATATGGATCAAAACATTACAGGTCCTTTTCAAAGTCAACAAAAAGTCAACTTTTTGTAATGAAGTTTTATTGGGCATGGAAACTCCAATTGAGATGAAACCAAAGAGGTTGTTTAGAGGACACCTAGATCTTTCTAAAAACTCCAAAAACACTCAAAAATGTGGAAAATTGAGCAAAATACACCTTGTACAAGTTGGGCATTTTTGAAGATTGCACAAGAGATACTTGTCAAAATCCAATTTTTTCCAAATGGGCCTATAATTTTATGATCCAAACTTGATCATAATATTATTTGTGACCTATTGATGTCTTGCCACGACCACCTTTTATTTTTTTGATTTATGTTTGAATTTAAAAGCATTAAATTCAAATTTAAATTAAATAAAATATGAAAACAAAATATATTTTCAAATGGGTTGGATTTTTATCAAACTTGAGGTCCAAGATAGCCCATACAACTTGCCAATTTCGTGCTAGCTCTTACATGGAAGGAAAATCAAATTTTCAAAAGATTTGATTTTATTTGAAAGAAAATTATTTTGCATTGAATGGCATATCTTTTTCTTTCTCTTTGCTCCATTCTTCACTCTATAAATACACAACAACCCACAGTACAAGAGGGCGAAACCCTAGCCCATACAAGCAACCTACTTTTCTAAAACATTTCTCAAAGTTGTGAAATTGAATCCTTATTTCAGCCAAATTTCAAAGTTCTAAGCCTTCCATTGTGGTCCACGAGGATCCCGGCAAGCATTCCATCCTCTCGAAGCCAAATCATCACAGATCGCGCCATCTAACTCTCACCGGTTTGGATTTTCTAATTTCAATTCTTGTATTCCATGCATTGCTAATTGTTTTCATGTGTTTATTTGAACTCGAGTATTCTTTAGAGTGTATTTGATGCATTACATGTGAGTTTCCGCGTGAAATCATAAGTCACCATTATTAGGGCTTTTAGGCATGGGTTTGAAACACAAGTTCTGGCCGTTTCGAGGACAAAAGGATAGCACCATCGTGCTCTTGAGGATCGATGGCGTCACGGGCTTTGTTTAGCTTGAATGATGCGTTTGCGGGTTTTGGGTTGATAGCCATCGGAGAAGGCGGCGGGCTAGGGCTCGGCGTCGTTATTGAAGACTCGGTGAAGGCATGCGTGGCGGTCGAACTCTTTGATTCGTCCATTCATAAACCATGGGGCCCTTGGTTGTATGCGTTAATTCCAGAATCGGACACGTTTTCCTTTATAAACAATTCTTTCAATTTCCAAACACCAACTACTTTGGTTCGGTGGTAAGGGGCGTGAGTTTTCACCAGATGGTCACCAGTTCGATCCCTGGCAAGACCATTCTTTTTTACTCTTTTGAAAAACTAACCTTTTTTTTTTCTTCTTATTTTCTTTAATATTTTTCATCTAATTTAATTAATCTTTGAATAATTTTATCATGCATTTAAAAAATCACAAAAATATTTTTCTTTTTTGCATTATTATCAGAAAATGTTTATTTAATTTTTAATATTAAAATTAATATTTTTGCATGCATATTTTATTTAATTGCTAATTAATCATTAAAATGACTTTTAATTGTTTTAAATATCAAATCAATTCGAAAATTACCAAAAATTATCTTATCATTTTATTATCATGACTAATCAAAAGCTTTCCTCATTTAAAAATATGCTTTTGCTAACATTTTCCTCTTATGCAATTTCTCTTGTTTTCGATTATGTATTTGTTCACGAGGTTGTAACGTTTGGACGATTTTTTGCTTTTCTTTTCAATTATGTAACGCCTATGGGATGTAATAGTTTAATTAGGACTTTTATTTCCGCACTCATATATAGCGCCCCAAAGCCATGTAATAGCGTAGGACTTTATCTTTCCGCACTTTACATTTCCATAATTTACTCGCACCCTATAAGCGCTAGTAACTAGGCGTGTATGGCAAGATAAAATTGGACATAGATCACTCATAATTTCAAGATAACATATAACTGAATTGACACACTCTTTTCACACACGCACCCCTTAGGGTAATTCTCTCTCGTTGCCTTACGAATACAAATGGTCAAGTCCCTCGAGCGTGGAGGTATCTAGCACCGTTGCCTTCAAAACAAATCATCATAGTCCCCGATACAAGATCATAGACCCACGATGTCGCCTCTGAATACATGATCTTGACCCTCGATTTTCGCCTACGAAAATGATGATAGTCCCTTCGAATGTGCTAGGATACTCCCTACAAGTTGCCTTATGACCATCGATGTCCTTCAAATGTCCCTCTTACATCCAACGAATGGGGTTACCTACCAACTAATGGTATGGATAACACTATTCTAAAGGAACGTAAAACAACACGAAAGCGACCATTACGAGTAGGTAATAAGACTTTTAGTTGCTTGCTCTAACAAAATACTTTCACACACTCACTTTTGTCAAAGTTCAAACTCTTTTCAAAAGCGAAACATTTCAGAACACTTTGTATACATTCCTACATGAATCATTACAAAGTCAAAGCGAAATGCCTTTTCAAAACATTTTGTCAAACACACGAGAAAACACCTTTTAAAATGATCTAAGAGCAACTAAGAGCCCGTAGATAACTACGGATGGAAAGGTGCTAATACCTTCCCTTCAACCTTCTCCCTCCTCGAGAATCTCGAAGGTTTTTCCTATTCTTTTCACCTTCCCTTATTGGATAAAAGAAAAGTCGGTGGCGACTCTTGCTATCCGCATTTGCGATACAAAAATCTCAAAGTCAGGTTCAGTATTCTGAATTGGCGACTCTGCAGGAGACACCCTAAGAGAGAATGCCTGGGATTTCTAGATCACTTTTATTGCTTTCTGTTTGACTTGCTTGCTTTATCTTTAAGGGTTGCTTGGGTATTATATTTGTGGGATCCTACACCGGATCGAGGTTTCCTTTAGGTAAGTAGCAATCGTCGCGACCGTTAGGCGTATATCGAAGGTCAACATGATGGCGTTAGTGTGACACTTTGGATGTCCGATACTCTTCATTTCAAGTTGAGGATAGTATTTGGCTTCGCGTGGTGTCATCGACACTAACTAAACTTTTAGAACCTTAATTGACCCATCTTGGCCATTAGAAGGTAGTGAGATGGCCGACTTTGGTGTAGACAAGGTTGGTATACTCGATGCTACGCTCATTAAGATCAGACTTTTGGGATATTTTGGTCGACCACTTGGTAGTCGTATTGAAATAAGCGCCTACGAGAAAGATCAATGATAAGATTCCTAGAACCGTTACTATTATAGGACGGGATGAACCAACTCAAACTTTTGGTGGGGTAATCACCTATACCTCATGCAAACCTTAAACCTAGGCTCATTGTGAATTGTTTGTGTGTGCTAAACATGACATCATGACATCATCGCATTGCATATCATTTCTAACTATTTCAAGGACCTAGTTTATCTTTGCTCTGTTTTGTAGGGATTATGGCTTCTAGAAAGACTATCGAATCAACTTCATGGGTATACCTTCTCACTCAAAGAATTGGTTTCAGATTCGATCATGCTCGGTTCATCAAAAGACATGGTTATCGCTTGACTTGGTTATCTCGGTTTGAAGAAGATATGATGCATGTCCTATTCAGTTCTTTGATCAAACACCATTGCTTTACATTCCGGATTATCGAGTTGGTTCCTACCTTGGAAGAGTTCTAAGCTACTTGGGATACCTATTCTTGATCAAATGCCATTCACCGGTTTAGAAAAGGTTCTAGATGCGAAGACATCGCATCGACATTACACCTAAAGCGCTCGAGACATTGAAGCCAATTGGGAAACAGGCGGAGTTAAGGGTTTACTTGCTAAGTTCCTAATTAAGAAAGCCGAGAATTCCTCAAAGTTATGAGTTTCCATGCATTCGAAGACATTGTGGCCTTGCTAATCTATGGTTTGGTTCTATTTCTAACGGATCAATTCATAGATGTGGCCATCAAGTTATTCCTTACTCGCAATCTTGTGCCTACTTTACTTGGAGATATTCTACATTCTCTCACACTCATTGCTATCAAAGACAAGGAACTCTCATGTGTTGCATACCGTTACTTTCCAGGTGGTTTATTTACACCTTCCTCCATCGTTTTGAAGAACGAGCAAAGATTGAAGTGGTCTCAAGACTAATGTCACTCTCTCATTCGAGATATCCGTTGGTGTCTTTTCTCTCGAAAGGACTTCACATTCATTGGCGTTGTGGAGAATTCCTAATGTACCACTCCTTGGTATAAGAGGAGGTATTACTTACAACCCTTCTTTAGCTCTCGTCGGTTTGGTTTTGCTCGAAGAGATGGTCTCATGATATGCTTCTCCAAGATATTGTGTTCGACTACACGATCTCGAATTCAGTGAAGGTTCATACGCTTGGGGCATGGTAAAGAAGGCGATACCAAGACTTTGGGGCACCAAACTCCATTCCTTGGGAACCTTACCTCAAATGGGTGAGCTCGGCTCAAAACCTCATGATGCCATTCACGCTTGTTTTACGATAATTATGGAACCTGTTATAGGTGGCGTACTATCTTGTTCTCCATCGACATGCCTCTGATTTTGAAGACTTGAAGAGATCCTGGATTCGACAAGAAGAAGGGATACATTTGAGCTCGGTCTATGCAAGTGAGAAGAAGGTACTAGAGTTGACCAAGCTACTTCACGAGGGCGGAACATCAGCCTACCTCGGCACCAGAGGAAGCGCCATGGGAGACTTAGAGCTTTAGGATTTTTCTTTTATCTTATTGTTTTGAACTATCTTTTGTACTAAAAGAAAAGAATAAAAGAGAACTAATAAATGTTTGTTCGTGCTTGTTCATCAACAGAGAAAGAAGAGGTCATTGGTGTTCTCAACATGGGTAGACGTTACAAGGTGGTCTAAAGTGGTCAGCGGATGAGGCTCTCAAAAGTGTCAGAGCGGGGAAGTGTCAAGGAGGCAGTGGCGAAGATGATCGGTGAGCTGAGAGAAAGGAGAAGACTATGAGGATCAATACTCGGCAGAAGATGACAAATACAAGCAACTTGAAGACCGTCTGAATGTTGTGGAAAACACAAGATGTTCGGGTTGAATTTTGATGATCTGAGTCTTGTCCACTGTGGTGATTCCTCCAAGTTCAAAGTTCTACCTTTGCCAAGTATGATGGCATTTCTTGTCAAAACTTCATTTGAAGTCCTATGTTCGGAAGATCAACCCCATGTGATGTGAAAGTTGTGGATGCATTATTTTCAAGAGTTTGTCCGAACTCAATTGGAGTGGTATTATCGACTAGAAAATGGCAGTATCCGTACTTGGGTGACTTGGATGCTTTCTCTGAGCGGTGAGTACAATCTTTGAATTGACACCCATCGCATGCCTACTGAGCATGTCTATGGGTCGTGATGAAATTCAAAGAGTATGCTCGAAATGGAGATCTAGCGGGAAGAGTTCAACCACCCTTGTCCATAGGGAGTTGGTTGATATGTTTATGGGAACATGCGAGGCCCATTCTTCAATCATGATTGGAAACTCTTGCAGGATTCACCAGCTGATATTGACGGGAGGCGTATTGAAGCTGGTATCAAGGCGGAAGATTCGGTAGAGTCATCTTCAAATCTTGCAAGAGATCTTTTGGTGAAAAGAAACTAATCTTGTATGGTCGGAGAAAAGCCGAGCCAAGACCGACCGTGCTCAATCTATAGGGCGATTGTGATCTCAATCCTACATCGGCACAACCTCGGTGAGACAGCAGCGTGGCGAGCAGCGCCCGAAGGCGGTTGAATCAACATGCCATTGTGCAAGCCTTGCAACACATGTTGAAAGCGAGTTGATTACCTTGAGGGATCCTCCTCAGAAACATCAACACTTCCTCTCGGATACAATCCTAATGCTAAGTGTGCTTACCACTCAACAGCCCGAGACACGACACGACAACTGTTGGCTCTGAAGAACAAGATTCAAGATATGATTGAAGCTAAGCAGATTGAGTTTGACCCTCCGTTGAGACTCGAATGTGATCAATGCGCCTATGCCTAACCATGACAAAAGTTCCAATGCTATTGGTGAACTCTTATGTTTTCAACATAGATGACTTGACCATTCCTCTAATGACTATTAAGAAGAATTTGCTGCAAGCGGTGTCAACCAGGGATGCCGAAAAATTGTCGTTGGTGCCCATCTGCACAGATGGTTGTGCTTGGTTGAGAAGGCGTGTCATTGCATGATGGATAACCGTGAAATACTATTCACGAAACCACTGTGGAGAATCGTGAAGACATGTCTAAGCTGAAGATCGAAGATGTGATGAATTGTGCGAATGTGGGATACCTTGGGAGAGTGGAAAGTTTGATTACATGGTGAAGTATACTATTCTGAGAGCTACAAGATTCCTATTGAAGATGTTAAAGGCGACCGGATGGGGTGATTTCGAAGACTATCTTGATGTTAACACAATAAGGATTTCCTCTGCTGATCCTGTGCCTAGAGTACCTCTCATCATTACTTCTCCCAGGCCGGTTCCATATTCCTCGACAAAGCTATCCTTGGAATTATGGATCATGTTTACTATCATGGCGTCAAGCAAGACCCTCGACCATTGAAGATCTTACAGTTGAAGCTACCATTCGACATTGACAACATCACGGATCAAGTAAGGTGACGAGCCGGAAGAGTATTTTCTCCAGAGATCTCTCCTCCAAAGACATGCGACTGACTCGCATTCCGGCTATTCAACCGGTTCCCGAAGCTAGAGGAAAGAACGGTGACTCATCACCTCCTGACGGAAGTACCAAAGGAAGTTCTTGAAGACACCTCAAACAAGAAATGGAGGAAATTAGAAGATTATCAAGAAGAGTGACTACAATGTTGTGGAGCAGTTGGGACAGACTCCGTCCAAAATCTCATGCTTGCTGCTCTTGTGCTCACGAGGCTCATACTAAAGCCTTGGTGAAGTTTAGAAGAATGCTCACGTATTGCAAGACACTACTCTTGATCAATTTGAAGTTTGTATTGCTAGCACAGGCGCCAACAACGGCCTAGGTTTCTCGATCTTGATTTGACTCTGCCGGAAGGAAACACAACAAAGCCTTGCACATCTCTGTTGAATGCAAGGCACTACATTGTCTCATGTTTTGGTGGATACGGTTCAGCTCGACATCCTACCAAAGACCGCTTTGATCGACTTGATGTTGAAGGTTGGTTTTGAAGCCGGTGACATTATTGTGGAGCTTTTGATGGTTCTAAGCGAAGCGATGCTTAGAGCTCATTACGCACTGTAAAGTCGGTTCCCGGACTTTGACTCTACCTTCTTTATCATGGACATCATCCAGCTTACTCTTACCTACTTGGGCGCCCTTGGATACATGGGAAGCGTATTACCTACCTTGCATCAAAAGTTGAAGTACGGTGAAGGGAAGGTTGTTACGATATGTGGTGAAGAAGAATACATGGTCGATCATCTGATCATTCGATACCTCGAGATGGAAGGAGAATTCTTGAGACTCCCGTCAAGCTTTGAAACAATCCCAGTCATGCACATTGACTCTCCTCCTCTGAAGTTACACAAATTCCGCCTAGGATGGCCTCATTGAAGGATGCTCAGCTGCGATTGAAGAAGGAGGTAGTACTATTTGGGGTCAGCTCCACGATCTTCCTTTCAAATCGACAAGGCGGTTTAGGCTTCACCATCAAAGGTCAAAAGATGATACGCGTGACGTGCGACCAACTTCCTTTCCGCATCGGCGGGATGGAGTCCATGCTATAGAAGACAGCGACAATGACTTGACATCGCAAGTGGATCTTCCAACTCCGGACAACGGACTCGGCAATTGGAAGGCGAAGGCGTCATACCAATCTCCTTTAGCGAGGAGTAATTGCTTTTGTTTTTGCTTTGCTTTTCGTATTTTATGTTTTGAACAATAAACTCTAAAGCCTAGTGCCTTGCGGGGCATCATGGCTCGTTGTGAGGTTATTATCATCATTTGCATATTTTCATTCAATAAAATCGTTGGACTTTTGCATTTAATTGTTGTTTTCTTTCTTTTACTTTATCACCCCTTCAAAAAGCTATGTTTACACACCCGCGATACAACTGGAATCACACGAATCTAGTTGATACTTGACTATGCTATTGCTAAATATGACTTGATAATCCGATCTACCAAGCCGAAGGCGAAGGTGAGGAAGATTGTGAAGTGCCGGGAGAACTTGTCGGTGCTACAGCAAGAAGAGCGAGTTATCTGACCACACGAAGAGTTAGTTGAGGTTGTGAATTTGGAGTGCTGATGAAGGCAGAAAAGAGATCAAGATAGGCGGGTCTTGAGAGCAGTGTCAAGGAAGATTGGTTCAGATGCTACGAGACTATATTGAGGTTTTGCTTGGTCATACGAACATGCCAGGTTTAGACATTGATATTGTGGTACACGATTCTGCAAACAAAGAAGGTTTTCTCGGTGAAAGCGAGAAAGTTCGTCGTATCGTCTGAGATGTTAAGAAAATCAAAGCTTAATTATAGCCGATTCAACCTGGTTTCTTAGCATCATTCTTATCCACAGTGGGTTTCAAGCGTGGTGCCGTACCTAAGAAGGATGGTAAAGTTCAAATGTGTGATTCTGAGAGATTTGAACAAAGCGAGTCAGAAAGATGATTTACCACTTCCTCATATTGATGTTACGGTTGACACACCTGACATAGGTTTTCTCCTTCATGGATGGTTTCTCCGGTTACAATCGATCAAAATGGCTCACGAAGACATGGAGAATACTACTTTTTTACCAGTGGGGCACACACTACAAGGTCATGCCGTTCGGATGAGAAGCAGGCGCCACTTATCGGCATGCTATGGTGAGTTATTTCATGACATGATTCATCACGAGATAGGGTCTCGTCGGCGACATGATAGCTCGATCACGGGGCGAAGAAGAACATCGATCATCTGCGAAACTATTTGATAGATTGAAGAAGCAGACTGAGACTTAATCTAACAAGTGCACTTTTGAGTCGGATCCGGTAAACTCCTAGGGTTTGTCGTCGTGGAAAGGTATTGAGGTTGATCCGCTAAAGTTAAAGCTATTTAAGAGATGCTCCCGCGAGAAGGAAGTCGGAGGTTTCTTGGGACGATTAAACTACATTGCCGATTCATTGCACATTTAAGCGCTACTTGTGAGCCAATCTTGACTACTAAAGAAAGATCAAGTAGTGGAATGGAGCGGCGATTGCGGATCGCTTTTGACAAAATAAAGGGTACCTGAATCCTCCTATCCCTTCATGCCTAGAAGAAGACCTCTTATCATGTACTTGGTGTTAGAGAACTCAATGGGGTGTGTGTTGGGGCAACATGACGATGCAGTCGAAAAGAGTATGCAATACTACCTTAGCAAAATTTTACCGATGTGAAACAAGATACTCACAGCTAGAAAACTTGCGACGCTTTGGCTTGGGTTGCGCCGACTAAGGCAGTATATGTTGACTCACTACCTTGTTGATCTCAAGATGGATCCGATAAAATACATATTTGAGAAACCGGCTCTCGGGAAGAATAGCAAGATGGCAAATGATCTTGACCGAGTATGACATCGATTACCTTCTCGACGATCAAAGGAAGCGTAGTAGCCGATCATTTGGCTCATCAAAGCGTAGATGACTATCGATCTATGCAATTCAATTTCGAGGCAGATGTTTTACTAGTTAGTGATTACGAAGAACCGGGGCCCGACGAAGGACGAACAAGGATCCCGATGGACCATGGTCTTTGATGGAGCCTCAACGCCTTGGCAATGGCATTGGCGCCATCATTACATCTCCTGATGGACCACGCCTTTCACCGCTAATTATGCTTCAGTATGCCAACAACATGGTCGAATGGCGTGCATCATGGGTTTAAAGTTATTGACTTAAGAATCAAATTCTTGCAAGTGTCGGAGACTCAGCTTTGTAATCGATCAGATTAAAGAGTGGGATCAAAGCATCGAACCTCATTCCATATCGAGGCATGTTCTAAGTTTGATCCCTACGAAGGATTACTGATCATATTCCACGAGAGAATCACTTGGCAGACGCATTAGATACTATGTCGTCTATGTTCAAGGTCAGATGGGACAACGAGGCTCCCTAAATCATCATTGAGAAGTTTGACGAACTAGCATATTGTTATGAGCTTGATACAAAAGAGAAACCTTGGTTCTACGAAGTGAAGAGGTATCTTGAGGCTCAGGAATATCCCGCAGGGGCATCTGTCAATGATAAGAAGTTCTTGAGAAGATTTGCATCCAAATTCTTCCTCAGCAACGACATCCTATACAAGCGCAATCACGACTTGTGCTTACTCCGATGTGTTGACCGGAAAACAGCGGCACGTATCATGAAAGAGTTACACGAAGGCGCATTTGGTACTCATTCCAGTGGACATACGATGGTAAGAAGATTCAGAGAACAGGTTACTATTGGTCCACCATGGAAGGCGATTGTCACCCTTCCTCGATCTTGTCACAAATGCCGATATGCGAGACAAAGTGCACGTACCTCCAGTACAATTGAACGTTAACCGCTTCTTGCCGCGCAATGTATGGGCATTGACATGATCGAAGAAATCAACCCACCGCTTCCAATGGACATCGTTTCATCCTTGTGCAATTGACTATTTCACCAAGTGGGTAGGCGACCTCGTTGCATTTGTTACCAAGATGTTGTGGCTCGATTCATCAAACATAATCTTATCGCTCGGTATGCAGCTCTGAAAGGATCATCAGATAATGGTTCTAATCTCAACAACAAAGTGATCACCGAACTCGCATGCAATTCAAGATCAAGCATCACAACTCTTCTCCTTATCGACCTAAGATGAATGGCCGATGGGAAGCCAACAAGAATATTAAGAAGATTATACAAAGATGACGGTGACTTACAAAGATTGGCATGAGATGTTGCCATTTGCTCTTCATGGTTATCCTTTTCAATGCGGACATCCAGGGGCAACCCCTCTCTCTTGTATCGGTATGGGCGGTCCTAGCGATCGAGGTTCGATACCCTCAACGAGTCCTCCGGGCCTTGAGAGTTAGGTAGGCGATTGGATCCAAACTGCCTGATCGGATCAACTTGATTGACGACTCGCATCCATCCATGCAGACGGATCTACCGAGGCGAATGATCGAGCATTTAACAAGAAAGTCAAGCATCGTGTCTACCGGTCGGTGATCTAGTAGTCAGCGCATCATTCTTTCACAAGGTGATCCAGGGCAAGTGGACTCCCACCTACGAGGGACCATTTGTAGTCGGATGATATTTTTAGGCGAGCTATGATACTTAGCACCATGGATGGTGAAGACTTCCCACACCGTGAGCGGATATAGTCAAAATACTACGCATAAAGAGACCAGCTAGGTCGGTGACCTAGGCAAAAATAAGGGCATCTGGCGAACAAGGTTCGGGCAAAAGTTAAGGATATATAAAAACATGTACGTAAGTCGAAAACACGCAAGGCGGCTTGGGCAAAAAGGTATCGGTGGACGAAAACCCGAGAAAGGCGGTCTAGGCAAAAGTTAGGGATTTAAGCGTCGGTATGTCTCGTCCAAATCACCTATCTCGAGACTACTATCACATTCAAGATTCAAATGGCAAAATCAATCCTCACTTTCTCTTGTGGGAGATGAGATAGTGAAATATGAGTACTAAGCGTAGTTGAAACTTAACGATTGTTCCGCATAGCTTTTACTTTTCTTGTGTACAAACTACTTGGCCATCGCCACATTTCAAATTAATACAAGTTCTTTCTCTTTACAATTTTCACTATTGTTGTTTGCATAAAGTCCAACGTTTGCTTTGAATGATTATATGCATCGACAATAAAATCTATTTACAAACATGCGAAGCGAACATCTGATAATTACTACATAGGAATTGAGATGATGACAGTCACCAAAATGTTCCCTAAGTACAATCCCCACAGAGATGTCACTCACTACAAACCTTCCCCATCGGATACATTTTCCCCATGGTCCGAGACATTCCGGGCTTCACATCGGTCCCAGTAGTGATTCCACTCAATCTGACCGTGTTACATCGGTCCTAGCGATAACGATTCATCAATGGGGTATTTGTCTAGCGAATATCTCTCAACATCATCATCGCCGTGATAGCAATATCGGACTTGAAACTTGGTCGATAGTGCATCGGACTATCTTCTATTCCCCAGCGGTTTCAATGAGCCGGATTCTCCCATCTCTGTCTCCCTGCGACATTTAATTACTCCTAAGTAGGGTCTCACGCAAGATCCCCAGGCGCCTTCAAGATTTCCCGGCGAATTACACAAGATCCTCGACAGCACGCCTCTCGATCCCCACCATCCTCAACAATATCTAGGCTCAAGACTTGGTCAGATAGTGCATCGGAGGAATCAAAGTTATCTTTCTTCTCGGGGTTTTCCATCAGTTTCATCCCCAAACAGAAACCGGAATCCCCAAGCGGAACATTCGCATCTTCTTCAAGATGGATATGTTTTGAAATACCACAACATCTATCATTCATACATTATTCATAAATATCAAAACATGTGCATGTATCATTCATACACATTGTCATGCATCATAACCTGCATAAGACTAACTATATTCTATCAAAGTTTCTTTTGTTTTCCCCAAAACAGGTAAAAATCACTTCTGAAACGACCAGTCCAGGATTAATACCCGAAGCCAGATGGGAAACCCTATCCGAACGACCATCCCAGTTGTCCTCCGATAACAGATCCAGGATTAATACCCGAAGCCAGACGGGAAACCCTTTCCGAACGATCACACAGGTTATCCTCCGATAGCAGGCATTGGATCAATACCCGAAGCACAACATGGAAGCCATCCACATTTGCATATTATCCTCGGAGTAATCAAAGCGAAGATTTATTCGACCCTTATTATCAACAGCGACTCAGTGCAGTCGACTCGGTTGCCTGGATGCATCTTAAGCCCATCTCTGATTATTTATCGACATCTCTCCACTTTCAGAATGCTGCATATTTGGTTAAAAAACCAATACAAACCAATAACTTCATCCAAGAAGGACCTTGAAGTCTAACGTCGACTCTCTGGATGGCATCTTAAGCCCATCTCCGTGCCCTTTCTACTAGGAACATCTCGAGCCTAGCGTGGCTGCTCCCGACATCAATCTTTCAGATGGCATCTTAAGCCCATCTGGTCCTCCTTTTGGACATTCTTGAGTCTAACGTCGACTCATTCCCAGTGAAGTCTCGGCTTCTAAAATACATAAGCCCATTCCTACATCACGATCAACAGCGAGTGCAAATTTTCAGGTGTACTCGAGTGTTCAATCATCTTCTACCTCCAGGTCACGAAAGGCACGTATGCCAATCTAACCCTTCCAGTATAAGAAGATTGAATAGGGGCATCTGTCATACCCCAAAACTTGCCCTCCTATTCCTCAAGACATCTCACATATCCATACAAAAGTTCTCGAGGTTGATCAGAAAACCTCTTGAACAATCAACCCAAACTAGGGTTTGGCAATTCTCAGATCCAGATACATTTCCAACATCTCCAATGGTCATCATGCCTCCTCATATGCTTCAAAGAATCTCCATGTCAAGTTTCAACCCTTACAAGTCAAGTTTCCTCAAACAATTGCTAGATGGTTGAAAATCAATTGTATTGGACAAAAAGTCAACTGTGGTCAACATACAGTCAAACTTCAGGATTTTTGGTCAACATCATCATTTTGAAGTCACATACATCATTTGATCAGGGTTGATCATGATTCATCAAGAAAACTGAAGATTTGCTCAAAAGTCAAACTTTCCAAATTAGGGTTTCCTAGAGAAAAGTCAACTGAACTTTGACTGAGCATAACTTCTTCATACTTTCTTAGAAATTTTTCCACCACCTCTCATTTTGAAGGAAATTCAATTCTCTACAACTTCATGTCTCACAAGCATGGTCAAAAAATGCTTCATTTTGAAGATATGGATCAAAACATTACAGGTCCTTTTCAAAGTCAACAAAAAGTCAACTTTTTGTAATGAAGTTTTATTGGGCATGGAAACTCCAATTGAGATTAAACCAAAGATGTTGTTTAGAGGACACCTAGAGCTTTGTAAAAAGTCCAAAAACACTCAAAAATGTGGAAAATTGAGCAAAATACACCTTGTACAAGTTGGGCATTTTTGGACAATTGCACAAAGAGAGATACTTGTCAAAATCCAATTTTTTCCAAATGGGCCTATAATTTTATGATCCAAACTTGATCATAATATTATTTGTGACCTATTGATGCCTTGCCACGACCACCTTTTATTTTTTTGATTTATTTTTGAATTTAAAATCATTAAATTCAAATTTAAATTAAATAAAATATGAAAACAAGGTATATTTTCAAATGGGTTGGATTTTTATCAAACTTGAGGTCCAAGATAGTCCATACAACTTGCCAATTTCGTGCTAGCTCTTACATGGAAGGGAAAATCAAATTTTCAAAAGATTTGATTTTATTTGAAAGGAAAATTATTTTGCATTGAATGGCATATCTTTTTTCTTTCTCTTTGCTCCAATTATTCACTCTATAAATACACAACACAACCACAGTACAAGAGGACGAAACCCTAGCGCATACAAGCAACCCAACTTTTCTCAAAAATTTCTCAAAGTTGTGAAATTCGAATCCTTATTTCCACAAATTTCAAAGTTCTAAGCCTTCCATTGTGGTCACGAGGATCCCATTAGCATTCCCAATCCTTACTCAAAGCAAATCATCCAGATCGTTGCCATCTAACTCTCACGGGTTTGGATTTTCTCAATTTCGATTCTCGTATTCCATGCATTGCTAACTGTTTTCTTGTGTTTATTTGAACTCAGGGTATTCTTTAGAGTGTATTTGATGCATTACATGTGAGTTTTGTAACACTCGAAAATTATTTAATTAAATTATATAAGGAATTATTTATTGGAATTTAGTCGAAGTTGGATTTATCAGTAAAATTATAAGGAGCATTAATAAATTGATAAGTTGATTTAGGGTGATTAAATGAATTATAGGAAGTTGGGATTAATTAGTGATGAATTAATTTTATTATAGAATATTATTAGAAATAATATTAGAAATAATTGTGGATTAATAGAGTTATTTAATTGGTGTTAGTAGTAGAAATGAGGTGTGAAAATTAAGCCAAATAGAAATAATAAATTATTATTATTATTATTATTATTATTATTATAAGTTGGATTTAATTATAAGAGATATAAAAGGAGAATTATAAGGGTTTAGTGAAGATTTTTGGGAAAAGGTTGTATGTGGGAGAAAGAAAATAGGATTAAGTGAATAACCAGTTTAGTCGGAGAATTAATATTACAGTAGAAATTAATTGACTAAAATATTTAGTGAGTTTTATTATAATGTGAGAAATAAAATGAGAAATATTATTTAATTTTAATTGGTCAATAAAATAAATGATAGAATAAATGATAGAATATGATAGAATAATATTTGAATTATTAAAGGGTAGAATAATTAATTAATTAATAATAGAGTATAATATTAAGGAGTATTTAAAGGAAGGAAATAAGAGAAATAGGGTTTGGAGAAAAGGAAAAACAAAGAGAGTGGAGCATAAGGAGCTAGGAGAGAATCTTAGGAAGTGCACTGGGAAGGAAAATAGGAATTCGATCAGTTATAACCACCGTCAAATCTAAGGTAAGGTGGGGTTCGACTTTCTAATGAGTTGTATGATGAGTAGTATATGGAAATTAGGATAATGGAGAATTTTGCTATGTATTTATGATTGTTCTATTTGGTGAGAATTATTTGATGTCGATTAATGTTGAAATTATTCTTGAATATGATGAAATTTGCCTTGAGTTTTAAGTTGCTAAATTGATTTTGTAGGTTGAATATGTATATATTATTCGTTGTAATATTTATATATGTGTATGTATAACCATGTTTATCCACATATGTGAAACTTTATCAAATATATTTATATACGCAGTATCGTAACTTTTCATTAATTTAATTGTTTTGGTAGACATCACAATTGGGTAGATAATTGAGGTATCCATTACCCGGTATATATTAGAGTAAGCCGAAAATCTAAGTTAATGTTTCATACATTGTAGCATTAGTTTATTTGATTGGTTAATGTTTGATAAAGTCTAACCTTAGAATTGTTAATTTACAATTTTAATATATTGATAACATAAAGTTTTGTTTATGAGAATAATATTAGCTATTTAACTATTAGCTTTTATAATTATAATAATTTTAGTATTATTAATATGATAAATTCAGGTTTTGAGTAAGGCGATTATTTGGTTAATTGATTAATTTAAATTATTTCGATTCTATTAGAGTTATTAAAGTTGTCAATAGAGTTGTTAGAATTGTCAATAAAATTATCATAGTTGTTTTGAGTTATTAAGAGTCATACTTTAATGGTTTTGGGTGATTACGACGAGTTGTCAGACATTGTTTGAGTTGTTTAAAATTAAACCTAATAAAGTAGAATTAAAGGTAAAGGTATTTGACCCTTTAGAGTTGTTTACTATTACTTGAGTCAGACCATTAACCAATTATTTTCATAAATATTATTTTACATACAAAGTTATTAGAAGAAATTTTGAGCACCTTAGAGTTATTTTAGAATTGTAGGGATCGTGGTAGAGTGATTTATAATTTATTAGAATTATGTCAAGTTATAATTATATATTATTATGACATTTTATGAGTTAAGAGTATAGAATAAGTTATATAATTACGGTGATAAATTAATCGTGTTTGTTTCAGTTAGTTGTTGTTTTTGGTTATTAATGTTGTTAATAAATTGAAGTGTAAATGGTGTAGTAATTATTATTGTTTATTGGTATTATTGTTAATAAATTGTGATTATAGATTATTATGAAATTGGTTGTTGTTCGTATTAATTCTATTGATAAACTATTATTATTGTTGATACGTTGATGAGTTTAGGTATTATGACCAATGTTGATAAGTTGTTTTGGATTGATAAAGATGTAGGCCTATGGTCAATGTTGAATAAGTTGAATTGTTCTAATTTATGGACATGCTTGAGTTGTAGGTCGAATGACCGTGTTGATCTAGTTGTTGTTGTTGTATGTTGTTGTTGTTGTTGCATCGTTGTGTATTTGTTGTTGAAGTTGAGGTCGCCATTGTGATTAAGTTGGCTGGATTGGCTACGTTGAAATTGAGGCTATGCCTTGTGGCACCACGTTGAAGGCTTATGCCTTGTTGAATGCCTCGATAACTGGCATGATTTTAAGTTGAGTTCGCTCCAAATGGTACCATATATGGTTAAGTCATATTAGTCGCGTGTTAAAGTTGTTGGTATTATTCGTTATTTGTTGATTGTCATTGTGATGTTGTTATTATTGTTGCTATAAGTTGTTATTGTTGTGAGTTGTTGTTGTTATAAGTATTGTTGCTATAAGTTTCGTTGTTATAAGTTGTTGTGGTTATAATTGTTGTTATAAGTTGATGTTTTATTAGGTTGTGTTGATTTAATTCGTGATTAAATAAAATGTCTTCTTGTTATTTAGTTGTTTGTTGGTTGTATGAATAATTAGAGCATTGATTTACCTTATCGAATTCTAATATATTATTTATCATACGATTTATTAGATTGTTAGATATCACCCTTACTTTGTGATGTTGCCTCTCATGGGTAACGTGCGGGTAATGAAGAACAAAGGTTTAGTTGCTATTAGTTAAAGTCGGGTTGTCGCTACGTCGTACACTTGGGGATGAGCGCTAGTTGTTTTGCTATTTTGATTTTGTTGAATAACTATGTTGATATAAAAGTTGACTTTAAATCGTTTTAAGTTGAAAATATGCTATGGCATCAAGTTGATTAATGTAGTCATTTGCTTAATATTAATAAAGTTGATTCATGTTGTTTCATTTCATCCGAGTTTAGGTGTTATGTATCCGTGTTAGCGTGTTGTTGTTTTAGTTGAATTATTGTAATTGTTTTATTTAAAAAATTTTATAACTCGATTTTCTTAATAATTCTGCAAATTGAGTTGGTGTTACAAAGTGGTCGAGCGAAATTGATTCGTAAAGGTGTTGTCTAACGTTGTTTACTTATCCATACATATTGTGTGGAACATGGCTAACTTTTAGGTTGTTGTTTGCATGAATTAAGTTGAAGCTAAGTGGGGCTTTGCTTCTCGGATGTGTTAGTTGAGATATCAGTTAGTATGTTACTAACGGATACGGTGCAAACATTGTAAGACCGTTCCAATTCGAAAGGTGGTAAGAATTTAAGATTTGGTTGTTTGACAAGTTGGGATGTATTGGAAAGAATAGTTGCTATGAGATAGAATTTAGTAAGTTGATTGTTTAAGTAGACCATGTTGTGGAATTATTGGGATTGATTTACAAGTTGTAGAAGTTGTTGGAGTTGTTGGGATCCTTGAATCATGGATGCAACTTGGAAAAAGAATACTATTAATGTTAATGTGGTTTAATCTCTTGTTGATAGTAGGCGGGATCATATTGGATGATATAGAATTGTTTTGCTATCTTAATGGTAAGTAAGTAGTGGATGCTATGACAGAAATGTTAATTGAGGATACCATGGTGTACAAAGTAAGCGAGTTGTAGTTACTATTTTCTAAGATGTTGTTTCAAGGTATTGCAAAATGGTTGCAAAATAATAAGATTATGTTGCAAGGGTAATTGAAAGATTGAAGTATAAGTATTGGATTTAAAGCGTGATTGAGTTGTTGAATCGAGGATTAAGTGCGAGTGTGATTTTAAGGATAGTTATGTCGGATGGATTTCGAGGACGAAAATATCCTAAGTGAGGAGAGTTGTAACACTCGAAATTATTTAATTAAATTATATAAGGAATTATTTATTGGAATTTAGTCGAAGTTGGATTTATCGGTAAAATTATAAGGAGCATTAATAAATTGATAAGTTGATTTAGGGTGATTAAATGAATTATAGGAAGTTGGGATTAATTAGTGATGAATTAATTTTATTATAGAATATTATTAGAAATAATAGAAATAATTGGATTAATAGAGTTATTTAATTGTTAGAAGTAGTAGAAATGAGGTGTGAAAATTACAAATAGAAATAATGAATTATTATTATTATTATTATTATTATTATTATTATTATTATTATTATTATTATTATTATAAGTTGGATTTAATGAGATATAAAGGAGAATTATAAGGGTTTAGTAAGAATTTTTTGGGAAAAGGTTGTATGTGGGAGAAAAGAAAATAGGATTAAGTGAATAACCGGTTAGTCGGAGAATTAATATTACAGTAGAAATTAATTGACTAAAATATTTAGTGAGTTTTATTATAATGTGAGAAATAAAATGAGAAATATTATTTAATTTTAATTGGTCAATAAAATAAATGATAGAATAAATGATAGAATATATGATATAATATTTAAATTATTAAAGGTAGAATAATTAATTAATTAATAATAGAGTATAATATTAAGGAGTATTTAAAGGAAAAATAAGAAAATAGGGTTTACGGAGAAAAGGAAAAACAAAGAAAGTGGAGGCATAAGGGCTAGGAGAGAATCCGGAGTGCACTATCGGACGGAAAATAGGAATTGATCGGAGTTATAACCACGTCAAATCTAAGGTAAGGGTGGGGTTCGACTTTCTAATGAGTTGTATGATGAGTAGTATATGGAAATTAGGATAATGGAGATTTTGCTATGTATTTATGATTGTTCTATTTGGTGAGAAATTATTTGATGTCGATTATGTTGAAATTATTCTTGAATATGATGAAATTTGCCTTGAGTTTTAAGTTGCTAAATTGATTTTGTAGGTTGAATATGTATATATTATTTCGTTGTAATATTTATATATGTGTATGTATAACCATGTTTATCCACATATGTACTTTGAAACTTTATCAAATATATTTATATGCGGTATCGTAACTTTTCATTAATTTAATTGTTTTGGTAGACATCACAATTGGGTAGATAATTGAGGGTATCACGTTGATACCGATATATTAGAGTAAGCCGAAAATCTAAGTTAATGTTTCATACATTAGCATTAGTTTATTTGATTGGTTAATGTTTGATAAAGTCTAACCTTAGAATTGTTAATTTACAATTTTAATATATTGATAACATAAAGTTTTGTTTATGAGAATAATATTAGCTATTTAACTATTAGCTTTTATAATTATAATAATTTTAGTATTATTAATATGATAAATTCGAGAGTTTGAGTAAGAGCGATTATTTGGTTAATTGATTAATTTAAATTATTTCGATTCTATTAGAGTTATTAAAGTTGTCAATAGAGTTGTTAGAATTGTCAATAAAATTATCATAGTTGTTTTGAGTTATTAAGAGTCATACTTTAATGGTTTTGGGTGATTACGACATCTAGAGTTGTCAGCATTGTTTTCGAGTTGTTTAAAATTAAACCTAATAAGCCGTAGAATTAAAGGTAAAGGTATTTGACCCTTTAGAGTTGTTTTACTATTACTTGAGTCAGACCATTAACCAATTATTTTCATAAATATTATTTTACATACAAGAGTTGTCGGTAGAGAAATTTTGAGCATTAGAGTTATTTTAGAATTGTAGGGATCGTGGTAGAGTGATTTATAATTTATTGAGAATTATGTCAAGTTATAATTATATATTATTATGACATTTTTATGAGTTAAGAGTATAGAATAAGTTATATAATTGCAGGTGATAAATTGTGTCGTGTTGTTTCCGTTGAATTGTTGTTGTTGTTTGGTGGTATTAATGTTGTTAATAAATTGTGAAGTGTAAATGGTGTAGTAATTGTTATTGTTTATTGGTATTGACGTTGTTAATAAATTGTGAAGTTGTAGATTGTTATGAAATTGGTTGTTGTTTGCTCGTATTAATTCTATTGATAAACTATTATTGTTGTTGATACGTTGATGAAGTTGTAGGTCGTATGACCAATGTTGATAAGTTGTTTTCGATTGATAAAGATGTAGGCCTATGGTCAATGTTGAATAAGTTGAATTGTTCTAATTTATGGACATGCAGAGTTGTAGGTCGAATGACCGATGTTGATCTAGTTGTTGTTGTTGTATGTTGTTGTTGTTGTTGCATCGTTGTGTTTTGTTGAAGTTGAGGTCGCATCAACATTGCATGATTAAGTTGGCCTGGATTGGCACCACGTTGAAAGTTGAAGGCTTATGCCTTGGCCTTGATGGCCACGTTGAAGGCTTATGCCTTGTTGAATGCCTCGATAACTGGCATGATTTTAAGTTGGGAGTTCTGCTCCAAATGGTACCATGCATTTGCATAGTTGAGTCACATATTGAGTCGCGTGTTAAAGTTGTTGGTATTACGTTATTTGTTGATTGTCATTGTGATGTTGTTATAAGTTGTTGCTATAAGTTATTATTGTGAGTTGTTGTTGTTATAATGTATTGTTGCTATAAGTTTCCGTTGTTATAAGTTGTTGTGGTTATAAGTTCACGTTGTTATAAGTTGATGTTTTATTAGGTTGTGTTGATTTAAGTTGTTACGTTGATTAAATAAAATGTCTTCTTGTTATTATTTAGTTGTTTGTTGGTTGTGAATAATTACTGAAGCATTGATTTACCTTATCTGAATTCTAATATATTATTTATCATACGATTTATTAGATTGTTAGATATCTCACCCTCCACATTGTGATGTTGCCTCTATGGTAACGTCGCGAATGAAGAACAAAGGTTTAGTTCTTATTATTCGAGTCGGGGTTGTCGGCTACGATCGTAACACGGGATGAGCGCTAGTTGTTTTGCTATTTTGATTTTGTTGTTGAATAACTATGTTGATATATGAAATTATTGTTGACTTTGTCGTTTTAAGTTGAAAATATGCTATGGCATCCAAGTTGATTAATGTAGTCATGCTGTATTAATAAAGTTGATTCATGTTGTTTCATTTCATCCAGTTTAGGTGTTATATGTGTTATTTTAGTTGATTGTAATACTCAATTGTTTGTTGAAAAGAATTTTTATAACTGATTTTCTTAATAATTACCGGGTAGAGTTAGGGTGTTACAAAGTGGTATCGGGCCAGTCCAGTGCTGTCCGGCGGTGTTGTCTAACGTTGTTTACTTCCTTCATACATGACATGTGTGGAACATGCCGTACTTGTTCTTTTAGGTTGTTGTTTGAGGAATTAAGTTGAAGCTAAGTGGGGAGAAGCTTCTTCTCGGATGTGTTAGTTGAGAGATATGATTAGTATGTTACTAACGGATACAGTGCAAACATTGTAAACTTGCCGTTTCTCGAATTGAAGTGGTAAGAATTTAAGATTTGGTTGTTTGACAAGTTGGGATGTATTGGAAAAGAATAGTTGCTATGAGATAGAATTTAGTAAGTTGATTGTTTAAGTAGACCATTTGTGGAATTATTGGGATTGATTTACAAGTTGTAGAAGTTGTTTAGGTTGTTGGATCCTTGAATCATGGATGCAACTTGGAAAGAATACTATTTAGTAATGGTTTAATCTCTTGTTGATAGTAGACGGATCATATTGGATGATGAATTGTTTTGCTATCTTAATGGTAAGTAAGTAGTGGATGCTATGACGAGAATGTCGTTAAGGTGAGGATACCATGGTGTACAAGAAAGTGGCGAGTTGTAGTTGTTACTATTTTCTAAGATGTTGTTTCAAGGTATTGTTAAAATGGTTGCAAAATAATACGATTATGTTGCAAGGGTAATTGAAAGATTGAAGTATAGTATTGGATTTAAGCGTGATTGAGTTGTTGAATCGAGGATTAGGTGCGAGTGTGATTTTAAGGATAGTTATATCGGATGGATTTTCGGGGCGAAAATATCCTAAGTGAGGAGAGTTGTAACACTCGAAAATTATTTAATTAAATTATATAAGGAATTATTTATTGGAATTTAGTCGAAGTTGGATTTATCATAAAATTATAAGGAGCATTAATAAATTGATAAGTTGATTTAGGTGATTAAATGAATTATAGGAAGTTGGGATTAATTAGTGATGAATTAATTTTATTATAGAATATTATTAGAAATAATATTAGAAATAATTGTGGATTAATAGAGTTATTTAATTGGTGTTAGAAGTAGTAAAATGAGGTGTGAAAATTAAGCAAATAGAAATAATAAATTATTATTATTATTATTATTATTATTATAAGTTGGATTTAATTATAAGAGATATAAAGGAGAATTATAAGGGTTTAGTGAAGATTTTTGGGAAAGGTTGTATGTGGGAGAAAGAAAATAGGATTAAGTGAATAACAGTTTAGTCGGAGAATTAATATTACAGTAGAAATTAATTGACTAAAATATTTAGTGAGTTTTATTATAATGTGAAAATAAAATGAGAAATATTATTTAATTTTAATTGGTCAATAAAATAAATGATAGAATAAATGATAGAATATATGATAGAATAATATTTGAATTATTAAAGGAGTAGAATAATTAATTAATTAATAATAGAGTATAATATTAAGTATTTAAAGGAAGGAAATAAGAAAATAGGGTTTACGGGAGAAAAGGAAAAACAAAGAAAGTGGGCATAAGGGCTAGGAGAGAATCTGGGAAGTGCACTATCGGGCCAGGAAAATAGGAATTCGATCGGAGTTATAACCAGTCAAATCTAAGGTAAGGGTGGGGTTACGACTTTCTAATGAGTTGTATGATGAGTAGTATATGGAAATTAGGATAATGGAGAATTTTGCTATGTATTTATGATTGTTCTATTTGGTGAAAATTATTTGATGTCGAGTGTGTTGAAATTATTCTTGAATATGATGAAATTTGCCTTGAGTTTTAAGTTGCTAAATTGATTTTGTAGGTTGAATATGTATATATTATTTCGTTGTAATATTTATATATGTGTAGTGTATAACCATGTTTATCCATATGTACTTGAAACTTTATCAAATATATTTATATACGGTATCGTAACTTTTCATTAATTTAATTGTTTTGGTAGACATCACAATTGGGTAGATAATTGAGGGTATCACGTTCTGATACCAGTATATTAGAGTAAGAAAATCTAAGTTAATGTTTCATACATTGTAGCATTAGTTTATTTGATTGGTTAATGTTTGATAAAGTCTAACCTTAGAATTGTTAATTTACAATTTTAATATATTGATAACATAAAGTTTTGTTTATGAGAATAATATTAGCTATTTAACTATTAGCTTTTATAATTATAATAATTTTAGTATTATTAATATGATAAATTCGAGTTTTGAGTAAGAGACGATTATTTGGTTAATTGATTAATTTAAATTATTTCGATTCTATTAGAGTTATTAAAGTTGTCAATAGAGTTGTTAGAATTGTCAATAAAATTATCATAGTTGTTTTGAGTTATTAAGAGTCATACTTTAATGGTTTTGGGTGATTCGATATCTAGAGTTATCGACATTGTTTTCGAGTTGTTTAAAATTAAACCTAATAAGTAGTAGAATTAAAGGTAAAGGTATTTGACCCTTTAGAGTTGTTTTACTATTACTTGAGTCGGACCATTAACCAATTATTTTCATAAATATTATTTTACATACAAGAGTTGTCGGTGAGAAATTTGAGCACCTTAGAGTTATTTTAGAATTGTAGGGATCGTGGTAGAGTGATTTATAATTTATTGAGAATTATGTCAAGTTATAATTATATATTATTATGACATTTTATGAGTTAAGAGTATAGAATAAGTTATATAATTACGGTGATAAATTGTGTTGTTTGTTGAATTGTTGTTGTTGTTGGTGGTATTAATGTTGTTAATAAATTGTGAAGTGTAAATGGTGTAGTAATTGTTATTGTTTATTGGTATTGCGTTGTTAATAAATTGTGAAGTTGTAGATTGTTATGAAATTGGTTGTTGTTTGCTCGTATTAATTCTATTGATAAACTATTATTATTGTTGATCGTTGATGAAGTTGTAGGTCATATGACCAATGTTGATAAGTTGTTTTGCGATTGATAAAGATGTAGGCCTATGGTCAATGTTGAATAAGTTGAATTGTTCTAATTTATGGACATGCTTGAGTTGTAGTCGAATGACGATGTTGATCTAGTTGTTGTTGTTGTATGTTGTTGTTGTTGTTGCATCGTTGTGTATTTGTTGTTGAAGTTGAGGTCGCATGGCATACATTGCATGATTAAGTTGGCTGGATTGGCACCACGTTGAAAGTTGAAGTTATGCCTTGGCCTTGATGGCACCACGTTGAAGGCTTATGCCTTGTTGAATGCCTCGATAACTGGCATGATTTTAAGTTGGGAGTTCTGCTCCAAATGGTACCACATGCATTTGCATAGTTGAGTCATATTAGTCGCGTGTTAAAGTTGTTGGTATTATTCGTTATTTGTTGATTGTCATTGTGATGTTGTTATAAGTTGTTGCTATAAGTTGTTATTGTTGTGAGTTGTTGTTGTTATAATTGTTGTTGCTATAAGTTTCCGTTGTTATAAGTTGTTGTGGTTATAAGTTCTTTTGTTATAAGTTGATGTTTTATTAGGTTGTGTTGATTTAAGTTATTCGTTGATTAAATAAAATGTCTTCTTGTTATTATTTAGTTGTTTGTTGGTTGTATGAATAATTGAAGCATTGATTTACCTTATCCGAATTCTAATATATTATTTATCATACGATTTATTAGATTGTTAGATATCACCCTACATTGTGATGTTGCTCTCGTGGGTAGCGTGCGGTAATGAAGAACAAAGGTTTAGTTCTTGTTAGTTGAGTCGGGTTGTCGCTACGATCGTAACACTTGGGGATGAGCGCTAGTTGTTTTGCTATTTTGATTTTGTTGTTGAATAACTATGTTGATATATGAAAAGTAATTGTTGACTTTAAATCGTTTTAAGTTGAAAATATGCTATGGCATCCAAGTTGATTAATGTAGTCCATTGCTTAATATTAATAAAGTTGATTCATGTTGTTTCATTTCATCGAGTTTAGGTGTTATGTATACGTGTTAGCGTGTTGTTGTTTTAGTTAATTGTAATACTCCAATTGTTTGTTGAAAAGAATTTTATAACTCGATTTTCTTAATAATTAGGGGTAGAGTTAGGGTGTTACAAAGTGGTATCGGAAGCGGTCGATCATAGGCGGTGTTGTCTAACGTTGTTTACTTCCTTCATCGCGACATGTGTGTGGAACACATCGGTACTTTCTTTAGGTTGTTGTTTGCGGAATTAAGTTGAAGCTAAGTGGGGAAGCTTTGCTTCTCGGATGTGTTAGTTGAGAGATATCAGTTAGTATGTTACTAACGGATGGTGCAAACATTGTGAGCCTTGCCGTTTCTCGAATTGAAGGTGGTAAGAATTTAAGATTTGGTTGTTTGACAAGTTGGGATGTATTGGAAAAGAATAGTTGCTATGAGATAGAATTTAGTAAGTTGATTGTTTAAGTAGACCATGTTGTGGAATTATTGGGATTGATTTACAAGTTGTAGAAGTTGTTGGAGTTGTTGGGATCCTTGAATCATGGATGCAACTTGGAAAAAGAATACTATTAATGTTAATGACGGTTTAATCTCTTGTTGATAGTAGACGGGATCATATTGGATGATATAGAATTGTTTTGCTATCTTAATGGTAAGTAAGTAGTGGATGCTATGACGAGAATGTCGTTAAGGTGAGGATACCATGGTGTACAAGAAAGTAGCGAGTTGTAGTTGTTACTATTTTCTAAGATGTTGTTTCAAGGTATTGTAAAATGGTTGCAAAATAATAACGATTATGTTGCAAGGGTAATTGAAAGATTGAAGTATAAGTATTGGATTTAAACTGTGATTGAGTTGTTGAATCGAGGATTAGGTGCGAGTGTGATTTTAAGGATAGTTATGTCGGATGGATTTTCGAGGACGAAAATATCCTAAGTGAGGGAGAGTTGTAACACTCGAAAATTATTTAATTAAATTATATAAGGAATTATTTATTGGAATTTAGTGAAGTTGGATTTATCGATAAAATTATAAGGAGCATTAATAAATTGATAAGTTGATTTAGGGTGATTAAATGAATTATAGGAAGTTGGGATTAATTAGTGATGAATTAATTTTATTATAGAATATTATTAGAAATAATATTAGAAATAATTGTGATTAATAGAGTTATTTAATTGGTGTTAGAAGTAGTAGAAATGAGGTGTGAAAATTAAGCCAAATAGAAATAATAGAATTATTATTATTATTATTATTATTATTATTATTATTATTATTATTATTATTATTATTATTATAAGTTGGATTTAATTATAAGAGATATAAAAGGAGAATTATAAGGGTTTAGTGAAGATTTTTGGGAAAAGGTTGTATGTGGGAGAAAGAAAATAGGATTAAGTGAATAACCGGTTTAGTCGGAGAATTAATATTACGAGTAGAAATTAATTGACTAAAATATTTAGTGAGTTTTATTATAATGTGAGAAATAAAATGAGAAATATTATTTAATTTTAATTGGTCAATAAAATAAATGATAGAATAAATGATAGAATATATGATAGAATAATATTTAAATTATTAAAGGAGTAGAATAATTAATTAATTAATAATAGAGTATAATATTAAGGAGTATTTAAAGGAAGGAAATAAGAGAAAATAGGGTTTACGGAGAAAAGGAAAAACAAAGAAAGTGAGCATAAGGGCTAGGAGAGAATCTAGGAAGTGCACTATCGGGCAGGAAAATAGGAATTCGATCGAGTTATAACCACGTCAAATCTAAGGTAAGGGTGGGGTTCGACTTTCTAATGAGTTGTATGATGAGTAGTATATGGAAATTAGGATAATGGAGAATTTTGCTATGTATTTATGATTGTTCTATTTGGTGAGAAATTATTTGATGTCGATTATGTTGAAATTATTCTTGAATATGATGAAATTTGCCTTGAGTTTTAAGTTGCTAAATTGATTTTGTAGGTTGAATATGTATATATTATTTCGTTGTAATATTTATATATGTGTAGTGTATAACCATGTTTATCCACATATGTCTTGAAACTTTATCAAATATATTTATATACGCGTATCGTAACTTTTCATTAATTTAATTGTTTTGGTAGACATCACAATTGGGTAGATAATTGAGGTATCACGTTCTGATTACGTATGAGTAGTAGAAAATCTAAGTTAATGTTTCATACATTGTAGCATTAGTTTATTTGATTGGTTAATGTTTGATAAAGTCTAACCTTAGAATTGTTAATTTACAATTTTAATATATTGATAACATAAAGTTTTGTTTATGAGAATAATATTAGCTATTTAACTATTAGCTTTTATAATTATAATAATTTTAGTATTATTAATATGATAAATTCGAGTTTTGAGTAAGAGCGATTATTTGGTTAATTGATTAATTTAAATTATTTCGATTCTATTAGAGTTATTAAAGTTGTCAATAGAGTTGTTAGAATTGTCAATAAAATTATCATAGTTGTTTTGAGTTATTAAGAGTCATACTTTAATGGTTTTGGGTGATTCGACATATCAGAGTTATCGACATTGTTTTCGAGTTGTTTAAAATTAAACCTAATAAGTAGTAGAATTAAAGGTAAAGGTATTTGACCCTTTAGAGTTGTTTTACTATTACTTGAGTCGGACCATTAACCAATTATTTTCATAAATATTATTTTACATACAAGAGTTGTCGGTAGAAATTTTGAGCACCTTAGAGTTATTTTAGAATTGTAGGGATCGTGGTAGAGTGATTTATAATTTATTGAGAATTATGTCAAGTTATAATTATATATTATTATGACATTTTATGAGTTAAGAGTATAGAATAAGTTATATAATTGCGGTGATAAATTGTGTCGTGTTGTTTCCGTTGAATTATTGTTGTTGTTTGGTATTAATGTTGTTAATAAATTGTGAAGTGTAAATGGTGTAGTAATTGTTATTGTTTATTGGTATTGCGTTGTTAATAAATTGTGAAGTTGTAGATTGTTATGAAATTGGTTGTTGTTTGCTCGTATTAATTCTATTGATAAACTATTATTGTTGTTGATACGTTGATGAAGTTGTAGGTCGTATGACCAATGTTGATAAGTTGTTTTCTGATTGATAAAGATGTAGGCCTATGGTCAATGTTGAATAAGTTGAATTGTTCTAATTTATGGACATGCTTGAGTTGTAGGTCGAATGACGATGTTGATCTAGTTGTTGTTGTTGTATGTTGTTGTTGTTGTTGCGTTGTGTATTTGTTGTTGAAGTTGAGGTCGCATGGCATACATTGCATGATTAAGTTGGCTGGATTGGCACCACGTTGAAAGTTGAAGGCTTATGCCTTGGCCTTGATGGCACCACGTTGAAGGCTTATGCCTTGTTGAATGCCTCGATAACTGGCATGATTTTAAGTTGGGAGTTACGCTCCAATGGTACCACATGCATTTGCATAGTTGAGTCACATATTGAGTCGCGTGTTAAAGTTGTTGGTATTATTAGTTATTTGTTGATTGTCATTGTGATGTTGTTATAAGTTGTTGCTATAAGTTGTTATTGTTGTGAGTTGTTGTTGTTATATAAAATTGTTGCTATAAGTTTCCGTTGTTATAAGTTGTTGTGGTTATAAGTTCTGTTATAAGTTGATGTTTTATTAGGTTGTGTTGATTTAAGTTATTCGTTGATTAAATAAAATGTCTTCTTGTTATTATTTAGTTGTTTGTTGGTTGTATGAATAATTCTTGAAGCATTGATTTACCTTATCGAATTCTAATATATTATTTATCATACGATTTATTAGATTGTTAGATATCTCACCCTTACATTGTGATGTTGCCTCTCGTGGGTAACGTGCGGGTAATGAAGAACAAAGGTTTAGTTCTGTTAGTTAGTCGGGTTGTCGCTCGATCGTAACACTTGGGGATGAGCGCTAGTTGTTTTGCTATTTTGATTTTGTTGTTGAATAACTATGTTGATATATGAAAAGTAATTGTTGACTTTAAATCGTTTTAAGTTGAAAATATGCTATGGCATCAAGTTGATTAATGTAGTCCATTGCTTAATATTAATAAAGTTGATTCATGTTGTTTCATTTCATCGAGTTTAGGTGTTATGTATACGTGTTAGCGTGTTGTTGTTTTAGTTGAATTGTAATACTCAATTGTTTGTTGAAAGAATTTTATTCGATTTTCTTAATTAAAGGGGTAGAGTTAGGGTGTTACAAAGTGGTATCGAGAAGGTCGATGCATCCGGCCAGTGTTGTCTAACGTTGTTTACTTCCTTCATCGCGACATGTGTGGAACACTGTCGGTACTTGTTGCTTTTAGGTTGACTGTTTGCAGGAATTAAGTTGAAGCTAAGTGGGGGAGAAGCTTTGCTTCTCGGATGTGTTTAGTTGAGAGATATCAGATTAGTATGTTACTAACGGATACGGTGCAAACATTGTAAGAGCCTTGCCGTTTCTCGAATTCGAAGGTGGTAAGAATTTAAGATTTGGTTGTTTGACAAGTTGGGATGTATTGGAAAAGAATAGTTGCTATGAGATAGAATTTAGTAAGTTGATTGTTTAAGTAGACCATGTTGTGGAATTATTGGGATTGATTTACAAGTTGTAGAAGTTGTTGGAGTTGTTGGGATCCTTGAATCATGGATGCAACTTGGAAAAAGAATACTATTAATGTTAGTAATGACGGTTTAATCTCTTGTTGATAGTAGACGGGATCATATTGGATGATATAGAATTGTTTTGCTATCTTAATGGTAAGTAAGTAGTGGATGCTATGACGAGAATGTCGTTAAGGTGAGGATACCATGGTGTACAAGAAAGTAAGCGAGTTGTAGTTGTTACTATTTTCTAAGATGTTGTTTCAAGGTATTGCTAAAATGGTTGCAAAATAATAACGATTATGTTGCAAGGGTAATTGAAAGATTGAAGTATAAGTATTGGATTTAAACTGTGATTGAGTTGTTGAATCGAGGATTAGGTGCGAGTGTGATTTTAAGGATAGTTATGTCGGATGGATTTTCGAGGACGAAAATATCCTAAGTGAGGGAGAGTTGTAACACTCGAAAATTATTTAATTAAATTATATAAGGAATTATTTATTGGAATTTAGTCGAAGTTGGATTTATCAGTAAAATTATAAGGAGCATTAATAAATTGATAAGTTGATTTAGGGTGATTAAATGAATTATAGGAAGTTGGGATTAATTAGTGATGAATTAATTTTATTATAGAATATTATTAGAAATAATATTAGAAATAATTGTGGATTAATAGAGTTATTTAATTGGTGTTAGAAGTAGTAGAAATGAGGTGTGAAAATTAAGCCAAATAGAAATAATAGAATTATTATTATTATTATTATTATTATTATAAGTTGGATTTAATTATAAGAGATATAAAAGGAGAATTATAAGGGTTTAGTGAAGATTTTTGGGAAAAGGTTGTATGTGGGAGAAAGAAAATAGGATTAAGTGAATAACCAGTTTAGTCGGAGAATTAATATTACGAGTAGAAATTAATTGACTAAAATATTTAGTGAGTTTTATTATAATGTGAGAAATAAAATGAGAAATATTATTTAATTTTAATTGGTCAATAAAATAAATGATAGAATAAATGATAGAATATATGATAGAATAATATTTGAATTATTAAAGGAGTAGAATAATTAATTAATTAATAATAGAGTATAATATTAAGGAGTATTTAAAGGAAAAATAAGAAAATAGGGTTTGGGAGAAAAGGAAAAACAAAGAAAGTGGAGGCATAAGGGCTAGGAGAGAATACGGAAGTGCACTATGGAACGGAAAATAGGAATTCGATCAGTTATAACCACCGTCAAATCTAAGGTAAGGGTGGGGTTCGACTTTCTAATGAGTTGTATGATGAGTAGTATATGGAAATTAGGATAATGGAGAATTTTGCTATGTATTTATGATTGTTCTATTTGGTGAGAAATTATTTGATGTCAGTGTGTTGAAATTATTCTTGAATATGATGAAATTTGCCTTGAGTTTTAAGTTGCTAAATTGATTTTGTAGGTTGAATATGTATATATTATTTCGTTGTAATATTTATATATGTGTAGTGTATAACCATGTTTATCCACATATGTACTGAAACTTTATCAAATATATTTATATGCACGGTATCGTAACTTTTCATTAATTTAATTGTTTTGGTAGACATCACAATTGGGTAGATAATTGAGGGTATCACGTTACAGTACCAGTATATTAGAGTAAGCCGAAAATCTAAGTTAATGTTTCATACATTGTAGCATTAGTTTATTTGATTGGTTAATGTTTGATAAAGTCTAACCTTAGAATTGTTAATTTACAATTTTAATATATTGATAACATAAAGTTTTGTTTATGAGAATAATATTAGCTATTTAACTATTAGCTTTTATAATTATAATAATTTTAGTATTATTAATATGATAAATTCAGAGTTTTGAGTAAGAGACGATTATTTGGTTAATTGATTAATTTAAATTATTTCGATTCTATTAGAGTTATTAAAGTTGTCAATAGAGTTGTTAGAATTGTCAATAAAATTATCATAGTTGTTTTGAGTTATTAAGAGTCATACTTTAATGGTTTTGGGTGATTCTGACATGTCTAGAGTTATCGACATTGTTTTGAGTTGTTTAAAATTAAACCTAATAAGCCGTAGAATTAAAGGTAAAGGTATTTGACCCTTTAGAGTTGTTTTACTATTACTTGAGTCAGACCATTAACCAATTATTTTCATAAATATTATTTTACATACAAGAGTTGTCGGTAGAGAAATTTTGAGCACCTTAGAGTTATTTTAGAATTGTAGGGATCGTGGTAGAGTGATTTATAATTTATTGAGAATTATGTCAAGTTATAATTATATATTATTATGACATTTTTATGAGTTAAGAGTATAGAATAAGTTATATAATTGCAGGTGATAAATTGTGTCGTGTTGTTTCCGTTGAATTGTTGTTGTTGTTTGGTGGTATTAATGTTGTTAATAAATTGTGAAGTGTAAATGGTGTAGTAATTGTTATTGTTTATTGGTATTGACGTTGTTAATAAATTGTGAAGTTGTAGATTGTTATGAAATTGGTTGTTGTTTGCTCGTATTAATTCTATTGATAAACTATTATTGTTGTTGATCGTTGATGAAGTTGTAGGTCGTATGACCAATGTTGATAAGTTGTTTTGCAGTTGATAAAGATGTAGGCCTATGGTCAATGTTGAATAAGTTGAATTGTTCTAATTTATGGACATGCTTGAGTTGTAGGTCGAATGACCAGTGTTGATCTAGTTGTTGTTGTTGTATGTTGTTGTTGTTGTTGCATCGTTGTGTATTTGTTGTTGAAGTTGAGGTCGCATGGCATACATTGCATGATTAAGTTGGCCTGGATTGGCACCACGTTGAAAGTTGAAGGCTTATGCCTTGGCCTTGATGGCACCACGTTGAAGGCTTATGCCTTGTTGAATGCCTCGATAACTGGCATGATTTTAAGTTGGGAGTTCTGCTCCAAATGGTACCACATGCATTTGCATAGTTGAGTCACATATTGAGTCGCGTGTTAAAGTTGTTGGTATTATTCGTTATTTGTTGATTGTCATTGTGATGTTGTTATAAGTTGTTGCTATAAGTTGTTATTGTTGTGAGTTGTTGTTGTTATAAGCTGTTGTTGCTATAAGTTTCCGTTGTTATAAGTTGTTGTGGTTATAAGTTCTTTGTTGTTATAAGTTGATGTTTTATTAGGTTGTGTTGATTTAAGTTATTCGTTGATTAAATAAAATGTCTTCTTGTTATTATTTAGTTGTTTGTTGGTTGTATGAATAATTCTTGAAGCATTGATTTATATCTGAATTCTAATATATTATTTATCATACGATTTATTAGATTGTTAGATATCTCACCCTTTTGTGATGTTGCCTCTACGTGGGTAACGTGCGGTAATGAAGAACAAAGGTTTAGTTCTTTATTAGTTAGTCGGTTGTCGCTCGATCGTAACACTTGGGGATGAAGCTAGTTGTTTTGCTATTTTGATTTTGTTGTTGAATAACTATGTTGATATATGAAAAGTAATTGTTGACTTTAAATCGTTTTAAGTTGAAAATATGCTATGGCATCCAGTTGATTAATGTAGTCCATTGCTTAATATTAATAAAGTTGATTCATGTTGTTTCATTTCATCCGAGTTTAGGTGTTATGTATCGTGTTAGCGTGTTGTTGTTTTAGTTGAATTGTAATACTCAATTGTTTGTTGAAAATTTTTATAACTCTGATTTTCTTAATAATTACCGGGGTAGAGTTAGGGTGTTACAAAGTGGTATCAGAGCAGGTCGGTCTGTCCGGCCAGGGTTGTCTAACGTTGTTTACTTCCTTCATACGCGACATGTGTGTGGAACACTGTCGGTTTTATTCTTTAGGTTGTTGTTTGCGAATTAAGTTGAAGCTAAGTGGGGGAGAAGCTTTGCTTCTCGGATGTGTTTAGTTGAGAGATATCAGATTAGTATGTTACTAACGGATACAGTGCAAACATTGTAAGAGCCTTGCCGTTTCTCGAATTCGAAGGTGGTAAGAATTTAAGATTTGGTTGTTTGACAAGTTGGGATGTATTGGAAAAGAATAGTTGCTATGAGATAGAATTTAGTAAGTTGATTGTTTAAGTAGACCATGTTGTGGAATTATTGGGATTGATTTACAAGTTGTAGAAGTTGTTGGAGTTGTTGGGATCCTTGAATCATGGATGCAACTTGGAAAAAGAATACTATTAATGTTAATGACGGTTTAATCTCTTGTTGATAGTAGACGGGATCATATTGGATGATATAGAATTGTTTTGCTATCTTAATGGTAAGTAAGTAGTGGATGCTATGACGAGAATGTCGTTAAGGTGAGGATACCATGGTGTACAAGAAAGTAAGCGAGTTGTAGTTGTTACTATTTTCTAAGATGTTGTTTCAAGGTATTGCTAAAATGGTTGCAAAATAATAACGATTATGTTGCAAGGGTAATTGAAAGATTGAAGTATAAGTATTGGATTTAAACTGTGATTGAGTTGTTGAATCGAGGATTAGGTGCGAGTGTGATTTTAAGGATAGTTATGTCGGATGGATTTTCGAGGCGAAAATATCCTAAGTGAGGAGAGTTGTAACACTCGAAAATTATTTAATTAAATTATATAAGGAATTATTTATTGGAATTTAGTCGAAGTTGGATTTATCAGTAAAATTATAAGGAGCATTAATAAATTGATAAGTTGATTTAGGGTGATTAAATGAATTATAGGAAGTTGGGATTAATTAGTGATGAATTAATTTTATTATAGAATATTATTAGAAATAATATTAGAAATAATTGTGGATTAATAGAGTTATTTAATTGGTGTTAGAAGTAGTAGAAATGAGGTGTGAAAATTAAGCCAAATAGAAATAATAGAATTATTATTATTATTATTATTATTATTATTATTATTATTATTATTATTATTATTATTATTATTATAAGTTGGATTTAATTATAAGAGATATAAAAGGAGAATTATAAGGGTTTAGTGAAGATTTTTGGGAAAAGGTTGTATGTGGGAGAAGAAAATAGGATTAAGTGAATAACCGGTTTAGTCGGAGAATTAATATTACAGTAGAAATTAATTGACTAAAATATTTAGTGAGTTTTATTATAATGTGAGAAATAAAATGAGAAATATTATTTAATTTTAATTGGTCAATAAAATAAATGATAGAATAAATGATAGAATATATGATAGAATAATATTTGAATTATTAAAGGAGTAGAATAATTAATTAATTAATAATAGAGTATAATATTAAGGAGTATTTAAAGGAAGGAAATAAGAAAATAGGGTTTACGGGAAAAGGAAAAACAAAGAAAGTGGAGGCATAAGGGCTAGGAGAGAATACGGAAGTGCACTATCGGAACCGGAAAATAGGAATTCGATCGGAGTTATAACCACCGTCAAATCTAAGGTAAGGGTGGGGTTCTGACTTTCTAATGAGTTGTATGATGAGTAGTATATGGAAATTAGGATAATGGAGAATTTTGCTATGTATTTATGATTGTTCTATTTGGTGAGAAATTATTTGATGTCAGTGTGTTGAAATTATTCTTGAATATGATGAAATTTGCCTTGAGTTTTAAGTTGCTAAATTGATTTTGTAGGTTGAATATGTATATATTATTTCGTTGTAATATTTATATATGTGTAGTGTATAACCATGTTTATCCACATATGTACTGAAACTTTATCAAATATATTTATATGCACGGTATCGTAACTTTTCATTAATTTAATTGTTTTGGTAGACATCACAATTGGGTAGATAATTGAGGGTATCACGTTACAGTACCAGTATATTAGAGTAAGCCGAAAATCTAAGTTAATGTTTCATACATTGTAGCATTAGTTTATTTGATTGGTTAATGTTTGATAAAGTCTAACCTTAGAATTGTTAATTTACAATTTTAATATATTGATAACATAAAGTTTTGTTTATGAGAATAATATTAGCTATTTAACTATTAGCTTTTATAATTATAATAATTTTAGTATTATTAATATGATAAATTCAGAGTTTTGAGTAAGAGACGATTATTTGGTTAATTGATTAATTTAAATTATTTCGATTCTATTAGAGTTATTAAAGTTGTCAATAGAGTTGTTAGAATTGTCAATAAAATTATCATAGTTGTTTTGAGTTATTAAGAGTCATACTTTAATGGTTTTGGGTGATTCTGACATGTCTAGAGTTGTCAGCATTGTTTTCGAGTTGTTTAAAATTAAACCTAATAAGCCGTAGAATTAAAGGTAAAGGTATTTGACCCTTTAGAGTTGTTTTACTATTACTTGAGTCAGACCATTAACCAATTATTTTCATAAATATTATTTTACATACAAGAGTTGTCGGTAGAGAAATTTTGAGCACCTTAGAGTTATTTTAGAATTGTAGGGATCGTGGTAGAGTGATTTATAATTTATTGAGAATTATGTCAAGTTATAATTATATATTATTATGACATTTTTATGAGTTAAGAGTATAGAATAAGTTATATAATTGCAGGTGATAAATTGTGTCGTGTTGTTTCCGTTGAATTGTTGTTGTTGTTTGGTGGTATTAATGTTGTTAATAAATTGTGAAGTGTAAATGGTGTAGTAATTGTTATTGTTTATTGGTATTGCGTTGTTAATAAATTGTGAAGTTGTAGATTGTTATGAAATTGGTTGTTGTTTGCTCGTATTAATTCTATTGATAAACTATTATTGTTGATCGTTGATGAAGTTGTAGGTCGTATGACCAATGTTGATAAGTTGTTTTCAGATTGATAAAGATGTAGGCCTATGGTCAATGTTGAATAAGTTGAATTGTTCTAATTTATGGACATGCTTGAGTTGTAGGTCGAATGACCGATGTTGATCTAGTTGTTGTTGTTGTATGTTGTTGTTGTTGTTGCATCGTTGTGTATTTGTTGTTGAAGTTGAGGTCGCATGGCATACATTGCATGATTAAGTTGGCCTGGATTGGCACCACGTTGAAAGTTGAAGGCTTATGCCTTGGCCTTGATGGCACCACGTTGAAGGCTTATGCCTTGTTGAATGCCTCGATAACTGGCATGATTTTAAGTTGGGAGTTACTCCAAATGGTACCACATGCATTTGCATAGTTGAGTCACATATTGAGTCGCGTGTTAAAGTTGTTGGTATTATTCGTTATTTGTTGATTGTCATTGTGATGTTGTTATAAGTTGTTGCTATAAGTTGTTATTGTTGTGAGTTGTTGTTGTTATAATTTATTGTTGCTATAAGTTTCGTTGTTATAAGTTGTTGTGGTTATAAGTTCTTTGTTATAAGTTGATGTTTTATTAGGTTGTGTTGATTTAAGTTATTACGTTGATTAAATAAAATGTCTTCTTGTTATTATTTAGTTGTTTGTTGGTTGTATGAATAATTCTTGAAGCATTGATTTATATCTGAATTCTAATATATTATTTATCATACGATTTATTAGATTGTTAGATATCTCACCCCTACATTGTGATGTTGCCTCTACGTGGGTAGCGTGCGGGTAATGAAGAACAAAGGTTTAGTTCTTTATTAGTTCGAGTCGGTTGTCGCTCGATCACGTAACACTTGGGGGATGAGCTAGTTGTTTTGCTATTTTGATTTTGTTGTTGAATAACTATGTTGATATATGAAAAGTAATTGTTGACTTTAAATCGTTTTAAGTTGAAAATATGCTATGGCATCCAAGTTGATTAATGTAGTCCCGCTGCTTAATATTAATAAAGTTGATTCATGTTGTTTCATTTCATCCGAGTTTAGGTGTTATGTATCTGTGTTAGCGTGTTGTTGTTTTAGTTGAATTGTAATACTCCAATTGTTTGTTGAAAAGAATTTTTATAACTCTGATTTTCTTAATAATTACCGGGGTAGAGTTAGGGTGTTACAAAGTGGTATCAGAGCAGGTCGGTCTGTCCGGCCAGTGTTGTCTAACGTTGTTTACTTCCTTCATACGCGACATGTGTGTGGAACACTGTCGGTACTTGTTGCTTTTAGGTTGACTGTTTGCAGGAATTAAGTTGAAGCTAAGTGGGGGAGAAGCTTTGCTTCTCGGATGTGTTTAGTTGAGAGATATCAGATTAGTATGTTACTAACGGATACGGTGCAAACATTGTAAGAGCCTTGCCGTTTCTCGAATTCGAAGGTGGTAAGAATTTAAGATTTGGTTGTTTGACAAGTTGGGATGTATTGGAAAAGAATAGTTGCTATGAGATAGAATTTAGTAAGTTGATTGTTTAAGTAGACCATGTTGTGGAATTATTGGGATTGATTTAAGTTGTAGAAGTTGTTGGAGTTGTTGGGATCCTTGAATCATGGATGCAACTTGGAAAAAGAATACTATTAATGTTAGTAATGACGGTTTAATCTCTTGTTGATAGTAGGCGGATCATATTGGATGATATAGAATTGTTTTGCTATCTTAATGGTAAGTAAGTAGTGGATGCTATGGCGAGAATATCGTTAAGGTGAGGATACCATGGTGTACAAGAAAGTAAGCGAGTTGTAGTTGTTACTATTTTCTAAGATGTTGTTTCAAGGTATTGCTAAAATGGTTGCAAAATAATAACGATTATGTTGCAAGGGTAATTGAAAGATTGAAGTATAAGTATTGGATTTAAGCGTGATTGAGTTGTTGAATCGAGGATTAGGTGCGAGTGTGATTTTAAGGATAGTTATGTCGGATGGATTTTCGAGGGAAAATATCCTAAGTGAGGAGAGTTGTAACACTCGAAAATTATTTAATTAAATTATATAAGGAATTATTTATTGGAATTTAGTCGAAGTTGGATTTATCAGTAAAATTATAAGGAGCATTAATAAATTGATAAGTTGATTTAGGGTGATTAAATGAATTATAGGAAGTTGGGATTAATTAGTGATGAATTAATTTTATTATAGAATATTATTAGAAATAATATTAGAAATAATTGTGGATTAATAGAGTTATTTAATTGGTGTTAGAAGTAGTAGAAATGAGGTGTGAAAATTAAGCCAAATAGAAATAATAGAATTATTATTATTATTATTATTATTATTATTATTATTATTATAAGTTGGATTTAATTATAAGAGATATAAAAGGAGAATTATAAGGGTTTAGTGAAGATTTTTGGGAAAAGGTTGTATGTGGGAGAAAGAAAATAGGATTAAGTGAATAACCAGTTTAGTCGGAGAATTAATATTACGAGTAGAAATTAATTGACTAAAATATTTAGTGAGTTTTATTATAATGTGAGAAATAAAATGAGAAATATTATTTAATTTTAATTGGTCAATAAAATAAATGATAGAATAAATGATAGAATATATGATAGAATAATATTTAAATTATTAAAGGAGTAGAATAATTAATTAATTAATAATAGAGTATAATATTAAGGAGTATTTAAAGGAAGGAAATAAGAGAAAATAGGGTTTACGGGAGAAAAGGAAAAACAAAGAGAAAGTGGAGGCATAAGGGCTAGGAGAGAATACCGGAAGTGCACTATCGGAACGGAAAATAGGAATTCGATCAGTTATAACCAATCAAATCTAAGGTAAGGTGGGGTTCGACTTTCTAATGAGTTGTATGATGAGTAGTATATGGAAATTAGGATAATGGAGAATTTTGCTATGTATTTATGATTGTTCTATTTGGTGAGAAATTATTTGATGTCAGTGTGTTGAAATTATTCTTGAATATGATGAAATTTGCCTTGAGTTTTAAGTTGCTAAATTGATTTTGTAGGTTGAATATGTATATATTATTTCGTTGTAATATTTATATATGTGTAGTGTATAACCATGTTTATCCATATGTCTGAAACTTTATCAAATATATTTATATGCAGTATCGTAACTTTTCATTAATTTAATTGTTTTGGTAGACATCACAATTGGGTAGATAATTGAGGGTATCACGTTCTGATACAGTATATATTAGAGTAAGCCGAAAATCTAAGTTAATGTTTCATACATTGTAGCATTAGTTTATTTGATTGGTTAATGTTTGATAAAGTCTAACCTTAGAATTGTTAATTTACAATTTTAATATATTGATAACATAAAGTTTTGTTTATGAGAATAATATTAGCTATTTAACTATTAGCTTTTATAATTATAATAGTTTTAGTATTATTAATATGATAAATTAAGAGTTTTGAGTAAGAGGCGATTATTTGGTTAATTGATTAATTTAAATTATTTCGATTCTATTAGAGTTATTAAAGTTGTCAATAGAGTTGTTAGAATTGTCAATAAAATTATCATAGTTGTTTTGAGTTATTAAGAGTCATACTTTAATGGTTTTGGGTGATTCTGACATGTCTAGAGTTGTCAGCATTGTTTTCGAGTTGTTTAAAATTAAACCTAATAAGCCGTAGAATTAAAGGTAAAGGTATTTGACCCTTTAGAGTTGTTTTACTATTACTTGAGTCAGACCATTAACCAATTATTTTCATAAATATTATTTTACATACAAGAGTTGTCGGTAGAGAAATTTTGAGCACCTTAGAGTTATTTTAGAATTGTAGGGATCGTGGTAGAGTGATTTATAATTTATTGAGAATTATGTCAAGTTATAATTATATATTATTATGACATTTTTATGAGTTAAGAGTATAGAATAAGTTATATAATTGCAGGTGATAAATTGTGTCGTGTTGTTTCCGTTGAATTGTTGTTGTTGTTTGGTGGTATTGATGTTGTTAATAAATTGTGAAGTGTAAATGGTGTAGTAATTGTTATTGTTTATTGGTATTGACGTTGTTAATAAATTGTGAAGTTGTAGATTGTTATGAAATTGGTTGTTGTTTGCTCGTATTAATTCTATTGATAAACTATTATTGTTGTTGATACGTTGATGAAGTTGTAGGTCGTATGACCAATGTTGATAAGTTGTTTTGCGATTGATAAAGATGTAGGCCTATGGTCAATGTTGAATAAGTTGAATTGTTCTAATTTATGGACATGCTTGAGTTGTAGGTCGAATGACCAGTGTTGATCTAGTTGTTGTTGTTGTATGTTGTTGTTGTTGTTGCATCGTTGTGTATTTGTTGTTGAAGTTGAGGTCGCATGGCATACATTGCATGATTAAGTTGGCCTGGATTGGCACCACGTTGAAAGTTGAAGGCTTATGCCTTGGCCTTGATGGCACCACGTTGAAGGCTTATGCCTTGTTGAATGCCTCGATAACTGGCATGATTTTAAGTTGGGAGTTCGCTCCAAATGGTACCACATGCATTTGCATAGTTGAGTCACATATTGAGTCGCGTGTTAAAGTTGTTGGTATTATTCGTTATTTGTTGATTGTCATTGTGATGTTGTTATAAGTTGTTGTTGCTATAAGTTGTTATTGTTGTGAGTTGTTGTTGTTATAAGTATTGTTGCTATAAGTTTCCGTTGTTATAAGTTGTTGTGGTTATAAGTTCTTGTTGTTATAAGTTGATGTTTTATTAGGTTGTGTTGATTTAAGTTATTACGTTGATTAAATAAAATGTCTTCTTGTTATTATTTAGTTGTTTGTTGGTTGTATGAATAATTCTTGAAGCATTGATTTACATTATCTAATTCTAATATATTATTTATCATACGATTTATTAGATTGTTAGATATCTCACCCTTACATTGTGATGTTGCCTCTACGTGGGTAGCGTGCGGTAATGAAGAACAAAGGTTTAGTTCTTTTTAGTTAGTCGGGTTGTCGCTACGATCGTAACACTTGGGGGATGAGCGCTAGTTGTTTTGCTATTTTGATTTTGTTGTTGAATAACTATGTTGATATATGAAAAGTAATTGTTGACTTTAAATCGTTTAAGTTGAAAATATGCTATGGCATCCAAGTTGATTAATGTAGTCCCGCTGCTTAATATTAATAAAGTTGATTCATGTTGTTTCATTTCATCCGAGTTTAGGTGTTATGTATCTGTGTTAGCGTGTTGTTGTTTTAGTTGAATTGTAATACTCCAATTGTTTGTTGAAAAGAATTTTTATAACTCTGATTTTCTTAATAATTACCGGGGTAGAGTTAGGGTGTTACAAAGTGGTATCAGAGCAGGTCGGTCTGTCCGGCCAGTGTTGTCTAACGTTGTTTACTTCCTTCATACGCGACATGTGTGTGGAACACTTTATCGGTACTTGTGCTTTAGGTTGCTGTTTGCAGGAATTAAGTTGAAGCTAAGTGGGGGAGAAGCTTTGCTTCTCGGATGTGTTTAGTTGAGAGATATCAGATTAGTATGTTACTAACGGATACGGTGCAAACATTGTAAGAGCCTTGCCGTTTCTCGAATTCGAAGGTGGTAAGAATTTAAGATTTGGTTGTTTGACAAGTTGGGATGTATTGGAAAAGAATAGTTGCTATGAGATAGAATTTAGTAAGTTGATTGTTTAAGTAGACCATGTTGTGGAATTATTGGGATTGATTTACAAGTTGTAGAAGTTGTTGGAGTTGTTGGGATCCTTGAATCATGGATGCAACTTGGAAAAAGAATACTATTAATGTTAGTAATGTGGTTTAATCTCTTGTTGATAGTAGACGGGATCATATTGGATGATATAGAATTGTTTTGCTATCTTAATGGTAAGTAAGTAGTGGATGCTATGACGAGAATGTCGTTAAGGTGAGGATACCATGGTGTACAAGAAAGTAAGCGAGTTGTAGTTGTTACTATTTTCTAAGATGTTGTTTCAAGGTATTGCTAAAATGGTTGCAAAATAATAACGATTATGTTGCAAGGGTAATTGAAAGATTGAAGTATAAGTATTGGATTTAAACTGTGATTGAGTTGTTGAATCGAGGATTAGGTGCGAGTGTGATTTTAAGGATAGTTATGTCGGATGGATTTTCGAGGACGAAAATATCCTAAGTGAGGGAGAGTTGTAACACTCGAAAATTATTTAATTAAATTATATAAGGAATTATTTATTGGAATTTAGTCGAAGTTGGATTTATCAGTAAAATTATAAGGAGCATTAATAAATTGATAAGTTGATTTAGGGTGATTAAATGAATTATAGGAAGTTGGGATTAATTAGTGATGAATTAATTTTATTATAGAATATTATTAGAAATAATATTAGAAATAATTGTGGATTAATAGAGTTATTTAATTGGTGTTAGAAGTAGTAGAAATGAGGTGTGAAAATTAAGCCAAATAGAAATAATAGAATTATTATTATTATTATTATTATTATTATTATTATTATTATTATTATTATTATTATTATTATAAGTTGGATTTAATTATAAGAGATATAAAAGGAGAATTATAAGGGTTTAGTGAAGATTTTTGGGAAAAGGTTGTATGTGGGAGAAAGAAAATAGGATTAAGTGAATAACCAGTTTAGTCGGAGAATTAATATTACGAGTAGAAATTAATTGACTAAAATATTTAGTGAGTTTTATTATAATGTGAGAAATAAAATGAGAAATATTATTTAATTTTAATTGGTCAATAAAATAAATGATAGAATAAATGATAGAATATATGATAGAATAATATTTAAATTATTAAAGGTAGAATAATTAATTAATTAATAATAGAGTATAATATTAAGGAGTATTTAAAGGAAGGAAATAAGAAAATAGGGTTTACGGGAGAAAAGGAAAAACAAAGAGAAAGTGGAGGCATAAGGGCTAGGAGAGAATAGGAAGTGCACTATCGAACAGAAAATAGGAATTCGATCGGAGTTATAACCACCGTCAAATCTAAGGTAAGGGTGGGGTTCGACTTTCTAATGAGTTGTATGATGAGTAGTATATGGAAATTAGGATAATGGAGAATTTTGCTATGTATTTATGATTGTTCTATTTGGTGAGAAATTATTTGATGTCGATGTGTTGAAATTATTCTTGAATATGATGAAATTTGCCTTGAGTTTTAAGTTGCTAAATTGATTTTGTAGGTTGAATATGTATATATTATTTCGTTATAATATTTATATATGTGTAGTGTATAACCATGTTTATCCACATATGTCTGAAACTTTATCAAATATATTTATATGCAGTATCGTAACTTTTCATTAATTTAATTGTTTTGGTAGACATCACAATTGGGTAGATAATTGAGGGTATCACGTTACGATTACCGTATATTAGAGTAAGCGAAAATCTAAGTTAATGTTTCATACATTGTAGCATTAGTTTATTTGATTGGTTAATGTTTGATAAAGTCTAACCTTAGAATTGTTAATTTACAATTTTAATATATTGATAACATAAAGTTTTGTTTATGAGAATAATATTAGCTATTTAACTATTAGCTTTTATAATTATAATAGTTTTAGTATTATTAATATGATAAATTAAGAGTTTTGAGTAAGAGCGATTATTTGGTTAATTGATTAATTTAAATTATTTCGATTCTATTAGAGTTATTAAAGTTGTCAATAGAGTTGTTAGAATTGTCAATAAAATTATCATAGTTGTTTTGAGTTATTAAAGTCATACTTTAATGGTTTTGGGTGATTCGACATGTCTAGAGTTGTCGACATTGTTTCGAGTTGTTTAAAATTAAACCTAATAAGTAGTAGAATTAAAGGTAAAGGTATTTGACCCTTTAGAGTTGTTTTACTATTACTTGAGTCGGACCATTAACCAATTATTTTCATAAATATTATTTTACATACAAGAGTTGTCGGTAGAAATTTTGAGCACCTTAGAGTTATTTTAGAATTGTAGGGATCGTGGTAGAGTGATTTATAATTTATTGAGAATTATGTCAAGTTATAATTATATATTATTATGACATTTTTATGAGTTAAGAGTATAGAATAAGTTATATAATTACGGTGATAAATTGTGTCGTGTTGTTTCGTTGAATTGTTGTTGTTGTTTGGTGGTATTAATGTTGTTAATAAATTGTGAAGTGTAAATGGTGTAGTAATTGTTATTGTTTATTGGTATTGACGTTGTTAATAAATTGTGAAGTTGTAGATTGTTATGAAATTGGTTGTTGTTTGCTCGTATTAATTCTATTGATAAACTATTATTGTTGTTGATACGTTGATGAAGTTGTAGGTCGTATGACCAATGTTGATAAGTTGTTTTGCAGTTGATAAAGATGTAGGCCTATGGTCAATGTTGAATAAGTTGAATTGTTCTAATTTATGGACATGCTTGAGTTGTAGGTCGAATGACCAGTGTTGATCTAGTTGTTGTTGTTGTATGTTGTTGTTGTTGTTGCATCGTTGTGTATTTGTTGTTGAAGTTGAGGTCGCATGGCATACATTGCATGATTAAGTTGGCCTGGATTGGCACCACGTTGAAAGTTGAAGGCTTATGCCTTGGCCTTGATGGCACCACGTTGAAGGCTTATGCCTTGTTGAATGCCTCGATAACTGGCATGATTTTAAGTTGGGAGTTCGCTCCAAATGGTACCACATGCATTTGCATAGTTGAGTCACATATTGAGTCGCGTGTTAAAGTTGTTGGTATTATTCGTTATTTGTTGATTGTCATTGTGATGTTGTTATAAGTTGTTGTTGCTATAAGTTGTTATTGTTGTGAGTTGTTGTTGTTATAATTGTTGTTGCTATAAGTTTCGTTGTTATAAGTTGTTGTGGTTATAAGTTCTTGTTGTTATAAGTTGATGTTTTTATTAGGTTGTGTTGATTTAAGTTGTTACGTTGATTAAATAAAATGTCTTCTTGTTATTATTTAGTTGTTTGTTGGTTGTATGAATAATTACTGAAGCATTGATTTACATTATCTGAATTCTAATATATTATTTATCATACGATTTATTAGATTGTTAGATATCTCACCCCTTCTGTTGTGATGTTGCCTCTACGTGGGTAACGTGCAGGTAATGAAGAACAAAGGTTTAGTTCTTTATTAGTTCGAGTCAGGTTGTCGCTCTGATACGTAACACTTGGGGGGATGAACGCTAGTTGTTTTGCTATTTTGATTTTGTTGTTGAATAACTATGTTGATATATGAAAAGTAATTGTTGACTTTAAATCGTTTTAAGTTGAAAATATGCTATGGCATCCAAGTTGATTAATGTAGTCCCGCTGCTTAATATTAATAAAGTTGATTCATGTTGTTTCATTTCATCCGAGTTTAGGTGTTATGTATCTGTGTTAGCGTGTTGTTGTTTTAGTTGAATTGTAATACTCCAATTGTTTGTTGAAAAGAATTTTTATAACTCTGATTTTCTTAATAATTACCGGGGTAGAGTTAGGGTGTTACAAAGTGGTATCAGAGCAGGTCGGTCTGTCCGGCCAGTGTTGTCTAACGTTGTTTACTTCCTTCATACGCGACATGTGTGTGGAACACTGTCGGTACTTGTTGCTTTTAGGTTGACTGTTTGCAGGAATTAAGTTGAAGCTAAGTGGGGGAGAAGCTTTGCTTCTCGGATGTGTTTAGTTGAGAGATATCAGATTAGTATGTTACTAACGGATACAGTGCAAACATTGTAAGAGCCTTGCCGTTTCTCGAATTCGAAGGTGGTAAGAATTTAAGATTTGGTTGTTTGACAAGTTGGGATGTATTGGAAAAGAATAGTTGCTATGAGATAGAATTTAGTAAGTTGATTGTTTAAGTAGACCATGTTGTGGAATTATTGGGATTGATTTACAAGTTGTAGAAGTTGTTGGAGTTGTTGGGATCCTTGAATCATGGATGCAACTTGGAAAAAGAATACTATTAATGTTAGTAATGACGGTTTAATCTCTTGTTGATAGTAGACGGGATCATATTGGATGATATAGAATTGTTTTGCTATCTTAATGGTAAGTAAGTAGTGGATGCTATGGCGAAATGTCGTTAAGGTGAGGATACCATGGTGTACAAGAAAGTAAGCGAGTTGTAGTTGTTACTATTTTCTAAGATGTTGTTTCAAGGTATTGCTAAAATGGTTGCAAAATAATAACGATTATGTTGCAAGGGTAATTGAAAGATTGAAGTATAAGTATTGGATTTAAACTGTGATTGAGTTGTTGAATCGAGGATTAGGTGCGAGTGTGATTTTAAGGATAGTTATGTGGATTTTCGAGGACGAAAATATCCTAAGTGAGGAGAGTTGTAACACTCGAAAATTATTTAATTAAATTATATAAGGAATTATTTATTGGAATTTAGTGAAGTTGGATTTATCATTAAATTATAAGGAGCATTAATAAATTGATAAGTTGATTTAGGGTGATTAAATGAATTATAGGAAGTTGGGATTAATTAGTGATGAATTAATTTTATTATAGAATATTATTAGAAATAATATTAGAAATAATTGGATTAATAGAGTTATTTAATTGGTGTTAGAAGTAGTAGAAATGAGGTGTGAAAATTAAGCCAAATAGAAATAATAGAATTATTATTATTATTATTATTATTATTATTATTATTATTATTATTATTATAAGTTGGATTTAATTATAAGAGATATAAAAGGAGAATTATAAGGGTTTAGTGAAGATTTTTGGGAAAAGGTTGTATGTGGGAGAAAGAAAATAGGATTAAGTGAATAACCAGTTTAGTCGGAGAATTAATATTACGAGTAGAAATTAATTGACTAAAATATTTAGTGAGTTTTATTATAATGTGAGAAATAAAATGAGAAATATTATTTAATTTTAATTGGTCAATAAAATAAATGATAGAATAAATGATAGAATATATGATAGAATAATATTTAAATTATTAAAGGAGTAGAATAATTAATTAATTAATAATAGTATAATATTAAGGAGTATTTAAAGGAAGGAAATAAGAAAAATAGGGTTTACGGGAGAAAAGGAAAAACAAAGAGAGTGGAGGCATAAGGGCTAGGAGAGAATAGGAAGTGCACTATCGGAAGGAAAATAGGAATTCGATCGGAGTTATAACCACCGTCAAATCTAAGGTAAGGGTGGGGTTCTGACTTTCTAATGAGTTGTATGATGAGTAGTATATGGAAATTAGGATAATGGAGAATTTTGCTATGTATTTATGATTGTTCTATTTGGTGAGAAATTATTTGATGTCAGTGTGTTGAAATTATTCTTGAATATGATGAAATTTGCCTTGAGTTTTAAGTTGCTAAATTGATTTTGTAGGTTGAATATGTATATATTATTTCGTTGTAATATTTATATATGTGTAGTGTATAACCATGTTTATCCACATATGTACTGAAACTTTATCAAATATATTTATATGCACGGTATCGTAACTTTTCATTAATTTAATTGTTTTGGTAGACATCACAATTGGGTAGATAATTGAGGGTATCACGTTACAGTACCAGTATATTAGAGTAAGCCGAAAATCTAAGTTAATGTTTCATACATTGTAGCATTAGTTTATTTGATTGGTTAATGTTTGATAAAGTCTAACCTTAGAATTGTTAATTTACAATTTTAATATATTGATAACATAAAGTTTTGTTTATGAGAATAATATTAGCTATTTAACTATTAGCTTTTATAATTATAATAATTTTAGTATTATTAATATGATAAATTCAGAGTTTTGAGTAAGAGACGATTATTTGGTTAATTGATTAATTTAAATTATTTCGATTCTATTAGAGTTATTAAAGTTGTCAATAGAGTTGTTAGAATTGTCAATAAAATTATCATAGTTGTTTTGAGTTATTAAGAGTCATACTTTAATGGTTTTGGGTGATTCTGACATGTCTAGAGTTATCGATTGTTTTCGAGTTGTTTAAAATTAAACCTAATAAGCCGTAGAATTAAAGGTAAAGGTATTTGACCCTTTAGAGTTGTTTTACTATTACTTGAGTCAGACCATTAACCAATTATTTTCATAAATATTATTTTACATACAAGAGTTGTCGGTAGAGAAATTTTGAGCACCTTAGAGTTATTTTAGAATTGTAGGGATCGTGGTAGAGTGATTTATAATTTATTGAGAATTATGTCAAGTTATAATTATATATTATTATGACATTTTTATGAGTTAAGAGTATAGAATAAGTTATATAATTGCAGGTGATAAATTGTGTCGTGTTGTTTCCGTTGAATTGTTGTTGTTGTTTGGTGGTATTGATGTTGTTAATAAATTGTGAAGTGTAAATGGTGTAGTAATTGTTATTGTTTATTGGTATTGACGTTGTTAATAAATTGTGAAGTTGTAGATTGTTATGAAATTGGTTGTTGTTTGCTCGTATTAATTCTATTGATAAACTATTATTGTTGTTGATACGTTGATGAAGTTGTAGGTCGTATGACCAATGTTGATAAGTTGTTTTGCAGTTGATAAAGATGTAGGCCTATGGTCAATGTTGAATAAGTTGAATTGTTCTAATTTATGGACATGCTTGAGTTGTAGGTCGAATGACCAGTGTTGATCTAGTTGTTGTTGTTGTATGTTGTTGTTGTTGTTGCATCGTTGTGTATTTGTTGAAGTTGAGGTCGCATGGCATACATTGCATGATTAAGTTGGCTTGGATTGGCACCACGTTGAAAGTTGAAGGCTTATGCCTTGGCCTTGATGGCACCACGTTGAAGGCTTATGCCTTGTTGAATGCCTCGATAATCTGGCATGATTTTAAGTTGGGAGTTACGCTCAAATGGTACCACATGCATTTGCATAGTTGAGTCACATATTGAGTCGCGTGTTAAAGTTGTTGGTATTATTCGTTATTTGTTGATTGTCATTGTGATGTTGTTATAAGTTGTTGTTGCTATAAGTTGTTATTGTTGTGAGTTGTTGTTGTTATAATTATTGTTGCTATAAGTTTCCGTTGTTATAAGTTGTTGTGGTTATAAGTTCTTTGTTGTTATAAGTTGATGTTTTATTAGGTTGTGTTGATTTAAGTTATTACGTTGATTAAATAAAATGTCTTCTTGTTATTATTTAGTTGTTTGTTGGTTGTATGAATAATTCTGAAGCATTGATTTACCTATCTGAATTCTAATATATTATTTATCATACGATTTATTAGATTGTTAGATATCTCACCCTTACATTGTGATGTTGCCTCTACGTGGGTAACGTGCGGTAATGAAGAACAAAGGTTTAGTTCTTTATTAGTTAGTCGGGTTGTCGCTCGATCACGTAACACTTGGGGGATGAGCTAGTTGTTTTGCTATTTTGATTTTGTTGTTGAATAACTATGTTGATATATGAAAAGTAATTGTTGACTTTAAATCGTTTTAAGTTGAAAATATGCTATGGCATCCAAGTTGATTAATGTAGTCCCGCTGCTTAATATTAATAAAGTTGATTCATGTTGTTTCATTTCATCCGAGTTTAGGTGTTATGTATCTGTGTTAGCGTGTTGTTGTTTTAGTTGAATTGTAATACTCCAATTGTTTGTTGAAAAGAATTTTTATAACTCTGATTTTCTTAATAATTACCGGGGTAGAATTAGGGTGTTACAAGTTTCCACGTAGAAATCATAAGTCACCATTGTTAGGGCTTTTAGGGCTGTAGGTTTCGAAACACAGGTTCCAGGCCGTTTTAGGACAAAAGGATAGCACCATCGTGCTCGCAAGGATCGAATTAGGCGATCTGGACTTTTGTTTCGCTTTGAATGATGCATTTTGCAGGTTTTTCAGGTTGATAGCCATCGGAGAAGACGACCGGAGCTAGGGCTCCGGCGTCGTTGACTGGAAGACTCCGGTGAAGGCATGCGTGGCGCGATCGAACTCTCTAATTCGTCCATTCATAAACCACTGGGGCCCGCGGCTGACTGTGCGTTGAATTCCCAGAATTAGGACACGTTTTCCTTTATAAACAATTCTTTCCAATTTCCAAACACCAAACACGCTTTGGTTCAGTGGTAAAGGCAGGGGAGCGTGAGTTTTCACCAGATGTTCACCAGTTCGATCCCTGGCAAGACCATTCTTTTTTACTCTTTCGAAAAACTAACCTTTTTTTTCTTCTTATTTTCTTTAATATTTTTCATCTAATTTAATTAATCTTTGAATAATTTTATCATGCATTTAAAAAATCACAAAAATATTTTTCTTTTTTGCATTATTATCAGAAAATGTTTATTTAATGTTTAATATTAAAATTAATATTTTTGCATGCATAATTTATTTAATTGCCAATTAATTATTAAAATGATTTTTAATTGTTTTTAAATATCGAAATCAATTCTGAAAATTACCAAAAAATTATCTTATCATTTTATTATCATGACTAATCAAAAACCTTTTCCTCATTCAAAAATCATGCATTTGCTAACATTTTCCTCTTGTTTTTCGATTATGTATCTGTTCACAGGTTGTAACGTTTCGGACGATTTTTCTTGCTTTTCTTTTTCAATTATGTAACTGCCTATGGGATGTAATAGTTTAATTAGGACTTTTATTTTCCGCACTCATATTATGTAACTGCCCCAAAGCCATGTAATAGCGTAGGACTTTATCTTTCCGCACTTTACATTTCCGCAATTTACTTTCCGCACCCTATAATCTGGTAGTAATTAGGCGTGTATGGCAAAATAAAATTGGACATAGATCACTCATAATTTCAAGATAACATATAACTGAACTGACACACACTTTTCACACACGCACCCCTTAGGGTAATTCTCTCTCGTTGCCCTATGGGATGTAATAGTTTAATTAGGACTTTTATTTTCCATATTATGTAACTGCCCCAAAGCCATGTAATAGCGTGGACTTTATCTTTCCGCACTTTACATTTCCAATTTACTTTCCGCACCCTATAATCTGGTAGTAATTAGGCGTGTATGGCAAAATAAAATTGGACATAGATCACTCATAATTTCAAGATAACATATAAGCTGACCACACACTTTTCACACACGCACTTGGTAATTCTCTCGTTGCCTATGGGATGTAATAGTTTAATTAGGACTTTTATTTTCCGCTCATATTATAGCGCCAAAGCCATGTAATAGCGTAGGACTTTATCTTTCCGCACTTTACATTTCCGCAATTTACTTTCCGCACCCTATAATCTGGTAGTAATTAGGCGTGTATGGCAAAATAAAATTGGACATAGATCACTCATAATTTCAAGATAACATATAACTGAACTGACACACACTTTTCACACACGCACCCCTTAGGGTAATTCTCTCTCGTTGCCTTATGAATACAAATGGTCAAGTCCCTCGAACGTAGAGGTATCCTAGCACCGTTGCCTTCAAAACAAATCATCATAGTCCCTTCGATACAAAGATCATAGACCCACGATGTCGCCTACGAATACATGATCTTGACCCTCGATTGTTGCCTATGAAAAATAATGATAGTCCCTTCGAATGTGCTAGGATACTCCTACAAGTTGCTTTCTATGACCATCCAATGTCCCTTCGAATGTCCCTCTTACATCCAACGAATGGGGTTACCTACCAACTAATGGTATGGATAGCACTATTCTAAAGGAACGTAAAACAACACGAAAACGACCATTTTGAGTAGGTAATAAGACTTTTAGTTGCTTGCTCAAACAAAATACTTTTCACACCACACACTTTTGTCAAAGTTCAAACTCTTTTCAAAACGAAACATTTCCGAACACTTTGTATACATTCCTACATGAATCATTACAAAGTCAAAGCGAAATGCCTTTTCAAAACATTTTTGTCAAACTCACAGAAAGCACCTTTTGAAAATGATCTAAGAGCAACTAAGAGCCCGTAGATAACTACGGATGGAAAGGGATGCTAATACCTTCCCTTTTCATAACCTTCTCCCTTACTCAAAATCTAACGAAGGTCTTTTCCCCTTCTTTTCACCTTCCCTTAATTGGATATAAGAAAAGTCGGTGGCGACTCTTGCTATCCGCACATTTGCGATACAAAAATCTCAAAGTCAGTTCACCGTATTACAGTGTATCTATACACATTCGACGTATATCCAATGAACCTGCAAGAAATTATAATCCAGACAAAGCAACAGAATATGTGTTTCTCGTAATATGAGAAAACACAAAGCACAATGCGTTTAAAACGCAAACAGAACCATGGGAAAAGTGGTATGTTAGTGTACCACAATTAGGTACCTAACCAAAACATTCTCAACGTACCTTGCACAAGTCAACAAACATGTCAAAAAATAACAAGGAAGCGGGAATATAATTGCATATTCACATCACATGTCACAATATGATCCAAAGGTGAAGAAATGAAATATAAATGTGTATAGCAACATAAGAATGGAAAACCGGGCAGCAACGCACGCATAATACAAAATACCACATGAACGATATCAAAATCGAGCTAAGTCCATCACAATAGTTCTCCAATGCAATGCTAAACATGATTAGAAGATCTATAAGAGTTAGAAACCAAAAATCTACACTAAAATGACTTAAAATGCATTATTTACAAAGAAAACAAAGCATGAGAGATAAATCCTTAATAGATGGCAGCAACTACATTCTCTAAAGCTTTCCTAAACATCTAAACAAATAGAAGGAAAACCACAAACTAAACATGCGAAAGGAAGTTAGAAAAACTATACAATTATCAAACTAGTTCCTAAGAATCGAACCATTAAAAGTTAGCTTTGAAATTCTATTTACAATCCTAAGGTGAGGTACACATTTAACTACAATTATATGGTAGAAAAACATCCTAAGGTTTCTAAAAAACACATGGCATTACACTCCTAAGATTAGTCAATTCAAACGACAAAGGAGAAACATACTTTTGAACATATTATCGAAAAATGGTTAAAAATTAAAAGAAATTAATTGCAAAAATATCAAAAAAAAAATCAAAAATGTTCTAAGATCCTAAAATGTCAGAAACTATTTTTTATGCATTTTTACATGTCAATCGAATCGAAATCGGGAGCAATTTTGATTAGGTGTTAGTATGTGAAATGTACAATGCAGGGGGTGTGATCCTGAATTTTCTAATGAACTAATTCTTGTTATAACATGAAAACTAGGCCTAAACAGGGGGTGTGAGACAGCAAAACTCTAGGCCCATTGCACTAACCAGATTCCTAAACAAACAAATAATTTCCATATTTTCTTATTTAGCTATGTCACGTTTCATTTTTAGGTGCATTATAACATTATGTCAATTGGTCACACTTATATCACCGCCATTATTAAAAAAATATAAAATGCTAATAGTAATTAAAAACCAACCATGACCAATGGAGATCTGCCACATCGAGGGCTCGCATGGGAAGGAAAAAGCATGTCGCCGCAACAGTGCTTACCGGTCAAGCTCCCCGGTAGTCTCCGCCACCGGAGTTTTCAAGTCGTCACGGACAGAAAAATCAAAGACACCATTCGAATCGAAAATCCCGCTCTGAATCTTAATCTAACCTTGAAATCTTCTAAGATTTGCTCAATTCTCAGTTACGAAGCATCTAACACCACCTGACTGAAGCTCACAAGGAATCACGAGCGAAAAACAGATCCTTACTCTTGAGATCTAGATGAAGATGCAAAGATAAACTTATTTTGATCGTTGCTCAAACAATCTTCTGGTTCAAGATGCAAGCAGAAGACAAAAGCTTGCCACGATTCAATAGTTGTTGATGGTGACAATAAAAGAATGGCGAGAGGAAAGAGGAGGGCTATGGCCGGTTGTTCTACAGCATGGCGGTGATGACGGTAAGCCAAGGAGAAGAATTTTTTTCCGTAACTGCTTTTACAGAGTGTCTTGTTGTGGTTATGGAGCGAGAGTTCGTTACATTTCCGTTATAATTTTTGAAGGTGGAGAGAAGTGAATTGGTGAAGAAGATTGTGATCTCTTTTTCTTTTCTGTTATGGTGTCACGGTTAATGGTAAAGGTGGTGAGAAAAGAGAGTGTTGATGGTTGTTATGGTTGAGAGAATCAAGAAAAAAAGAATCGGTGAAGGTTATGGAGGTATGGAAGAGATGAGTGAAAGGGAGTTGGCAGAAGAGTTATGGTAACAGTTCGGGAATAATGGTGATGAGTGACGAATGGTATTCGGTTATGGTGGTGAAAAAAAGAACAGAGGAAGATAGGTGGAGTTGAGAAAGATGAAGGGCAAGCGGTGGTTATGGAGTTGTTACAGTTAGAGGGCGGTGGAGGAAGGTGAGAATTTGTGATGGTATTTTTTGTTTCTGTTACGATGATACACAAGGAAGAAGAGAGGGAAGGTTACTGGTAGTTACAGATAGTTATTAGAAGAAGAAGAAAGTAAAAAAAATGGTGAGAGACCGGAAAAAAGAAGAGAGAGTTGGAGATGGTTTTTAGAATCAAGAAGAATGGAGGTGATATTCTGTTCACTGCCAGCAAGAGAGTGAGAGAATTTTTGTTAGAGGTTGTTAGAAAGAGTCTCCTCCTTGCATCATGCATGCATTACATGTTACATGTGTGGCCAATTATGGAAAAACAACATGTTGTCATCTAATAAACCATCAGTTTGCCCAAGAACATCAACCCATGCTAGCTACTTTAGATGCTTCCATCTTGATGTGTAGTAGTTCAATCGATATAACGAGAACGTCGACTCGAAGAGCACACTTGATAGAACAATATTGATGTTGAGCACCCGATGAGAAATCGATTGTAAGCTCGCCGTATTTAGCTTCGAAGTCATGACGTCACAAGCTGACTTGAATGTTTGAGAATTTCTCCAAGTGTCATGTTTACCTCTCAATCCATGCACACCACTTTACGGATCTATAACTTTTCCCATACTCGACCGAATAATGCAAATTCGGTGCCATCGGAAAGATGACATTTGGTAGAACAACATTGATGTTAATCACGAATTTAAATGAGGCTTAAATCATAGAGAAAAATGCGTTTGAACTTTGCCACGCACCTGTTCGACGAAAGTCCTGCTGGGCTGGGCAAGATCCAAGCATGACTTGCAGCAACTTCCCAATTTCAAACCATCAGTTACGGCGCTTCGTATTTTCCGCTCCGACGTCCGAAACAAAATAATTTCTAAACGAAACTTGTAGAGTATGTGACAAACTCCAACTTTCGTGTTTGAAGTTTTTCTGTGTGGCGATCGAATCGACGAGAAAACAGCCTCAAACATGTGCACAAAAACTGTTCGATGAAATGCTTCCGTATGCTTGGCAAGAATGCATGCACCATCTCGTATTTTGACAACTTCTAACCATCAATTACGGCGCTCCATATTTTCCGCTCCGATGTCCGAAACGAAAAAGTTACTAAACGGAACTTGTAGAGGGCATTACAAACTCCAACTTTCATGTTCGGAATTTCTCCGTGCGGCGACCGAATCAATGACAAAAACAGCCCTGAACACGCGCACAACAACTATTCGAACCTTACAAACATGATGAATTCTTATTTTCCGAGCTTTATAACTTCTGATCCGAGTCCTGAATGAATTCCATTCCTTCAACAAAGTTGTAGACTACCGTGAGATGAACAACTTTGCAGTTGAACACTTTTTAATTCAGAGCCGATAACTATGATAAAATCGAACCCGAAACTGTCAGCTTGAGCATAGAAACAAACACTTCATAATATTTCTAAGTGTTGAATTTTTGAGAAATGATAAACCGTAACTTCCGAGTTCCGTAATTTTTTGATCCGATTCCCGAATGGATTCGATTTCTTCAGCAAAGTTGTAGATTGCCGCTAAATGAACAACTTTGATTTTGAACTCAACTCGAATCGACACCTCAAAACACGTGCAAAATACCTCCGAAGTCGAGCACTTGAACATATTGAAAACACTTAAAATTTCACTAAGTGTAAACTTCAAAAGCTATGAACATTAAACTTCGGAGCCTCGTAACTCGAAATCCGTGCATTCCTGGAGAAATCTTCACAAGGACAAAATCGGAGTACGAAATGTGCTCTTTCCAACGATTACCAACTCATGAACTTTCGACCATAGACGAGTGAGATAGAGAGTCGACAACATGGCTCCGTGAACACAAAGTACTTAGATAAAATGCAAGAAACCTCATTTTCTTCTGATTCTTCCGACTTTTCTCAGCAAATGATCACATTTTCTTTGATGTCGGCTTTTGACCATAATTTCGACCCGAAATTCCGCCCGGTCAAACTTTGACTTTTGTTGACTTTTTGATACATGCACTCAAATATCATTTTATCTGATCGTTCTTGATTTTCTAATGAATTGCATGGACCAATAAGCCAAATATAAATACTTCAAAACTCACAGAAGGCCATATAATCAATTCGGGCTCAAATATTCGACCACCACACACTGTAGCTCGAAACTGTAATCAATATCCACCTGATAGGCGATCAAAACACCAAAACCTCAACTCGCGAGATAATAATCAGAAGCTTCTGGACACGCATATCTTGCGTATTGAAATGACGCTTGAATTAACAGAACCTCAAATATTCAACTTTAGGGAACCAAACCTCTTCTTCGAAGGTATACTCTCGCTCAATTAGAACAATTAGATCCCATGGTTAAAGCATGAATGATATGTATGCAATGCACCTATTGATTAAATATAAGCCAACTAATTATTAAAAAAATGAAGAGGGCGAATTTTGGGGTGCAACACATGATGTTCTGAAAATCCAGATTTGGATGATTTTCATAATTTTCTCGTTCTGATTTCTTGATGTATGGTGGATCATTTGGATTTTTACAAGTTGTGTGTTGTAGCTTGCCATGTGAACTTTAATCTGAGCTTTGAATCACTTGATTTGGTTGAGAAATGAGATAGTTATGAATGTCAGAGTAGCTTGCATGACACTGACTTTGCACGCATTTTAGGGCTAGGCACAAGGTTGAAGATGATTGCGTGTCATTACCTAATTGGTTGTTTTTGATTTTTGCTTCCATTTAATTAATTTTATAATTAGCATCTTTAACCAATTTATTTTGCATCCAAAAATTACAAAAAAAATATCATAGACTCATTTTGACCTCTAGTATTTTGTGGAATCTTTTCCAAAATTTAAAAAATGTTTTGACTAATTAAATAAATTATGAGATTTATTGATTATGTTTCAATTGAAAAATTTATAAAAAAATACTTTCTCTTGAGGGAAAATTCCACAAAAAATATTCTAGACCCTCTAAGGGGTTAATTTTGAGTTTCAGAATTTTATTTCATAATTTTTGCATTTTTTCATAATTAAATAATTTCATGTATTATATTGCATTTCATGCATAATAAAATTATTTAAAATACTTTTCTGCATATAAAAAATTCACAAAAAATATTTTAGACCATTCTATCCATGCATCAGGCATTTGTGATTTTTATTTCATGATTTTGATATTTTGCATATTTAATTAAATTTGAGCATTAAATACATGGTTTGCATTATACATTTTTGCATTTTTATTGTTTTTATCACTTTTCCTTGAAAATAAAAAATGGCAAAAATAGTTTTGATCATGTTTGGGATGTTAGGTCACTGACTCTAATTTTTGTAGATTTTTATTTCTGACTTTTGTATTTTATACAAATTTTTCTTGTGTATTGGTCATATAAGTTCAATTTTGAATTGGTAGTACCTTCTTGATTTTATTTTGATCCTTCCATGGATTTTTAAATTGAGCAAGGATATGTCTCTGACTTGTAAGGGATTTAAGCTCATTAGTTCATTTTTGCTTGGATTTTATATTTCATTTTTATATTTTTTGTGGAATTTCTAAGGTGAACATGTCCTTTGGCCTAGTGTAATTGAGTCAAGCTTCAATTTGAAGCTTATGGACATAATTTAAGGCCAATCTTTGGGTATGTGATGATCATTTGAATGCTCTATTGATATGTAAACATATTTTCATTTATTGGAAATTACATGTTGATCATTTGGTTTCTACCTTGAGCATAAAGTTTGTGTGGTTCCCAAAACCCTATTTTGTTGATGTCTTGATTCTTAGACCATGTTCTTTTACAACTTGTGTTTCTAATTGATGTTTAGGGGTATGATAACCTCAATGATAGTCTTCTAAAGACTTGAGAGACATTTGACCTCATGGGATCATCTTGATCCTTTAATTAGAAGATGTTTGATCTTTGTTTCACTTGTTGCATTCTTGTGCATGGATTATGAGGTATGAGGAATGCATTCATGCAACCCTTTGGGAATTTACTTCTCATTTACTTACTTTATCCTCATAGCATATTTAGGGCCTTGATTCCAGTTTGATTGATTCATTTAAGCCCCTAATTTTCTCAAGTTCATGTTAACTTTGTTGTTAGAATATCACTACCTTGTAGCTATGGTTGGAACTTGTATTATGTGCATCATCCATGGAATTAGTGATTTAATTTTATTTGAATTCTTAGTCCTTACTTCTGACTTTGTGAATTATATGATCATTAATTCCATTCTCTTTGATTCATTGACTTGCACTCAATTGTAATGACAACATGATGACCTAAAAGAGCTAGATCTTCTTTTTCTTCTATTGTTGATTGGACAATACCTTAAGGGATTATAAGTTCATGATTTTTGAGGTATGTCACTTCAATTGGCCTTACCTTGAGCTCATGACAAGCATCTTGTGAGGTTTCTATCATCACCCTATGACATACAAGACATCATTCCCTTCCTACATAATCTTAATCAATGTCGTTTGATCTAAGATAGGTGGTATTTACTTTAGATGATTGTGTTCATCAAATAGGTGATTTGTTTGTGTATGGAAGTTTCATCTTCTACATTTGGTTGCTCATGAATCATATCTTGAGTTAAACTTATGACACAAGTCACACATGGTTTTAATTTTCTAATTAAAACTATTTTGTTCAATCTTTCACAAATGTCATGTTTAACTAGTTTAGATGCTTTTAAACCCTAATTCAATGTACTTGTGTATGCAAGTTTTTACTTTGTTTGAGTTGCTTGTGGTTGTGGTTTACTTAGGTCTTAAGCTACTGACCTTGTGTGTCACATTACCTTCTCATCTTTCCTCTTCACCATGATTGACTCATTAACTTGTATGCTTACTTGAAACTAACTCTAGGGTTTATAATCGATCTTTTCCATTGCTAACCTTTATACCATGAATGATTTTGATGTATGATAATTGTTTTTTGTTTGTTTGAGCATCATGTTTATGTTCCATCACTCATCTCACTTGTATATAACACTTGAGACAAGCATGTTTGAATACACACATAAGCACTTTCCATCACACATTTTTAGGATGCGCATTCATGTTTTCCTATTGAAAGTTGCTCATGAAAAGATTATGATGATTTTGTATATGAAATGAGTTCATCTCTCCCATGATAACTACTGACTTTTATCATTTTCCATCATCTAAATGTTCATACCTTTTCACCTATGCCATGCCATGCTTCATTTGACTCCTAGGTGCATGTTTAGGACAAATTCTTGTTTAGTTCCTCTTGTATTAGTTTTGTTTAGGTTTTATTTTGAGATGATTGTAATTTGTTTGTGTCTAACATGTATATAATATCCATATTTCCATCACTGACTTCACTCAAAAAATGACACCACAAGGCATGTTCACAATCACACATCTATGCACATTTCACCACACACTTCTAGATGCATATTTAGGCTTTCTTAGTTTCCTTTGTTTATGAATCTTCATGATGATTATGTATGTGATGATAATGCACTCTTACCATGCTAGCTTATTCCTTCCATGTCTTCTTATGTTATGAGTTTCATTCCTTCTCCTTCATGCATTAACCATGCTTCATTCAATCCCTAGTTGCATTCTAGGTCAAGCCTTTAACTAGTTTTTGTGTTGATGTTGTATATGTGCAATTTGGAACATCTTGTGAATTGATAGTGTATAGCATGGATATTTCTTCATCCTATGTTGCTTCTGATCTCACCATCATATGAAACTTATCACAAGTATGCACAAGCACAAGCACACATACATGCATACACAGGTTTGCCAACACTTGCATGAATCGAACGCATTTCTCTTAAGTGTTTTGCTTGTGAATACTTTGAATGCATGTTTGGATGATCTTGTTGATGAAATGATGTGTTTGCTACTGTAATTTGTGTATCTTGGTATTTCTTGGTTCATCTCTTTTCATCTTTGCCTTTCTATGGCTTCTTTTAACTTGTAAACACTTCCTAAGTTAAGCACTTCGACTAGTTTTTGCACTAATGTTGTAATTGCATTTTTGTGACATTTTCTTTATGATTTGGTTATTAATTCTTTCATATGATGTTGGTACTGTAATCACTTCATCTTGACACCTTCTTTACATGTCATAAGTCTCAAACACTTAGGTTCATTTCACTACACACGATTGTCGCATGTTTACACACTTTTGGTAGATTTTTGCTCTTGAACCTTTGTGGTTTCTTTGTAAGATGCAAATGAAACATTAACATATTTAACTACTGACGTTTGTGTCATTTTATTCTTTAATTGTCCATTTACTTCCTCTAAGTCTAATGCTTCGCACAATTGGCTCTTCGTATGCTTTTAGGACTAGTTTCGATCTAGTTTATAATTAACTTTGTGTGTGGTTTATGGTGATGTTTGATGTTTGTTAAAAGTTTGTATAAAATTTGTAAATGTATGTTGTGTCTACTGACCTCACATCACATGACACTTCGTATGAACCTCATTCACTTAAATTCCACTACATCTTCTTCTTCTTCTTCTTCTTCTTCTTCTTCTTCTTCTTCTTTCCTTTTTAGCACTTGTTAATGCTTAGTTTGTGTGCTTTTGCCAAAGCATCTTATTTGATTCTACCCCCTTTCTCACTTGGTTTTCTAACAAAGATGATTGATTTTATAGATCCCTTTAGGTTTGCTCGATTAGGTTAGTTATCGAGTTTAGACATTGAGTTAGGCATCCATGCATGATAACTTTAGGTAGATTCTTCCCCTTGTTTATATCCATAACTTAGGATCAACTTTGTATGATAACATTAGGATTAGAAATAGGTTAGTTTCCCTTAGCCATTTTTCCTTTATCCTTTTGCATCCTTAAAATTAAAATCTTGTTTTGTCAAGTGCATTAAAACACTCTAATAATCTGAAACTTTTTCCAGAGTAAAAGATACAAACCAATTAGTTTTAGGATGTTTCGTCATCTTGTTTGCTGTTGATGCTTCGTCGTCCTGCTGATGTTTCGTCATCTCATTTTCTGATGTTTTGTCGTCCTGTTTGCTGTTGATGCTTTATCGTCCTGGTGATGTTTCATCATCCCGTTTGTTGATGTTTCGTCATCTCGTCTTCCGATGTTTCGTCATCCCGTCTGTAGCTGATGTTTCATCATCATGGAGGTGTTTCGCCATCATTTGCTGTTTCGTATACTAATCTAAAAAACACAAACCAACCAAAACAAGTGAGCCGAACTACAACGTTCTGAATTTCCCCGTGTTTTCTTTTTCCTTTATTCTTCTTTTCTTTTTGCATGCATTATACCATATACAGATATAGTTAGACCTTTACACCCATTAGATAGAAAGTAAAAGCAGATACCGTAGAGTACTACGGACGTGTGGGGTGCTAATCCTTTCCCCTCGCGTAACAGACTTCCTTGCCTGATCTCTCGGTCGCAAGACCGTGATTTCTCCGTTTCAGGTTTACTCGATGTTTACCTTTCCCTCTTGGAGGGATAAAAAACGTTCAATGGCGACTTCATTGATATATGATTATATCCTTTAATTTTTTGGCCGGGTGTTTCAGTTGACGACTTCACTGGGGACAGTTGACCTATTGCTGGTCCGTTCAGAAGTCGATCCTAGATTTTGTTTTCTTTTCTTTTGGGTGTTTATTTGTTTTGTTTATTGCTTTATGGCTTGTTTTTAGTATTTTTATACACTTGTACATGTTTGCATGCATCTGCATCTGGCTATATTATTCTGTCTGCTGTTGTGCTGTTGTTTCTTTGGTGGGTGGGAGTTACAAGAGGTAAAAGGTCCACTACCCAGGCTAGTGACATATAGGATAGACTGATGTCCATGTCGAATCCCGCATCTCGTGATGCGTGTGAGGAGGCATGAAGTACCAAACTCAGACGAGGTTCGATTGACGGTACTTTCGCCCTACACCCTTTGTGTAGCAAGCGAAGTTCTCGATAAAGAATCATCGACTCTGTTTATCATTAGATACCCAGTTGTGTCTAGAATTACCCGTGAGGTTGGGTTGGGACAGGTATAGATGCTGACTTATGTTACTTGAGTTCCTTAGTTATTGGTTCTGTCACCTATGGTTTTCTTCACCAGCAAAACAGTGTTCAGAAATGGAGCTTGGGTCCTATTGCATTCATGAAACATTTTACGAACTACATTCATTTTTTTAACATACATGTTTTATCATTTCCAGGATTACTAGTCTGCGAGTCAGGTTGTTGGGTCACCGCTGAAAGATGGATACTAAAAAGAAGACTAATTACAGACATCATCCAGTGTACAAGTTCCCCGCTCCAGCTCTTGAGAGTTTGATTTTGTTGGCCAAGAGATCCCCTCCCGAGGTTGTTGTTGAGTTTACCAAGGATTATGGAAGGATTTTGTCATATTTGAAATACCCTCTTAGTGAATACCAGGAAGATGGTCTTAAAGCTTTGTTCCAATTCTACGACCGTGAGTTAAGATGCTTTGTGTTTCCAGATTATCTGTTGCTACCTACCTTAGAAGAATATTATGATCTTTTAGACATTCTAGTGCTTCATCAAGTGCCTTTTCACATTGCTATGGGGAAACCTACTGATGACCAGGTTGTTGCTGCTTTGTTCTTAGAAAAGTCGGTGATTTCAGCTAATGCCACGAAAAAAGGGACGGTGAAAGGTTTTCATTTGGGATTTCTGTTGAGAGAAGCCAATGCTAAAGCTACGAAGTTTGATTGGAGAGGTTTCAACGCTATCTTGGCTTGTTGTATTTATGGCATGGTCTTGTTCCCAAATGAGCCCAAATTCATTGATGAGAATGCAATCACTTTGTTTATTCAGAAGAATCATGTTCCAACCCTCTTGGGAGATCTGTATCATTCCATTCATTCAAAGAGTTACAAGGGAAAAGGTGGATTGGTCCATTGTTGCACTCCACTCTTGTACTAATGGTTCCAAAGCTTCATCCCTCGTGTCGGTGCTTTTGTGGACACTCAACATACTATGCGGTGGGTGCCTCGCTTAATGGCTCTCACATCTCAAGATATCAGTTGGTATAGGCATGTTATGACTAAGACAGATAGAGAAAGTATAATTGTTCATTGTGGAGAGTTCCCTAATGTACCTCTCCTAGGTATACAAGGTGGCGTCAACTATAACCCATCCCTTACTTTGAGACAATTGGGGTATGCTCTGATAGGCCCTCCTAGTGAAGAGTGTGTGCGGGAGACTTTGTGTTTTGACATACCAGATGTTACTAGATCTTTGGAAAGAGTTTTTCAAGCTTGGAAGAGAATTCACCTTGAAGAAGGACAGTTCTTCGGCAAGAAGGATCCTACAACTTATGCATCATTTGTCCAGTGGATTGAAGGAAGAAACAAAGATCGACAGTGGCCTTCTATTACCGGAGTTACACCTTTCCATCCTCAAGTTACTAATGTTCCAGATGTTGTACCTAAAGGAGATTATGAGCGAGTGCACGCTCAAAACCACCTTCTGCTAGAAGAATAAGAGACTCTAACTGTGAGATGTTTGGTTGCTACTCAAGAAAAGAATCAGTTGGCTCATAAGCTCAAGAAGTTTGAGGGAGAGACGTCTGACGCTGCAAGAAAGAGGTCTAGGTTTGAAGGAGAGATGATGTCATTGGAAGATCACATGAGAGCTATAGCAGAGATTGAGAAGAAAAGTAAAGATTCCAAGGTTGAATTGGAGAAGAAGCATAAAGCAAAGATCAGAAGCCTAGAAAAGAAGATTCTGAAGGAAACCACTCAGAGGGCAGCATTTAAAAATCAGCTCAGAGAGAAGGATGTTCAGCCATCTTTGGCAATAGAAGAAATTGGGCAGCTCAAGATCCAGTTGGGAATTCAGGAGTCTGCAGGCTTTCCTATGTCAGATTTTTAGGCTTATTATTTTGTCTTATGTTTCAAAAGAGAATCACCATCAGGCTTGTTGATGGTTTTCCGCTTCTTTACATTTTATTGTCAGAATCTTTAGCATCTTTGTTTGTATTATTGTTGAAGTACTTTGTGGAATTGTTTGTATCTTTGTTTCTGTTGTTTTAATGTGATTTGATTCAATCGGTGTTCGTCACTTCATCTTGTGATATTGCCCAAAAACTTGGCTACGAGTATTAGAATCTTGGGAATATATAACATGTTATTGCATGCATTGCATAAATATTCATGCATATACATACCTCATGCATAACAGGTTTCTGGTTGGTGTTCTTATTCTGACTTTACCTTTATTATCAGAGGAGATTCAAGACGACAACTCACCGTTACTCTACCCGAAGCAATCTTCCGAGATAAATGGAGCAAGTACAAGCAGAGCTTGTTGAGTTGAGGATCCAGATGGCTACCCAGAGGACTCACTTCATGGAAGCAATCACGAATTCCAACCGCAGACAGGATGAGTTGACTGCTCTAGTCAACAATCAAGTTCATAATCGGGTTGATGCTGAGAATCAGGGGCTGTTTGTTGATGTTTCTGTTGGGCTGGATAATGTGCAAGACCAGGCTTTTGTGAATCTTCACGGACCTCAAGGAAATCCTGTTGATCTTCGTTGTGCTAACCAGGGGCAGTTTCCCCCGCCTCCGGTCTCTCAGCTCGTGGGGAATCGTAGAGGTGATCCAGTTATTGTGAGGGATAATCAGGAACGTGATCATGATTTTGAGCAGGAGGAAGATGGTTTTTCTGTGCATTCTGACCCAGATTTCCCAATTGAAGACAGGAGGTATCGTCAGTTGGAGGAACATTTGAAGGCTGTTGAAGGAGAAGGTATTTTTGGCATGGATGCTAATGACCTTGGGTTGGTATCAGGGGTGAGGGTTCCCCAAAAGTTCAAGCCTCCGGTGTTTGAGAAATACAATGGTTTGTCTTGTCCAGTGACTCATGCCACTGCTTACTTCAGGAAGATGTCAGTTCATACTCACGATCAAAGGTTGTTGATTCACTATTTCCAGGATAGCTTGACTGGTGCATCCTTGGAATGGTATATGAAGTTAGAAAGAACCCACATTCGTTGTTGGAATGACTTGGTTCGTGCTTTTATTAAGCACCATTGTTCGCGTTAAAAAGTGACGCGCGAGGGAATCGAATCGGAATTCGGATTCTCTGGCTCGAAACGATTTACTCTTTTAATTTGTTTATAAAGATGCCACGAGCATCAAGCATTATTATTTTCAACACAAGAAAAATGATTATGAAAAAGGGGAAAGCTGCAATACCCTCAATTGATATGATATGCATTACGACTAAGCGAACTAGGCATAGCGCATTGGGAGATTAGGGCAAGGGTTTTGTTATATAAAGGGAATAGATGTGGCACCCTAAATATATATAGTTATCTATAGCTTTATATATGAATAGTTTGATATGTTTGTGTGTTTTAAATTGCTATTTCTATTGTTGGGAAAGTTTCTCCTTTGGATTTTAAGAAAGGTAGTTTATGTGGGATCCTAGGTTTTGTTATTATTGTGCTCAAAAGATCATTGGGATCTTACATACATATCCTTAATGGGAATCGAGCATTTGTAGCTCGGATCTAAAGGGAGCTATGGTTTGTTTGGTTTGAGGGAGAAAGAAGTATGCTCGCCAAGGATGAGACCTTGTGCCTACGTATTCTCAAAGGGATGTTGAGAAAGTCAGAGCAATCGTAGTTCCCACTTATGCTAGTGGAAGCAACAGGATGTTATTAAGAGACAAAGACAAATGTCATCTTAATGAAAAATGTATCTAATCTATTTCATCACATACATTTTGAAAGGTTTATTGATTGAATCTTTCATCGTAAGTTATAGGTGTTTTGCTTGAGTGTACAAGCGTTACCACTTACGAGTTAAGAAAGATGTTTGAAAGATGATTGAATCTTTTAATTGTAAGCATTGGGTGTTTTGCTTGAGTGTACAAGCGTTACCACTTACGATTAAGAGATGTTTTTTGTTTGAAAAGTGTTTGAAAAGTTTTTGATTGTATGTGATGTGATAGATAAGATACTTCTTCCATAGAGATGATAAATGTCTAAATCTCGAGGAGAAATTGATTGGATTAGGGGGATGCTTTTAAGAATCCTGTGGATCCTTGTATTGTAAGCCCAAGAGGAGGCATTCTGAGGGTCATCGAGGGTCCTTGTATTGTTAGCCCAAGAGAAGGCATTCTGAGGGTCATCGAGGGTCCTTGTATGAAGCTCAAGAGGAAGCTATAGGGTATTGCTGGCTTTTGCTTTAAGAGTGGTTTCACCGGGAAACCATCCTCTTAGGATTTTAAGAGTGATTTTTCCGGGAAATCATCCTCTTAGGGTTCTATCCTAGCGCGGGTGATTCCTTGTATTGGAAGCCCAATAGGAGGCTGTTAAGAGATTTCCTAGTCTCTTTCTTGTTTGATGCCCAAGAGAAGGCTAAAATCAACGAGGGAGTTCTTTTGAACGAAGCCCAAGAGGAGGCTGACTCAATAGGGGAGTGTTGTCTTATATGAAGCCTAAGTGGAGGCTAAACTCAGTAAATGAGTTTTCTTATATGAAGCCTATGAGGAGGCTAACTCAGATGAATGAGTTATCTTATACAAAGCCTAAGAGGAGGCTAAAGGAGAACCTAGTTGTTAGGCTAGTTGTTATGTTATAACTGAACAGTTATATAAACAAGTGTGTGATATGTATTCATAGGAGTTTATGAAGGAAATATAAACAAGTGTATAAAACAAGCGTTTAAAGCAAGTGTAACTTGATTATTTACAAGTTTGAATATGTACAAGGAAATAAATATGTACACGAAGGATTGGGACTTACACCGTGAGGGACGCCCATTGGTTTAAGAGGAGTTTCACCGGGAATAATTCTTCTCTTAATACCAATGGATTTGGTGTATAAACAAGCGAATGAAAACAAACGAACGAAGTTTGTTTATACTTGGATATTTATAAAGATGATTGAATATGTACAAGGAAAATTTAATATGTACATAAAAAGGATTGGGACTTACACCGTGAGGGAGGCCCATGATCAATTAAGAAATTCAAGGAAAAACCTGGTTTGGTTAATCTTTAAATTTAATTAATCATGGAAAAAGGTGTGTAAGTTTGTTGAAAATTTTTTGAAAAGGTTTTGAAAATGATTTTGAAAAGTGAACTATATTCACAAGAAGTTTTGAAAAGATTTGAGTTTTGAAAGTTTGAAAGAAAATATCTTTGAAAAGTATTAAGAAATACTTAAAATGTTTCATTTTTTACTTAATAAAAAAATATAATCAAAAGAAAATATTTTTGGATTTTTTTTTTGACATAATCATAAAATAGGTATATTAAATGACAAGTGGGAAAAAAATCATCTCAAAATGAGAAGTTTTGATTGGTTTTAGAAAATGTTGAAGTTTGATAGAAAATGTGAAGAAAACAAGTAGTAAAAATTTGATTTTGGTCCTAAGGAGGTTTGAACTCAAGACCTTTGGCTTGGAAGTGAAAAGCTTTACCACTGAGCCAAGTGTTTATCTTGTTATTTACACGCTTCCATTTAATTACATTTAAAAACAAGTCTTTGAAAATGTTTAAAAATGAAGGAAAGTGAAAAAATGACAAAATGGTCTCAGGGGGATTCGAACCCTGGACCATAGGCAAGGCAAAGGACATGAAAAGCGCACTGTCTACCACTGGGGTGGCTATACATTTGTTTATTTATTTTATTTCATGTTATTATATTATAAACCAATTATTTAAATTTGAAAATCAAACAGAAAACGCGTGCACTTGTTCTTCTTCTTCCTCAAGCCTTTGATTTCATAACTTCCTTGTTTCTCAATGAATTTGAAAGTTGTAAACATGAAACTTTCTCGATTTTTAACCAGGAAAACGATGGTGATGATTAATTTCATTTATTTTCAGTTTAGAACTATTAATTTTCGCAAGAACACGAAGAACCCTAATTCTAATAATTGATCATGAAATCGTGTATGACTATGGAATTAAGAATTGATTGAAGGTTAATGATCAATGATAGTGCAGAAACAAAATGTCCAAGCCATTTTTGAACTGGAAGTTAGAAATTAATGAGTTCAAAGTATGAGTGGCTTACCTCTTCGAACTGAAATTGAAATCCTATTTAGAGTGTTTCCAGTTGTTATTTGATGATTGCTACAGCACCACTGGACCTTATGGAAGGTGTTTGAATGCTATGCTTGCTTTGAAATGGTCTGGAACTCTCTACCTAAGTCCAACTGTAGTTACTTGATGTGAGCTTCGAATTTGAGGTTGGAGATGTTACAGGTCAGGGATGATGATTTGGATCACTCATATGAAGTATATGGAATGTTTTTGAAGTGATAAATCAAGGTTAGCACGAGCAAATTAAGAGATGGCAAGTTAAGGCATCATTTGCAAGCTTTTGGATTTTTAACAATGATTTTGAGTTTGGGCAGTTCTTGTGATGATTTTATGTTTTGAACAGCTTTTAATTGATGTTTAGAACATGTTAGAAACCTAAATTCTCTCAGATTTTGCAAGATTTGAAAATTGCAAAAATTCTCTCTTAAAACTTAGAAACTTGAAACTTAAGCAAGATAGAAGGAAAGCTTGATTTGGATAGCTTTGGTGTGATTTGAATTTGAGGAAATGACCTCTATTTATAGGCCAAGAAATCTGAATGATATGGCGTGTCTATCATTGAGGGAAACTTACAACTTGCTTAAGAGGTAAGAAGGAATCTTTTGCATTTAATGCAAAAGTAACTTTCCTAACCATGGTTATGTTTTTCTCTTTGATTCAATCCTTTCCTCAATCATTCAAACTAATATTTATCAGTTATAATCTACCTCTAGCTGATGACAAGGCTTCTAGAAGGGAGATTTGTGAAAAATGACTTATAATTTTGAAGCATGTACTTGAAATTCCATGATTTTGGAGCTCTATGTTTCAAAATCAAAAGTATAGCTAGACAAAGTGTTTTTGCAAGTTCTTGGACATTTTGGAAAGCTTGTAACAAGGGCTACAACTTTCATGTTTTGAGTTTTTTCTGAATCCAAATGGATCTAGGTGAAAAATGGCCATGAAAGTAGGAAAAAACCATGTTTCTTAACACTTGAAATTTTCTCAAAGTGTTAGAAATTTTTCAAATCTTGACTTTTTGTTGACTTTTTCACATTTCTTGATTTTTTATGATCATGATGGATTATTTGAAATGTTTTTATGATTGAAAAAGTTTGATCTTGAAAAAGTTGACCAAAAGTCAAAGTTTGACTTTTTTGAGCAGATGAATTTTCATCAGATGATTCAGAATTTGTCTAATGAAGAAACATGGACTTTTGTGATGTTTTGAATCAATAAATTAGGTCAAGATGTTGCATTGAAGATATTAAGATCAATCTCCAAGCAAATAGGTCATTCATTGAGCAGAAAGTCAATGATTCACTATCCTCGATCAAAACCCTAATTGGTCGATTCATGGTAGATCATGAGAAAAAGTTGGGAATCTGAAGATCAAATGTTGATGATTGATTAAGGTAGATCAATTGAGGTGAGTGTAAACTCAAACCCTAATTGATTGGATCTTGAACAAATGAAATTTTGAAGAAACCCTAACTTTAACTTTTAGAAGCCACGCACGATCTATTCTGTTATGAACTATTAGTGATGTAGTGATGCATATGTAAGGTGGTATCTCAGGTCAAAAATTGGGGTATGACAACTATCATTACAATAAGGATATCGCGCCTAATCGTACTTAGTTGCAAAGTTTATCACAATGCCCGAATGAATCTTTCAAGGAATATGCGCAAAAATGGCGCGAGTTGGCTGCAAGGGTTCAACCTCCTTTATTGGAGAGAGAACTAATTGATATGTTTATGAATACTTTACAAGGGCCTTTCTACGATCGTATGACTGAGGCTACATCTGCAGGGTTTGTTGAATTGGTAATGGCAGGAGAGAAATTAGAGGCCGGAATGAAAACAGGAAGGATTCAGGTTAGTGGTTCGGGAACTTCTTCGAGTGGAAGTAAGAAGCCGTTTGTTGCTCACCCCAAGAAGAGAGAGGGGAAACCAGTTACGTTCATGCTTACGAGAGAAGAAATAGAAGACAATATCCACAACAGATCAATGTTGTGTCTATTCCTGCAAATGCTCCTCAACAGCAGCAACCACAACAAGCCAGACAACAAAATGTTCCGAGGCAAAACAACAATTATCAACAAAGACAGCCAAGGAAGTTTGATCCGTTACCCATGAGCTATGCCCAAGCCCTGCATCATCTGCTTGATTTAAAGTTGGTTAGTCTGAGACAAATGCTTGTTAATCCTGATCGTCGTCCAGCTAATTATGATGCCAATGCGAGATGTGAATTTCATTCTGGCGATGTAGGTCATTCAGTTGAGAATTGTTATGCGTTGAAGTGTAAGATCCAGGATTTGCTCGATTACAAGGCTATTCAGTTTGAAGCTGCAGCCGGACCAAATGTTATTCAGCATCCTGTGCCATTATATGATGGCGCAGCTGTTAATGCTATCATTGAGGATGGCGAATGGTTAGACTTGGTTATGGACGTCAATCATGTGACTACTTCTCTTCCTTATGTCAAGAGGTACTTGAGTGACAATGGTATTTTCCCGGGTTGTGATCCAGATTGTTGTAAGTGTGTGGAACGGCCAAAAGGTTGTGAGGACCTGAGGGCGCATATTCAAGAGCTGATAAATGATGGTTCTCTTCAGTTTGGTAGAGCCAAGAAGTACAGAAAGGTGACTCAAAAAGATGTTTCGATGATTTCTATTTCGTTTAATCCAAGGCGCATTCTTGTTGCCACCAAACCAGTACCACTGATGATTACTCTGCCTGGTCCTATGTTGTATGATAGTGAGAAAGCGACCCCTTGGCATTATGGCGCTGATGTGTATTATCATGGGGTTAAGCAAGACTTTGGTCCGTCTGAGAACAACTTTGTGAAAGATAATGATGTCGATGTCAATAACTTTTCTGGTGAAGGTCGTGTGATGAGAAGTGGAAGGGTGTTAACTCCTCCAAATGTTCAGAATAATGCAGATGCTTTTGCCAAGGTGAAAGGCAAGCAAGTGATGGTCGATGGTCAAAGATCTGAGCAGATTAATGCACCTAAGCCTCTTGTTGCACCAGATGAGTCTTCGACTCCAGAGGCCGAGGTTGAAGAATTGATGAGATTGATAAGGAAGAGTGACTATAATATTGTTGAGCAGTTACACCATAACCCATCTAAGATGTCTATGTTGTCTTTGTTTATTTATTCTGAGGCTCATATGAATGCTCTGATGAAACTTTTGAAGAGTGCTTTTGTTCCCCAAGAGATTACAGTGAGTCAGTTTGAAATAGTATGTGCTAGTATATCAGCCGGAAATGGGCTAGGCTTCACAGATATAGATCTTCCACCCGAAGGTCGTAATCATAACAAAGCTCTACACATCTCCATGGAGTGCAAGGGTACAACCTTGTCAAGGGTTTTGGTAGATACCGGGTCGTCGTTGAATGTACTACCCAAGAAGGCACTCATGAAGATTGATTATGCTGGTTTGGAGTTGCGTCCTAGTGACCTTGTTGTGAAGGCGTTTGATGGCTCAAAGAGATTTGTGTTTGGAGAGATTGATTTACTGATTAAGGTGGACCCGAAGATCTTTAATTCCACTTTCTATGTGATGGATATTAATCCGGCTTATTGTTGCCTTTTGGGGTGTCCTTGGATTCATAAGGTTGGTGCGGTCACCTCCACCCTCCATCAGAAACTTAAGTATCCTCTTGATGGAAAGACAATTACTGTTTGTGGCGAGGAAGAGTACAATGTAAGCCATTTGGCTTCTTTCCGCTATGTGGAAATTGAGGGCGAAATACACGAGACTTTGTTTCAAGCTTTTGAGACCGTTCAGATGATCAAGATTCCGCCTGTTGAGGATAAGAAGAAAGTTGAGACCTCTTTGGCTTTTTTGAAAGATGCTCGAGCCCTGGTTGAGGCTGGTCGCCCTGGAGGTTGGGGCAGTGTTGTGGAGGTTACCCCGAAGTTTAACAAGTTTGGTCTGGGTTTTGATCCTATCTTGCGAAGGCAGATTCTCAAGGCTCCCGATTCGTCTACCCCTGTCAAGTTTGCAAGTGTTGGCATTGAAAAGGAAGATCAAGTCAATGCAATTGATGATGAAGATGATGTTTTTAACGTAGAGGATTGGATTCGCCCATGCATTCCTGGCAGCGAATTAAAGAATTGGATATCTGTGGACACCATTCAAGTTACAATTGCTGAGGAGTAACTTTCTTGTTTTTTCTTTATCATTCCATAATTCCTACGCTCTGCCCAAGGCGTAGTGAATCATTGTGTAGGGCCACCATGTTCCACTTTGTAAGTTTTTTATCATAAAATAAAGGACTTTTTTCATTCAAACTTTTGTGTTATTTTATTTCTATTTTCATTTTTATCATTTATTTGTTTTCCTAATTGAAAAAAATGTGGCAATGTTTTTTTTCTTCACACACCGTCATTAAAACAAAAATTAATCATGCAGATACATGTCTACACCAGATACCAATGATCACAATTCTGCTATTGCTCATTATAACTTCGACAATCTGATTCACCAAGTGGAGGAGAGTGAGGAAGATTGTGAGCTCCCCGCAGAGTTAGCCAGATTGCTAGAACAAGAGGAGAAGGTTATTCAGCCGCATGAAGATCCTCTGGAGTTGGTTAATTTGAGTACAGATGAAGCAAAGAAAGAAGTCAGAATAGGGGCCGATTTGGAAGAAAGTGTGAAGACAAGGTTGATAGATATGCTCCATGAGTATGTTGATATGTTCGCATGGTCTTATGAGGATATTCCAGGTTTGGACACGGATATTGTGGTACACAAGCTGCCTCTCCGGGAAGATTGCCCTCCTGTTAAGCTGAAACTCCGAAGGACTCATCCAGAGATGTCTAAGAAGATCAAAGAGGAGGTACAGAAATAGTTAGATGTGGTTTTCTGAAAGTTGTCTCATATCCGCGTGGGTTGCAAACATTGTGTCGGTGCCTAAGAAAGATGGTAAGGTCAGGATGTGTGTCGATTACAGGGATCTGAACAGAGCAAGCCCTAAAGATGATTTTCCACTCCCTCATATCGATATTCTGGTTGATAATACCGCTCAAGCCAAGGTCTTCTCTTTCATGGATGGTTTTTCTGGCTATAATCAAATCAAGATGGCACCCACTGATATGGAAAAAACTACTTTCATCACGCCTTGGGGGACTTTTTGCTACAAGGTCATGCCTTTCGGTCTGAAGAATGCAGGAGCAACGTATCAGCATGCAATGGTCACTCTCTTTTATGACATGATGCATAGAGAGGTCAAAGTTTATGTTGATGAAAAGATTTATAAGTCTCAAACAGAGGAAGAACATCTAGTTGATCTGCATAAGTTGTTTGAAAGATTAAGGAAGTTCAGGCTAAGGTTTAATCCGAACAAGTGCACCTTTGGGGTGAGGCCAGGAAAGTTGTTGGGCTTTATTATGAGTGAGAAAGGTATTGAAGTTGATCCTGCCAACGTGAAGGCGATACAAGAAATGCCTGAGCCGAAGATAGAGAAAGAAGTACGTGGTTTCTTGGGGAGACTGAATTATATCTCCAAGTTCATATCTCATCTTACTACCACCTGTGAGCCTTTATTCAAGTTACTAAAGAAGAATCAAGCGGTTGTTTGGAATGATGATTGTTAGATGGCATTTGATAGAATCAAGGGATATTTGCAAGAGCCTCCGATACTTGTACCGCCAGTCGAGGGAAAGCCATTGATCATGTATCTAATAGTTCTGGAGAGTTCCATGGCTTGTGTGCTTGATCAGCATGATGAGACCATAAAGAAAGAACAAGCCATCTACTACTTGAGTAAGAAGTTCACTGAGTGCGAGTCAAGGTATTCTTTGCTTGAGAAGACGTCTTGTGCGCTAGCGTGTGCTGCTAAACGTTTGAGGCAGTACATGTTGACGCATATTACTTATCTGATTTCTAAAATGGATCCCATTAAGTTCATATTTGAGAAGCAAGCTCTTACCGGTCGAGTTTCCCGTTGGCAGATGATTTTGACAAAATATGATATCCAGTATACCACCCGGAAAGCTATCAAGGGTATTGACCTGGCAGATTACCTCGCTCACCAACCTGTGGACGACTATCAACCGATGAAGTTTGAATTCCCGGACAAAGAAATCATGCACATTACAGACTGCAACATTCCCATCCCAGAGGAAGGGCCTGAGCCAGGATCACGATAGACAATGGTGTTTGATGGAGCGTCGAATGCAATGGGTAATGGTGTGGGAGTTGTTACCACTTCCCCCGAGGGTTTCCATATTCCTTTTACAGCTCGAATTTGTTTTGACTGCACTAACAACATCGCAGAGTATGAGGCATGTATTTATGGGATTGAAGCGGCAATTGACTTGCGTATCAAGTTCTTGAAGGTTTTTGGGGATTCTAATCTCGTTATCAGTCAAATTAACGGTGATTGGGAAACTCACCATCAAAACTTGATTCCTTATCGCGAGCATGTGATGAAGTTGATTCCTTATTTTGAAGAGATCACATTTGAGCATATCTCTAGAGAGGAGAATCATCTTGCGGATGCATTGGCCACTTTATCGTCCATGTTCAAGGTGAAGTCGGCTAATGAGGCGCCTCCAATCACCATCAGAAGGTTAGATGAGCCAGCTTTTTGTTTTGAAGCGGAAGTGGAATTGGATGGTAATCCTTGGTTTTATGATGTTAAGAGGTACTTAGAAACTCAAGAGTATCCCGAAGAAGCGTCCATCACAGATAAGAAGTTTTTAAGGAGATTCGCGACAAAGTTCTTCCTCAGTAATGGTACTTTATACAAGAGAAATCATGATGGTATGTTGCTCATATGTGTGGATAAGAATGAAGCGTCGAAGATCATCGAAGAGATGCATGAAGGTGCTTTTGGGACCCATTCTAGTGGTCACACCATGGCCAAGAAGATATTGAGAGTCGGCTACTATTGGTCCACTATGGAAACAGATTGTTATTATCATGCCAGGGTTTGTTACAAGTGTCAAGTGTATGCTGATAAAGTGCATATTCCTCCTGTTCCTCTGAATGTTTTGACATCTCCATGGCCCTTCGCAATGTGGGGCATCGATATGATTGGGAAAATTGAGCCGACCGCTTCTAATGGCCATCGTTTTATCTTGGTTTCTATAGATTATTTCACCAAATGGGTCGAAGCTGCTTCTTTTGCTAATGTCACCAAGCAGGTTGTGGCTCGTTTCATCAAGCACAATATCATTTTCTTCTATGGGGTCCCTAAGAAAATCATCACTGATAATGGGTCCAACCTCAACAACAAAACAAAGAACGAGCTTTGTGAGACTTTCAAGATCAAACACCATAACTCCTCTCCATATCGCCCGAAGATGAATGGTGTTGTCGAGGTTGCAAATAAGAACATTAAGAAGATTGTGCAGAAGATGGTGGTAACCTACAAATATTGGCATGAGATGTTTCCCTTCGCTTTGCATGGTTATCGTACCTCAGTGCGCACGTCGATCGGGGCAACCCCGTTCTCCCTTGTGTATGGGATGGAAGCAGTTTTACCTGTGGAGGTTGAAATTCCTTCTTTGAGAATTATGAAAGATGCTGAACTTGATGAAGCTGAGTGGGTGCAGAATCGGTTAGATCAGTTAAACCTCATTGATGAGAAGCGTTTGGCAGCTGTGTTTCATGGCCAAGTGTATCAGAAAAGGATGAGAAAAGCTTACGACAAGAGGGTGCGTCCTCAGTTCTATCAAGCGGGCGATCTGGTCCTTAAAAGGATAATCCTTCCTCAAGGCGACCCCAGGGGCAAGTGGACTCCAACTTATGAAGGACCTTTTATGGTCAAGAAGGTCTTCTCTGGTGGGGCGAAGATGCTCACAACTATGGACGATGAATATTTCCCGCTCCCCGTGAATGCCGATGTGTTGAAGAAGTTCTTCGCATAACTGAACTTGTGGATTGTATGAATAACAGTAGAATCGTCAATTGTTGGTCATCTGTTACCACATTGCCATTTTTGTAACGCTCTTTCATTTGTATGTTTTTGGTCGAACACCTCTTTGAAGGAGTTGCATCCTAGTGTAAATGCCTTTTAATGGCCAATCTTCAATTAATGAAAAGGGGAAACTTATTTGTTTTATTTCTTGTAGTTTTAATTGTTTGATTTATAAAAACGTCCAATATTTTCATGATAATTACTTGCATTTGAAAAAAAAACTTTGATGGTTCCTGCATAATAATGATAATTGAAAAAAAGTGAATAATACTGTTGGAATTGATGGTGCCCTCTTGTTGGAATATTTGTGTCACTTCTGGGAGATCATTCATAAATAGTGTATTTGAAAGAGTCATTTCTATTTGGCAAGCCATTGCATAATCTTTATCATGCGAAGTTTCACTCTTGTGTGGCAGAAGAAGAGGTGGAAAGTTCTCTATCGCAGTGCCCATCATTTCTCATGTTCAAAGAAGATGCTTTCAGTTGCAAGTTGGGGATGTTTATTCCATAAGGTAGAAGACACTTGGAGATCCCGTTGGTGCAATTCCGCTTTGCACGATCTTCATCCTTTCTTTTAAAGAAAATCCCCTGTGAATGTCACCCTGGGGCACTCGACCACTTGATTGAAGATGTTTTGTCGTCCAGAGGTAAGGTTCGAGTTTGGATCGATTTGAAGACTACTGTGTCAACGGTAGATCAGAGAGGGAATCTTTTGACCAGAAAGTATCAAGACTGTAGAAAGTCGTCAGAATCGAGAAGTTTTGATGGAGTCAAGTCTCCCCAACAATGGCAAATTTTGAGTTTCTTTATTGCATTTTCATTTGCACTTTTGTTTGTTTGTTTAAACATTGCTATCATGTAAAAATTTGTTTATTTTTTAATGAAAATCTTAATGCATTAAGTATGTTTGTCTTGAAGAAATCCACTCGGTATCGCTCATAAAATGACTTGATTGCATATTGATGCCAACTTCACCAAGTCTTTTGCCTAGGCAAAGATTGGGGGGAGGATGACGATACTAAAATGATAATCTTTGATTTGTATGCTTTCGAGTAAAACCCTTTTGATGATGCACAGGCCTTGTTTCAATTCCCAAACACCAGAGATATAAGGGAGATAGACCCTCGTTAACCCCTTTGAGCCTTGAAGTAGGAGTTTCTTTTCTATTCAGAAAAAACCTCATTTTCCTAACCTGGGGCAGGGTAGAGTTCAGTTAATTTGATCGAGCGTGCAAAAGTGCGCAATCAGAGGATACAACAATGGTTATCCTCCAGGAGGCTGAGGAAAGTCTAAATTGCAACGGTTAACCTTCGTTTCTGAACGTGGAATCCTTCAAAGACTCAGACAATAATAATCACTTCCAACAAGTTGGAGATGGTGTATGGATCACAAAATTTGTTCTAAAAATGAATTAAAAAAAAGAGAAAAGAAAAGAAATGAAAAATGATGAATAAAAAAGAAAAATCCCGCTAAGTCGAACATGGTAATAAGTCGCTTAGGCAAAAAGGAGGGCAAAGCTTTGGAGAAAAGTTAGAGAAAGATTCTCAGTAAGAGAACAAATTCGTGTGATCAGACGCCAGAAGTAAATGTGAGTGGATGTCGTGTCCTTAAACCTTGTGGGTTTCTCGAGCATGTCCAAGAAATCCCCAGCAGAAGTCAGCCATACCATACTCTTTTGAGAGTTGAATGCTCATATCAAGTTTGACTGAATCGAGGATCGGAGAACATCACGAAGGGGGTGGGCACCAAATATTTTGAGCCTAAAAATCTTTTTTTGAAAACTGTGAACCAGACCACGTTACAACCCTCAAAAGTCCTAACTGAAGCATGGGTTAATTCGAAAGCATACTACGTTGAGATAACATTTTCCTTACTCCTAAATTGTGTGGTAATTTTTGTGTTGGCATCATATGTTTGTCTTGTCATTCTGAAAAAGAAAATGTTGCATTCTAAAAGCGTTTTGTTCACGAGAAGTCGCAATACCTGTTCCATAAAAACTTCAAGACTTACATAAGTGTTGCATTTGAATTTTCATTCTCATAATAAATAGTTTTTCTGTAAGTAGAGTAATTGTTTGACGTCAAGTAAGTTTGCACGATGAACACCAAAGAACAATTTAATCTTGTCAAAGAAGAGGGGCTCGACCCTATGGAATTGAAAGATAATCTTTTCAAAGAATTGACGGTAGCCCAGGGCATTTTATCTTAAATCAGTTCTATCTGTATTTCTATAAAGATTCTCCCCAGTGAGTTTACTTCATTTTAGACTTGGGGCAAATTGGGTTTGATTGAATTGGTGAGTTTGGTTATATGAAACATCCCCAGTGACACCGAAATCTCTACCTCTCCCCAGCAGGTCTCCCTAAGTGAAGAGAGTGTATCCAGATGATTCCCCAGCTTTACCTGAAGGTTGTCTACTCCCCAGTATCGTCAAGTGGAGAGTTTTGTTTGATAAGTTGCCATTGATGATATTTCTTAAGTGAGAATCTGTATCCCCGGTGGATTTGCGTTGTTGTTGTATTCACAAAAGAATGCCCATTCGAGGCTGAAAGTTTATCGATGACTTTTTCTAATTCCCCAGTCAGGTCGTTGGATTTGGAAGTTCTTATTCAAGAATCTTCCCTAGTGTATCAGTTATCCATCTGAGATTTCTTCTTCAAGGTTTCTCCTCTCCCCAACGAAGAAATTTTCTCTCGAGGTCGTGGCGCAATATCTCTCATTTCCCCAGTGGAGCTATCTTATATGAGATGTCTTGTTTCTTCATGCCCAGATGAACTATTTGGCTTGGATTTCTATTCCGAGAACTCTCCCATCTCCCCAGCAAGTTCGATCCTGTTGGTTGGTGACAAGCGTTGTTTCGCCCGAGATGTATACGTCCGTAGGTGCACATCCCACATCACTTTTATCCCCAGTAAGGATTTTTCTCATCAAAGATCATATGCGAATATCCAGTTGAGCTTCTCAAAGCCCCAGTTATTCACTCTCCGCAAGAGTTATGTGCAGATTTTCTTCTATCATTGATCAAAGATTGGTCGCTCCCCATGAAGTCAGAGGCATCATTATTCCTGTTAGATCCAATGTTGTTAGGTATCTTGCTCAATGTCGTCCAATCTCTATTAGGCTTTCCTCTCCGGAAGTCACAGTCTCGCCTGGATCGTCTCTAACTTTGACCAATTTCATTTGGTATCCCATATCAGAATTAACGGTTTCGTCTAGAATTATCTCTCCAATGAAGTCTGCAATTTATTTTTGCAACTCCTCTCAGCGATTGTAGCCTGTTTCTACCAGTTACATAAGTTATTGCTCCCCGCAGAGTTTTATCTCTTTGAAGGTTTTCTCCCCAGTGGATTTTGCAATTTATTTTTTGCAAGTCTTATCAAGTTTTGGCTTGAGGTTTGATTGGCTTCCCGAGTAGCCATTCCCCGGCGAAACACTTAATCATGCATCATTACATCGCATCCTCAAAGTGTAATTTTCCATAATCTTTTGAAACTTCACTCCATAGAAAAATTTCAAACATGCATTGAAGCATAAGCCTTATTGCCACTATGTTCCCTAGTGCATCTGCTAACTTCGGATCATTTCTCCAGTGAGGCCTCTGTCCTCAGTATCTTCATACCAGTATCCTGTTAATCATTCAATTTGGTTGAGTGTCTACTCCATGTTATGGTTGTAGCCCAGTTTCTCTCTGGCGCGATTTCATTGGTTTAGTCTCTACTACCTTTGTTGGTTCATTTCAATGTCCACCAATATACCTTTCAAATATCAGTTTTGTCCTGATGATCGTTTCAGCAAGTGTTTTGGAAGTACGCTCTAATCACTTTGCTTTGGGTCGAGTTTTGTCTCGTCGCCTGTGCATGAAATCCAGTTGTTGTCCTGGTACTCATCTAGTTTGTTTCGTCTAACTAGTCTTCATGAGTCGAGTCTTATCTCGTTTTGTTTCTTACTCCTGGGATTCTTTCAGTTCCATCATACTGTCTATCTCGGGTTGAAACCTTTCCCCTTTACTTCGTGGGTTTAATCAGCTTCGTCTACTATCTATCTTCGGTTGGGATGGCTCTATTATAACTATTGGGTTCAATCAGCTTCGTCTATTGTCTATCCTCTAGTTTGAGAATAACAAGTGCTCTGAGAAACATGCACTCTCATCACTTTGCTATGGGTTGAGTTTTGTCTCGTTTCCCGTGCGTGAAATCCAATTTGTGTCCTGGTACTTGTTTCTAGAAAGTGTCATTCTTCTAGTTTTATCAAGTCGAGTTTTGTCTCATTTGATGTCACTCCTTGGATTCAATCAGCTTCGTCTACTGTCTATCCTTGGTTGACCTGTCTCTTTCATACCTTCGGTTTGTCATAGTTTCCACTATTTACCCCTGGTTGAGACTAGCAGGTGTCCCTAGAATCACGCACTCTATTCACCTTGTTTATAGGACCCTTTTCGTAGTTGTCCTATTGCGTACTTTTTCAGAGTCTAGTTTTTTCTAGTCTTCTGGTTTGAGTTTCGTCTCATTTCATGATGAGTCTTATCTCACCCCTGCTTGTGATCTGGTTTCATCCCGACACATACTTTTTCAGAGTCTAGTTTTGTCTAGTCTTTTGATTTGAGTTTCATCTCATCTCTATCATGGTCTGCGTTACAGTTTCGTCTTGACGTATATCTTTGGAAAGCCAATTTCATTTGGTCCAGCATTCTCTGGCTCTTTTTGGAAAGTTTCACTCTTCTGCTCAATAGTGTAAATTTTTGGGTTCTTTTGTATTCAATCTTCTTCCACTTTGAACGCTCGAAGGTTTCAACCAGTTCTCGCTTATCAAGTTTAAGAAGATTGAATAGGGGTAGCTATTGCACCCCAAACTTTACCCTCTTGATTTAGGCTTATGTTTCATCATAAACATCATATTGCATTGCATTCATATCTCATGATAAGATTAAAGTTCTTTGGGTTCTCAAGTCCTCTACAAGCTAAGGAGGTTGATTGTGTTAGCATACCTTTCTGAGGGAATCCCAAATTCTCATACCTGTGGATCTTTCAAGTCACAAGATGTATTTTACCTCAAGACATCTCATTTGTCCCATTGATTCCTCAAGAGTTGAAGTTTGCAAAGAGTTGGTGAGGAATTCATCTATTGGCATACATCTGATGAAATTAGGGTTTTGGCCCTTGGTGAAGTTTGAAGTTTGGATAAGTCAATTCCTTGAAGTATTACCTTCCTATTATCATTTGAGTTATCCTGGTTCAGAGAATTACTCAACACATTCAGAAGATTTGAGGTTTTGAAGCTTGATTGGCTATCTCCTAACACAAGGTGCAAAATTAGGGTTTTGGGTAAAATCAGGATTTCTCCAGATTTTTCACTCAAATTTTATTTCACTTGTTTCTATATGTTGTTGGACATCCATGATTGAAATATTGAAGCTCAACTTTGAATAGAAGCAAGCCAATTGGTCACAAGGGGCAAAATGGTTATTTTGGTCAAAATCAGTCAAAATCAAGAGTTGACCAAGTGGACTTTTGGTCAACCATCAATGCAAGTATCATATTTTCATATTTCATGATCAAATCCATCATTGAACCAAGAAAGTTGAAGAAATTAGGGTTAACTTGTTCTTGAAGTTATGTAAAGATAAAAAAAATTCTAAGTGTCCACCCTATGAAACTTTGACATGTCATAACTTTCTCAATTTTTATCCAATGGTTGTATACCATAAATTTTTGGAAAGCTTTGAAAAAATCCTACAAGTTTGCCAATGTGTAAAATTTCTCAAAAATGCACTATTTGGGTTAGAAGTTTCAAGCACAAGTTTTGACCAAGGCTGGGCAAGCATGCAAAATTCTAGGCTTTCTCTGCGCGTACTTTTCACAAACAGGTGGTGGGCGTAATCTTGAAGCTTATATCTGTTGATTCAGATGGAATTTGAGAAATCCACTTCGTGCATCTTGAAGTATGCCATGAGATCTTTAATTGGAGCTTTGAATCACATTATTTGGTTCAATATTGAAGAAGTTACAAAGCTCACAAGTGGAGGCCATTAAGCTGATTCCATGCACGACCATGCAGACCAGAATGCGCGTGCGTATGCCCAGCAATTTCCATGTTTGTGCATAACTTCTAGCAACCATATCTCATTCATTTCAGCTCCATTTTCAGTGAATCAAAGCTCATTTTAATCCTCATTCCAAGAGCTATTGATAGGCCTCAAAAAGCCAAGATTTGCACGAACCATTAGTGAGAAAATTGGGAGTGAACAAGAGGATACAAGGTTGTATGTGCAGAGTTGTGTTTGCATACTTTTGTGTTGATTTTGTAAGTTGTTTTTAAGCAAGCAAGGCTGGGATTCGAAGCAGCATGCCAACACACTATTTGCCATAAAAAGCCCAGACAAAGTGAACCTTTTTCTCACACCCTTGCCATGCACAATTTTCATTTTCTTGCTATATCTAGTAAGGCTAAGGAATGAATCACGTGAGCATCTTTCACCACCTAGCCAGCTCATCAAAACGCAGCCAAGGAGTGTGTGAAGAGGAACAAAACGCAAGCCCACTCAATATACCATTTTTTGATAATTTTTGCTCTAACGGATTCTTGGACAAAAAGACTTATGTACCCTCATTATTATTGGCTGAATATAAGTAGGAAGCTTCCCATTTTGCTCAGAAGCTCTCTCTCTCTCTCTCTCTCTCGTTTTCCATTTTCCAGATCTAAACATACCTTGCATTTTTCAATTTTCTCATGGTTTGAAGTTGCTGCAAATCGTATTTGTGAGGGAATTTCTTCAGCATTATAGCTTCATTGAAGTCTCAAGAGCAAGCTGGTGGAGTTTTCTCTTCAATTTCAGAGGCATATTTGGATTTATTTTCCAAATCAAGAGGTAACTTCCAAACTTTGAATTTGGATTTCTAGCATGCCGTTGATGACTATGAGCTTGTATATGCGTGGTTAGCTGGCCAAACAATAGGTTTGATGTATGATTGCATCTGTTTTTGAAGTATATTGCATAGCATGATGTTCTAAAAATCCAGATTTGGATGATTTTCATGATTTTCTCGTTCTGATTTCTTGATGCATGGTGGATCATTTGGATTTTTACAAGTTATGTGTTGTAACTTGACATGTGAACTTTAATCAGAGCTTTGAATCACTTGATTTGGTTGAGAAATGAGATAGTTATGAATATCAGAAGTAGATTGCATGACACTGATTTTGCACGTGTTTTAGGGCTAGCCACAAGGTTGAAGATGACTGCGTGTCATTACCTGATTGGTTGTTTTTGATTTTTGCTTCCATTTAATTAATTTTGTAATTAGCATATTTAACCAATTTATTTTGCATCCAAAAATTACAAAACAAATATCATAGACTCATTTTGACCTCTAGTATTTTGTGGAATTTTTTCCAAAATTTTAAAAATGTTTTGACTAATTAAATAAATTATGAGATTTATTGATTATGTTTCAATTGAAAAATTTATTAAAAAAAATACTTTCTCTTGAGGGAAAATTCCACAAAAAAATATTCTAGACCCTCTAAGGGGTTAATTTTGGGTTTCCGAATTTTATTTCACAATTTTTGCATTTTTGCATAATTTAATAATTTCATGCATTATATTGCATTTCATGCATAATAAAATTATTTAAAATACTTTTCTACATATAAAAAATGCACAAAAAATATTTTAGACCATTCTATCCATGCATCATGCATTTCTGATTTTTATTTCATGATTTTAATATTTTTGCATATTTAATTAAATTTGAGCATTAAATACATGGTTTGCATTATACATTTTAGCATTTTTATTGTTTTTATCACTTTTCCTTGAAAATAAAAAATGGGAAAAATAGTTTTGATCATGTTTGGGATGTTAGGTTACTGAATTTAATTTTTGTAAATTTTTATTTCTGACTTTTGTATTTTATACAAATTTTTCTTGTTTATTGGTCATATAAGTTCAATTTCGAATTGGTAGTACCTTCTTGATTTTATTTTGATCCTTCCATGGATTTTTGAATTGAGCAAGGATATGTCTCTGACTTGTAAGGGATTTGAGCTCATTAGTTAATTTTTTCTTGGATTTTATATTTCATTTTTCTATTTTTTGTGGAATTTCTAAGGTGAACATGTCCTTTGGCCTAGTGTAATTGAGTCAAGCTTCAATTTGAAGCTTATGGACATGATTTAAGGCCAATCTTTGGGTATGTGGTGATCATTTGAATGCTCTATTGATATGTCAACATGTTTTCATTTATTGGAAATTACATGTTGATCATTTGGTTTCTACCTTGAGCATAAAGTTTGTGTGGTTCCCAAAACCCTAATTTGTTGATGTCTTGATTCTTAGACCATGTTCTTGTACAACTTGTGTTTCTAATTGATGTTTAGGGGTATGATAACCTCAAGGATAGTATTCTAAAGACTTGAGAAACATTTGACCTCATGGGATCATCTTGATCCTTTAATTAGAAGATGTTTGATCTTTGTTTCACTTGTTGCATTCTTGTGCATGGATTATGAGGTATGAGGAATGCATTCATGCAACCCTTTGGGAATTTACTTCTCATTTTCTTAATTTATTCTCATAGCATATTTAGGGCCTTGATTCCAGTTTGATTGATTCATTTAAGCCCCTAATTTGCTCAAGTTCATGTTAACTTTGTTGTTAGAATATCACTACCTTGTAGCTATGGTTGGAACTTGTATTATGTGCATCATCCATGGAATTAGTGATTTAATTTTATTTGAATTCTTAGTACTTGCTTCTGACCTTGTGAATTATATGATCATTAATTCCATGCTCTTTGATTCATTGACTTGCACTCAATTGTAATGACAACATGATGACCTAAAAGAGCTAGATCTTCTTTTTCTTCTATTGTTGATTGGACAATACCTTAAGGGATTATAAGTTCATGATTTTTGAGGTATGTCACCTCAATTGGCCTTACCTTGAGCTCATGACAAGCATCTTGTGAGGGTTATATCATCACCCTATGACATACAAGACATCATTCCTTTCCTACATAATCTTAATCAATATCGTTTAATCTAAGATAGGTGGTATTTACTTTAGATGATTTTGTTCATCAAATAGGTGCTTTGTTTGTGTATGGAAGTTTCATCTTCTACATTTGGTTTCTCATGAATCATATCTTGAGTGAAACTTATGACACATGTCACACATGGTTTTAATTTTCTAATTAAAACTATTTTGTTCAATCTTTCACAAATGTCATGTTTAACTAGTTTAGATGCTTTCAAACCCTAATTCGATGTACTTGTGTATGCAAGTTTTTACTTTGTTTGAGTTGCTTGTGTTTGTGGTTTACTTAGGTCTTAAGCTACTGACCTTGTGTATCACATTACCTTCTTATCTTGCCTCTTCACCATGATTGACTCATTAACTTGTATGCTTACTTGAAACTAACTCTAGGGTTTAGAATCTATCTTTTCCATTGCTAACCTTTATACCATGAATGATTGTGATGTATAATAATTGTTTTGTGTTTGTGTGAGCATCATGTTTATGTTCCATCACTCATCTCACTTGTATATAACACTTGACACAAGCATGTTTGAATACACACATAAGCACTTTCCATCACACATTTTAAGATGCGCATTCATGTTTTCCTATTGAAAGTTGCTCGTGAAAAGATTATGATGATTATGTATATGACATGAGTGCATCTCTCCCATGATAACTACTGACTTTTATCATTTTCAATCATCTAAATGTTCATACCTTTTCACCTATGCCATGCCATGCTTCATTTGACTCCTAGGTGCATGTTTAGGACAAATTCTTGTTTAGTTCCTCTTGTATTAGTTTTGTGTAGGTTTTATTTTGAGATGATTGTAATTTGTTTGTGTCTAACATGTATGTAATATCCATATTTCCATCACTGACTTCACTCAAAAAATGACACCACAAGGCATGTTCACAATCACACATATATGCACATTTCACCATACACTTCTAGATGCATATTTAGGCTTTCTTAGTTTCCTTTGTTTATAAATCTTCATGATGATTATGTATGTGATGATAATTCACTCTTACCATTCTAGCTACTTCCTTACATTTCTTCTTATGTTATGAGTTTCATTCCTTCTCCTTCATGCATTAACCATGCTTCATTCATTCCCTAGTCGCATTCTAGATCAAGCCTTTAACTAGTTTTTGTGTTGATGTTGTATATGTGCAATTTGGAACATCTTGTGACTTGATAGTGTATAGCATGGATATGTCTTCATCATATGTTGCTTCTGATCTCACCATCATATGACACTTAGCACAAGTATGCACAAGCACAAGCACACATACATGCATACACATGTTTGCCCACACTTGCACGAATCGAACGCATTTCTCTTAAGTGTTTTGCTTGTGAATACTTTGAATGCATGTTTGGATGATCTTGTTGATGAAATGATGTGTTTGCTACTTTAATTTGTGTATATTGGTATTTCTTGGTTCATCTCTTTTCATCTTTGCCTTTCTATGGCTTCTTTTAACTTGTAAACACTTCCTAAGTTAAGCACTTCGACTCGTTTTCGCACTAATGTTGTAATTGCATTTTTGTGACATTTTCTTTATGATTTGGTTATTAATTCTTTCATATGATGTTGGTACTGTAATCACTTCATCTTGACACCTTCTTTTCATGTCATAATTCTCATACACTTAGATTCATTTCACTACACACGATTGTCGCATGTTTACACACTTTTGGTAGATTTTTGCTCTTGAACCTTTGTGGTTTCTTTGTATAATGAAAATGAAACATTAACATGTTTAGCTACTGACTTTTGTGTCATTTTATTATTTAATTGCCCATTAACTTCCTCTAAGTCTAACGCTTCGCACAATTGGCTCTTCGTATGCTTTTAGGACTAGTTTCGATTTAGTTTATGAATTAACTTTGTGTGTGTATGTTTATGGTGATGTTTGATGTTTGATGTTTGTTAAAGGTTTGTATAAACTTTGTAAATGTATGTTGTGTCTACTGACCTCACATCACATGACACTTCGTATGAACCTCATTCACTTAAATTCCACTACATCTTCTTCTTCTTCTTCTTCTTCTTCTTCTTTCCTTTTTAGCACTTGTTAATGCTTATTTTGTGTGCTTTTGCCAAAGCATTTTATTTGACTCTACCCCTTTTCTCACTTGGTTTTCTAACAAAGATGATTGATTTTATAGATCCCCTTAGGTTTGCTCGATTAGGTTAGTTATCGAGTTTAGACATTGAGTTAGGCATCCATGCATGATAACTTTAGGTAGATTCTTCCCCTTGTTTATATCCATAACTTAGGATCAACTTTGTATGATAACATTAGGATTAGAAATAGGTTAGTTTCCCTTATCCATTTTTCCTTTATCCTTTTGCATCCTTAAAATTAAAATCTTGTTTTGTCAACTGCATTAAAATACTCTAATAATCTGAAACTTTTTCCAAAGTAAAAGATACAAACCAATTAGTTTTAGGATGTTTCGTCGTCCTATTTGTTGTTGATGCTTCGTCGTTCTGTTGTTGTTTCGTCATCTCATTTTCTGATGTTTCATCGTCCTGTTTGCTGCTGATGCTTCGTCGTCCTACTGATGTTTTGTCATCCCGTTTGCTGATGTTTCATCATCTCGTCTTCCGATGTTTCGTCATCCCGTCTGTAGCTGATGTTTCGTCATCATGGAGGTGTTTCGCCATCGTTTGCTGTTTCGTATACTAATCTAAAAAACACAAACCAACCGAAACAAGTGAGCCGAACTACAGCGCTCTGACTTTCCCATTGCACGAGGAAATACGTAGGCATCCTGTCGCGGGGCTAGATCGAGCAACCTTTGTAAATATTTCCTTCTTTTCCCCGTGTTTTCTTTTTCCTTTATTCTTTTCTTTATTTATTTATTCTTCTTTTCTTTTTGCATGCATTATACTATATACAGATATAGTTAGACCTTTACACCCATTAGATAGAATGTAAAAGCGGATACCGTAGAGTACTACAGACGTGTGGGGTGCTAATCCCTTCCCCTCGCGTGTAATTGCGAGCTTCTCAAGTCATGTTTAAAGCCTTGGTTTTGATGAAGACAACATGGATATCAACATTCAAAGGATGTGCAAAAAGTTTATCAATATCATATAAAACCTTTTTACAAGTCTTGAAGATTAGAAGAAGAATTATTGAAGAAACAACAATGTCAAAAGGTATAAATAATTCTTAAACTTGAATATAGATGTTCACAAATATACATTCATAATCATATACATATCCCACATTTTTAACAATAAGAAAAACTATGTTTGAAATCCTTTTCAAAAAAGAATTTTTGAAAATAAGCTTTTAGGAACCGGTTATGACCTAACAGGGAACCGGGTTCCAAACTTGTGCAAAAAACACTTCCCTGGAATTTGTACTAGGAACCGGGTTGTACCTATAGGGGAACCGGTTCCTGCGTGTTATTTTTGAAATTCTGAGTTATAACGTTCACTAGGAACCGGGTTCTGCCTGGGTCGGAACCGGTTCCCAGCGAACCAGTACAGTTTTTCTTTTGTTTTTTGAACATAATTCAAATGATATTCTTTCATAATTGCCTTGCATCTTGTCATATCAAATGGCATGAATGAAGAGGTATTTTGTGACATTATAAATAGTGCAGATTTTTCAAATTCAAACTACCTTCTTCATTTAACAATTTTCATCATTCAAATTTTCATTATCTTACAAACTTTCAAGCGTTCTTACAAATCATAATTTTGTGAAACTTGCCATATACATTTTCATTAAGAAATCATTACAAGTTTCATACATTCATTTGTGAACATTTATAATCATTGCTTGAGAATTTTTTCTTTCTTGAAGAAGATCAATCAAAGATTGATATTGCTCTTCATCTCTTACAAATAAACCATTGTATTACAAAAGGAAAATATTCCCTTACTATCCAGGATTGTTGGAAGTAAGTGTTGTGATTTGAAGAGGATTGTTCTTCATTCACATTAGTGTTTGTTTGACCTTAAAGGTGTTAAGAACCTTTGGTCACCCTATAGGTTAGATAGTAAGCATAGGTTGTACAATCATTCTAAACTATAGTGAAATCTCTTTCGTATTGGAAAGGGGACTGGAGTACTCTCGGATTGTGAGGGGAACCAGGATATATCGCCGTGTTCTTTACTTTTCCGCATTTATCTTTTTCATCACCATAATCAAGAAAAGATAAGATATAGTCAAAAACCTTCAAACACTTAACCACAAAAATTACTACAAGTATTCTCATAAAACCGAATAAATTTTTATACACCTAATTCACCCCCTCTTAGGCACTCTTAGACTTACAATTGGCATCAGAGCAAGTTATAGGTAACTTGTTCCTAAAGATCCAGAATGGCTTCCGCAAATCAAAATCCAGTTTTCAAAGATGGTGGTAGCAATAACAAGCCTCCATTGTTTTGTGGTGAATACTTTGACTTTTGGAAAATTCGCATGAAGGCTCATCTTGAAGCGCAAGGAGAAGAAATATGGGATGCTGTTGAAAATGGTCCTTTTGCTCTGGTATGTGTTGTCGATGGTGTTGGATCATCAAATCCTAAAGCATCATAGAATGAAGATAATAAGAAAAAAGTTCTCTTTGACAAAAAGGCAATCAATATTCTCCAAAGTGCTCTTAGTATGGATGAATTTTTTCGAGTATCGGCATGCACAACGGCAAAGGAAATATGGGATACATTGGTAGAAACTCATGAAGGAACCGCTGAAGTTAAAAGATCTAGATTGAATACCTTGAGTCAAGAATATGAATTATTCCGAATGCAGCCCCGGGAATCAATCCTCGACTTGCAGAAAAGATTCGTGCATTTGACAAATCATTTGAAAGCACTTGGTAAGACTTTAACTAATGATGAATTAAATCTTAAAGTGCTTAGATCTTTAAACAGGGAATGGCAACCAAAAGTGACGGCAATATCCGAGAAGAAGAATCTATCCACGGTGACTTCCGCAACTTTGTTCAGAAAACTTCAAGAATATGAGACGGAACTTGCAAGACTTGAAAAGCATGAAATCCAAATAAAAGATTCAAAAGACATTGCTTTAAAGACAAGGGTCAAATATCATGATAGCAATCAAGAGGATGAATCCACTAGTAGTGAAGATGATGCTTTTATCAAGAAGTTTGAAAAATTCCTAAGAAAAGAAAAGAAAAAGGATATCATTAAAATGGAAGCACCATCAAGGAAAATTAAATGTTTTGAATGTGGAGAAAAAGGTCATGTCAAAAGTGAATGCCCTACACTTGAAAGGAAGAATAAACATTTCAAAGGAAAGAAGGACAAAAGGCCAGAGAAAGCATATATAGCATGTGATGATAATGAAATAAGCTCATCATCAGATAAAGAACATGCAAATCATGCATTTATAGCAACACACAATTCCGAAGATGAAGAAGACGAGGTTAGTTATGATAACTCTCTTTATGATAATGGTGCACAAGGTGCTATAGATTAAAACAATTTCATCTTTAGAAGAAAAATTTAAAATAATTGAAAAAGAATTTAAAGATGAAAGAGAAAAGATGTTTAGTGATCAAAAACAGAATTTTGTATGCAATAATTGTGAATCACTTTCTTTCCAAATTGTTCAATTAAAAAGAGTCCTAGAAAGGTATGAAAAAGGACAAGTTGGATTGGAAAATGTTCTTAGCACACAAAGATATCCTAAAGATAAAAGTGGACTTGGTTTTTCAAAATTTTCTCAACCAAGTCCCAACAAAACTATCTTTGTTAAGGCTAATAACCAACCAATCCAAGAGAAAGTGAATAAGCCTAAAGTAGTTCATCATTATCCTAAAAATGTAGTTCATCATTATCCTAAAAATAAAATAGTTGTTAAGAATAAATCTTATCCTCCTAGATATATAAGTAATTTTGAACCTACTTGTTTCTATTGTGGTATTAAAGGCCACACACCTAATGCTTGCTACATAAGAAACTTTAGTGTTCCAAGTGGGCATTATGTGTGGATAAAGAAAGGTACTAATTATGAAGGACCCAAAGCACATTGGGTACCAAATCAAACTTAATTGTTGTGTAGGTTTGCTTGGAGACCACATCAAACTTTTGGCTTCTTGATAAGTGGTGACTCTAAGTATTTGATGGGTGACATAAACCATTTTTTTCAAATCTTGTTCTAAAGGCCAAGGGTTATGTCACTTATGGAGATAACAACAAAGGGAGAATTCTTAGTAAAGGCAAAGTTGGTGCACCACCTTTCACATCCATTGAAGATGTTCTTTATGTTGAAGGACTAAAGCACAATCTTCTTAGCATTAGCAAACTTTGTGACAAAGGCTTCAAGATCAAATTTACAAAAGATGAATGCTTGATTATTGATGAAGTCACCAATGAGGTAAAACTCAAAGGTAAAAGAATTAATAATATATTTATGATTTCCCTTGATGATCCATCTTTGAAGGTAAAATGTCTCATGGCAAACAATGATGCTTCATGGCTCTGGCACAAAAGGATTGCTCATATTCATATGGAACACTTGAATAAACTAATCAAGCATGATCTTGTCATTGGTTTGCCTAAGAGAAAATTTGTCAAAGATAGACTTTGTGATTTTAAAATTTGTTTCACTCTTTTTCCCCATCCTTTTTGATGTTAACAAAGGGGGAGAAGAATATGCATATGTGTTGTTTTGTTTCAAAGAAATTGCAGGCCAAAATAACTATCATAAACTCACTCCAAAATTCAAAGAATCATGGACTTAGGGGGAGCCTACAATTTAGGGGGAGTCTTGCACTTGCTTAACATTTTTGCTACACAAAACAACATAAACATTTCAAGAATTGTTTTCAAGACTTGGTTGTCATCATCAAAAAGGGGGAGAATGTAATTGCGAGCTTCTCAAGTCATGTTTAAAGCCTTGGTTTTGATGAAGACAACATGGATATCAACATTCAAAGGATGTGCAAAAAGTTTATCAATATCATATAAAACCTTTTTACAAGTCTTGAAGATTAGAAGAAGAATTATTGAAGAAACAACAATGTCAAAAGGTATAAATAATTCTTAAACTTGAATATAGATGTTCACAAATATAAATTCATAATCATATACATATCCCACATTTTTAACAATAAGAAAAACTATGTTTGAAATCCTTTTCAAAAAAGAATTTTTGAAAATAAGCTTTTAGGAACCGGTTCTGACCTAACAAGGAACCGAGTTCCAAACTTGCAAAAACACTTCCAATTTGTACGGAACCGGTTGTACCTATAGGGAACCGTTCCTGCGTTATTTTGAAATGAGTTATAACGTTCACTAGGAACCGGGTTCTGCCTGGGTCGGAACCGGTTCCCAGCGAACCAGTATAGTTTTTCTTTTGTTTTTTGAACATAATTCAAATGATATTCTTTCATAATTGCGTTGCATCTTGTCATATCAAATGACATGAATGAAGAGGTATTTGTGACATTATAAATAGTGCAGATTTTTTAAATTCAAACTACCTTCTTCATTTAACAATTTTCATCATTCAAATTTTCATTATCTTACAAACTTTCAAGCGTTCTTACAAATCATAATTTTGTGAAACTTGCCATATACATTTTCATTAAGAAATTATTACAAGTTTCATACATTCATTTGTGAACATTTATAATCATTGCTTGAGAATTGTTTCTTTCTTGAAGAAGAAGATCAATCAAAGATTGATATTGCTCTCCATCTCTTACAAATAAACCATTGTATTACAAAAGGAAAGTATTCCCTTACTATCCAGGATTGTTGGAAGTAAGTGTTGTGATTTGAAGAGGATTGTTCTACATTCACATTAGTGTTTGTTTGACCTTAAATCACATTAGTGTTTGTTTGACCTTAAAGGTGTTAAGAACCTTTGGTCACCCTATAGGTTAGATAGTAAGCATAGGTTGTACAATCATTCTAAACTATAGTGAAATCTCTTTCGTGTTGGAAAGGGGACTGGAGTACTCTCGGATTGTGATGGGAACTAGGATATATCGTCGTGTTCTTTACTTTTCCGCATTTATCTTTTTCATCACCATAATCAAGAAAAGATAAGATATAGTCAAAAACCTTCAAACACTTAACCACAAAAATTACTACAAGTATTCTCATAAAACCGAATAAATTTTTATACACCTAATTCACCCCCTCTTAGGCACTCTTAGACTTACATCGCGTAACAGACTTCCTTACCCGATCTCTCGATTGCAAGACCGTGATTTCTCTGTTTCAGGTTTACCCGATGTTTACCTTTCCCTCTTGGCGGGATAAAAAACGTTTGATGGCGACTTCATTGATATATAGTTATATCCTTTGATTTTTCGGTCGGGTGTTTCAGACAACATATGGGCCTTCGTAATTGGGAGTCCACTTGCCTCTAGAATCGTAGTTTAAAGAGATGATATTTCTGAGCACGAGGTCGTCTTCTCTGAACACACGAGGTTTGACCTTCTTACAAAAGCCTTCTTCATTCTTTTCTAGTATAACTGACCATGACATAAAGCAATCGTTCTCTTTTCTTCAATCAAATTCAACTGGTCAAACCGATTCTGAGCCCATTCAGCATCAAATAATTCAGCTTCCATAATCACCCTCAAAGATGGAATCTCAAATTCAATGGGGAGTACTACTTCCACGCCATAAACAAGAGAGAAGGGGGTGGGCTTTGTTGAGGTGCGTACTGAAGTATGATATCCATGTAAATCAAATGGCAGCATCTCATGCCAATCCTTGTAGGATATGACCATCTTCTGGATGATCTTCTTGATATTCTTGTTTGCAGCTTCAACTGCCCCATTCATCTTGGGGTCTGTAAGGAGAAGAATTGTGATGAACAATCTTGAATTCTTCACAAAGTTCCGCCATCATTTTATTATTCAAATTCGAGTCGTTGTCAGTAATGATCCTGTTTGGCACACCATACCGACAAATGAGATTGTTCTTGATATATGGACCACCACTTGCTTGGTAACATTAGTATAAGAAGTCACTTCAACACATCTGGTGAAGTAATCAATTTCCACCAAGATGAAACGATGTCCATTAGAAGCCTTGGGTTCAATCATCCCAATCATATCAATACCCCACATAGAGAAAGGCCATGGGGAAGAAATAACATTGAGCAAACTATGAGGGACAGGAATCTTATCAGCATAAATCTGACACTTATGGCACCTCTTCTCAAATTTGTATTAATCGGATTCCATTGTCAGCCAATAATATCCTTCCCTTAGCATCTTCTTGGCCATAGAGTGTTTGTTGGCGTGGGTACCAAAAGAACCCCTCATGAATCTCGTGCATCAAGATGTCAGCTTCGTGTTTATCCACGAATCTCAGCAAGACCATGTCATGATTTCTTTTGTATAACACACATTCATTGAGAAAGAAACTACCATCCAATCTCCTCAAGGTATTTCTATCTTTTCTTGTTGCGTCAACTGGATACTCTCGAGTTGTCAGGAAATGCTTGATATCATGATACCAAGGTTTATCATCCTTTTCCACCTCCATGGCGAATATATAAGTTGGCCTCTCAAGACACCCAATAGTGATCTGAGGTACATCATTCCACTAGTTCACTTTGTACATAGAAGCCAAAGTAGCCAAAGCATCCGACATATGATTTTCATCCCAAGGAATGTGGTGAAGATCTACTTTGTTGAAGAAAGTCAACAGCCTCCTTGCATAATCTTTGTAAGGGATTAAGCTAGGGTGACGAGTCTCCCAATCTCCTTTAATCTGATTTATTACTAAAGCCGAATCACCGTACACATCAAGAATTTTGATTCTGAGATCAATGGCTTCTTCAAGACCCATGATACAGGCTTCATATTCCACCATATTATTGGTACAATCAAACATCAACCTTGTTGTAAAAGGGATGTGAGTTCCCTGGGGAGTAATGATCACGACACTGATTCCTTTTCCACAAGCATTCACGGCTCCATCAAACACCATTCCCCATCGGGATTCTGGATCTAGACCTTCTTCATGTAAAGGCTCATCACAATCTTTCATTTTCAAATACATTACATCTTCATCAGGAAATTCAAACTCAATAGATTGATTATCCTCAACCGGCTGATGAGTCAGGTATTCTGCCAATACACTGCTTTTAATAGCTTTTTGGGTGCGGTATTCGATATCTATTCAGATAACAACATCTGCCAATGAGCAATTATTCCCGTGAGAGCAGGCTTTTCAAAGATGTACTTGATCGGATCCATTCGAGAGATCAACCAAGTAGTATGATTCAACATATATTGTCGCAAACGCTTCGCAATCCAGGCTAAAGCATAACAAGTCTTTTCCAACATGGAATATCGGGACTCACAGTCGGTGAACTTATTGCTTAAGTAATAAATGGCATATTCTTTCTTTCCTATTTCATCTTGCTGTCCCAAAATACAATCCATGGAGCTTTCCAACACAGTCAGATATAGAACCAATGGTATTCCTTCAACGGGAGGGAGCAAGATAAGAGGCTCAAGCAGATACTCTTTGATACTTTCGAATGCCTTTTGGCATTCTTCTATCCATACGCAACCTTGATCTTTCTTCAACAGCTTGAAGATTGGTTCACAAGTTGCAGTCATATGGGAAATGAATTTGGAGATGTAATTCAAACTTCCGAGGAAGCCTCTGACTTGCTTTTCAGTTCTTGGTGCCGACATATCTTGAATTACCCTAAATTTATTAGGATCAACTTCAATTCCTTTTTGGCTGACAACGAAACCCAAAAGTTTTCCAGACTGGACACTAAATGTACATTTATTAGGATTCAAACGAAGACAATACTTCCTTAAACGCTGAAATAATTTCAACAAGTCTTCTAAATCATCTTCCTCAGTTTCGGACTTAGCAATCATATCATCAACATACACTTCAATTTCTTTATGCATCAGATTATGGAATAGGGTCATCATGGCCCTCTGGTACGTTGCATCAGCGTTCTTCAACCCGAAGGGCATTACTCTGTCATAGAATGTTCCCCAAGGTGTGATAAACGTTGTTTTTTCCATGTCCTCAGGAGCCATCTTAATTTGCTTGTATCCGGAAAATCCATCCATGAATGAGAACACTTTGCATTTTGTAGTACTATCTATCAACATATCAATTTGTGGAAAAGGAAAATCATCTTTCAGACTAGCCTTGTTCAGATCTCGGTAATCAACACACATGCGGACTCTTCCATCTTTCTTAGGCACTGGCACGATATTGGCAATCCATGGAGGATAAACTGATGTCACAAAAAAACCTGCGTCGATCTTCTTTAGAACCTCTTCTTTAATCTTTATCGCCATATCAGGATGAGTTCTCCTTAACTTCTGCTTGATTGGCGGACACTCAGGCTTCAGCAGTAAATGATGCTCCACAATATCAGTATCCAACCCTGGCATATCTTGATACGACCAAGCAAAGATATCTGCATACTCTTTCAGCATTTCAATCAAAAGAATCTTCACCTCAGGATGCAGCAATGCTCCAATCTTGATTTCTTTCACATCATCCACATAACCCAAATTGATGACTTCTAATGGTTCTTTGTACAGCTGAATGGTGTTTTCCTCACGCTCAAGCAACCGAGAAAACTCTTCAGGGATCTCATCAAATTCCTCTTCTTCGGCTACATATACAGGATGTTCAAATTTGGAAGATGGAGTGTGGTCATTGTTTCCAACGGTTTTGTGAATTAGTCTGCACATGTGATTATGATTGATTTTAGAAACTGACACATGTGATAAGTGATTATGCAGATTCAATTCAATTATTATCATGTGAAAGGTTTTTTTTAATTACCGTTTTTCAAGAAAATGCAGAAAATAAAAGACAATTTGGAATGAAAAACAAAGTTTTATTAATGATCTTAAATTTCAAAACAAACAGATTTTGCCCATACAACATCACTTTCACCTTGGGCAGAGTGAAAGGATTATTATTAGAAAATTTTAACAAGCTAAAGTGAATTACTTCGACACATGAATGCAAGTGGGGATGTCAATAGCAGTCCAATTACAAACTTTGACTCCATGTGTCACAAAGTTGGGCATTTCCTGCTTTGGTCCATCTTCAACAATGACATTGACTCTTGGAACAATAGGATCAAGATAACCAACACTCCGGAAAACATCTGGATACTTGGCAGCAACAGGTCCTGATTTCAGCATCTCTATCCTAATCTCCGTGGAAAACCCTAAACCAAAACCATTCTTATTCACTTTTGGTGCAATAACTTGTCCCTAAGCATTGCTTGAACCTTTTTGAACTACATTTTGGGCATCTTTTAATGAAGCAATGGAATCCTCATTCCTTTGAACACTATCAATAGACAAAGCTTAGAGCTGCGTTCCAACAGCGGCTTCGTCAACTTCTACTATGGAAAAGGAGGATAAATGAGCATACGCTGGTCTTCAGTATGAGTGGACATCCTTCTCAAATACATCATCAAATGGTCACGGGGACAAGAATTTCCCCTGTACTTCTCAAACTCTGGAACCTTGAATTTAGCAGGCACTTTCACATTAGGAACTAAGCACAGATCATTGACATTATCACCAAACAACTCTTTCTCTTTTAGGGCTTTCAGCTCTTTCTGCATTTTATCAAACTGTTCCTGGAAACCATCCATTCTATCATAGAAGTCTAAGCTTTCACTCAGAGGAGGAAGTGGATTATTGTCAAACTCTTTGTTGAAAACAGGAGTAGCATGCACCACAGGAGGTGCAAAAACAACAACAGGTTGGGCCAATGAGGTCACTTGAGCAGCAGTAATGTAACCATCAAGCATGAAATTCTCTAGAATTCCCCAACGAAAACCAGGAGGCATATGGTGCTGGATGGTAGAAACTACTGGCACAGCAGAAACATGAGCATCTTGAATCTCGGAGATAATAGTTGTATGTTGAGGTTGGATGATACGAGGAGAAGGCGGAGGAGGTAGTGGCTGATTCTTAGCATCCACCAACTATTCTACCATAGCAGTCAAGTTAGCCATACCGACTCTCAAGGTAGTAACCTCTTCGCGCAACTCGCGATTCTCTTGCTATAGATTTTCCATCTTCTTCTTGGAGTTGGCTCGAGTGTTATACCGATGCAACAGCTTGAAGACTGGAAGAAGTAGAGAAACGGATCAGACACCTGGGAGAGTAAGAAAATGCAGGAATATGTGTGTCATGATGCATGACATACAATGCATATGATTTGTTTATTATTTCTTTTTATTTTTATTCATTATTCAAGGGACTTAATAAGTACAATTTAATTTGCAAATATCAAAGTATAGCACATTTAAATAAAAATCATATCATTAATAAAATATTTTGAGGATTACAATTCTTCAATACAAGTTTCAATGATCCCAAGTACAAGAGAGAAATCAAAATAAACTACAAGTCCTAAAGAATCAAATCTATAGAAGACCCTTCTTCAGATGACCTCTTCCACTTGAGCTTCCTAATCTCTTCTTTCAGCTGCTCGTTCTCTAACACGTACCTGTCAACATAACCTTTCCAAGCACCAGACTCGGGAGAAGTATTAGAATAAACAAGAGTACTAGAAATTGGGTGAACACTGGAAGAAAGTAAATCCTCCTGTCTCTCCATCATCTCTATAGCACGACTCTCAAGAATCTCAATCAAATCATCCTTTTCTTTCAATTTTATTGCATGAGACATCTTCAAGGTATGATACTTGTTCTTCCAAGCTTCCTTCTCTTGTTGCATCCTAACCAAAGCAAGCTGAAGATCCTCTATGTCATCCAAACCCTGAGTAGTAGCCAAGAACAAATCAGCAAGAGGCTCCTCTCGAGAATACAGCATCTTCAACTCAACAGCCCTTGCTTGCACCCATAGAAGATAAGGCTCCAAAGAAACAGCTCATATCTACCCTAGATTCTTTTTTCCTTTCCTGTGAATATGACGCCAGGCTTTCTCTATATCTTTCCTAGTTGCACTATGGTCTTCACCCTCTTTAAGAAAGAATCCACTCACATGAATACTCTTTGGTTTATCCCTCATCGGATAACCAAGATGACGATGCGCAAGAATAGGATTGTAGCTAATGCATCCCTTTGTACCAAGAAGAGGCACATTGGGAAAGGTACCACAACTGTCGATAATCTCTACATCATAATAAACCTGACGATACCACACAATATCTGAATGAGTGGAAGCCATGATCTTTGGCGCCCAACGAGATCCCTTCTAGGATCCCAAAAAGCATCAGCTATAGGTAAATGAGAAGTAAACCAACAGTATAGCAATGGTGTACAACAGATAATCTCTCCTTCTCGATGGAAGTTTCGAAGGTGAATAGAGTAGTAAGTCTCATCAAGAAGTGTGGGAACTGGATTCCTAATCATGAAAATCCTGATAGCATTAACGTCAACAAAGTTGTCATCATTGGGAAACAAAAACAAACCATAAGCAAGCAAGGCAAAGATGGCTTCAAAAGCCTCCATACTCCTCATCTCAGCAAAATAACGAGCCTTCTTCAAAAGAAATGCAGCCGGTAATTCTCTTATACAACCCTTGGTAGTCATATTGTCTTTAATCTCAGACCTCTTCAAATGGGTAATATCAGTAATCTCATGATACTTAGGCTCCTCCTCCAAACCAGTAAAAGGAATATCACTAGTAATAGCTCGACCAAATAGATAAGAATACTCCTCCAAAGTAGGAACCAACTGATAGTCACGAAAAGTGAAGCAATGGTATAACAGATCATAGAAGTGAACCAAGGTGAAAAGCAAACCATCATTCATCTTCGTCTTCATCAAAGGTATAATAGTTTCATACTTCCTCCGGAAATCCTCTAGACTCTCAAGCTCATCAGTCCCTCAATCTTAGGTTCCTTGAAACTGTATTTCAAAGTCCTCCTCTGTCCAAAATCCATGGTCAAAGTATACCTGAGATATTTGCAAAGGTCAATTTTAAGTCCCTTGAACAACTGTCTGGAAAAAAAAGTGTATGGGTGCATGAACGCATGATGCAACAAGCACACACAAAGATCACAAACATGGGGGTCCATAACTTGGACGTCACAAGCATGGAGTTAAAAGGTAATACCCATAAGTTATTCTAAGCTCTCTCACCTGTAGATCAAGGTTCTAAAAGGAATCCTCAGAGTATTCATTTCTCCATCCAATACTACCAACTTCCTGATGTACTCGATAATCAGCAATACCTTTAGGTGAAAGTCGTCTGAGTGCAGTATCGCGTAGAAACTACTTTCGGATAACTTCGTAATAGTTCCCGCACTACCCCTAAAAAGGCCAGGATAGGTTCAGGGTTCTACGACTGCTCATCTTCAGGGACTCTCGGATCGAAAGCAGTCAGGTCTTCTCGATCGCTCGGTAAACAAAATACCACAGTCAAGGAGGTCTCCATTGAGTGGGCTATCTCATGTCTCCTTCTTCGGGATTACTCCCTAAAATTTAACATGACTATACCGCTCGTCCTATCTTAAAAGTCAAACAAGAAGATCATATATACAAACAAGCACCCCTTCTTCGGGATCCCATGTCTCCTTCTTCGGGATTACTCCCTAAAAGATAACATGATTATCACCAAGCACCCCTGAAAACCAGAAAAACATCCAGACAAACAAGCATACAATATATACAAACAATAAAGTACATATATACAAATAAACAAAAATAGGGTCAACCCACTTAGAGATGGTTCGGCAATAGGTCAAACATCCCCAGCAGAGTCGCCACTTTTTCTGTAGCGGCAAAAACTGCGAGTATAAGCCATTGAATTGACTTAACTCAAAAATTAACAAAAGAGTCGCCACCGTGCTTTTATTCCACAAAATCCTCTTTTCTCCAATTCCACAAGGAGAATACACGTTGATGAAATAACAAAAGATACCTTTCCAACACGCTTTAACTCCCCAAAACCCAGACCCATGAAACTGAATTCTTACTCAAATAAACCTTTCCTCCAAATTGTTAGCATTCCACCCGACGATCCTTGGGAATCCATAGCCCACCACTCGCAATCATTGTTTACCCAGAGCATGTTTACAAGTCCACCTTCCATCTTCTTTAACTTAGTTTCCTGGATGAAACATAAATCTGCCTTTTGCTTAGATAAAATTTGGCCCACTCTTCTTCGTTTAATTAAAGTGCCACCCCTCTAATATTAAAAGTACAAATATTCATGGAATCCTAATTTCATTCTACATATCTTCTTGATAACAGCCTCTCTCTCTTACTTCTATATCTCGCACTATACCTTCAAATACCTCATCATCTTCGTCTCCTTCAATGTCGAACTCTTTGATGGATCTCCAAAATTTTGACAGAACCCCTTCCACAACGCTCTAAATCCTTCTATTGCGTTGTTCTACATCACCATCAATCAACGAGTCGCAACATAGAACAGAACCCCCAGAAAAACTTGATGAATTTACCAGCCCCAAAATGTAATTAGATTGGGATGCAAGGGTTCTTTTGTGAATGAAGAAATACAAAGAAATAAGAAGGAGCCACCGGAATTTTTAGTTTATTGTATAATTCATAAACCACTTTTATCATTTTGGGTTTGTACACCCTCAATGGACCACAAGGCCCGTTAGGGGAAAATGAGATTGGGTCCGCAGTGGCCTGTAGGACAGGCCCACTAGCCAAAAAAACCTTTCCTTTATTATTAGACCCCACGAAATGGTTGTCCAGATCAAGAAAGGTGGGATTTAAATTTCCCGCGACTTCCTCGAACCCAACGATCTCAGTACCCTTACCATCAACATTTATTACCGCATTAACTGTTGCTAGAAAAGGAATAGAGTCTAGCACAAAAAAATATAATTCTACACCATCTTTCCTCGTTTTATAGTTCTTAAACTTGGGACGAGGCAAAATTACTATATAAGTTATTAATGGATATTATCTCAGAGGAAAGAAGATAGATAGTTCATATACAAATTATATTCAGATCTTTCTACCGATGTATTATATCAAAAGGTTTCAAACCTTCCTCTGATTAAAGGAAAAACTCAATGAAAATCTCTTCAATAAGCTTAGAATAATTGAACTCCGGTGACGTGATTCCCTCTCCATCGTCCAAATTTGTCATAAGAAAGTTCTCAATCTTCTATAAAGGGAGTTATGCGATGAAAATAAGAGGATTAATTTCATCCATAAAAAATTGGCGCTGCCAAATTCTGGTAACTAATTGAGAGTAGTGTATTGAGTTATTTTAGTTTATCACACTATTGTAAAAAGGATCTTTCATCATAGTCGAAAATGTGTATCATTATGGTTGGTTGTTCGTGGTAACAAAGGGTGTGATAGAAAGTGTGTTATTTTTTACCACAAGCTAGTTGTCATGGTGAGAAATTGGGTAGTGCGTCACATTTTACCACGGTCAAATTTATCAACCGTGTTAAAATGTTGCTAGGTCATGAGTTTGATTCCCAGCCAAACCATGGATAAAAAATTGTTACCACACCATATTTCACCAAATTGGCGGATAAAACCGTGGGGAATTCGTTGTTGGAACAAAATTGGTTTATATCATATCTCTAAGATTTTGATAATAACAAGGTATTTAAAGATCATTTGGAAATACTAATATATATTCAAGTGTGAAGGACCATAGACTAAAATTTATGATATAAACTTAGTATTGGTACTGAAAAAGAACATTTAAAGACAAGGTAAACGATTCAAAATTTGAGAAATCAGAACTTAAGAGTCAGACTTTGAATACTTAGACTCTGAAGGAGGTTAACTTCTGAAGACCAGACTCTGAAAAAAGTCAACCTCTGAAGGTCCAAACTCTAAAGTTGGTCAATACAAGGATCAAGAAGACTATGAAAAATTATTATCAGACTCATAGGCCATTTTGTCTTCTTATGATCACGTGTAGCACCAAATAAAAATATAACCAAACAACAAGGACGCAAGAGATAATTCTTTTTGAAGCAAAGGAAATTCAAATTTCTTTTCAATTGCATTACCCATATCAAGAAACATTCCAACATCTATGATCAAGCTTCTCTAAGACTCTATTGTGTAAGCTCTTTTCTTCAACAAATATTTTTTGTCTCTCTATATAAGAAGTTGAAAGCTTGAAGAAAGATAATTAATCTTTGAAATTCAAAAAGAGTTGTTACTCTGTCAAATCAAAAGCAAAAGTTTAAATTAGAATTTCTTATCATTTGTATATCTTAGAAATTCTTAAGTCTTGGGAGTCTTATTGAGTTGTGTTGTGTTTGCAGATCTGATTGTATATCAAGTGTAATATCCAAGTAATCTTTTATCTGATTAGGATAGATTTTAAAAATCTCTTTCTTGTGTATTTGAGCATTGAAAGTCTCTTGTTTGTTTGCTTTAGTATCATAAATTCCTTGCTTGTGTGCTTGAGCATTTGTAACCATTTGATTATTGTGAAATCCATTGCAAGTGCAAGGTGATTGGACTACTCTCAATTTGTAGGAGGATCCAGGATAAAAAAATTTGTGTCTCTCTTTCTTTCACTCTTAAACTTTGAACTTATTTTATTTGATGTAAATAATTGACCTTGTAAATAATAGACCATAAGAGTGTTTTATAAAAAGAAAAAAAATTAACACAATTCAATCCCCTTGTGTTTTTCTCATCTTCATTCTTTTATTATTTAAAATAATAATAATTTTCCACAATATATATATATAGTGCAAACATATATTACAAAATCAGTGTCACTTAGGCCTATAAATCTCATTGAAGCAAGATGTCTAACGTGAACGAACGTCTTTAAAGTCATTTGATATGAACAGTGTAGTATCATTAAATATCTTTATAAATTTGAAGGAAATGTAAGATCAATTGATTTGAAATATAACAAACTTTTATATGGTAAAAATCATAAATATGTTAATTTAAATACATATTATTTTCTCCCAAAAACCAACAATATCTACAGAGATAATGTTTATCATATGTTTCATGACACAATATTCACTTTAGTTTCACATCAACCTTTACTTTTCTCTACTAAAGTCTTCAATGGAGGATAAAAAATATTTCTCTTTGTTGAAAGTTAATATCCATACTCCATAACCATAATATCAATTCTTCAATCTGATACACAAAAAAATCTTCACAAAAAACATTAGATTATCTAATGTATCTTGCATCTACAACTCACACTCAATTTTTGAAGTTGAGCACCACAATAATTGGGTTTCGTGGTTCAAGATTACATACGATTGATGATCTACAAAATCTCACAATCTCTCACAACTTTTAAATAAGACTAAATCAAACAACACACTATGAAGTTTTTCTATAGGTTTGACTTTATAGAGAAGGTGTGAAAAATCTTCACGAATTTTTTTCTATATTTGTGAAAATATGGTTTTTGATTATTTTTAATATTGATGAACATCAACAGATCTATATATACTATCCGAAGAAAATAAGTTTATATATGTGCAAGAGGTAAGAAACAAAATAGGTGATAAAATGAGCAAATGGTTCAAGACAGATCATAGAGTTATGATTTGAATGAGGTGAAAAATGACTTGAAACAAGTGATAAATTGTGGAAACAACTTGTTTTATTTGAATAATTGATTTAAATCATGAGATTCGAATAGGAAAAATACATTATTTAATCACACAGTCATAGGTGATTTTGAAATTAGTTAATTATTCTTGATTAAAATCATGATTTACAATACGGAGGAGGTCTTTGATTTGAATCTAATAATCTTAACGGTGCCAAAATGCCAAAACTCACTAAGTTTGACTCTTCAAAGGTATGATTCGAATCAAACTTGAAAAAAATAAATTATTTTAAGGCTTCTAACTATTGATTCAAGTCACACATATTTTGACTTTGATCAAATTTCTGAAACTAACAAATATTACAATGAACTCAACTTAATTGAGTGTAAGTGGTACTTCAAGATACAATACTATATATACAATGACGGTTCTAATACAATCAGATATATTAATAGAGGAATCACTGGAAAACTGTCTCAAAAAGCTTAAACAAAAAAAAAAGAAAGTAAAACCTCCATTTGTATTAGCAACATTGTGAACGAAAACATTCAACATTACTTAAAAGGTAAAGCATAGATAAATTTCTTGTGTTCTTCCAAATTAACAGTTATAGTCTTAATAGTTAATTTTCCTGTTCCAAACTTTAGTGATCTTAGCACCTCAATCAGCTCTTACTTTAGCTCCAAGAAATGCCTTCTGCAAATAAATGAAAGATGACAAACATCTTAGACAAATTCAGATAACATAGATATTATAAACAAGAAAACACAATGTTATACACGAGTTTATAAATAACAGCCGCATTCGTGTAAAAACCTTCGCGGTTTTGTTAGGTACAGGCGCTGCGATACTGATTGTCTTCATCACGGTCTGAATTAACCACTTTTTTTTTTTAATTATAAAAACAATGAATAAAAGTGTCTGGTATCATCACCTTAGGATATGTTTTTGTAGTAACGGTCCGTCTTAAGGGTTAAACTGAAAAAATTCAGATTTTTATAGGATCACTAACCTTGAATGAAGTGGCACTCCTAAAACCAAACCTAGGCATTTTATGATCCACAGCTTTTAATATCTGAAAAGAACACATAAGTGTTTCATCAACACTCATCATTGCTCCAGCATTGTCAAACTCTCCACAGTAATTAGGAGCAGAAAAAACAGTCACAAGTTGTCTATTAGCAAAAAACTCATATCCATCTTCAACAACCTATACAAAAAAACAAGACACGAGCAAATTAATTATTCTCGATATTATAAAGACTATAACGATACGTAATACGAGATTACGAAAACGAGTTTGCTAAACCTGGTGAGCTCTGCAAATCAAATCAAGATCATGCCTATGAAGAAACTCTTCAACCTTACTTGCACCGTAAGTAAACGAAACGCCGCGTTCGTTAGCTCCCCAACCTTGAACATCTTTACTAGGATCAGACCATAAAAGATCGCATAAAAGACCGCTTTCAGGAACTTCAGTCGGCCTAGGCAAATTACTGATCTGTTTCAAGCTATGCAATTCAGGTGACAATCCACCGTGCATACATATAATCTTGTCGTCAACGATAGCCGCGACCGGCAAACAGTTGAAACAGTCTGAAAAGATCTTCCATACTCTTACATTGAATCTCCTTTTACATTCGTCGTAAAATCCATAGACGCGGTTAATCGAAGCGCATTCGTGGTTTCCTCTTAGAAGGAAGAAGTTTTCAGGATATTTAATTTTGTAGGCTAGAAGAAGACATATTGTTTCCAAGCTTTGTTTTCCTCGGTCTACATAGTCACCTAAGAACAAGTAGTTGGAACGAGGAGGGAATCCACCATGCTCAAATAGGCTTAACAGGTCTGGATATTGACCATGGATATCTCCTAATGAAATGAAGCAACATATTAGCTATGGGATTCAATGCATATGCATTATAATTTAATTTTTAAGTTTATCAGAACCATGGTTTTAAATTGCAGTTGCGAACGCATAAGCAATTGCAGTTGCACTGTTGCAATTACGGTTGCTGCAATGTCCATTGCGACCGTTGCGGCGTGAGTTTTAACTAGGAGGTGTTTGAAATATACCATTAGAAAACATGTTAAGATTTATTATGAAGTTTTTCGATTCTTAAATTTTTAGTTTTGATGAAAATACTTTAATAAACAAGGGCAAAATTGTGTGATGTGATTTATAATGGCGTTCAGACACATGATTTTAATTCATATTGCAATTGCGGTATGATGCGGTTGTGGAACCTGATGCAATATTGTGGCCGCAACATCACCGCAACATCAATATTGTGGTTGCAATTAAGATTGTAGTCTGCAATTTAAAACCATAAAATATATGTTTTGGCACCAATACTACTATTTTCATATAAACATAAACAAAAGAGACTATGAAATATCTATTGAAAACAAAGAACACGAGGTTAAAGAAAGGTTTACCACAAATCTTAATTGGTGCCTCAAGTTCCAAAAGATTAGGCTGCTTCAAGAAGATATCTCTAGAAACCATACAAAGTTGCTTAATTTCTCCTTCTGAAAGCTGAACTTGTTTCCCGGGTCTTCCTCTAACTTCAAGCAACCTATTAATGATACCATCAAGAACCCTTCTTTCCATAATCAAGTAAGTAGAATAAAAAACATGGGATTGATGTTGTTGTGTGTCTTATATAATTGCCATCACTTTAAAACAAAGGCTATAACTTCAACTCATAGAATGGAATCAATGCTTTGGATTTTTTATATACAATCTTTTGAGGTTCATATTTGGTTCTGATTCTAAGCTATTGGAAAAGGGTGGTGGGAGTTGAATTGGAAAGATAAGAATATATTCGGTTGAAGGAAAGAGTAAACTTGAAACATAAACAAGATTTCAATTAGAAGCTCAATATTTATGCATGTAGGGAGGGAAAGAATGAAGAATATAAGTTGCGGGGAAGGAATAAGGCGTAAAGTGGAGTGTGACTAATAGCTAACTAGAGAATGAGTGGACAATTGCATGATCCTAAAGCAGAAATTGAGATACATTAAGATTTTAGTGAAGAGAATAATGATTAGTGGCTAAGCACTTGTTGTTGAAGTGCTATGTGTGAGGCCAAGTGGAACAGTTTTAATTAATCTAATCTATCCAAGAAACACATATATTGTGAGATGTGATGTAAACTTTTCCAGATTTTTTTTCTTTTTATGTACATGATTTTTCAGAATCTCTATTTGAGAAATATATGAGCATGAAATAAAAATTTGCTAAACAACACATTTGGCTGCTCTTCTGCTATGTATATGCCAGGGTCAGGGCCAGGGCCATATTTAGTTAGTTAACTATTTCTTTTAGAAAAAAAATCTCATCCTCATAAATCTTTTAAAAACTCTTTAAAATAAAATTGTCATCCGGGTTCTACAATAATTTTTTAAGCCACAAACATCGTTTTCTTTCTCTTAACTTTAACATGTTTCCTTCTTCAAACCCTTTATTTTAAAGTGAAATAGGAAATTGATGATGTGTTGATGGTGTGTGTCGTAGAATTTCTCCAGTACAGCGGTGAGAGTCTTTGATAAGTGGAAGAAGGGATGTATCTATAAGATTAACACTTCAAGGTTTAAATTATTGAATCAATTGACGAAGATGATTGTGGTGGCTGGCTCCTATGTGTGGCAACTTGGAAGAATGGTGTGTTTGATCGAAAGGGTAGTGTGAGACGGAAGATCACTTTCGTAAATCTTGGATCACTATACGTTATCAATTTAGATTCAGTCGAGTGAAGTATTTGATGAACGAGAGTTCTTGCAAAGAAGTAGTGTGAGACGTAGGATCAAGCTCACTTGATGTTGCTTTGATCAATATAAGAGAAGAAGATAGGATCAACATCATACCTAGGATTTTGAATTGTTGGATTGCTATTTGTTCTCTTGTAAAACAAGATTTGCAAAGGTTAATTTTCATTTTCTCAATTACGAATAGTATTAGGGGAAGACATACTCATAGAGAGGCCGGTTAGGGAACTTCATAAGAAATATATCTCTCTCTCTCTCTCTCTCTCTCTCTCTCTCTCTCTCTCTCACACACACACACACACACACTTTACTTACAAATTTGTGAAACTGTTGATTGTGCGATCGATACATAGAGATAATCTCTTCGGTTAATACTTTAAACTGTTCTGTAGATTTGATTACAATCTATGTGATTGTAATTGGTTTCTAATATCAACAAAATCATACAAAAATCTATTTTTGTGTCGATTGCAACTCAAGTAGAATATATGAGGATATATGATTGTATGCTCTTCTTTGCAAAAACGTATTTGTGTTGAATTATGATATTTCTCACAATTTGTTTTGTCTCTTTTTGATATTGTCAAAGGGAGAAAATCATATGCAAGATAAAGTTGGAATGCACACGTTCATGGTGAGCCTTCAATGAAGACATGAAATGCATCGTCACAAGCTTTGTCATCATCCAAAAGGGGAAGTATGTGAGTGCAACATAACATTACTGTATATTGGACGATATCTCTAGGTCGTTTGGTGGACCTCTACATTAGAGGCCTTAGGAAGCATTCAGAACAAGTTTAAAATTGTCCAAATTATGAAAAATCATTTTCTGCACAAAAAACACTTGCATGTGCCAACACATCCATTTTTCAGACCAAAACATAAGCCTCTCGTGTTGGCACATATACCTTTTGTGCTGACACATGTTGTAGCCCCTTATTTTCAATCTGGCACATACGATTTTCTTGTCGGCACATGTACTGCATTTTTAAAGCTTGTAACTTATGTTTTCTATGTGATGGCACATAGAATCTTTCAGGACAGCACATACAATTTTCGTGTCAGCGCATAACTTTTTCAGATCATCACATATTGTTATGTGGGTCAAAATTTTCGTAGTTTTTCAATTTTGAACTTTCCCTCTTTGCCACCAAATCTCCCCAACTATAAATACATCATAGATGTTTCATTCCAACTTGATGAAACTATAAACATTTACCACCATTTCTCTTCACCTTCAACCTCTAACCTATGCATACACACTAATAAATCACACATAATCATCTTCTACCAGGGTGTCATCTAGGCGAGGTTTGATAACGTCCAATTAGGTTTTTGTATAACCGAGAATGTTGGGTATAGAATTGTGGGGGGTTTCATCAGAAAAAACCTATGGTTTGTCCTCCAATATCTTTGGTATATTTCAGGGTTTTTTCCAATACATTCAAAAGAGCATTGTTGCGAAGTGAGAAGCATTCGGAGTTTGGTACTCAAGGAAGTAGCGAGAGATCAACGAATCAAATTTAAAGTACTTGTGTTTAATAGTTACCATTAACTGTGCATGAAAGAGCTTTGGAGTTTGGTAGCAAAAGAAGTAGCAAGATTCGATAAATTACTTAGGAGCTATTGTGTCTTGGTCTTTTTGAAGATAAAAAGAAGATAAGGGTTGAATCAACATCATACGGTTAGGGTTTGTAGGATTTCTCTTGAAAACACTTCTCTTGTAATCATACATTTTGCAAAGTAAGGAATTTATATCAATTCCAAAATGAAATTGGGGGGAGACGTATCCATAACGAGGACGATTAGTGAACTTCCTGAACAAATCTCTCTCTCTCTCTCTCTCTCTCTCTCTCTATATATATATATATATATATATATATATATATATATATATATATATATATATATATATATATATATATATATATATATATATATATATATATATATATAAATTTAATATCTATATGCAATATGTTGAATATGTTGTTTTAACGATCGATTCGTATAGAATTTTTCTTTAATTATTAAAGTTTAAATTTCTTTGTTGATTAGCTTTTAATCAGTTTGACTGAAAGTGTTTTTCATATCCACCAAGCTCAAAAGAAAATTCTGAAAAATTGATCGTGCGCCAAGTGTTCGACAAATTGTCAAACTATGTTTGAACTTGATTTCATTTGAAATATGAAACAGTTGTGTTTGATATCAAATGGTTAATTGAGATATTATTATATTGATTGATTTTATCATTATCTTAATTCCATACGACTTGTGCATATGTGAGTTTCCAATAACTATATACGTTTAGACTACTATTTTGATCTAAGCCAAAAACCTTTTGTTCAAAATTGCTTTTCAAATAAATTTTAAATACAAAATTTTGAAAAGTAATTTTTAATTGGAGATATATTCACTCTTCTTCATATAAGTCGTCGTAGTCTAACAACCCCAAAGTAAATTTTGTAAATTAGGAGTAATGTAATTATTAGTATTTGTATCAATTACTCAATATGTGGTTTACCATCCATGGATGTGGAGACTAAGTTGATGCGACGAAGGGCTTCCACATAAATAGTATGAAAATGAGAAGATGCTTGTTACCGATGAAGTATTTGAATAATTTGATTGTATTGATCTTAGATAGCAGTTAGAGATTTTTGAGAACCTCGAGGAGGGCCTGAAGGAGCTTCAATAGAAGTTGAAGCAGTGGTATTGTTGATTGCTGAACTGTTAAAATGGACTAGTTCATATGGATCAGTCCGTCCGGACCGAAAAATCATAGATTTTGCGCCTTCAAATTATAGTTCATATTTTTAAGGACTTTTTAACCCAAACATTAAAAGCTTGTTAACTACGGGGCTAATCCGTGTAGGTCATGATAGTCCATTAGGCCCTCATAGTTATAATTTTTTTATAAAAATTATATTAATTCTTATATTGTGTTACTCTAAAATATATTATATTAATATGACTAACATTCTTTTGACGTATTCTATTAATTTCTCATATATTAAATATTTGAGTATTATTTTATACAATTTTAACATGTATTATATTTAAAAATATATTATAGTATTTATAAAAGATAATATAATATTAAAAATATATTATCTTAAAAATAATAAGGTAATTCTTTATTTTAATTATAATAAATATTAGGTTAGATTGAGGATAAGGACGAATCCTGTGTGAGTCAGGGTTAGATTTTCTTGGTAACATGAAATAATATTATGAGGTATAGTTATAGGTTCTGGTACGAATGAATTTTCTAGGTTTTGTATGAAGGTGGTATGAAGAAGTTGTTGTGTTTGGAACGAAGATGTTCTTGATAGAGGGATGAGTTTTTTTGGTTTTGTATGAAGGTTTTCTTGAAATAGGGTGAGTTTTTTGGGTTTGCAATGAATATGTTATTGAAATTGGTATATGTTCTTGAAGAGAAACGGTAGGAGCATCATATTGTTTGAACATCAACAGTTAGATTCATTGTTCGTAGTTTGAACATATCAATGAGTAAGATACGCAACCATAGTATGTAGTTTCAAATAGCTTGATTGATTCTGTCGTGGAAATTGATCTCCAATGATCAAATCTTCGTATTAATCCTGCAAAATAATAAAGTGTTAATTTATCCGCCTCATAAGTGCAAATCCTCCAAAATTCAACGGTTATTTCCAAAATCTCAATGAGACTCTGAGGCATCAGAACAACAAGAAATCATCTGTAAAATGACTGAAATATGTAATCAGAAATAACTCAAATGGTTAAGGAATAGACGATAAAATATTTTCGCTCAGTCCAAAAATAGAAGAGTTACAAATTATAATTGTTAATAATAATAATAATAATTAATATAAAAATATTCTTTCAAATTTATCAAAATTATTTAAATGTTGAAATATAATCATAATTTGCAACAGATTCAACTTCCAATACTTATATTCAGATAAGTGATGTTTAATAAGAAGCACTAAGATATGCACGTCCAAGTCAATTTATAATGGTAGCATATCACATGTCTGATTATAATAGAAAATGAATGATTGTTTCAAGTCAACACTGTTAAATTCTCTCAAGAAAATAAAGTTTTTTTTTACAATGTCACCAAAAAAATTCATCATCATTAAATCAAAATGTTCATTCTGTTCTAGTGCCATGAGTCCATGACCACTTTATGGGACAGAAAACGAAGAAGTGCTTGAACACTGTCTCTTGGATGAAGATTCAGCAGTAGAACTGACTTCCTCATCAATGCAAGACACCTCAGTATGGTCGCTACGATTACGCGACTTATCTGGTTTCCAATTCTCTTCAACCACACATTTTAGTCTTTTCTTATCAGTAGGATCATCACTCTTGAGATTCTCAATTATCGGAACGGTTTGGTCATTTGCTGAAGTAGCACCTCGTGGTGCCTTGTCCTTCAAGAAAACTTTCGGAATCAACAGTTTTTCATTTTCATCAACAACTTCTTGTCTATCCTGTGAACAAGAAGCTTTTGTAGTTGCTTCAGTTTCCCACATCTTGAATATAGCTTGAGCCAATTGTTCTCTTGCCAAATCTATGTCAATGATTGGTTTTGGATAGTTTTGACCTAACTCTACACCGCATGCTGTGAGCACGGTTAGCGGCGCATCCCATGGATGATGAATCCACTCAGTTGGCATTCTTGCTAACTCCGGAAGCCATTGACGAGTATACTTACCTTCTGGATCGTATTTCGTCCCTTGAATCTGTTTAGAAAGTTAGACAAAATTAGAGTTCATGCTAAAATATTGTCACAGTAGAATAAGACTTTGTAAAATATTTTCACAGTTAAATCACGCATAAATAAGATCTCTAATTGTTTTGCAATGGTAAAACTGCGGATAAGCCTCCAAAAATTTGAGACGGCTCTGAATACAAGAAAACATGACATACCTTTGGATCGTCCAACCGCTCGAGCTTGTGACCATCAGGTAAGCTACCTGAGATATATTGCCATCCCAAAATATCGCTTTCCAGATCTGCATCTAATAGTGTATCCCAAAAATATTTCATTCCCCATTTCCATGGTATGAGCAACATTTTCACAGCAAAACTCGAAACTATGACTCGCATTTTGTTGTGTATCCATCCTGTTGCCCAAAGCTCTCTCATTCCTGCATCAACTAATGGATATCCAGTTCTACCTTGCCTCCAAGCTTTAAAATTCGAAGGATCATTATTCCAAGGAAAAAATTTCAAGTTCCCTAACAATGGCCTCTCGAGTGTGAATGGAAAACTAAAACAAAGATAACGCGAGTACTCTCTAAATCCAATGGCCCTGAGAAAAAGTGTCGCACTCTCTTCACCAACTATGTTTCCTTCGTGTGCCCATAATATCTGTTTCGTGCGCGCCAGCTGAAATACTTTCCTCACACTCAATTCACCGAAATGAATATATGGAGATAACAATGAGGTTGAATCACCACCAAGGTTTAATCGGTTTCCTGAGTAGTGAAGTAAGTGGTTTTCAACGAATTCGGTTAATACCTTGTCACTTTTGCTCCAACCTGGAGACCAAGCTCTTCCTAATGATGCATTGCTTGATTTTTCTAACTCCTTTTCAAGACCTAGTTGCTCAATTGAATGTTTCTCTACTTTACCTGTCATCAAAACATGAAAAGAAACAAATTCTCACTGAATTTAGAGTATGGTATAATACATAGCCACATAATTCACAGATATCCTGCGAACCTCAAACTAGTTCGCACAAATTCGCATTGAATTAGTGTAAAATGAGAGTTGCAATTGTAGTAGCTTATATGAAGTTGTACCTTGAGCTAGAATTAATTGACAAGGAGGAATAGGTGAATAAGTTTTCATCTGCATATGCAAGCATCTGTTCCAAAAAAGTTCAAAGGTTGTAAATGCATGTCCACTTTCGTCGAATATTTCCCATGGTTCATGCAATAAGTCCCCATTGTAGCTTTGCACAGAAACATCATGTTCTGCTAATTTTTCTTTGATTTTGTGATCACGAACAAGTGATACCGGATCTGTTAAAAGTTAATGAGAATTCCATGAATATATGAATCACCAATACAAACACCAGACACGGATGCCATACACAGACATTGGACACAGACACGTTTTTCTTCAAAAGTGTTTCAGAGGTGTTTGTGCTACACATAAATAAAACTCAAAAACATTCAACAAAGAATTTCAAAAACATCACACAAAAAGCACATACCATAGAGATGATTAAACACTACTTTTGTAGCTTGAACAGCATTTACACAATCCAAAAGTGCTGAAAAAGTGCTATCAGTTTTGATGATTGCAAGTTCAGCTCCAAGAGACTTCAGTGATTGATCCAAGTGAACAAGAGACTGCTTCATCCACCATCTTGACACCCTTCCTGGATAAAACTGTCCCTCTTCTTTAGGACACCAAATAAAGACAGGAAACACAGAACCATCTCTTGCAGCAGCAGCTAATGCAGGATTGTCCTCAATTCTCAGGTCCCTCCTAAACCAAACAATAGTCCTATTCAAACCCATTCTCAAATTTTTCATGCCATAAGTACTCACCTTCAAAACTTCATATCTTTCCTATTCAAGATTCCTAACAATACAATACAAAGCAAAAGGATCTAAGATTCAGCACAGGAACACAAGATAGCTTAAAATCAGTGTCAAATTTGACTTAATTCTAATAGATAGATCTTTAGAGACAAAAAATAAATTGATGGCTAACTTAAAAAAGCTATTGAGTTTCAGCCAAAACCCTCTTCAACTGAATATGAAATCAATATATGAGGAAGATATTAACTTTGTATGAACTAGATATTGATATGGAATTTTAGTATTTTGCTTTGAAGTGAGAAGTGATTGATTGTATGTGAATAAAGACAATGTAAATTTGTTATTTAGTGTTACTAGGAACAAAGTGTGGATGCAAGATCACGTGGGAACATGCATGGAAATAAAGAGGAGGTCAGTGGAGTTGTGGGCAGGGCAGAGACACAGTACAACCGAAGGATCAGGAAGATCCTAGCAGTACATTCTTTAATATCTTTCTTTATTGAAATTTATATTTGATAATTGGCTCAACATAATTATGAGGAGTCATTATTCATATGGAAGTTGTTAGTCACCACCATTGACTAAGTGCTTCTTTGTGTCACAACAATAACTAACGTTTTCTTTATGACGAATCTTTTATTACGCGCGTGTATATATATATATATATATATATATATATATATATATATATATATATATATATATATATATATATATATATATATATATATATATATATATATATATATATATATATATATATATCAAAACTTATTTAAGGTCGGTCCTCATATATCTGGACTTTTTAGGGTTGGGTTAAAAAACTCTATTGTAATATAGACTTCAAAATTACTACCTGAGTCCGGCTCTAGATGGACTTTGGACTACCAGATCCTAAATAAATTTTTTTAATAAAAAAATTTTAAAAAAAAGATTGACTCTAAATAAAATAAAAAATTATATTATTCTTAATATAATACATTTTTATGTATTATATTATCTTTTATAAATAATATAATGTGTTTTTAAATATAATATATGTCTAAGTTATAGAAAATAATACTCAAAATATTTAATATAAGAGAAACTAATAGAATACGAGGAAAAAATGTTGATTATATTATTGTATAGTATTTAAAAGAGAAAGATTTAATAGAATAGAGACAAAATATAGTGAAGTGAGAAAAATTAATATGTTATTTTGGAGTAAATAATATAAGAATTAATATAATTTTTTTAAATTTTATAGCAATGTGGGCTACCCACGGCCCATATGGACTAGCTCTAATGGTAGCGGACTTTTTAAGATTGAGTTAAAAAGACCCTTAAAAATATGGGTTCTAGTTTGAAGGCTCGAGCCCTGTGATTTTTAGGGCCGGATAGGCCAATCCATATGGATTAGCCCATTTTAACAGCTCTATATATATGATTGAAGTATCTTATTTTATTTAAAAAATATAATAATAAATTTATTATATCAAATTTAAATAAAATTGATATAAATACATATTTAGAGTTTGAGGTTCAATTCTCAGCTTCTACTATATAATATTTTATATAAAATTAAAAAGATGTCTTTATATTTGTTTTCTATTTTACTTCGGATATGTTATCTAATTTTTAGTAAAGTTAAGATAATTTTTTTTTTTTTATTCTTTTTGCAACTAAAAAGGAGCGCTTATTTTTTATATATTTTACTCGGCTATGGTATCTCAGTTTTTAGTTTAACCACAATAAATTCTCTTTATATTTTTCATATCCTTAGTGTCTACCTAATTCAATTTTCGAGTCCTAATAAAATAACACTATTTTTTCAGTCAACAAAAGAAAATTTCTTCTCCAAGAGGCTTAGCCAACGAAAAAACACTTCTTCTTCAAGGAGCTTTGTGGTATGTTATTAGTGTTCTTGTTGTTCTTGTTATTGTTGTTGTTTTCCATTACTGTTGTTGTTGTTGTTGTTAAGAAGCTTCATTTTTGTACTTCTTTTATTTTATTTTCATAAGCTTTATGTGATTATGGATTGTAGTTGAATGAAAGTCAATAGATTAAGTACAGAGTATGAGAATGAAGTGTTACAATTTATCGATTTCGCAGAAAAAATCTTTCTGACAATATTATGATTTTTTAGTGTCCTTGTATGAAATGCTATAATATGAAAAACATGCAAGGGATGTTAAATTCAATCATTGTTACACGAAATGAGTATGGCGTGGTGAAGGGATAAAAATGAGACCTCTGTGACATACAATTGAAGATGATGAATTTATGACTGATAATTTAAAAGACATCATATGTGATATTGGAGTAGATGCTTTCAAAAAATCTAATATGGAAGATACTTTGCAAAGAGACATGGGAGATTCGTTGTACCATGGATATAAAAGTTTTACAAGATTGTCAATTGTGTTAAGACTATTTAATATTCTTAAGGCAAGAGGTGGGTGGACCCATAAAAGTTTCACTCTACGCCAAAAATGAAAAAAGACAGTGCACTTTAGACAACGCTTTTTCCTGAAAGTGTTGCCTAAAGCTATAAAAAACACTGAAATTTTTTAAATAATTTCAGCAAAAGCGTTGCCTAAGGGTTAGCTTTAGACAATGCTTCTAAAAAGCGCTGCCTAAGGCACACTTTAGACAACACTTGGTGAAAGCGCTGCTAAAGGGCCCCCTTAGAAAGCGCTTTTCAAAAAGTGCTACCTAAGGATATTTAAGAAAGCCCTGCTAGAGGCCCCCCTCCCTTAGATAATGCGTGATGAAAGCGTTGCTAGAGGATCCCCATTAGACAGCGCTTCTAAAAAGCGCTGCTAGAGGCCCCCCTTAGACAGCGCTTCCTATAAAAGCTCTGCCTAAGACCTTTAATTTTTTTAAAAATAAAATAGAACCCTATTTTTATTTCATTCTTTCTTTTTCTCTCAATCCATTCTCAAGATATCATCATTGAATGATGAACAACGAAGATCATCATGTTTTATCTTACAAGAGAGATTCAAAATACAAAGTTTATTCAAGTGGTTAACCTAGTTTGGGCAAGTCCTTGAGCTTTTGATCACAAGTGCATAGTTCCCTCAATTCTCAATGTTTTGAAGTGAGTTTTCTTTCTATGGTTTCTCATTATCATCTACAACAATCTCTAGTCATGTGATAATACTCCATGTGTAAGAGAGATCATCAAAGTTGAAGAAGTCTCCATGGCATGGCCAATGCTCTTTGAACTAGGGTTTTGAACTTTTGAGGACCATATCTTGCTTGTTGTTTGAGATTTTTGGTTTTTACCAAAGCCATTAATCTCTCAAAAGGATCTTTAACAAGTATCTTCATTGGTTCAAGAATTTTGTTTATTTAGAAAATTTTGAGGGCCAAGGATTGCAAGCTCTCTAGATTGAACCTTCATCTCTCTTGTGCAACTTCAAAAGATCAAAACTTGGTCATCTTTTATCTCCTTGAACTAATTCTTTTTTCAAAATGGACCTAATTATGTCTACTACAACTTAGTTCAAGTAGAAAGAATAGAAAATACTTGGAAGATTGCTTGAGAAGTCAAAAGATTACCAGTTCTTGGTGAATTTCTCCATTTTATATCATCAACTTCAAGGGATCATAGCTTGATCATGGTTTATCACCTTGAGGCCATTCTTTTTGCCCACTAATCTTGAGGATGTAAACTTTATCTCCATTTATTTTCCAAGGCTTAAATACATTTGGAAAGTGCTTGAAAAGTTCAAAAGATTATAGGTCATTTCATGATTTTTCATCAACTTCACAAGGCCATAACTTTCTCAATTTTTAGATTTTTTGAGTGGTTCTTTTTTCCTAATTCCATCCAGGAGGTCTAATTCATACCATCTTTGTCGGTAAAGAGCAAATTTTGAGTGGGAAACCATTTTTGAAGGAAAAACATTATAGGTTACTTTAAGAAGGCATGACATATATGACCAAGGCCTGACCCAATTTTCAGTGTTTTTTCTCAAATCCTAATGGCTATATCTCCTAGCTCAAGCATCCATTGAAGTTGGTTCTTTTTGAATTGTTTTATACTCTTTTAGGACTTCATTTGGCACAAGAATGAATTGAAAACACACGAGGAAATTGGTTTTGGCCTTGGTGTGAACATCGTGCCAAAATCTGTTTCAAGCTTGCCACCAGTTTTTGCATTTTCCTTCTTAATTCATTTTATAAGCCGACTTAAGCCTTGTTTCCGTGTCTAAACTTGTTTAGCAACTTCCTAGAAGTAATTAACACCTTAAAACACAAGTTTTGGCTGAGTTTTGATGCACATGAAGTCACACTTCACTCGTGCACACACCTTGCACAATTTCACTCCAAACCTCACTGTTTATATCAATTCTCGTCACCTTTTGCTTCCCTATAAATAGAGGGACATATCACACTCTTTTTCTCAAGATTTGATAGCCAGAAACACCCTGCCAAACTTCCTCCACACTCCACATTTCATAAATCTCAAAATCATTGTCTTCTAACCCTTCCAGTTTCAAATTGAGAATTCTACAAGCTTCCTTGAACTTCTTTGAAGATAACCACACTCTTAGCAAGAAGAATCGTGTTACCTAAGTTTAGTACTAGAGCTCTCAAAACATACTTCATTCAGGTAGAATTCTCAACCAAATCAATCCAAACGAATGCCTAACTTGTTCTCCTCATCTCTTTGATCCTTGTGATCTACACCATTTGCATTTTCGTTGAGAATTGGATCTGTATTTCAAAAAACAAGTGCTCTCTATTATTCTGGTTTTCTCCAAATTTCTCTTTTTACAGTTTAAATAAATTTTTTACGAAGGTACCATTGAAATCGTCTTGAAGAGACAAAGAGAATGACAGCGGTCTGAGGTGGAACTTACTCCAATGGAATAACAAAAAATAATCCTAGGTCATAGATAGATTGATGTGGAAGATAAATTGGTGAGACAATGGTGTGTAAAAAGGAAAGGTAGATCATGTGAAGATACTACTTGGAGTATGAGGTATTATTGTTAACTCAATTATCATATATGTGCCTTGAGGTCAAGACATGTTATCCAAGGGGAGACAAAGATAAAGCCCTGGTGCAGTCTAATGAATAAATGGGCTTTAATAATGATCAAATACTAGATTTCTAGATTTCAACCAATATCCTAATACATGGCTTGTTTATTCGATAAGGAAGAAATTGTTCAACGGAGTATGATGTGGCATTAGTATAGTGCCACTTTTGAGGGGAAACACTCACTTTGGATCACTTGATAAATAACTGGAGACAATTTACTATTTTCATTCATATATGTCCACTATATGGTGTAGATAATTGGTAGGGGCATTATCTTTCTCTATAGAAGCAATTGCTATGGAAAGTTATTTGTGTATTATCATATTAATCAAATTCACCAGTATTTCTTGGATTCTTGAGGTTTGTTCGACCGATACCACGAGATAATTATGTTGGTGTAAGTCTAACTGGAAATAGTTTATCATGTTTGTTTTCTAACGTAATAAATTTCCTAAAATAATTAGTCAGTTTGATGAATCATTAAGAATGACTTAATCGTGAGACCCAATTAAACATAAGGACATTATTTTTAAAGTATTAGTAGTCAAATTTTAATAGAAAGTGGAATATTAAAACATTGGGACTATTATATGTTTATAGAATGATCATCACATCTCACAGGTCATGAATAACGAATTATCAAATCTTAACATAATATAAATATTATGAGTAATATTTATATTGTCATAAGTTTTACTCTAGGTGATAATGATGTATACCACCCAATGACCTAAAACCACTACCGATCATGTATATCTAGAATTAAAATGTACCAAATCTACACATAAATGGGTTAAGGGTCCAACACATATATACCTTCATAATCACCATCATCATGAAGTTGAGTGTTATGAATGCTAGTTTGTAGGGTTTGGTTCTTGCCTTTTTGGAACACAACTCCTCCATGAAGGCATGTGTTTCCACTACGATCTCTTGGTTGCCATTATGGGTGAGAATAAGATGGATCGAGCCATAGGCTTTACCAAGCTTAAACTTGACTTGCTAAAAATTCAAAGTCTAAGTCTGGCCCGTGGCATATTATAGACCTATTTTTTTTGGCATGATCCTGCCCTTTTCGAAAGCCTGATTAGCTTATTGTCCTATATAGAATACATATATCATTTGAATATATATAAATAAGCAATTCAACTAATGTTTAAATAGATTAGAGAATCAAAATTACAACGAAACTGGATATTTATTTGCATTGACTTGTTTGAGTTTACATATTATCATAAATTTTGTGAGCTTATTTGTTTGAGAAAACTTAGTTTACTAATGGATGAAACCTTTGTGAACACCATCGTGATATGACAACATGGTTAACTAAGAGTTGTCACAAAAATGTGTGTGGTCCATGTGAACATCATAATGCCCACTGTAGTGCCATGAATTTAATTAATTATTTAATTAAATTATAAAAGAAATTATTTGTTGGAATTAGACGAAGTTTGAGAATTAATCAGAGTAATTGGATCTGTCAGCATTATTGTAAGAGGCGTGTTTGGATTAATTAGATTAAAGTTGGATTTAATCGGTTAAATTGGAGGAATAATATTATTTATTTATTTTGATATTTAGTGTAATTAAATTAAGTTGGATTATGAGTAGTGAATATCAAAGTGGAGGTGTGAATATAATAAGCCCATTAATAAAATAATAGTAATTATATTATTATTTGATTTATTGGATTAAAAAGAAAATATAAGGAGTTAGGTTTGGGAAGAAAGAAAAAGAAGTAGGTTGTTATACGTGGGAAAAAGAAGAGGAACAAGGTTTGAGAATTAGCCGCCAGGAGAGGATTGTAGACCGAAAATCCGAATCGAAATGCGACCAGAAATTAGGAATTTGATCGGGGAGTTGAACTGCCGTTGAATCCAGGTAAGGGTGGGGTTCTAACTCTCTAAACGGATTTATGATGAATCGTATATGGGGATGGGATTGTATGAAATTATCTTTGTTTGTGTAGATTGTGTGTGGATTAAATTGTTGATTTTATATTGGTGTTGTTAGTGTTAATCGAATGATAAGAATAATGGTTATGTGAAAATGTTGGTGAGAATGGGAACTAGTGTTACAGGCAGTAATCGATTGGATCAAAGAGTTAATCGAATTAAATCTACGTGAATGTAATATTAGAAGAAGAAAAGAATTAGGGGCAGGGACCCATAGTTAAGAGACGGACGTCCCTATGTGCCAGCAGGAAGAAGAAGATGAAGAAAGGAATTTTGAGACGGGGGCCACCAGGGTGTGGGGCGGGCGCCTCTTATGGCAAGGGAAAATGGAGACGAACGTCTCCATGGCAAAGGAAAGGGGAGGCGGACGCCTCCTTGTGTGTAAGGGGGTGGGACGACCGCCCTTGTAGTGGGTGGGGGCAATGTTATTTTGGTTGCTGTTTGCTGTCTCGCTGTTTGCTATTTGCTGTTATACTTAATTTAAGTCTTTCTGGTTCTTAGTTACATGACTTCAGGTGCTTGAAAAATTAATTGAATTTAGTGAGGTATATATCCATTATAATTATTATGAAAACTGATTAATTAAAAGGCACAAGTCAACTCCTAGCAGGTAGCAGTAGGAATAGTTGTTTTAGTAGATACTGGTACTTAGCAGTAGGTGATAATTTAATGACAGTATAATTTTGGATGCATGGAATTAGTATACCAGTGATATAATTAGACATTAATTCAATGTCAGTAAGTGATTGTGGTATAAGGTTGGATTGGTGGCTAGTGGTAGTAATTCAACAAGTGAATAATATGAACATTTTGGATAGAAGTTAATGTAGTTAGTAACCTGGTAATAGCAAGACTAGCATGATAAAAGTATTGGTGGTGCTAGAATGTGATACAGTGGATACCTTTGTATTAGAATGGCTTAATTAATAGCAGGGTGTATGTTTACTAGTAGCAGGAGAAGCAGTGGTATGAATTTATCAGGTAGTGGTGTAACAACACTGGTAGCTTAGTAATTAAATTAATTAGACCGTAATTGTGGAATTAAATACACCATAATAGTAGAGATTAATTAATAGAAGCTATTTAATAGTTAGTAGCAATGCAGGAAATTAAGAACAGTGCCGATTGAGTCGAATTAGTAAATTAAGCGGTAAAAATTAGTTGTCCGGAATTAATCGAAATTTGTCGTAGTAGTTCGTATATATTAGTAGGTAATTATGGTTGATTTGTTTTGTGAAATTATGTGAATACATCGTGTTGTTATTTTCTTGTGATGTGTATGTTGTTATACGTTATTGTGGATTCATGTGAAGTTGCAGGATATTTTGTACTGATATTACTTTTGTCGTGACGCGGTGATGTTTGGGATGAGAAGATGAATATGTTGCTGTGATATGTTGTTGAATACCATGATGACGTTGTAGGCCTATGGCCAATGAAGTAGTGATATAGGCGTATGCCTTGTGAAGTGAATTTATGATGTTGTTGTATGCTATTAGCATCGCATTACATTTGCATTGTGAAAGCCTGTATTGACGGATTATGAAGAAGGCTTATGCCTTGGCCTTAATGGCAACACGTTGAAGGCTTATGCCTTGTACCTCGATAACCTGGCAACTATTTACGTTGGGATTTTACTCCACTGGTACCACATGCATATGCATTATTGTGTCTCATTTAAATTGTGTTGTTGTTAACTGTGAAGTGAATTATGTTGTTGCTAACTGTGAAGTGGTTTTGTGTTGTTGTTAATTGGGAAGTTATTGTGATGTGTTAATTGCGATGTGATAATTTTGTATGATTTAATCCTAGCATATTATTTATCATACACTTGTTTATATTGTTGGATATCTCACCCCTTCTACTGATATTTCCCCTACCATGGAAAATGGGCAGGTACTCAAGCATAGCGGTGGATGTTGAAGTTAATTCTTGAAGTTTTTAAGTCGCTTTATGATAAGTCAAAGGGGTCTTGCTCTGATATGTAGCACTCGGGGATGAACGTTGTTATTTAATTATCGTTGTTGCTTAAGTTGTTGAGTTTATGAATAATGTGAATACTTGATCATGTTGATTCTTGAAGTTGGTTTAGTTGAATAATTATGCTAAGTGAAGTTAAATAATATTAATAATATTGTGAAATATTTTGAGGTAGAATTAAAAGATGTATTGTTGTTACTATTGAAGAATTATGATTCTGTGGTTTAGTTGATTAATTGATTTCATGGAAATATGTTGTTATAAATTCATCTTTGATCTAAGTGTTATGTATCTGTATAGTTGTGAATAAATGCATGTTGTTTTGCGAAGAAATTGTGACATCCCTTGTATGATTATCTTTTTCGCACTTTGATTTGAATAATATTCGAGGGGTAGATTTGGGGTGTTACACCCACCAAATGTACTTGTATGAAGTACAATGGAGCCGACGTTGCATTCGATGAATTACATAATACGCCTTTTAGTTTTAGATAGGTGAATAAGTGATACATTGATATATTTAATACATATTTAACTTCGCCCAATCTCTTTTTGGTTCTTTTTGTATGTTTTGCGAGTTAAAACAAAAACAAGTCTATTTTATGTTTCAAAATATAAATTATTTTATAATTTAATAAAATATTAATATCTATTTTATTATCATATTATTTACTATTTATTAATTTTTTTAGTTCCTTAAATTTATCTTTCTTATATTATTAATAATTATTAAAAATTATAAGTTCTTTCATCATTTATTTATCCACAATTAATTATGTGTTTTCATTTGTGTAAAATGCGTAAATATTGTATATAATTTAGTATGAAGAGAGTATTATGTTATTTGAAGTGGTACATTGCTTACATTTTATTAATATAAAAGATTTTATAATGTAACCAAAAAGTCAATCGTCCCCAAGTTAAAATCACTTATCACCGTGAAAATTGAAACTAGTCAGCCCGGCGATCTGCATGATACCCATACCCAAATCTTAACCAATCATTTCTAATACAACGGTTTATATTTATATATAGATCTTTCACACATATAGGATAACCCTCAAATCCAGTGACAAAACATTCAAAATCTCAAATCCACTATAAAAACACCCCCGCAACCATTATCTCACAACACATCTCTATCATCTCCAAAACCTTCACAATACCAACCAATTCAATAACAAGCTCATGCAACACAAGCTATCTATCATGTTAGAAAGAGGTAAAGGAGGAAAGGTTTTGGGGAAGGGTAGAGCCAAATGTCACTGCAAGGTTCTAAGAGACAACATTCAAGGAATCACCAAACATGTTATTCGTCGTCGCGTTAGACATGGTGGCGTGAAACGTATAAGTGGTTTGGTACACGAAGAAACTCGCGGCGTTTTGAAGATATTTCTTGAGAATGTTATTCGCGATGTTGTAGCTTACATTTAGAGCTATCAAATAAGCCGTATATTAAAAATCCCCAGCTATTGGACCGCATTACAGCCCTAATATATTAAGCCCTCTATCAAGATTTATTTTGGGCCCCAAAATTTTAGACCCTTTACATAATGTATTTTTTCCCTATTGAAGGGCCCTTATTTTATTTCAAAAACTTTCAAAACTCCTTTTCATCTTTCAACTTTTCATTCGTATACCAAGACTCCATTCATCTCTTCCTTTGAGCAAAACTTCACTGTCGTCGTCAACTCCATTGAGTCGCCGTTTACTTTTCTCCATCATAGAACAAATGTACTATTCTCTCTCCATTTCTCTTTAATCTCTATTTTTCCTAAAATAACTTCCATTTTTCACCTCAATCTTCATGTTGTAGGAATCAATTGGTATAATTGAATTCTTATTCATCTTATTTGAATTCACATGGTTGTCTTTTATATTTATATTCCTGCATAATATGTCCACTCATAAGCTGTTTGTGAAAATTTCTCAATAGCATTATACATTTTATAAATGTGATACAAATGTGATATATAGACTTAGGGGAAACGTATTAATAATTTGGATTGAACTGTAGTTGCTGCTAGGATTAAATTTAGATAATTTTGGTAGCCTAGTTTGTACATTGTAGTTGTCTAAGAGGTATAGGTACTGTTGGGTGTAGTTTGTATGGGAGATTAAGAGGCATTTTTTATCAATATTTGTTACACTTGCATGCTATAGAGTAGTCCTTGAAATGTCTATGTCCTCATAGAGTAAGCTAAAGTCTAAGAACTAGGAAAGAATAGGTACTTGATATTATTGTACTCGAATGTCTTAGTGCATAATATCATGATCAATAATTCTGGACTATTCTTGTAAATGTTTCTTATAATGTGCCAAAAATATTTAGTTGATAAGTTTATACTGTGACATCTTGTGTTTGTGAATTGCAATTGTCAAAGAACATCACAAGATATTTTAGTGCACAAAATATTGATCTATAATTCTGGACTATTCTTGTAAATGTTTCTTACAATGTGCCAAAAATCTTTAGTTGATAAGTTTATAATGTGGCAGCTTGTGTTTCTGAACTGCAACTGTCAAAGAACATCACAAGATATACTATGTATTCCTTTATTTCTGAAAGTTTAATGTGTTATATTATTACTTATCTCAAAGCCATTTATACATAATTAGTGTTCATTATAATATTTGTTCAATTATGCTATTGTTGAAATCTTGATCATTACGATCTTTTAATTATTACATGTGAACTAGACACCCAAATGTAAATTACGGATGGCATTGAAATACTTCTTCTACTAGACACATCAGCTACAAGGTATATACTATCCCTTTCTGTTTTGTGGCCAAACTTAGATATGGAAACAAAAAATCTGAGAAAGTAATTTATATGGCAGGGATTACAAGAGGCAATTTGAAATAAATAGTTGGTCCATATGTCTTCATCCTAAGACATATATTTTAAAAAGCTTAGTATTAGAAAAGTAGAACATTACTTTGGCCTTCCCTGAAGGAGAACATTACTTTGGCCTTGCGACTTTCGGCAATACTTGTTACTGCAATAGCATTTTGCAGGTTTTCATCCAGATTCAGATTTTTATGTGGTTATTTAGAAACTCATCACTTAATTGTTATGATTTATCGTTTTATTAGAAATTGTTATTTTTGTTTTGCTGAGTTTTGAAATGTTGTATTAAACAATGAAGGAAATTAAGAGAAACTTTATGTTGGATTTGAGACTTTGAGTAAGTAATTTGATTTCATTGACTGAAAAAATGGTTTGCATAGTTTTATTGATTAGGGTATTGAATCAAATGTGAATACTTTTTTATTTTCCTTGTTTATGAGGTCTGGCGAATTAGTAGCAAAGTTAGGGTTTAATTCTCACTATTAGAAAGGATACTAGAATCTATGTTATTAGCTATTTCCAGTTCAAAATATATAGACAATGATCGCTGAATCTGTCAAACTTGCTTTGGGGAGTACTTTCAAGTTTCAACCCTAAACAACTATGTTTTGATGCTAAAAATGTTTTGAGTATGTTAGTTTGTAAACCTTTATAACTAAATTTGTGGTTTTTAACTAACCATCTACTTTCTTGTTCTACAGGCTCTATACTTTTGTGTTCCATTTCGAGAACAATTGCAACACTATTATGGAAAAAAACAAAAATATGCCAGATGCAGAGGAAAACCTTTTGACTTGCTTAGCTGACTTATTTTCCCAGGTAACCAATCTACAATCCAAAAAATTCTTGATGTTTCTTGCATGAGACTACATGTTATGGATGAAATAACTCAATTCACCAAATTAATAACTTATTAACCACACTATGACCAAATAATTTTTATCCCAATTATCATATTAAAAAAACTACAAGAAAGCCAAAAGCTTGTCAATTAGCCCCTGCGACCATCTAAAAGTAACATATGGTCATTTGTACATTGTAGCTAAGAGTATATCCATACCATTGTGTATAGTTATAATTTAGACATTCCATGTAATAGTGTGAAAACCTTTACTCTATAACTTGGCAAACACCCATAATTCATTCTATATGTTTCTGTTGAAGCCTTTTCTCTTCTCCAAATTGTAACCAGGAAATTTTGTATGCTACTATATGTGAAGTTTATTAAAACATGACTAGATACTATAGGGAATAAAATATTTTCCTTACTTAGCATTTAAATTCCTTTTTGTTAGCTGTCGTATTTTGTTCTTTTTTGTTTCCCTCGAATGAGGGATTCCATGAACTATACTTGAGTATAGATTTTTTAAAGGTATATGTTAAAGGGATATGTCATATACTTTGTAGTTTATATGAGGGACTTTGATATCTGAATTTTTAGTAGAAAATGGTTTGTTCAAACAACTCTTTGTATATTTTTGTTTTTGGAATGTGATTCTTAACATGGAACCATGACATAACACCATTCTTTTTGTTATAGTATAGAGTCAATGGATATGAGTGAGTATGCACAAGTTCAACATGAACTCATAAGAAAGAATTGTCAATACTTTGGAGTATTTTCACTAAAATCGGCAAAGGAAATGATGGAGTTGAAAGAGCTGCATGCAATTTTTATAGTACTGATTTTGTCATCGGAAAAAACCCCAATTCCAGTCAAAGTTATGGAACTTCACATCTAAATCGTCATGTGTTTATTTATAAATTTTTTCATTTAAGCCTTCTTAGTCTAGAGAAACCGTCAAGCCTAACGCCACTCAACCAAAACACACATCGTGAATTACTTGGAGAAGCCATTATTGCACATGGTCTTCCTTTTAGCTTTTTTGAGTATGACAAACTTCGAGTTTGGGTGAAATATTTGGTCTGTGTGTTGAAATGGTCTCTAGGAACACCATGTGTCAGATATTCAAAAAATATGAGATAAAGAAAGGATCAAGCTTAAGAAAATCATGGGTAGGATTCCAAATAAAATTTGTCTAACATCAGATGTTTGGACAACATCTACTAGTGAGGGTTATATATGTTTGACTGCTTATTTTGTTGATGAAAATTGGAATTTAGTTAGTTTTCTTCTTAAATTTCTTCGAATGAAGCCCCCCACACAGGTTTTACAATGGTGTTATACCCTAAAATTTGCCCTCCTATTTTTTCAAGTCAATACACATCTCTATACTCAAGAATTTCTCAAGGGTTGACCAAATGAACCATCTCCTAAGCAATCAACCCACAACTAGGGTTTTGATTATCTCAAGACAAAGATGATTTTTATTGCCTCAAGTGGTCATCATACCTCCTCATATATCTCAAGGGATCATCATGTCAAGTTTCAAGCTTTACAGCTAAAGTTTGCTCAGTCAATTGCTCAGATGGTTGAAAATCAGTTAGTTGTATTGGACAAAAAGTCAACTGTGGTCAACATAAATATTTTTTAAGTCATATTCATCATTTGATCAAGGGTTGATCATGATTCATCAAGAAAACTCAAGATTTGATCAAAAGTCAAAGTTTCTAAATTAGGGTTTTTTGGACAAAAAGTCAACATAACTTTGACCATGCATAAATTTCACATACTTTATCAGAAATTTTTCCACCAAAGCTCATTTTTAAGAGAATTCAATTCTCTACAAATTCATGTCTCATAAGCTTTGGCAAAAAATGTTTCATTTGAGAGTTATGGATCAAAACATTATAGGTCCTTCTAAAAGTTAACAAAAAAGTCATCTTTTTGCAAAGAAGTGTACATGAACTTGGCAATTTAAATGAAGATGAAACCAAAAGAAATGTTTAGAGGACATCTAGATATTTATAAAAAGTTCAAGAACACTTCAAAATGTTGAAAATTGAGCAAGATACAACTTGTGCAAGTTTGACACTTTTGAAGAAGTGCATGAAGAGAAATACGTAGCAAATCCAATTTTTTTCTAAGTGGGCCTAAGTTTTTGTGATCCAAAGTTATTATTAATATTATCATGACCTTCAAGACCAATGGCATGCCTCCTTTATTTTATTTTCATTTATTTTGGATTTTATTCATTTAAATCCAATTTTAATTAAAATAAAATACCAAAATCAAATCAATTGATGCAAGGCTGAATATTTGACATTCTTGAGGTCCAAGATACTCATCAATAGCTGGAAATTTCGAAAATATATGATTGGCATGAGACTGGTAGAAAATTGGAAACATTTGATGCAAATTGAAAAGATTAAAGAATCAAATATTCTCACATTGAATGTAATATTTTTTACTCTCAATTCTTAACCTGATTCTAGCCTCTATATATTCACAAGGTTTCCAAACCCTAGAGGATGAATTTTTGAAGGCACAAGAACCCTAGCCAAGCTTGATAAAACTGTGGTACACAAGCAACTTACAACCAGAGTTTTGGCTCGATCCAAGCAATTCCAAGCATCCTAATACATCCTTTGTTGTTCTCTGATCGATTCCAGCCATTCACAAAGCATCAAAAGCTTCTAAAACATAAAATCACGATTGCACTTTTCACTCATATTTTTCAAATTCGGTTTTGATCATACATGCATATTTAACCTGTTTCGATTGTATATTCATGCTTAGAGTGATGTTTGCAAGCTATTTGGATGGTTCGATTTTAGTTTAAATGCATGTATCATGAATCACCATGGCTAAGGTTCCGAACCTTCGAATTGGGGATATGAGGTTAGAGGAAAAATTGGACCAAATCGATGGCACCATTGAACTCAGGAGCAAATTTCCAATCGAACCATGGCCTTACCTCTAATTTATATTGTGTTTTTTGGATTTTTGAAACTTGCAGGTGTTGTAGTAACAGACAAAGTCGTCACTATAGGCTTTAGTAACGAATTGTGCCCGTAGGTAAAAGTCTTACCACCTCAGCGAAAAAGATGACCTCCCTGCGCGAGTTTTTTATTTTGAATTATTTTTCAGAAAATATTTTCCCTTATATTATTATTGTTCCATATTGCTAACACCAATGATAGTTAGCCTAGATAGGAGCGCGTTTTGCTGGTGATACTAGGGTCAGGGGTTCGAACCCCAACACCGCCAACCTATTTTTTAGCACTTTTCACTAACATGTGTTTTTTCTTATTTTTCAATTTCTTTTCTATTTTAATTATTTTAAAATATTTTTTTAAATACAATAAAAACCCAAAAAAATATTTTCTTTTTTACAAATAGGTCATAAAAATCTTTATTTAATTTTTTATCATTAAAATTTTTCTTTTTTCCTTTTATTTAAATTAATTGTTAATTAACCATTAAATGACTTTTAATTTATTTTCTCAAATAAAATCAATCCGCAAAATTCCAAAAAAATGTTTTATTTCTTATAATTAGGTTTACTAACCCTAAAAAACAATTTTATTAATTTCCAAAATATTTGTACTAACATTAATTCTTTTCGCGATATTTTTTCGATCATTATAACTGCTCACAAGTTGTAATAGTCTAATTAGGGTTTAAATTCCTCGCACATTTTATACTATTATGTAACTGCTCACGGGATGTAATAGTTTAATTAGGGATTTACTCTCTACACCTCCTATAATATATCTGTCCCAAAGCCATGTAATATCGTAGGACTTTACTTTCCGCTTTTACATTACGTACTTTACTTTTCTGTACATATTTAACTGCTAGTAATTAGGGTTTGCATGGAAAGACTAAAATCAACCCTAGCTCACCTCTAATTCAAAGATAACATATTCGAATTCAACACGCTCTTTCACACATGCACCCCCTTAGGGTATCCTCTCTTGTTGCCTTACGAATAAAATGGTCATGTCCCTCGAACGTTGGGGTACCATTAGCAAAGACGTTTATGAATAACATCATCATAGTCCCTTCGATATAAAGATCATAGTCCCTCGATGACCCTCGATGTTTCCTACGGATATATGATCTTAACCCTCGATTGTTGCCTACGAATAAGTGATGACCGTCCCTTCGAAATGCTAAGGTATCCTTACAATGTTGCCTTCTATGACTATATGATAACCCTACGATTGTCCCTTCACATCCAACAGATAGGGTTACCTACCAACTAATGGTATGGATAGTGATATCCTAAAGGAGAAGGAAAATAACAAGAAACGACCAATCTGAGTAGGTAATAAGACTCTATTGCTTGCTCCAATCAATCAAAAATACTTTTTGCACCTCACACATCTTTCAAAAACTTTTCAAAGACTTTGTATACATTCCAGCGAGAATCATTACAAAGTTAAACATTCTCCAAACAAACATTTCCGAACACTTCGTATACATTCCAACGAGAATCATTACGAAGTCAAAGTGAAATGTCTTTTCAAAATACTTTTCAAAAATCACACACACAAAACAAATTAAAGTGAGCTAAGCAATTAAGAGCCCGTAGATAACTACAGAGTGAAAGGGTGCTCATACCTTCCCTTTTCATAACTACCTCTCTTACTCAGAATCTAACGAAGGTCTTTCCTGTTCTTTTCACCTTCCCTTTATTGGATAAAAGAAAAGTCGATGGTGACTCTTGCTATCTGCAACATTTGCGATAAAACGCAAAACAAACAAGTCAGTTCTCCCACCGTGTTACAGAACTGACAACTCTGCCGGGGATACTACCTAAAGAGATGCTACCATAGGGCTATAAGATCACTTTACTGCTTTCTATTTTCTTTGTATTGCTTTATTTTTAAGGGATGCTTGGGTATTATATCTGTGAGGGATCCTACATCCGGATCCATGTTTCCTTAGGTAAGTAACCATAAATCATCGCGACTGTGAGGCGTAAATCGAAACGGTCAAAATGATGACTACGGTTAGTGCGACACTTTGGATGTCCTGATGCTCCTCATGTTCAATTGAGGAAGTATTTGGCGTCTACGTGGTGTCACAATCACTAACTCAAATTTAGAACCCTAATTGACCCATATTGGCCATTAGAAGGTAATGAGATAGTCAACTTCAGTGCAGACGGAGATTGGTTGATACTCGATGCTACGCTCATTGAAATTTAACTTTCAGGATTTTTCAGTCGTCCACTTGGTAGTCGTATTGAAATAAAGCCTGCGATAAAGATAGATGATTTGAGATTTCTAGAACCTGATTACTATTATAGGACAGGTTAAACCCACTCAAACTCCATTAGGGTAGAGACTTATACCTCGTGCAAGCCTTAAACCTAGGGTTGTTGTGTGAATTGCTTGTGTGTGCTATTTAAACATGACATCATGACATCATAACATCATATCATCATAACATTTCTAACAATTTCAAGGACCTAGGCATTTATCTTTTCTCTTTGTTATAGGGTTACTGTTGCACCCCAAATTTTACCCTGCTATTTTTCTACTTGCATTTGTATTTGTATTATAAAAAACAGTCATTCACTCATTGCATTTGCATCATTTCGTCATATTTAAATTGACCAAAAGTCAGTTTAAATTGATGTTTGCATCGTTTTTAGTTGTAAAGTACTTGTTATCTTACTTCATGCATTTTTACCTCTCTGCCTGTTTATTGCATTATTTTTAAATTATTTATATGTCGATGATATCGATACTTCGATTTTATAAACAGACTGTTAAAAGCAATTCGATACTATGCGAAATTAGCGGGGAAAATATTTCAAGTTTTCATCTTTTACTCACTGCTTTATGAATCTACGTGTCGCGTAGATCATAAAAATGTGCTCTCCGTAATTTTTCGATAAAGTTTGAAGACTCGTTTTTAACTGTAAGTTTTTTTTAAAAGTCGGGTATTCTTTATCATCATTTTATTTCGATTTTAACCATTTCAATAATTTTTCTTTAATTTACAAAATTCGTAGTTTATTTTAATGTACTCATTTTATTTTTTCGGATAATTTATTGTCCGAATTTATATCAGTTTTAACAATTTTAAATGTTCAATTTTTATCTCAAAAAATCAAAACAAAAATACTTTTGGGCTTATTATTTTGTAAATGACCCATTTTTGTGGCCCATTTAACCATGAGGGGCATTTTTGGCATTACCAAAATATTGTTTAAAGCTAATTATTGTGTATATATATCTATGTATTTACTGTTGACAGGGGAGGCCAATGGGAAACGGAATAATAGTGTGAAAAATTGAAAACAAAAAAAAAACAAACAACATTATCTCTTGTTCCTTTCATTACCTCACACGCTCTCACGCCGTTCTTCCATAAACCCCCTTCTGTTTCGCTTCTGTTCTCCAGCCAACCATTCCACAGTAACCAGCCACCGTAACACAAACCTCAACCTCATTATTCTGTCAAACCCTTAACCACCGATTTCCTCACTTCTTCATCGTGAAACCCCCATCTCTCACTCCATTCTCGCCGTTCCCTTCATTCTCCCAGCCGCCGCTTCCTTCAAGCCCTCTGTTTCCTCACATCACCCCCTTCCGTCTGTTCCGCGACTCTCATCTTCCTCTCCCGTATCTCAGTTTGCAACAACCATCTCAACCTCCATATCAACAACAACTTCCACTGCTACATCCTCCAATCGTACACTCATTACTGTTTCCCTTCAACTTTCCTCTGTTCTCACAAACTCCGCCGTAAACCCCTTATCTTCACACCTCTATTCACCATCCTTCTCGCCGTCATCCAACAACTCAATGTTCTTTTCCTCCACCCGTCGCCGTTAACCTCTCGCAGCAGCTCTCTGTCAAGACAACCTTCATTTCGCCGTTGCCGTACATCCTTCACTCTCGTTATAACCCAGAACCGTCTCACCCTCTGCCTAACCTCCAGAACACCCTGCTATCATCAGCCTCTCGCTGTTGCTCCGATTCAGCTCCCTTCTCTGTCTCATCGCCGAACAACAACCCTGCTGCTTCAGCATCTCAAGCTCATAGTATGCAACAACAACATCTCATAGCTGCAGTTTAACATTGGCATATTGGTAACTTTTGATTACTTTTGATTTACTCAATTGCCTTGATTTCATAATTTTGTTGAATCTGATATGCTTGTATAACTGTTCTGTTCAAAACTGTGATGAAATTATGATTAGTTCAAAAGATTGTTGCAGCCTGTGTTAGTATCTTGTTTTGCTTTGAGTAAGTAAGTGTTCTGCTGTGAAGTAGTCATGACGAAGCCTGGAGAACGATTTGATCAAAATAAGCAAAGATATCATGTTGTCTTCCTTTCAATCTTAGTTGGTTTGTCGTTTGATTTATCTTGTGAGGAGATCACATTATCTGGTTTGGATTTAATTTAAATATGGAAGTTGTCATGTGGATTTTTCATGTTAATATTGAAATGGAAAATGAAAGTCTGGTTGGTGTTTTTGTTTTGATTGCGATAATTTCGTTAAATTCCTGGTTTTGAGTTTGTGTTGATAATGTTTCTAGACCTTTAATGTTGATTGAATTGTCTATGCCATGTTTCGAAACCAAAAAGAATTTGGACAATATTTGGATTGAGTTCACATGAGAGATCCCAATTACAACACTTTTGAATTTCATTTGTATCGAATGCTTGTTTGAGCTAATGTTTTTGAGTGATTGGACATTTCGTGCTGCCCGGTTTTCTAGGGGTTTGTAATTCGCTTTGAATTTGATTATTAATGTTGCAATATGAAATTTTGATCCTTGTTTCATTTGTGATTGGAAAGTAACTTCACCGTGTATACTTGATTTTAATTGTGTTTAGCACGATGTACTTAATGCTGATTTTTGTATGTTACATTGAATGATAATACAAATTTTGATTCTGATGGTGAAATACTCATTTGTTCATGTTGCATATTCATACATGTTTTATTTCGATTTCTTGTTATCACTTGTTTATACATGTATAGTGATTTTAATTATAACTTGCGTTATTAATCATATTCTAATTTTTATTGCAATTTCATTTTATTTCTATTTCATCTCACACTCATGCTACTAATATGTTTTCTATTTGTGTAGACATCCGAGGATTGATCGGAACATTCAATTTCTTTTAGCATACCTACACTTTTATCATTAACATTTTAATATTCATATTAGTATTTTTATTTAATATTTAATAATGTACATACAATATACTTGCATTTTTATTTTTATATTTAATCTGTAAATATAACTATATTTAGTATTATTTTTATTTCTTATATTTATTATTGTAAATATACATATTTATTTCTTATATTTAGTATTATATATACATATTAATTTTATGCTTTATCTATTCATCGGTAAATAAATTCGAATTATGCTGTAATATAGTAGTTGCATGTCTTAGATTTAATTTCATAAATTTATTCTAAAGTTAACTAATCTAATAAAATACAATAATTAATTAATATTTAAGTTTTACCGCATTTAGTTTCTATCTGTATGTTTTTAACATAATCAATTTATCGTTTTCTTTTTAATTTCAATTTATCCCCATTCGAAAAATTGTATCCCAATCCCCTTGTTGCATTGTAATCAATTTACCGCTTTCTATTTTATTTTTACTGTTTAATCCCCATTTATAATTCATGTATCCCTCTCCCAAGAACAAATCTTGTAATAATTATCTAGTGCACATTTAGTTTATTTTAATTTAACTGTCACTTACACAAAACCAAAAAAAATCATTTTTTTAAACTAATAACTGTAAATCATTTTTAAACCCGTAAGTCGACAAAGCTACGAAGCGTCGCGATGACCACACATGCACACATGTACGCTTGATCCTGGGCCTTCTTACAGTGAGCCTATTTCGATTAATTGTTCCAATTAGTCGTTATAGTAGACTAGCCCACTTTGCTAGTACACATGTAATTTAATTATTTTATACTTAGGTTGGCCACCTTGTATGGGCTTTGTCGATTTTATTTGTGATTTACAATTATCTCGATCCTATTCTTTCTCCATTCACCAAGCATTTAAAACACTTTCAATAAAATTCGACCCAAGGTCGAGTCTTCTTCTCAAACCTCGATCCAACGTCGAGTTATTTTCAAAAATGAATTTCTACAAAAAAAGAACATTTGGATAAGATTTGTTTTAATTGTTAGATGTTAGCCTAACAATTAAAATGAATCGAAGTTTCTAGTTGATTAGATGATAGCCTAATAAATTAAGAAACTTCAATCCATGTTCTAAAACAAAAAAATCTAGTGCTATGGTATTTAATTAAATTGTTGGATGATAGCCCGACGATTTAATTAAATTCAAAGTATTTGGGCCGTTAGATGATAGCCTAATGACTTAAATACTTTTATTCCATACACTTAATAAATGTGAACTTTGTTTCACCTCACCCTTTTCATAATAAATTTTTGGGATGAGAGATGATTGGTTGAAGTCACTCGCCAATTTCTAGTATTCGAATCGTTAGATGATAGCCTAATGTTTTGATACTTGTCATCCACAATTTAAAATCAATTCTAACCCATTCAAACTTCTTTTGTGCATCCAAGCACCTTTTTACCTTTAAACCCTTTTTAAGATTAGGCATTAATCATTTATAATCGAGATGCTTCTTCCTCTATTCCCAAGGTTTTCGACTTCTCCACTTGAGTACTAGAGGTGTTCTCAAACCCTCCCTCATGTTGGTGCGTAGTCCTTTATTCTTTATCACACCTTGTGGACGTTAGACGAGTCTTCTCCTTTAAAAATGATGACTTGTCTTTTCATTTAAAATCCATCAACAAACAATCATTTTCTAGCCGAACTACGACGCTCTGACTTTCCCATTGCACGAGGGAGTACGTAGGCACTAAGTCTTACGACTAAAGGCGAGCAAAAATAATAAAAACATTTCTCCTCTCTTTCTTTATCCTTTTTACCTTAGAAGATCGTAAAATTTTCACACTAACACACAACCACATTTTAAACTAAATGGGTACCATCGAGTACGATAGATGTAAGGGGTGCTAATACCTTCCCCTTGCATAACCAACTCCCAAACCTATATCTCTTAATTTCGTAGACCGTCTTATTCTTTTGTTCGCGGGTTTTATCTATATTTTCCCGTTCTTTTTTAGAACAAATAAAATTAGGTGGCGATTTCACTGTTGTTTTTGAAAATTTAAATGATTTTTGAAAAACGAGTTGCTTCAGTTTGGCGACTTCACTGGGGACCATTTTTCAAGCGAGTTAACCCTAGTTTAGTTCAATGTGTGGTTGTGTGTTTATTATTTTATTTTACTTTCTTCTTTGTATTTTATCTCTTATTTATGTTTCATTCATTTATTCCCTATGCTTCATTTATTATCTTGTTTATATATCCATTGTGTGGGAATTCATGGGCATTAATGCATAGATAAGCCCACTACCCAGGCTTCTAGTTCACCTTTTTAGGAATAGAGGGGTTGCGTAGCCTAGGTCCCCCTGACTCCATTGTCTTGTTGGACCGAAGCGAAGACTCCGGCTTAGAGTTGGTTGTTTTAAGGAGGTTGTTGGACCGCACGATAGCGCAGGACATCAATCTTTGGACAAATGACCTATAACTCTAAGTTTGTTCATGTTGTCCTAACCGAGACCAAACGCTCAAATTTTGGATTTTGAGTATCCAGTTAAGAGCCGTTTCTTGGGGTATACTTTTCCAAATACTATTACCACGTAGGCCTCTCGTGTGATGATAGTGTTTGTTAAAAGGGGATCTGAGACTCCAAGAAACACTTAGCAGAAAACCTTAAAACCATCCTCTGGGGAATTATTGGGTAGAAAGCTTAGAGCCATCCTATCGTAGGATCCCACCTAAATAAGTTTGTTTGATTACCTGTATCATCCCTGTTTTACATCTCTGTGAGCTTGTTATTATCATTTTGTCGCGTTCCATTTATATATGTGACATTGCATTTCATCACATATTTTTCATTAATGACATTACATTTCATTGCATCCATCTGCATATTTCATGCATACATTCAAGTTGTCAAGCACTCATTTCGTCTGTCTCCATCTTCATTTGGTTGTCTGCCGTCAAACTGGTTCCTCAACACCTTGGATTTGAAGCATGGTTCAGAAAACGATGGAAGAACTTCAACGAGACCAAGAGCTATTGAGGGATGAAATCAACCAGCTGATGGGTCAGAGTATCTTAAGTCACCTCCTAAAGCCAGTGTTTCAGACAGGACAGCTCATCCTTGTAACTGATTAGTCACTAGGCCATGTTTCTTTTCTGTTTGTATTTTTTCTTGTTTATGTTAAAATGTCGCTTTCAAAGTGTGTTTGTAATTTCATGTTAATTTTAATGAAATGAGCATTGCACTGTTTTAATTTAAATCTTCTACATTTATCGCTTTCAAAAATATATATTTTCCCTGTTTAATTTCTTTACCGAACTTTTGTTTTTGCAAAGATTGGAGGGAGGATGATAAAAACAAGATACCCATAATTGTTGTTGGTATGCTTTCGAATAAAACTTTGCTTATGATATACAGGCATTGTTTCAATTCCTAAACACTGGAGAAATAAGGAAGTTAATCCCTTGTCAACCCCTTCGAGCCTAGAAGTTGGAGTTTCTTTCTATACAAAAAAACCCGCAATTTTTAACCTCGGGCAGGGTAGTTCTCATTTAATTCGGTTGTGCATTCATTCAAGACGCCTTTCAATAAAGGTTGTATTTAATCAAGTTTTCCTTCACACACATCAAAGAAGTGTCGAAGATGTCATCCAAGTCAAAGAATGGTGATGATGGTTCCCCGTAATCATGAAAGTCAAGCAGTCACTGTCTTTTAAAAAATACATCAAAAAGAAAAAAAAGCCGCCAAGTTAAACCTAAAAGGCAACTTAGGCAAAACAAAATTGGGGCATCCCGCTGACCGTAATCTTAAACGGAACGTTTCAGGCAAAAGTCAGGGATGACAAATTCAAACAAGAGTTGACCAAAGTCTTCAAACAGCAAAATGTTGCAAAAAAGAAGTGACTGCAATCTCAAGAATATCTGTCAACTTCTGAGCCATCACCACTATCAGCGTACGGTCCAAAATCTATTGGAACTTAAATGCACAATCCGATTTAACTGAGCGTAAGACTGAAGAACATCACGAAGATTGGGTTGGGTACAAATAAATTTTGAGCCTTTATCCTTTGTTTCTTAAACCGTGAACCAGACCACGTTACAACCCTCAAAAGACCTAATTGAAGCCAGGTTTCTTTTGAAAGCATACTACAACAAGGTTGCGTAATATGACTCATAAGGTCTTTTGCAAATCAATTGTCTTGGTACATCCATACTTTTTTCTTTTCTCTTTCACTTTTAAATTTTCAAACCGCTGTGTTTTAACCAGTGATCCATTTTCTATACAGCAATTACATCATTCCAAAAATGATTTTTATTTCAAAACTTTCGCATGAACTTTTCATTAAATCATGTTTGAATAAACAATTTTTGCTTGCAAACAAGTTTTCCTCATCAAGGAAGTCCAAACTATTAGGAAACTTGGTCAGTGATCCTAATCAGGGGCAAGTATCTTTCAGATCCTGCTGTGAATCAGTTTAAGATTTGTTGCTCAACGCAAATCATGCTCAGGATTGTTTTATTCATAAGATTACTTTCAGGACTTATACCGGGGCACTCCTTTCCCTCAGTTATTTTCAAGAACTGAAGCCATTATCAATTTATCTTCAACAATCAGCAAATCTGGGGCAATCCCCAGGCAGCGCTTCAGTCCTTCCTCCAAGGATCATCATTTTCGATACAGTTCACAAGTGTGTTAGAAGTGTTTCTCAAGACATTTTCTCTCCAAGCAGAGTTGGTAGTGTTCTCCATGTTGAGGAATCAGAGTTCCCATCTTACCTCCATAAAAGAGGCAATCTCCGTTGTCATAAACGTTTGCATTACATACTACATGCATAGATCATTCATATATCATGCATCACAAAATTCATATACCATGCATAACAAGAGTGTTTTATCATCATTTGCATTTCCCGAGGTCTTGTTACAATCAATATTTTACCTTGCGGGCAAAGTCCAACTCACTCGGTACCTACCAAAATAGTTGTTTTATTTCCCGTATATTCAATGCATTTCTGAATATGCTCGAATCTTTTTTCCGAAGTTCATTCAATGATTTTTTTGAATGTCTTTGATGATGTGTTCTAGAGTCCGTTCAATGATTTTTCTGAATGTCTCTGATGTTTTGTTTCTCGTATATTCAATGTATTTCTGAATATACCCGAATATTTTTTCCAAAGTTCATTCAATGATTTTTCTGAATGTCTTTGATGATGTGTTCCAGAGTTCGTTCAATAGATTTTTCTGAATGTCTCTGATGTTTTATTTCCCGTATATTCAATGCATTTCTGAATATACCCGAATATTTTTTCCAAAGTTCATTCAATGATTTTTCTGAATGTCTTTGATGATGTGTTCCAGAGTCCATTCAATGATTTTTCTGAATGTCTCTGATGTTTTATTTCCCGTATATTCAATGCATTTCTGAATATACCCGAATATTTTTTCCAAAGTTCATCCAATGATTTTTCTGAATGTCTTTGATGATGTGTTCCAGAGTTCATTCAATGATTTTTCTGAATGTCTCTGATGTTTTGTTTCTCGTATATTCAATGCATTTCTGAATATGCTCGAATCTTTTTTTCCGAAGTTCATTCAATGATTTTTCTGAATGTCTTTGATGATGTGTTCCAGAGTCCGTTCAATGATTTTTCTGAATGTCTCTGATGTTTTGTTTCCCGTATATTCAATGCATTTCTGAATATACTCGAATCTTTTTTTCCGAAGTCCATTCAATGATTTTTCTGAATGTCTTTGATGATGTGTTCCAGAGTCCATTCAATGATTTTTCTGAATGTCTCTGATGTTTTATTTCCCGTATATTCAATGCATTTCTGAATATACCCGAATATTTTTTCCAAAGTTTATTCAATGTTTTTTCTGAATTTCTTTGATGATGTGTTCTAGAGTCCGTTCAATGATTTTTCTGAATGTCTCTGATGTTTTGTTTCTCGTATGTTCAATGTATTTCTGAATATACCCGAATCTTTTTTTCCGAAGTTCATTCAATGATTTTTCTGAATGTCTTTGATGATGTGTTCCAGAGTTCGTTCAATGATTTTTCTGAATGTCTCTGATGTTTTGTTTCTCGTATATTCAATGTATTTCTGAATATACTCGAATCTTTTTTCCAAAGTTCATTCAATGATTTTTCTGAATGTCTTTGATGTTTTCCCCGCAGAGTTTGTCTCATATCATACATCATTAAAAAAAATGTATAAAAAACATTGCATTCAGCGCTTTCTCATTATATTTTATCCACAGCATACCCATCGCATCTCAGGGCAAAATTTTGGGTTTTTGATATTTAACTATCTCCCACTGCGATAATATGAAGCTTAATCATCTTCATATTATCTGGTTGAAGATATTTAAATAGGGGCACCTGTTGCACCCCAAATTTTACCCTGCTATTTTTCTACTTGCATTTGTATTTGTATTATAAAAAACAGTCATTCACTCATTGCATTTGCATCATTTCGTCATATTTAAATTGACCAAAAGTCAGTTTAAATTGATGTTTGCATCGTTTTTAGTTGTAAAGTACTTGTTATCTTACTTCATGCATTTTTACCTCTCTGCCTGTTTATTGCATTATTTTTAAATTATTTATATGTCGATGATATCGATACTTCGATTTTATAAACAGACTGTTAAAAGCAATTCGATACTATGCGAAATTAGCGGGGAAAATATTTCAAGTTTTCATCTTTTACTCACTGCTTTATGAATCTACGTGTCGCGTAGATCATAAAAATGTGCTCTCCGTAATTTTTCGATAAAGTTTGAAGACTCGTTTTTAACTGTAAGTTTTTTTTAAAAGTCGGGTATTCTTTATCATCATTTTATTTCGATTTTAACCATTTTAATAATTTTTCTTTAATTTACAAAATTCGTAGTTTATTTTAATGTACTCATTTTATTTTTTCGGATAATTTATTGTCCGAATTTATATCAGTTTTAACAATTTTAAATGTTCAATTTTTATCTCAAAAAATCAAAACAAAAATACTTTTGGCCTTATTATTTATTAAATGACCCATTTTTATGGCCCATTTAACCATGAGGGGCATTTTTGGCATTACCAAAATATTGTTTAAACCTAATTATTGTGTATATATATCTATGTATTTACTGTTGACAGGGAGGCCAATGGGAAACGGAATAACAGTGTGAAAAATTGAAAGAAAAAAAAAACAAACAACATCATCTCTTGTTCCTTTCATTACCTCACACGCTCTCACGTCGTTCTTCCATAAACCCCTTATGTTTCGCTTCTGTTCTCCAGCCAACCATTCCACAGTAACCAGCCACCGTAACACAAACCTCAACCTCATTATTCTGTCAAACCCTTAACCACCGATTTCCTCACTTCTTCATCGTGAAACCCCCATCTCTCACTCCATTCTCGCCGTTCCCTTCATTCTCCCAGCCGCCGCTTCCTTCAAGCCCTCTGTTTCCTCACATCACCCCCTTCCGTCTGTTCCGCGACTCTCATCTTCCTCTCCCGTATCTCAGTTTGCAACAACCATCTCAACCTCCATATCAACAGCAACTTCCACTGCTACATCCTCCAATCGTACACTCATTACTGTTTCCCTTCAACTTTCCTCTGTTCTCACAAACTCCGCCGTAAACCCCTTATCTTCACACCTCTATTCACCATCCTTCTCGCCGTCATCCAACAACTCAATGTTCTTTTCCTCCACCCGTCGCCGTTAACCTCTCGCAGCAGCTCTCTGTCAAGACAACCTTCATTTCGCCGTTGCCGTACATCCTTCACTCTCGTTATAACCCAGAACCGTCTCACCCTCTGCCTAACCTCCAGAACACCCTGCTATCATCAGCCTCTCGCTGTTGCTCCGATTCAGCTCCCTTCTCTGTCTCATCGCCGAACAACAACCCTGCTGCTTCAGCATCTCAAGCTCATAGTATGCAACAACAACATCTCATAGCTGCAGTTTAACATTGGCATATTGGTAACTTTTGATTACTTTTGATTTACTCAATTGCCTTGATTTCATAATTTTGTTGAATCTGATATGCTTGTATAACTGTTCTGTTCAAAACTGTGATGAAATTATGATTAGTTCAAAAGATTGTTGCAGCCTGTGTTAGTATCTTGTTTTGCTTTGAGTAAGTAAGTGTTCTGCTGTGAAGTAGTCATGACGAAGCCTGGAGAACGATTTGATCAAAATAAGCAAAGATATCATGTTGTCTTCCTTTCAATCTTAGTTGGTTTGTCGTTTGATTTATCTTGTGAGGAGATCACATTATCTGGTTTGGATTTAATTTAAATATGGAAGTTGTCATGTGGATTTTTCATGTTAATATTGAAATGGAAAATGAAAGTCTGGTTGGTGTTTTTGTTTTGATTGCGATAATTTCGTTAAATTCCTGGTTTTGAGTTTGTGTTGATAATGTTTCTAGACCTTTAATGTTGATTGAATTGTCTATGCCATGTTTCGAAACCAAAAAGAATTTGGACAATATTTGGATTGAGTTCACATGAGAGATCCCAATTACAACACTTTTGAATTTCATTTGTATCGAATGCTTGTTTGAGCTAATGTTTTTGAGTGATTGGACATTTCGGTAGCTGCTGCCCGGGTTTCTGTCTAGGGGTTTGTAATTTGTTTTGAATTTGATTATTAATGTTGTAATATGAAATTTTGATCCTTGTTTCATTTGTGATTGGAAAGTAACTTCACTGTTGTGTATACTTGATTTTAATTGTGTTTAGCACGATGTACTTAATGCTGATTTTTGTATGTTACATTGAATGATAATACAAATTTTGATTCCTGATGGTGAAATACTCATTTGTTCATGTTGCATATTCATACATGTTTTATTTCGATTTCTTGTTATCACTTGTTTATACATGTATAGTGATTTTAATTATAACTTGCGGTTATTAATCATATTCTAATTTTTATTGCAATTTCATTTTATTTCTATTTCATCTCACACTCATGCTACTAATATGTTTTCTATTTGTGTAGACATCCGAGGATTGATCGGAACATTCAATTTCTTTTAGCATACCTACACTTTTATCATTAACATTTTAATATTCATATTAGTATTTTTTATTTAATATTTAATAATGTACATACAATATACTTGCATTTTTATTTTTTATATTTAATACTGTAAATATAACTATATTTAGTATTATTTTTATTTCTTATATTTATTATTGTAAATATACATATTTATTTCTTATATTTAGTATTATATATACATATTAATTTTATGCTTTATCTATTCATCGGTAAATAAATTCGAATTATGCTGTAATATAGTAGTTGCATGTCTTAGATTTAATTTCATAAATTTATTCTAAAGTTAACTAATCTAATAAAATACAATAATTAATTAATATTTAAGTTTTACCGCATTTAGTTTCTATCTGTATGTTTTTAACATAATCAATTTATCGTTTTCTTTTTAATTTCAATTTATCCCCATTCGAAAAATTGTATCCCAATCCCCTTGTTGCATTGTAATCAATTTACCGCTTTCTATTTTATTTTTACTGTTTAATCCCCATTTATAATTCATGTATCCCTCTCCCAAGAACAAATCTTGTAATAATTATCTAGTGCACATTTAGTTTATTTTAATTTAACTGTCACTTACACAAAACCAAAAAAAATCATTTTTTTAAACTAATAACTGTAAATCATTTTTAAACCCGTAAGTCGACAAAGCTACGAAGCGTCGCGATGACCACACATGCACACATGTACGCTTGATCCTGGCCTTCTTACGGAGCCTATTTCGATTAATTGTTCCAATTAGTCGTTATAGTAGACTAGCCCACTTTGCTAGTACACATGTAATTTAATTGTTTTATACTTAGGTTGGCCACCTTGTATGGGCTTTGTCGATTTTATTTGTGATTTACAATTATCTCGATCCTATTCTTTCTCCATTCACCAAGCATTTAAAACACTTTCAATAAAATTCGACCCAAGGTCGAGTCTTCTTCTCAAACCTCGATCCAACGTCGAGTTATTTTCAAAATGAATTTCTACAAAAAGAACATTTGGATAAGATTTGTTTTAATTGTTAGATGTTAGCCTAACGATTAAAATGAATCGAAGTTTCTAGTTGATTAGATGATAGCCTAATAAATTAAGAAACTTCAATCCATGTTCTAAAACAAAAAAATCTAGTGCTATGGTATTTAATTAAATTGTTGGATGATAGCCCGACGATTTAATTAAATTTAAAGTATTTGGGCCGTTAGATGATAGCCTAATGACTTAAATACTTTTATTCCATACACTTAATAAATGTGAATTTTGTTTCACCTCACCCTTTTCATAATAAATTTTTGGGATGAGAGATGATTGGTTGAAGTCACTCGCCAATTTCTAGTACTCGAATCGTTAGATGATAGCCTAATGTTTTGATACTTGTCATCCACAATTTAAAATCAATTCTAACCCATTCAAACTTCTTTTGTGCGTCCAAGCACCTTTTTACCTTTAAACCCTTTTTAAGATTAGGCATTAATCATTTATAATCGAGATGCTTCTTCCTCTATTCCCAAGGTTTTCGACTTCTCCACTTGAGTACTAGAGGTGTTCTCAAACCCTCCCTCATGTTGGTGCGTAGTCCTTTATTCTTTATCACACCTTGTGGACGTTAGACGAGTCTTCTCCTTTAAAAATGACGACTTGTCTTTTCATTTAAAATCCATCAACAAACAATCATTTTCTAGCCGAACTACGGCGCTCTGACTTTCCCATTGCACGAGGGAGTACGTAGGCACTAAGTCTTACGATTAAAGGCGAGCAAAAATAATAAAAACATTTCTCCTCTCTTTCTTTATCCTTTTTACCTTAGAAGATCGTAAAATTTTCACACTAACACACAACCATATTTTGAACTAAATGGGTACCATCGAGTACGATGGATGTAAGGGGTGCTAATACCTTCCCCTTGCATAACCAACTCCCGAACCTATATCTCTTAATTTCGTAGACCGTTTTATTCTTTTATTCGCGGGTTTTATCTATATTTTCCCGTTCTTTTTTAGAACAAATAAAATTAGGTGGCGATTTCACTGTTGTTTTTGAAAATTTAAATGATTTTTTGAAAAAAACGAGTTGCTTTAGTTATGGCTTCCAAGAAGATTATCCGAATAAACTTTGTGGGTATACCTTCTCAGCTCAAAGAGTTAGTCTCATAAATTCCTGATCACTCTCAGTTCATCAAAAGACATGGTTATCTACTCGACTTGGTTACCTCAGGTTTTGAAGAAGATATGATGAGCGTCGTATTCCAATTCTTTGATCTGAAGCATCACTATTTTACTTTCCCAAACTATCAGTTGGTACCTACATTGGAAGAGTTCTCTAAACTACCCGGGATACCCATTCTTGATCAAATACCATTCACCGGTTCAGAAAATGTTCTGAGGTTTGAAGACATCGCATTAGCGTTACATCTAAAGCGGTCATACATTGAAGACAATTGGGAAACAAGAAGTGGAGTTAAGGGTGTAATACGGTGGGAGAACTGACTTGTTTGTTTTGCGTTTGATCGCAAATGTTGCGGATAGCAAGAGTTGTGACACCCCAAAAATAATTCAATTATTAAATAATGAGAATTTTAATTATAAATTTAATTAGAGTTTAATTATTGACATTATGAATTATTGGATTTAATTAATTAATTAAAATGGAGGAGTAATTAGAGGGTGTGAGGAGTAAAGTGCTCTACTTATCCTAATTACTATTTTATTTTATTTATTGGAATAATAACAGGAAAAGAAGGAAAAAGAGAGTCATTTGAGAAATTGCATCATACGTAAGATTGGAGAAGAGAAGAGAAAAGAGGAAAAAGCCAAACACCGAGAATTCGAAGAATCATCGCGAGGTAAGGGGTGATTTCACTCAATTGTTATGCCTTATGGGTTTTAGAATACAATTGAATGATTAGTGTATTAGGAATCTTGAAATTAGAACATTTAGGTTTATGAAATTAACCCCAAAATGCGTCGAATTGTATGAATTGGAACCGTAGTAATGTCATGGAATATATGGAATTAATAGATTCATGTTAAGTGGCATAATATTGGTGTATTTGGGATGATTCTGAGTGTTTTGATGCATTGGTTCGTAATTGAATGGAAGGAATTGAGTTTAGAATAAGTTGCTGTCAAAAACTGAGTATTTTTGTTCTGCAGGTCGCAGGAACCGGTTCCCATGTGGGAGACACCGGGTTCCTGGTACAAAAACCAGGGGAACAGAATTCTGGGCTTCTGGGAACCGGTTACTCCTGGGGAGGAACCGGGTTCCCAAGTTCAAAATTTTCAAAGAAAACAAGTTTTTTGGTGGGAACCGGTTCCCAGTATGGAGGAACCGGGTTCCCCATACAAAATTCCAGGGGGCGTGTTTTTGAGAAATGTGGAAACCGGGTTCTCCCTGGGAGGAACCGGTTACCACTGTGTTAAAATTCAAAATGCTTAGAACTTTAAAAATTCATATTTTCCAAACCGTAACTCCGATTCGAGTGCCGTTTTCGACAGTATTTCTTAAATTAAAAACACTATCTTATAAAATAAGCAAAATATTATTTTAAGGAATCTATTTTAAAAAGTGTAGAAATCCCCGATTTTTGTAAACTCGGTAGTTGAGAATTGGTGAAGGATTGTTTGTGAATTGTTCTGATTCAGTGGATGTGAATTTATACTTAAATGTTGTGCCTACTATCCATTAGGATTGAGCTATTATCATGTGATATATTGATGTTGACATTGTGTGGAATTATGTTGTGATCATATTCCGTTGATTGAATGTTGCATTCTTTTATTGTGCATGCATAAGCATTCTGATGATGGTTCATTCCCATTGTGTGGAATTGAACTTGCAGAGCCAATAACCGTACCCAATGGATAGTGGTGGTGAGGCTATATTCTTGACCCGATGATGTATGGGTGAATCATGGATTTGACGCTGTTTTCCGAGGTGTAAACTGAACATGGTGTGAACTTGGTTCACGTTTGGTACCACATGCATAGAGTCTGCATTGCATATGAAATTGTAACATGTTAGGATGGTTTCCAGTGTTATAATTTCATTGGTTGATATAATTGCATAATAATCTGTGTGAAATGCATTTGTGAACTGAACTATGCTTATGTTAATGATAGTGAACTAATATATTGAGTTGTCCTCTTGTATTTTAAAACGTATAATGCATTCTATATTGAAAAGAGATCTCACCCTTACTTTAATGATTTCAGATTAAATTTAGCAGCTCAGGAGTCGGTGAGGATGGCTTATAGAGCTGTGTCCTATTTTTATCCGCGTGTGTCAGTGTCATGCTCTGGTAGTTGTAATACTGGGGGAAATGTTTAGACGATGAGTTTCGTTTTATACTCCATTGTTTTAATTTATGTTGGGAATACTTATGAATTAAATTTATTCCGGTTTTTGTGATACTTTCCGCTGTGTAGAACATGATATTGAATTTGAATATTTTATTCTAATAATTCCTTCAGTGAAGCATGATTACTGTTTGCAGTTGAGGTTTTTATAGTTATCCTGAATTGTGGCATCCCTATTTTCCATGTTACTCTGATTTAATTAATGTATTCACGGGTTATTTAGAAGGGGTGTTACAAGAGTCGCCACCGACTTTTCTTTTATCCAATTAAGGGAAAGAGAAAAGAACAGGAAAAGACCTTCGTTAGATTATGAGTAAGGGAGGTGGTTATGAAAAGGGAACGTGTTAGCACCCTTTCCATCCGTAGTTATCTACGGGCTCTTAATTGCTTTAGCTCACTTTAAATTGTTCTTGTGTGTGTGTTTGAAAATATTTTTTTGAAAAGGCATTTCTCTTTGACTTTGTAACGATTCTCGCTGGAATGTATACGAAGTGTTTGGGAAATGTTTTTGTTTTGGAAAAGAAACTTTGTAATGATTCACGATGGAATGTATACAAAGTGTTTTGAAAAGTTTTTGAAAAGTGTGAGGTGTGAAAAATATTTTCATTGAGCAAGCAAAAGAGGCTTATTTTACCCACTCAGAACGGTTGTTTCCGTGTTATTTTGATTTCCTTTAGGGTAGCGCGATCCATACCATTAGTTGGCAGGTAACTCTATCCGTTGGATGTAAAGGGACATTCAAAGGGACATCGGATGGTCATAGAAGGCAACTTGTAGGGATATCTTAGCACATTCGTAGGGACGATTATCACTTTTCGTAGGCAACAATCGAGGGACGAGATCATGTATTCGTAGGCAACATCGAGGGACTATGATCTTTTAAGTCGAAGGGACTGCGATGATATATTGCAATCAACTGTGCTAAGATATCTTACACTCGAGGGACATGACCATTACATGGGGAAGATACATAATAGGGGTGCGGAAAGTAAAGGCGGAAATGTAAATCTACGCTATTACATGATAAAATCTTGCAACCTATACATCCTTTCTAGAATTTAAATGCAAGAAAAATAAATAGCAGAAGAGAAGCTACGTCCTAATATTTTTGGTATTTTGAAATTTAGAGTTTATATGAGAAAAACCTAATTCTAATTGATTTTAATTTAATTAAGAAAAAGATTTAATGAATATTAACCTTAATTAGACTAATTAGTTAATTAAAAAGCATGGAAAAAGTTATTTGTGAAATTATCTAATTAACCTAATTAATTAACCTAATTACTAATTAAAATAATTAATTAATTAAAAGGGGAAAGCAGAAAATAAATAAAAATACAAAAACCAAGAAAACGAGCTTCTCGCAGAAGCTGCCCCAAAAGCTGGGTCTTCTATGAGTGGAGCGCTGCGGGCATCCAGAAACTAGAGTTTCTGGTGGAAATCCTGCTGAGAGTGTCCAGAAGTTGTGGTTTTTGCATCTGAAAGGGTCCAGAAGCTGGAGCTTCTGGAGATTATGCTGCTGGAGGCGTCTAGAAGCTGGATCTTTTGAGGGTTCTGGTGCTGGAAAGATCCAAAATCTAGAGCTTCTGGGGTGTCTGGTAATGGAAAGGGTCCAGAAGCTCTGGAGCTTCTAGAGATTCTGAATCTGGGACGTTCAGAAGCTGGAGCTTCTGGGGACTTCTCATATGGGGCCATCCAGAAGCTGGAGCTTCTGGAGGATTCTGGCGCTGGGGAGACCCAGAAGCTCCAGCTTCTGGTGCTGGGGACACCAAGATGCTGGAGCTTCTGGAGGCGTTCCTTCTAGAGACTCTGAAACCTGTAAAGAAAACAATGAAAATAAACAGCAAAAGGTGGGGTTTGAACCCACGACCTGGGAGATAGAGAGTGACATAGCGCACGCAAGGTGAACCGCTGGGGCGGTGATACATCCATTCATACTGTTGGACTCATGAATATGCATGTGTTTTTGGTTCCTGAATCAGAAGCGCCGGAGTAAGGCTCCGGTCGTCTTCTCCGGCCATCTGGAATTTAGATCCTGCGAAATAATCAAGATAAATGCAAATAAAAGACCCTAACCCCCTAATTCGAACCCTAAGAATCCAATGGTGGTGTTTTTATAGCCTAAAAGTCCCTATATCAGTGGGTTCGAAACTCACAGCTCCTATGCCCTAACAATGGCATCATGGGATTTAAGCCCTAAAGCTCACATGTAACACGTTGTACCTATTCTAAACAACTTCCTGAGATCATACAAACACACAAAAACAGTTAGTAATGCATGGATTGAGAGAAATGATTTTGAGACATTTACCAAATCGGAGCAGCGTGGGAAGCTTGATCTAGAGCGTTCTGGGATCGTGTAATAATATGAATCGATCCCTGGGAACTTCAGGAACACGAATGGATGGCTAGAATGGCTTGAAACTGTCTAGAAATTAAAACACGATTTTGCATGCTTTGAGAAAAATTTGAGAGATTTCTAGGGTTTGTAAGAGGCTAGAAATCTGTGTAAGAGGCTAGAAATCTGTGTAAGAGGCTGCCAATTCCTCCCTTTGTCTTGGGAGGATGTTAAGTATATATAGGACAAGAGATTAGGTCAACAAACTTGGTAAAATATATTGCATTGAATGAAAGATATTTGATTGAAATTTTTGAATCATATCTTTCTTTTCCTTGATCAATCTTCGTTAAACTCTCTTGCACGAATTTTCCAGCTTGCATTATCAATCTTGGACCTCAAGAAACTTGGATATCAAGCCCATATGCCTTGCACCTTGTCTTAATATTTTATTTTAATTAAAATTGAATTTTAATGGTTTAATTCAAAAATAAATAAAATAAATGGAAGGAAGGCGTGTATCTAGGCTTAGAGGCTCTTGATAATGTTAGGAAAAAATTTGAATCATAAAAAGTTAAGCCCATTTGAAAAATATTTGCTTTTGCTAAGTATTTTTCTTCACGCACCTCCTCAAAAATGCTCAACTTGCACAATTTATATCTTGCTCAATTTTCCACATTTTTGGGTGTTCTTGGACTTTTTAGAAAGCTCAACATGTCTTCTAAACATCCCTTTTGGTTTCATCTTCATTTAAGTTTCCATGCTCATGAACACTTCTTTGCAAAAATATGAGTTTTGTTGACTTTTTAAGAGGACCTGTAATGTTTTGATCCATAACTTCCAAATGAATCATTTCCAGCCCAAGCTTGTGAGACATGAAGTTGTAGAGAATTGAATTCTCTTCAAAATGAGCTTTTATGGAAAAATTTCTGATAAAGTATGTGAAAGTTATGCTTGGTCAAAGTTCTGTTGACTTTTGTCTGAAAAGCCCTAATTTAGAAACTTTGACTTTTGATCAAATCTTGATTTTTCTTGATGAATCATGGTCAAACCTTGATCAAATGATGAATATTACTTCAAAATATTTCTTTTGACCAAAAACTATAAAGTTTGACTGTATGTTGACCACAGTTGACTTTTTGTCCAATATAGTTGATTTTCAACCATCTGAGCAATTGGATGAGCAATTTTGACTTGTAAGGCTTGGAACTTGATATGAGGATCCCCTGAGGTATATGGTGAGATATGATGACCACCTTGTGGAATTATTGAATATAGAGCCATGGATTGTCTTGAGAGAAAGGAGGGCAAATTTTGGGGTATAACAAAGGGTTTGCTTGCTAAGTTTATGATGAAGGAAGCTCGAGAATTCCTAAAGGCTATGAGTTTCCATGCTTTCAAAAACGTTTTGGATTTTCTAATCTATGGTTTGGTGCTATATCCTAATCCAGATCAGTTTATAGACGTGAACACCATCAAGATATTCGTGACTCGTAATCGTGTGCCTACCTTGCTCGGAGACATTCTGCATTCTCTCCACACTCGTACTATGAAAAGACAAGGAACTCTCATGTGTTGCATACCATTATTATCAAGGTGGTTTATTTCGCACCTTCCTCAATCATTAATGAAGAACGAATAAAGGTTGAAGTGGTCTCAAAGGTTGATGTCACTCTTTCATTCAGATATCCATTGGTGTCTCTACTTTCAAAAGGACTTCACTTTCATTGAACGTTGTGGAGAATTTCCTAATGTACCACTCCTTGGCATAAGGGGAGGTATCACCTACAATCCTTCCCTGGAATTATGACAGTTTGGTTATTCTCGAAGAGACGGTCCTCATGATATACTTTTTTAACACATTGTATTTGACTACGACAACGATCTCCATGGTTATCGTCGAAGATTTGTGCACTCTTGGGGCATGGCAATGAAAACTAATACCAAAACCTTGGGGCATAAAATTCTATTCCTTGGGAACCTTACCTCAAACAGCTGCGAGCTTGCACTCAAAACCTCATGATGCCATATACTACTATCCTACCAGTAATTATGGAACCTATTGCTATAGGTGACGAACCTTATACCATTCTTCATCCAGACATCTCTACTGATTTTGAAGAATTAAAGAGATCCTGGATTCAACTCAAAGAAGAAAGGGATACATTCGAAGCTCAATGTTATGCTAGCGAAAAAAGAGTATTGGAGTTGATAAAGCTACTTCATGAGGAATAACACATTAACACCTACGTCAACACAAAGAGGAAGTGTCCATGGGAGGCCTAAGCATTAGGAATTTATTTTTTACTTGAACTCTCTTTTGTATTATTGATCAGACTAATAAAAAACTTTTGGTCGTGCTTTGTTTACCAAATTTAAATTCCTAAGGTCCTTGAAAACATTGCATTGCATAACATTGCATATCATAGCATAACATTTCATAACAGGTACTCTGAAGACCGATTCTCTTATTCTCTCGCTATTTATTTCAGCAGAAATGGCTCTCAAACAAACTGTTAAAGATCTCTAGGATCAGAATGCTCAATTCCATGAGATGTTCACCAATTTGGCCCAACGTCAGAAGGATCTGAAGAAGCTCATCATCAAAAAGAAGAAGACCATTGGCATTCTCAACATGGGGAAAAGGTATAGAGGTCCAGTCAAGGTAGTCAGACAACTTGAGTTCTCAGACAAGAGCGATGAAACTGAAGGAAGCGTCAAAAACAATGAAGGAAGCCATCATGAGTCTGAAAATGAAGAGGAAGACTATATGAGCGAGCAACGTCCTGACAACGAAAAGTACCAGCAACTTGAAGACCGCCTAAATGCCATGGAGAATCTTAAAATGTTAGGGATGAACTTCAATGATTTAATTTTGGTTCCCGGAGTGGTAATTCCCTGCAAGTTCAAGGTCCCTACCTTTGCTAAGTATGATGGCATTTCTTGCCCGAAGCTACATCTGAAGTCCTATGCTCAAAAGATCCATCCTCATACTGAAGACAGGAAGCTGTGGATACATTTCTTTCAAGAGGGTCTGTCCGGAGCACAGTTAGAGTGGTATTATCATCTAGAAAATACCCACATTCATACTTGGAATGATTTGGCAGATGCTTTCTACAAATAGTACTAGTACAATGCTGAATTGGCGCCCACCCGTATGCAACTACAGAGTATGGCTATGGGCCATGACGAGAAATTCAAAGAGTATACCCAAAAATGGAGAGATCTAGCAAGAAGATTTCAAACACCCTTGTCTAATAGAGAATTGGTTAACATGTTCATGGGAACGCTGACAAGCCCATTCTTCAATCATCTGATTGGAAACTCTTCATCCGGATTTGCCGTGTTGATACTGACAGGAGAACATATTGAAGCTGGAATCAAGAGAGGAAAGATTTAAGTCGAACCATCCTCGAATACTGCAAAGAGATATTTTGGTGGAAAGAAATAAGCTAATGTTGTGTATGGTCATAAGAACCATGATAAAGCTGATCGCAATCAATCTGTGGGGGCAGTCCTGATCTTCAATCCCATGCCAGTGCAACCTCAACAAGACAACTTGCGTAGACAGAACACGCCAAGAAGATAGTTTACAAAGATCAACATGCCATTATCTCAAGCACTATAACACATATTGAAAGTAGAGCTGATTACCTCAAGGGATCCTCCTCAGCATGTTAACACCTCCTCTCCGAAGTACAATCCTAATGCAAGGTGTGCATACTACTCCAACAGCCCGAGGAACAACCCCAACAACTGTTGGGCCTTAAAGAACAAGATTCAAGACTTGATTGAAGCCCGAGAAACCGAATTCGACCCTTCTGTCGAAACTCTGAATGTGATCAACGCACTAATGCCTGACCATGGTAAAAGTGTCAATGCCATTGACAATGACTTATATGTCTTTGATGTGAATGAGCTGACCATTCCCCTGATGACTGTCAAGAAGGATTTGTTGCAAGTCGGTTTATTTCCAAGATGTCCTGACAACTGCAGTTGGTGCGCATCTGAATCTAATGGAAGTGCTTGGTTGAAGAGACGTGTTCAACGCATGATGGACAACCAAGAAGTGCTATTCCTAGTCTGTAGAGAATCTGTGCAAAGATGTTTCTAAAAGTCTGAAGATCGAAGACATAAGTGAAGCCATACCAGAAGTCTGGGATACCTTGGGGCAGCCAAGTGGGAAGTTTGATTTCATGGTGAAATATACTGCTCCTAAAAGTTACAAGATTCCAATCGAATACATCAAGGCAACCAGATGGGGAGATGACGAAGATTATGCTGATGTGAACACAATAATGATCACCTGTACCGATCTTGCACCTAGAGTGGCACCTCTAATTATTACCTCGCCCATATAAATTCCATATTCCTCTAACAAAGCTATACCTTGGAATTATGGAGCTGAAGTCTACTATTATGGCGTCAAGCAAGAACCATTGACCATCAAAGATAGTACAGTTGAAGCTGCTAGTCTCGATGTTGACAATATCACCGGATCAAGCAAAGTAACCAGAATTGGAAGAATGTTTTCTCCAGAAATCTCTCCTCCAAAAGACACTGTTGCACCAGTCCGTATTCCTGCTGTTGAACAAACTCCCGAGGCTCGAGGGAAAGAGAAGGTGACTCAACCTGCTCAGACAGAAGTACCAAAGGAAGTTACTGAAGGGACCTTCAAGCAAGAAATGAAGGAAATTCTGAAGATCATTAAGAAGAGCGACTACAATGTTGTGGAACATTTGGGACAAACTCCATCCAAGATTTCCATGATAGCTCTGTTGTTGTTCTCCGAGGCTCATGCTAAAGCCTTAGTGAAGTTTCTGAAGAATGCTTATATACCGCAAGATACTACGGCTAACCAATTCAAAAGTTGTATTGCTATCCTGACCGCCGAAAATGGTTTAGGCTTTTCTGATGCTGATCTGACTCTTGCCGGAAGAAAACACAACAAAGCCTTGCACATCTCTATTGAATGCAAGGGCACCACCTTGTCTCACGTATTGGTGGATACCGATTGTGCTCTAAATGTCCTGCCAAAGAGTGCTCTCGACCGACTTAATGCTGAAAAAGTGGTCATGAAACCCAGTGACATAATCGTAAGAACTTTTGATGGTTCGAAGAGAATAGTACTTGGAGAGTGCAACCTGCCAATCAAAGTAGGTTCCCATACTTTTAACTCTCATTTCTTTGTGATAGACATTCGTCCAGCTTATTTTTGTTGCTTGGACGCCCTTGGATACATAGGGAAGGTGTTGTTACCTCTACCCTGCATCAGAAGCTGAAGCACCCAATGAAAGGGAAAATTGTTACAGTATGCGGAGAAGAAGAATATATCGTAAGCCATCTACAGTCGTTCTGATACATCAAAATGGAAGGTGAATTTGTTGAAACTCTCTATCAAGCTTTCGAAGTAGTCCCACGAGTCATGCCTGCCGACTCTCCTGTCACTCCAAAAGTTTCTAGAGTTCCACCGAACATGGCCTTGCTAAAAGACGCCTAAGCTATGGTTGAAGAAGGAGGTTGCACTATTTGGGGTCAGCTACCCGATTTTCTGTTCAAATCTGACAAGGCTGGTTTAAGTTTCACTACCAAAGGTCAGAAAATGATATGTTGCGAACGTGTCAGCGGACCTCTGTTCCGCATCTACCAGAATGGAGTTCATGCCATAAAAGATGATGATGGTGACTTCGACATCAGCAATTGAATCTTCCCAACTCCAGACAACGGACTCAACAATTGGACGACTGAAGACGTTATACCAACCTCCTTTAGACAAGAGTAAATGCTTTTTTCTATTTAATGCTTTTATACTTTATAGTTTCGAACAATAAACTTTAAGCCTAGTGCCCTGCCCAGGGCACAATGGCTCGTTTGTGAAGGTTTTAATTTGTCATTCGCATATTTTCATTCAATAAATCATTGGACTTTTGCATTCAAATATTGCGCTCTTTGTCTTTCTTTTTACTTTATCACCTTTTCAAAAGCTATGTGTTCTTACACACACCCACGTAATAAACTGCGGATCCACATTCACTTCGAATCTCGTCGATAATGACTCAACTATTGCTAAATATGACTTCGATAATCCGATCTACCAAGCCAAAGACGAAGGTGAGGAATATTGTGAAGTGTCAGGAGAACTTGCCAGACTATTACAGCAAGAGGAAAGGGCTATACATCCACACAAAGAACCAGTCGAAGTTGTGAATCTATTTATCGATGAAGACAGAAAAGAAATCAAGATAGGAGTGGGTCTTGAGAACAGTGTTAAGGAAAGATTGATCCAAATGCTGCAAGATTACATCGAGATTTTTTCTTGGTCTTACGAAGATATGCCAGGTTTAGATATCGATATTGTGGTACACCGACTACCAACGAAAGAAGGTTTTCTCCCTGTAAAGTAGAAAGTTCGCCGTATGCGTCTCGAGATGTTTGAGAAAATCAAGGCCGAAGTTATGAAACAATTCAATGTTGGTTTCTTATCCATTACTTCTTATCCACAGTGGGTTGCAAACGTGGTGTCCGTACCTAAGAAGGATGGCAAAGTGCACATGTGTGTAGACTATCGAGACCTGAATAAAGCAAGCCCAAAAGACGATTTTCCACTTCCACATATCGATATTTTGGTTGACAATACCGCTCAACATAAAGTTTTCTCCTTCATGGATGGTTTCTCTGGTTGCAATCAGATCAAGATGGCTCCCGAAGATATGGAAAAACCACTTTCGTTACGCAGTGGCGCACTTCCTATTACAAGGTCATGCCGTTTGGGTTGAAAAATGCTGGCGCCACATACCAACCCGCTATGCTGGCTTTATTCCATGATATGATCCATCACGAGATAGAGGTCTACATCAACGACATGGTAGCTCGATCACAAACCGAAGAAAAACATCTAGATCATTTGCGTAAGCTGTTTGATAGACTAAAGAAATACTAATTGAGACTTAATTCGAGTAAATGCACCTTTGAAGTTAGATATGGTAAAGGTGTCGAAGTTGAACCTGCCAAGGTTAAAGCTTTTCAAGAAATGCCAGCTCCTCGTACCGAGAAGGAAGTCAGAGGTTTCTTGGGACGATTGAACTACATTGCCAGATTCATTGCACATCTAACTGTTACTTGTGAGCCAATCTTCAAGTTACTGAAGAAGAATGAAATGACGATTTCCAGACATCTTTTGAAAAAATCAAGGAGTACCTACAAGCACCTCCTATTCTAATGCCACTAGTAAAAGGAAGACCTCTCATCATGTACTTAACAGTATTAGAGAATTCAATGGGGTGTGTGTTGGGGAAACATGACGAGTCTGGTCGAAAAGAGTATGCAATATACTACATTAGCAAAAAGTTTACCGACTGTGAAACAAGCTACTCACAGCTCGAGAAAACTTGCAGCACTTTGGCTTGGGCTGCTCGCTGACTAAGACAATATATGTTGACTTACACTATCTTATTGATCTCTAAGATGGATCCGATAAAATACATATTCGAAAAACCTTCTCTCTCCGGGAGAATAGCAAGATGGAAACTAATCTTGACTGAATACGACATTTAGTATACTACTCAGAAAGCGACTAAAGGAAGTGTAGTAGCCGATTATTTGGCTCATCAAGCCGTAGATGACTACCAGTCTATGCATTTCAAGTTCCCAGACGAGGATATTATGTTAGTCACCAATTACGAAGAGCCTGGACCAGACAAAGGACCTAAGCTAGGATCCCGGCAGACCATGGTCTTCGATGGAGCTTCTAGCGCACAATGTAATGGTATTGGCGCTATGATCACATCTCCTAACAGCGGCCATACACCTTTCACCGCCAGACTATGTTTCGACTACACCAACAATATGGCTAAATACAAAGTGTGCATCATGGGTATTAAAGCTCCTATTGACTTGAGGATCAAATTCTTGCAAGTGTATGGAGACTCAACTTTGGTGATCAGTCAAATTAAGGGCGAATGAGATACGAAGCATCCAAACCTCATTCCGCATCGAGAGCATGTGTTGAATATGATCCCCTACTTTTCCGAAATCACTTTCGAGCACATCCCACGAGGAAAGAATCAGCTGGCAAGCGCGTTAGCTACCATGTCATCTATGTTCAAAGTAATATGGGACAATGAAGCTCCTTAGATTACGATTGAAAGACTAGACAAACCAGCATACTGTTGCGAACTTGATACCGAAGGAGTAGAAGAGAAACCTTGGTTCTACAAAGTGAAAAGGTATATTAAGACTCAAGAATACCCTGAAGAGGCATCTGTCAACGATAAGAAGTTTCTAAGAAGGTTCGCTGCCAAGTTCTTTCTCAGTAATAGTGTCTTATACAAATGCAATCACGACAACGGAATGAATCATGGAAGATATACATGAAGGCAAATTTGGTACTCACTCCAGTGGACATATAATGGATAAGAAGATTCTGAGAGCAAGTTACTATTGGTCCATTATGGAAGTTGATTGTTATCGATATGCTCGATCTTGTCACAAATTCCAGATATATGCGGACAAAGTGCACGTACCTCCAGTCTCATTGAATGTTCTGACCGCTTCGTGGCCTTTCGCAATATGGGGAATTGATATGATTGGAGAAATCAAACCTACCGCTTCTAATGGACACCGTTTCATCCTCGTTGCTATCGATTACTTTACCAAATGGGTAGAAGCAGCCTCGTTCGCATCTGTTACCAAGAATGTTGAGGCTAAATTCATCAAACACAATCTCATATGCCGATACGGTGTCCCCGAAAGGATTATTACAGACAATAGTACTAATCTCAACAACAAAATGATCACCGAACTCTGGATGCAGTTCAAAATAAAGCATCACAACTCTTCTCCGTATCGGCCAAAGATGAATGGTGCAGTGGAAGCCGCCAACAAGAATCTTAAGAAGATCATACAGAAGATGAAAGTGACGTATAAGGATTGGCATGAGATGTTGCCATTTTCTCTCCACGGTTATCGCACTTCAGTACGAACATCTACATGGGGAAACCCCTTTCTCTCTCGTATATGGTATGGAAGCAGTTATACCTATCGAGGTTCGGATACCTTCACTTAGGGTACTGAAGGACGCAAAGTTAGAAGAAGACGAATGGGTCTAGACTCGGATTGACCAGATCAACTTGATCGATAAGAAACGACTCGCAACCATCTACCATGGACAGATATATCAGAAACGCATGGTTAAAGCCTTCAATAAGAAAGTCAAGCACCAAGTGTACCAAGTTGGTGATCTAGTAATCAAGCTCATCGTCTTACCACAAGGTGATCCTAGGGGAAAATGGACTCCCACCTATGAGGGACCATTTGTAGTCAAGACAGTATTTTTCGGCGGAGCCATGATATTGAGCACTATGGACAGAGAAGACTTCCCGCACCCTGTGAATGCAGACATAGTCAAAAAATACTACGCATAAACGAGACCCGCTAGGTGGACTGGCCTAGGAAAAAATAAGGGCGTCCTGCGGAACCAAAAGGGTTAGGGCAAAAGTTAGGGACATATATGTAAAAAATGTACACCCGGCAAGTCAAAAACCTGCAAAGGCGGCTTGGGCAAAAAAGGGTATCCTGGTAGACTAAAAACCCGAAAGGGCGGTCTAGGCAAAAGTTAGGGATTAAAGCGTATGGCTACGTCTCGTCAAGATTATCTACTTACAGACTACTCTACTATCAAGTTCAAACGATGCAGATCAGTTCAACCACCTTCTTCTGACAGCAAGGAGATGAGATAGTCGAAAATATATGAGCAATAACATAGTTGAAACTCGATGAGAATGTTTCCACATAGCTTTTACTATTTTCCAAATGTTTTCGACAATTTCCTCTTAATAGGATATTTGTCTATTTGTACATGAACTGGCTATCTATAGGCTTACTTTTCAAAATTAATACAATTTCCCTTTTCCAGTTTCAATTTTACTTTTATATGTTTTGCTTGCATAAAGTCCAATGATTACTTTAAATGATTATATGCATCTGATAATAAATGTCAATTCATCATCACATTAGTCCCCGAGCAGTGATCCTATCAACTCATCACATTAGTCCCCGAGCAATGATCCTATCAACATCATCACGTTAGTCCCCGGGCGATGATCTTGTCAACATCATCACATTAGTCCCCGAGCAGTGATCCTATCAACATTATCACATTAGTCCCCAAGCAGTGATCCTATCAACATCATCACATTAGTCCCCGATTAGCGATCCTATCAACATTATCATGTTATTCCCCGAGTAGTGATCCTATCAACATTATCACGTTAGTCCCCGAGCAGTGAACGTCAACTTTGTTACGTTGGTCCCCGAGCAGTAACTAATCATCAGGCAACTTATTATGTCAGTCTCCGAGCAATAATAGGTTATACAATATCACATTATTCCCCATCAACATTCGTACACGAGACATTCATCCCCAGCCGAGTACCTCTCAGTGATTATCATTCCACAACAGCATCAATATCTAGACTCGAAACTTGGTCAGATAGTGCATCAAAGGAATCTACATATCTTTTTACTCTCAGTTAGGATCTTCATCCCCAAGCATAAATCAAAGATCCCCAGCATAACGTTCCTATCATCTTCAAGATGGATATGTTTTGAAATACCACTACATCTACATTCATACATTATTCATGAAAGTCATAAACATGTGCATATATCATTCGCAAGCATTATCATATACTAGCATGCATGATCTATGCAGAACTAACCATATCCTCTCAAGTTAAATTTCCCCAGCACGTGAAAGTTATTCTCCAGGCAGAAGGTTAAAGATTAATACCCGAAACAAGATGGGAAAACTATCTGAACGACCATGCAAGTCATTTCCAGACAGTAGGATGCAGATTAATATCCGAAACAAGACGGGAAAACTATCTACATCCTGATGAATAATAATTTCAAGAATAGCCAAGACGAAGGTTTATTCTGACTCTCTCTTACTCCAGATGGCATCTTTAAGCCCATCTCCGGCTACACGTCGATATCTCTCCACCTGCAGAATGCTGCATATATGGTTAAAAAATCAATGCATACCAGTAATATTCATTCAAAGATGAGCATCGAGTCTAGTGTATGATTCACTCCCCATCATCAGCTTCTCCAAATGGCATCTATAAGCCTATTCCAGTACATCGTCAACTGACGATCTCATTCCATATACCAGCGAGTGCAAATTTTCAGGTGTACTCGAGTGTTCAATCATCTTCTACCTTCAGGCCACGAAAGGCAAGCATACCAATATAACCCTTCAGGTACAAGAAGATTGAATAGGGGCAATTGTTATACCCCAAAATTTCCTCTCCTATCTTTCAAGTCAACACACATCTCTATACTCAAGAATTTCTCAAGGGTTGACCAGATGAACCCTCTCCTAAGCAATCAACCCATAACTAGGATTTTGATTCTCTCAAGACAAAGATGATTTTTATTTCCTCAAGTGGTCATCATAACTCCTCATATGTCTCAAGGGATCATCATGTCAAGTTTCAAGCTTTACAGCTCAAGTTTGCTCAATCAATTGCTCAGATGGTTGAAAATTAGTTGTATTGGACAAAAAGTCAATTGTGGTCAACATACAGTCAAACTTCATCATTTTTGGTCAAAATAAATATTTTGAATTCATATTTATCATTCGATCAAGGGTTGATCATGATTCATCAAGAAAACTCAAGATTTGATCAAAAGTCAAAGTTTCTAAATTAGGGTTTTTTGGACAAAAAGTCAACATAACTTTGACCAGGCTTAAATTTCACATACTTTATCAGAAATTTTTCCAACAAAGCTCATTTTGAATAGAATTCAATTCTCTACAAATTCATGTCTCACAAGCTTTGGCCAAAAATGCTTCATTTGAGAGTTATGGATCAAAACATTATAGGTCCTTCTAAAAGTCAACAAAAAGTCATCTTTTTGCAAAGAAGTGTACATGAACATGGAAACTTCAATGAAGATGAAACCAAAAGGGGTGTTTATAGGACATATTGAGATTTCTAAAAAGTCCAAGAACACTTCAAAATGTTGAAAATTGAGCAAGATACAAGTTGTGCAAGTTTGGCATTTTTGAAGAAGTGCATGAAGAGAAATACTTAGCAAATCTAATTTTTTTCTAAATGGGCCAAAGTTTTTGTGATCCAAACTTATTATTGAGATTACCCATGACCTTCAATTAAAATACCAAATCAAATCAATTGATGCAAGGCTGAATATTTGACATTCTTGAGGTCCAAGATACTCATCAGTAGCTGAAAATTTAGAAAATATATGATTGGCTTGAGATTGGTACATAGTTGGAAACATTTGATGCAAATTGAAAAGATTAAAGAATCAAATATTCTCACATTGAATGCAATATATTTTTCTCTCAATTCTTAACCTGATTCCAGCCTCTATATATTCACAATGTTTCCAAACCCTAGAGGACGAAGTTTTGAAGGCACGAGAACCCTAGCCAAGCATGAAAAAAAAGTGGTACACAAACAACTTGCAGCCAAAGTTTTAGCTCGATCCAAGAAAATCCAAGCATCCCAATACATTCCTTGGTGTTCTCTGATCTATTCCAGCCATTCACAAAGCATCAAAAGCTTTTGAAACGTAAAATCACGATTGCACTTTTCACTCATATTTTTCAAATTCGGTTTTGATCATACATGCATATTTAACCTGTTTCAATTGTATATTCATGATTAGAATGATGTTTGCAAGCTATTTGGATGGTTCAATTTGAGTTCAAACGCAGGTATCATAAATCACCATGGCTAGGGTTTCGAACCTTCAAATTGGGGTTATGAGGTTAGAGGAAAAATTAGACCAAATCGATGGCACCATTGAACTCAGGAGCAAATTTCCAATCGAACCATGACCTTACCTCTAATTTATATTGTGTTTTTTGGATTTTTGAAACTTGCAGGTGTTGTAGTAACAGACAAAGTCGTCACTATAGGCTTTAGTAATGAACTGTGTCCGTAGGTAAAAGTCTTGCCACTTCAGCGAATTATTTTTCAGTAAATATTTTCCCTTATATTATTATTGTTCCATATTGCTAACACCAATGACAGGTAGCCTAGATGGAAGCGCATTTTGCTGGTGATCCCAGGGTCAGGGGTTCGAACCCCAACACCCCCAACCTATTTTTTTAGCACTTTTCACTAACATATTTTTTTTCTTATTTTTCAATTTTAATTCTTTTAAAATATTTTTTTAAATACAATAAAACCCAAAAAAATATATTCATTTTTACAAATAGGTCATAAAAATCTTTATTTAATTTTTTATCATTAAAAATTTTCTTTTTTCCTTTTATTTAAATTAATTGTTAATTAACCATTAAATTGACTTTTAATTTATTTTCTCAAATAAAATCAATCCACAAAATTCCAAAAAAAATGTTTTCTTTCTTATAATTAGGTTTACTAACCCTAAAAAACATTTTTATTAATTTCCAAAATATTTGTACTAACATTATCTTCTCTTATTTCGATTTTATTCTTTTTCGCGATATTTTTTCGATCATTATAACTGCTCAGAAGTTGTAATAGTCTAATTAGGGTTTAAATTCCTCACACAGTTTATACTATTATATAACTGATCATGGGATGTAATAGTTTGATTAGGGCTTTACTTTCCGTACCTCCCATAATGTATCTGCCCCAAAGCCATGTAATAGCGTAGGAATTTACTTTCCGCTTTTACATTCTGCACTTTACTTTTCTGTACATATTTAACTACTAGTAATTAGGGTTTGCATGGAAAGACTAAAATCAACCCTAGATCGCCTCTAATTCAAAGATAACATATCTGAATTCAACACACTCTTTCACACATGCACCCCCTTACGATATCCACTCTTGTTGCCTTACGAATAAAATGGTCATGTCCCTCGAACGTAGGGGTACCATTAGCAAAGACGCTTACGAATAACATCATCATAGTCCCTTCGATACAAAGATCATAGTCCATCGATAACCCTCGATGTTGCCTACGAATATATGATCTCGTCCCTCGGTTGTTGCCTACGAAAAGTGATGATTGTCCCTTCGAAATTGCTAAGGTATCCCTACATGTTCCCCTTCACATCCAACGAATAGAGTTACCTACCAACTAATGGTATGGATAGCGATATCCTAAAGGAGAAGGAAAATAACAAGAAACAACCAATCTGAGTAGGTAATAAGACACTATTGCTTGCTCTAATCAATCAAAAATACTTTTTACACCTCACACTTCTTTCAAAAACTTTTCAAACACTTTGTATACATTCCAGCGAGAATCATTACAAAGTTAAACATTTTCCAAACAAACGTTTCTGAACACTTCGTATACATTTCAATGAGAATCATTACGAAGTCAAAGTGAAATGTCTTTACAAAATACTTTTCAAAAATCACACACACAAAACAAATTAAAATGAGCTAAGCAATTAAGAGCTCGTAGATAACTACGGATGGAAATGGTGCTAATACCTTCCCTTTTCACAACTACCTCTCTTACTCAGAATCTAACGAAGGTCTTCTCCTGTTCTTTTCACCTTCCCTTTATTGGACAAAAGAAAAGTCGGTGGCGACTCTTACTATCCGCAACTTGCGATAAAACGCAAAACAAACAAGTCAGTTCTCCCACCGTGTTACAAATGGAATCTACTTTATTTGATTTCTTAAAGCAGTGGGGAATAGATAAGAAAATATTTACAATTACGTTGGGTAACACCTCTGCCAATAATAACATGCAAGGCCATTTGAAAACTCATCTTCGAGTGCAAGGAAATTTGATGTATGATGTTGAATTTTTTCATATACGGTGTTCGGCCTGTGTACTCAACTTAATAGTCCAAGAGGAATTAAAAATTGCTAGTGAAGCCCTCCAGAAAATTAGAGAGAGTGTCAAATATATTAAAGGATCTGAGGAGAGGATGCTTAAGTTTAAAGATTGTGTCGAGGATGCAGGGATAAATGTTGTGGTGGTTTAAGATTTGATGCATCAAGTAGATGGAATAACACTTATTTGATGTTTGAAAATGCCTTGCAATTTAGAAAGCCTTTTGAATTTTATAAGGCGGAAGATCAAAGCTATAAATATTGTCCATCTGATGAGGAATGGGATAAGGGGGAAAGGATTTGTTAGTTTTTAGAACCATTTTATGATATCACTAATTTGATTTCTGGTTCAACTTATCCAACTTCAAATTTGTATTTCATGCAAGTGTGGAAAGTGCAATGTATTTTAGAGAAACATCAAAAAAGTATTGAGAAGGTGATAAGGGATATGTCCGATAAGATGAAAGCGAAATTTGACAAATAATGGAAAACGTATGGTGTTGTTTTAGCATTTGGAGCAATTCTTGGTCCACATTTGAAGAAATTTTTTTTAAACTTTTGCAACAGTACGCTTGATTTCTCAACCTATGAAGCGAAGCTTGATAATGTGGTGGATAAATTCAAAGAGCTTTATGCAGAGTATGTGAATTATTCTACCAATCAAAATGTTTCTCTTTCTCAATCATCTTATGAGCTCAACTCATTGTCTAAGTTACCTAGATTGGGGAAAGCAAAAAAATCAAAGATTATATGTGTAAGTTTTTTTTATATTTCATCGCAACTTTTCTTATTTTTATATTTACTTGTTTGAAAACAATAGGTTGTTTTTGTATTAATTGTTAGATAAGATATTATCATGTGTTTGGAATATTTGTTTGGCCATGTTGGGTGAAGAGACAACAATGGTTGTTATTTGGCCTAACTATAGACTCATGAGTGGACCATGAATTTCAAATAGTTGATCATCTTTGAGTTGTTTTTCATGCATTTTGAAAGTAGAAAATAGAGAGTGAGAGCTAATAGAAATAGAAGGATCTTTATATTTTGATGTTTAACCTTGTTATTGATGCTCACATAATTGTTTATGAAGTTCTTGCATAGTGATAACAACAAAGGAAATCAAAACAGAGTATATATTTGATTTGGTTTAAGGATTGATAATGATATTGACTTATTAAAAAAACATTGCATACCAACTTCAAATTTTTTTGAGTTGAAATTTGCACCTATAAACTTAGTTTCTCCACAAAGACTAGCTCCATCAGCAACCTAGGACACAAATCAATTGTGCGGATGCGTATTTTTGATAGACATGTTTAAGTCAGAAGAGTTGTTTGTATTTTATTTAATGTGTTTGTCCAATTGAATAATGAGGTTATGTGATACTCTTCAAGTTAGCTATACCTTATATTTTGTCTGATTTCAAGATTTTAAATCTTGGAACTCGATTGAGATTAGGTTTGTTCCTGAAAAGAGTGAGTTAGATATATACCTTGAGGATGAATTAATGGAGCTAGATGAAGAATATTCTGAAGATTTTGATGTACTTCTTTATTGGAAGTTTAATGAGAAACAATTTCCAATACTCCCCATAATGGCACATGATGTGCTTAGCATTCATATCACGATTGTAGCATTCGGGTCTTCTTTTAGTATCGGTGGACGTGTTCTTACCTAATATAGAAGTTCTACTCTTCCGGAACACATCCAAATGTTGATTTGTACTCGGAGCTGGTTACATGGATTTTCTAAAAATATGGATGGTCTTAATTTTGTATTTTATTTATTTTTATTCGTTCATGTTAAAGATATATTCATGTCATTAATTTGTTGCATCTGCACCTAAGTATGATTTATTGTGTTTTTAAGATGAGGAAGATATCAACACTAAGGATGAAGGCAATACTAAGGTTACAATGACTCAACATACATTTGGATGACATGATTGAAATGGATAACTAATTTTAGTGCCATATACTTTATTGTGATTGTTGAATTGATCTTTTTATGTCTTTTTGGATGGATTAATGTCTTTGTTTATGTGATATTTGACTTATGTTTGTATAGATTTTCTTTAATTGCAAATGTCGAATGTTAGAAGTATTGACATATGAATCGTCTAATTCAATGCAAAATATTGTGGATGTTTATTGTATGAATGTTTCCATTGTTTATTTTGGAAACATATGTTTTAAAGGGTATTTTTTCTATATTGAGATGCATAATATAATATTGTTGCTTGTATTTGGAGAATATATATATACATATGGTTTTAATTTTAAAAATTTATCATTATAGGTTTTTTATTATTTGAAAAAGCTTTTTTTTTTTAAAAAAACTGATATTTTTTTTACTTTAAAAAATATATATATTTAAAATATTTTTTTATTTTTCAAAATTAAGCTTTTTATTTGTTTGTTTGGGGTCTTATAGCCCTCTTTTTAATTTTGGGGCCTTTTAACTTTGGGGCCTATATATCTGAGGGCTTATTATTCTTGAACATTTTTAGGCCCCTTTATTATGAGGGCTAGAGTCCAAATTAATTGGTCCCTTAAATTGATAACTCTACTTACATTGAACATGCTCGCCGTAAAACGGTTACGGCTTTGGATGTTGTTTATGTGCTTAAGAGGTAGGGCAGGACGCTTTATGGATTTGGGGGTTAGGGAATTGTTGTTGTTAGTTAAAGTGTAGAATTAGTTATTGTCATTTTTAAAAACTAAATAAAAAATTTACTTTTAAAATTATATCTTGTCCGCCCTCACCCACGCCAACAGTCTTCTTCTCCAACAAGATGAACGTATCGAGGCCCTGGAAAAGAACCGTCCCTCATCTCCACCTCAGAGACCAAATAGGATAATTTCCCGCAGTCCCTCACCGAGAATACCTGCTCGAAATCAAGCTCACCCCGACCAACTTTTTCACAAAAAGAGGGGACACACCCCTCCTCGGAAAAAAAAACGGGGCTCTCCTTCACACAAGAAGACGAAGAATGAACCACATCGCTCTCGCGATCGTTCCCTGTCACCTAGACCAAGGCGAGAAAGGGACCTCTCTCCCCATCACAGTAGAAACAACCGCTCTATCTCCCTCTCCCCCGACCAAAGCGATGAGGACGAACACCATGGTCCCCTATGTTGGGCTATCATGGACATCCATATTCCCTCCGACCTGGAATAATCCCCCAGGCTCGGATAATATGATGGTACCACCGACCGAAACGAGCATATCGAGAACATCGATGCCTTATTTGACTACCGAAGAGTCAGAGGAGCCATCATATGTCGTATATTCCCTACGACCCTGAGGAAAGGGGCCATGGCTTGGTACAAAAGCCTACCCGACGGGTCGATAACCTCTTGGAAGCACCTGGGGAGACTATTCTCCAGACACTTCACCTGTTCTCGACGCCACCCAAAGTCAGAGGCATCCCTGGAACCTATCATCTAGGGGAATGAGGAATATATGTGAGCGTACATCGAGAGTTTCAATAAAGAAGCCGTCCAAGTTTCTACCTTGGACGACATGAAGAAATATCTCCTCAAAAGAGGATTGCACCCTCGCAATGACTTTGCGAAGGCCGTGGGGATCGAAACCCCATCCGCGCTGGATGTTTTCCTTCTAAAGGCTCATACATACATCCCGTATAAAGAAAAAGAGGAAGCCAACTGTGCTCGCGACACCCAACATAGAAAGAATGTCAAGGGTTCAATGAGTGAAGCAACCTCGACGTCTTATCGAGGGGGAGAGAGAAGACCGAAAGACAAACCCCGTGACTCTATGGAATCTCAAGAAATACAAGAAGAATGATGCTGCAAAAGAGGAAGCTCCCTCATCCAAAAAGGTCGAGGAAGAAAAACTCACTGAAGAGTCTTTCATGCCCATAGCTATCAGCATATCCAGGCCAGAAGACTTCATCTTTCCTGACCTCAATACTACCTCGACATACTTTGCCGCTCACAGCCCCTGGGAGTCTTTACCAAAAACACCATCTTTCCGGTGGAGGTTTTTACCAAAAACACCATTGGGTCAATTAAAAGAAGATTTAACGATCTCGTCAAGACAAGTTCAGAGCTAGGAGCTACCTCGATAAAATTCAAGGCAAGTCTCACCCACTGGCCTTTTACAGGGAGGAGCTACCGGGGGCACCCCCAATGCAAATATTTCCCTATTCATGCGCGCTCGGATGGCTAACTTTGATATTAGATGGATATCGGTAGATCAAGAGAGTTCGGTTGATATCATGTACACTCAGCTCTTACGCACGTTGCAACTCAACGAGACCCACTTGACGCCTTACATTGGATCAGATCTGCAGGGATTCAACGGATCCACGGCGAGACGGCAGGTTGATCAAAACCCAGTTCCTGGTCATTGATTGTCCATCCTTATATCAATTCATTTTTGGCCGACTCACTATCGTCGAGCTGATTACGGTACCGTCCACAGTCCACCTGAAGATGAAATACTACACAATAAGCGGGCAAGTGGCAACCTTGCATGGATATATTAAGGCGGCTCGAAGATGCTTTGAGGCATCCTCGAAATTTATGGACTCTATCAATCTCCAACCACAGGTCAGAGGCAGGGTCGACCTTTCTGAGAGATCACATAAGCCTGAACCCCTCCCTCGAGTCAATGCCATTGACCTCGACAGTTGTTTAGAGCCTGAGGACTTGGCGGAAATAAAGAGGAAAGGTAAAGTTCCAATGATCGATGAAGACTCACCTGTTCCCAACAGCTCGGAAGGATCCGAGAAGCAACACACGCGACCAATTCTAGATGGAGAATTTGAGCTCGTGCCGCTCGATGATGACCCCAGCAAAGGAATCAAGATAGGAGCAGATCTTTAAGAGTTGTCCCAGAATCAACTCAAAGCATGTTTGAAGGACAACACATATGTCTTTTCTTGGAGCACAGAAGAAATGCTCGGTCTCGATCCAGAGGTGGCATGTCACCATCTGGAAATCGATCCCGCCCTTAGGGTTGTAGTGCAGCGCATGCGAAAGCAGTCCCTGGAAAAAACTGAGGCTACCGAGCAAGCTGTTAGGGACCTTCTAGAGGCCAACTTTATTTCGGAAGCCCAATATACTACTTGGCTATCCAACCCTGTACGTGTCAAAAAGAATAATGGAAAATGGTGCATGTGCATTGATTACTCTGATCTCAATAAAGCATGTCCTAAGGATGCATACCCTCTGCCTAACATTGATAAAATCGTTGACAATTCTGCAGGTTTTAAATTACTCTCGTTCATGGACGCCTATTCTAGCTATAACCATATCCCCATAACCAAAACGAACAAAGTCTATACGACCTTCATGACTGAATTGGGCTACTATCACTCAATGTGATGCCCTTCGGCCTGAAGAACACTGACTCGACTTATCAACGAATGATGAACAAAGTCTTCAAGGGTGAAATCAGGGACATGCTCGAAGTGTATATGGACGATATGATCGTAAAATCCCAGGAGGAGGTCAATCACGCCCTACACCTTTGGAAATTCTCCGACCAAGCCAGAAGAATCAAAATGAGGTTCAACCCGGAGAAGTGCACCTTCGGAGTTCGAGTCGGGAAGTTCCTCAACTTCTACCTCACCGAGCGAGGCATAGAGGCTATCTAACACCCCAATATTACCCAAGGTTTTATATGCAAAATCAGAGTAATTTAAAATTTCATAAATTCAATACTGAGGCGTCACACCGTCAAAACCAAATCACTTTAAACAGTTTGCTTTAAAGTATTAATCTCGGATACATAGCATCCTTGGAAATCATAAATTAAATCTTAGAAATTAAAACACCATCTTTATTAAACCTCCCCATCAAATCATATTTTCATAAAGTATGGTTCTTATTCACAAAGGGAAAGACAACAAAAGAACAACAAGACAACATAAATATTTCCCCCGAGTGCTACGTATCAGAGCGACACCGACTCAACTAATAGCATCTATAATCTCCGTCTTCATAACCTGCATGTTACCAGTATAAAGGTAACGACGAAACAAGTAAAGGGTGAGATACTCCAAAACATATAATTAAAGGCATGATAACATATATATATATATATATATATATATATATATATATATATATATATATATATATATTTGGAATTATAAAAGATATAGGTTAATAAGTGCATTCCAACACATATCCAAATCTCACTCACTTTGATCGTCATTATAATGTGTATAATCAACATTTTATCGCCATAACCTCATCGACATAATTCATCACAACAACACATAAACTTTCATCACTACGAAATCATCACGAGTCAATACGTCATTAACCAACACGGCAATCATAACCAACAACATCAAACAATGCTAATAACATAAGCAACAAAACTTTGGAGTATAACTCCCATCATGGTTGCCATCAAGGCCATCCTGGTTGCCATAGTTTTCAGGCCAATCAAATATAACAACACAACATAAACAAAATCATCACAAATTGGCTAAAGCCCATCGCCGCTTTTGGCATAAAAGTCTATCGTCACAAACATCATCACATTATATTTGCATTAAGCATTTCATTGAAGTCAAATCATTGCAAAACTCATCAGTTATATTCATCGCATAGTTATCATGAAATTATCACGTCATATTCATTTCATGTTCATCATAAAGATCATCACCAAACAAAACATCATATATCATCGCAATTCCATATAATCTATCAATCAAAACCCAACGCCAAACAACTCAATCATAAACATAATCGACTCCATGAGACACGACTATGTTATGCATGTGGTACCCGTCGCTTTGTCCATAATTAGGAACATTTGGCATAAATCCCATCGTCGCTTGGCATAAAAGCCCTCGTCGCCAATGCAATGTATGTGACTCGACAATAAAAACAACACAACAAAAACATCATCGCTCATCAAAATTGACATAAAGTCCCCGTCGCCATATTCATCCACATCAAGATAAACATATCTTCGCATATCATCAAGTATTTGTTAATAAATACATCGTCGCAAACATCATGTTTAATCACACCACATCATTATCAATTTATTCACCAAATTCCAAATACGGAAAAATATTCAAACATCAATAATCGTCGCGAAAGCCATTCCTAATAACCGGCATTAATCATAATCGTCAACATCGCGATCGGATTGTCCATACGTGTCTTAAATCGACTAAAACGCAATCCAATTCAATTTAACCGTAATTTAGACTATTTCGGGTCGTTTCGTAAAAACTCGCAATTTCGAAAAACTAACCTCATCACTAAGTTCTACACGTCAAACTTAGCTAGCACGTCAATTTTCGTTGAATTCGGAGCAACTTGCTCCGTCGCCGAAATTACCAAAATCGGAAAATCGGAACATAATCGGGTTCCAAATTTAATCGGCTAACTTATGTCCTAATTATATTTTATTAATACTAACTAGTAGTATGTGGAATTAAGGAAATGGAAAGAAACAGAATCAAAATGCATAATTATGCAGGTAGCAAAGTTATGCAAAAGACAGAAACTCAAAATACAGAAAACGGAAAAAATGGCAAGTTTCCATTCCTTCTCCCAGCATACAGGGACGTTCGTCCCAAGGCTACAAGAGAGAGGAGGCGGGCGCCTGGAGTGTAGGGACGGTCTCCCTCCCTTGTGAGGTGGGTGCCTCCCATTGCCATGTCCTCTTGCATCTTCTTCTCCACCTATTTCCATTGCAGGCAGTCTGTTTTCATGGTTTTTCTTCACAGTTTTCTTCATTTTCTAATCTTACAATTTATTCCTACTAGCCATGGTAATAGAACACCTAGATCAATACTCCTAACTCAACTTTCCTAATTTATTCCAACAATCACACACACAACTCATAAACCACAACATCAATTTTCATCTCAAATCCACAACATATGTATCAAACCCTAACTATAGGAAGTGGAAAATCAAACCCCTTACCTCATCATGTTCTTGCAAAGCTTCTTGATTTCTCTACCACTTCCAACCATAGCTTCCTCTCTTGTTGCTCTTGCTTTACTTCCTTTCCTCTAAGACACTCTCTTTTCCTCTCTATGTTCTAAGTTAGGTTTTGTGTGTAAAATGGAAAGAATGAGGAAAATTGGTTTTATGTTGTTTTCTACTAGTAAGCCAAGGGTGCGCACCCTAATTCTAAACAATTAGTCCTCACACCCTAACTTATTCTTATTAATTAACACACTAATAATATCTAATAACATTATTAACTCAATTAATTAAAATAACTCTGGGAAATTAAATATCGGTCCGAATAATATATTACCGAACCGAACGGAATAAAAACCGGACCGAAACGAAACGTCGCCAAATATATTAACAGATATATCGATTAATATAAATATTCTCGTCGCAAAATAAATATCAATCGGTAACTCAAAAATATTAATATAATATGATATTAATTAAAATGGGGCGTTACAGGCTAACCCCGACAAGTGTCGGGCATTCTCGGAATTGCCCACTCTGAAGTCTAAAAAGTATATTCAAGTCCTCAACAGGATGCTCACTTCGTTGTCACGATTCGTCGCGAGGTTAGCACAACACACACTCTCGTTCTTCAAACTACTAAGAAAAGATGTTGCGTTCGTTTGGACCGAAGAGTGCGGACAAGCCCTACTTCACCTCAAGCAAACCTTATCGCAACCTCTCGTACTATCTTGACCAAACAAAGAAGAGATATTGTATATGTACTTGGCTGTAACGCCTGAGTCCGTTAGCGTAACCCTTATTCGAGAAACTCTGGAAGGTTAGAAATCGATATATTTCACAAGTAAAGCCCTACAATGGCCCGAAATAAAATACCTACAAATCGGTAAGATAGCCCTTGCACTAATCAACACAGAATATGTCTCAGACACTATTTCCTAGCATATACCATCGTAGTCCGGACAGACCAACCCATCAAACAACTGCTAGGTCGTCCGGACATGGCAAGACGAATGCTCAAATGATCCTTGGAGATATCTGAGTTCGACATCAAGTAAGAAAGCAGAAAGGCACTCAAATCCCAAGTCCTAGCTGATTTTGTGGCAAAAATGACCTTTCCCACGTCCCACTAGAAGTGGGGCCAGAGAAGGAATCATCGTAGAAGTATCCCTCTCCCTCTCATTCCCCACTTCTAACAACTAAGTAGAGTATGAAGCCTTCCTCGCCGGTCTCCGCCTTGCTGAGGATATGGGAGCCAAAGAGGTCAAAATCCTCATGGATTCACAACTCATGGCTTCCTAGGTTCGAGGCAAATACCAGGTGAAGAACGATCAACTAGAAGAATATTGGGCCCTCGTACAAGACAACTTGAATAAGTTCACCTCGGTTTACGTGCAACATATCCCCCGAGAACAAAACACTCGAGCGGATGTTTTGTCCAAACTAGCTAGCACAAAAACGAAGGGGGGAAACAAGTCGGTAATCCAAGAAATACTACCTCGACCGAGCATCGAGAAAAAAACGCCTCATCCACAACGTGCTCTCTATCGAAAAAAGGCACCTCCTGGATGACACTCGTTTATAAATACGTTACAAATGGAATTCTTCTTGACGATCCCAAAGAAGCAAGCATCATCAGACGGAGGGCATGCTCATATGTCATCCTCGAAGATAAATTCTACAGAAGGGGATTCTCCATCCCCTCCTCAAATGCGTTGAAGAAGCTAGAGTGACATATATATTGAAAGAGATGCATGAAGGCATCAGCGCCCAACACCTAGGAGGAAAATCGCTTGTCTAGAAAGCCCTCCTGGAAGGTTACTATTGGCCGACCATGCAGCTCGATGCCAAGGAACACGTGAAGAAATGCGACAAATGCCAACGGCACGGACACATGCACCTGGCCCCTCAAAACAAACTCAAATCCCCCTCATCCCCTTGGGCCTTGTCATGGGGGGGCTAGATATCCTCGGCTCGTTTGTCATGGGGGGCTATCAAAACAAATACCTGATAGTAGGCGTCGACTACTTCACCAAGTGGATTGAGGCCGAAGCATTAGCAAAAATCACCGCTCAAAACATCCTACGCTTCTATAAGAGAAACATCCTCGCCCGATTCGGCATACCACAAGCTATAGTCACCGATAACAAAACATAATTCACCAACAGAAACTTCCAAGACTTCGTTGTTCATCTGAGAACCGTTCAACACTTCCATTCGGTCGATTACCCACAAACGAATGGGCAAGCCGAATCTGCAAATAGAGTCATACTGCACGGACTATGACGAAGGTTGGATGAATCAAAGAAGAAGTGGGTCGAAGAACTACACAACATGCTCTGTGCCTATCGAACTACTCCCTACTACTCCATCGGGGAGACCCCATTCCGATTAGCATACGGAACCAAGGTCGTCGTTCTAATAGAGATTGTCGAGCCATCAAGAAGAACTGAATCTCCACTCGATGAGGAGATGAACGATCAATCCTTTATAGAGGTACTCGACCTGGTCGAGCATATAAGAATGAGGGCTGCCCAGAGAGAAGCATAACTCAAACAAAGAATAGCCCTCCGCTATGATGCCAAATTCATCCCTCACGAATCTGACGTCGAAAGCTTAGTCCTTAAAACGAAACCTTAAAAGCTCCACTAAGGGAAAACTCGCAGCAAACTGGGAAGTCCCCTACCATGTTTACGCCAAAAAAGGAACGGGGGCCTACTACTTAGAAAATCTTCTAGGGGAACAACTTGCTCGATCATGGAACGTCGAAAAACTTAAAAAATACTATAGTTGAGGCAGATATAGTTGACACACATCTGGAAACCACCCAGATGCTTACAACTCGACATCAAGTGCACGCCCCGGTACCAGCGATACGTAATATTACGACATTAAAGAGATACTCGCTCTACTTATATAACGAGTTAGCTCTCCGCCCCGGCGCGGGGGAATCAAACGAGCCCCGTTGTCTAAGTACCTCGCCGGCAGAACACCCAACTTGAGATGGTACAATCACACCACCGAGCTCAGGTCTTTAATCAAAGTTTGAGTTTCGAACCAAGCGCAACAAACAAACTGGCCCCCTTCAGCTAGTTGTCCCACACTAGCGAAGACCATAATTAACAAACGAGCACTCCCCCCAAACAATGAATACTGCATCAAACAAGCATGCCCCAATCAATAAGTATCACAAGCATACAACAAACAATAAACAGAGAATATTAAAATTACATTAACGACCACGAGGGTTGAATTTGCCATGGAGTTAAAACGGGGACTCCACCCCAACAAATAAAACATCAAAACGGTCACACAGACTGAAATTGTCATAAAATAAGGTGGGCCACGCCCAAGCGAACACAAAAAAAACCAATATGTCAAGAGAAGAACGAGGAATCACTCGGCAGGCTGACTCGGGTCTTCTCCGGGGGTCACTCGGGAGGGAGTATCATCAGTCACCAGCTCTACGTTTGTGTTTAAAACACGCATCTGGGCCACGACATTGTCAAAACTTGTCGTCGAGACAAACACCGCATCACATAAGCTTGGTTTACTCGACTGATGAACTATGCCCGAGTCTTCACCCATGAGAATTCTTCAGGTTCTCCTTCGCCCAGGGCCACCTCCTTATTCAAAGGGTCAGTCTCCTCAACAAGAACCTGCTTATCCTTCAAAGCAGCGTCGCATTCCTTGATGGCCGCTTTGGGATCCTCCGATAACTTTCTCTAAGCTTCTTCCTGTCATACCCGAAAATTTTCCCTCCTACTTCTCAAGGCATTTCATACATCTATACTCAAGGATACCTCAAGGGTTGATCAGACAAACCCTCTCCTAGACAATCAATCCAAACTAGGGTTTGATTATTCTCAGATCAAGATGGACTTCCAACATCTCGAACGATCATCATGCCTCCTCATATGCTTTAAAGAATCTCCATGTCAAGTTTCAAGCCTTACAAGTCAAGTTTCCTCAGACAATTGCTCAGATGGTTGAATATTAGTTGTATCAGACAAAAAGTCAACTGTGGTCAACATACAGTCAAACTTCATGATTTTTGGTCAACATCCATATTTTTAAGTGACATTCATCATTTGATCAAGGGTTGATCATGATTCATCAAGAAAACTCAAGATTTGATCAAAAGTCAAACTTTCCAAATTAGGGTTTTCTAGAGAAAAGTCAACTGAACTTTGACTGAGCATAACTTTCTCATAATTTGTCAGAAATTTTTCCACCACCTCTCATTTTGAAGGGAATTCAACTCTCTACAACTACATGTCTCACAAGAAAGTTCAAAAAATGCTTCATTTTAAAGATATGGATCAAAAAATTACAAGTCCTTTTCAAAGTCAACAAAAAGTCAATTTTTTGTAAAGTGTTATTGAGCATGGAAACTCCAATTGAGACGAAACCAAAGAGGTTGTTTATAGGACATCAAGATCTTTCTAAAAAGTCCAAGAACACTAAAAAAATGTTAAAAATTGAGCAAAATACACCTTGCACAAGTTGGGCATTTTTGAAGAATTGCACAAAGAAAAATATCTTACAAAATCCAATTTTTTCCAAATGGGCCTATAATTTTATGATCCAAACTTGATCATAAAATTATTTGTGACCTCTTGATGCCTTGCCACGACCACCTTCTATTTTTTTGATTTATTTTTGAATTGAAAAGCATTTAATTCAAAATTAAATTAAATAAAATATGAAAACAAGGTATAATTTAAGTTGGGTTGGTTTTTTATCAAGCATGAGGATCAAGGAAGCCCATACAACTTGCCAAATTCGTGCTAGCTCATGCAAGGAAGGAAAAATCAAATTTTGAAAAGATTTGATTTAAATTTAAAGAGAAAATATTTTTTGCATTGAAGAGTGTATCTTTTTTCATTCTTTTTGCTTCAATCTTTCACTCTATAAATACTTATCACATTCACAAGGACCAAGGACGAAACCCTAGCCTCTTGAAGCAACCCTAAAATTCCAAATTTTTCTCAAAAGTTGGCAAAATCGAATTCTTGTTTCCAGCCACTTTCAGCCACTCTCAATCATTCCATTGTGTTCCTGAGGTAAGTTGGAGTAAGTACACACCATTATCCATGGTTAAAACTGCATGAATCGAGCCATATATGAACATACATAATCATATTTTTCTTGAATTCAAATTTTTATTATCTGTGCGTTTTAATCGAAACTAACCATTATAATGTGATCATGAGACATCATAGACAGGATCTGGGCCATCGTTCTTAAGCTTGAACGTCTAAATCGTGATTTTCCATGTTTAGGGTTTTTCAAACTACCAGCTTCGAACCGGTTGATACAGGACGTTTCAGTCAAAACAGACACCACCATTGAACTCGCACTGGTCGGTTTAGGGGGGTAGGGTATCCCTTTGCTTTTTATTTTGCGTATTTTGCAGATTTGGAACTTTGGTTAGCCGGAGAAGACGACCGGAGCTAAGGCTCCGGCGTCGTTGACTGGACCTGACTCCGGCATGGCTTGCGTGGCGCGTTCGTGGTTTCTGATTCGTCCATCCATTATAATCCGGGCCCACGCGTTGACTGTGCTTTGAAATTCCAGAATCATGACACGTTTACCCTTATAATCAATAGTTTCCAGATGATAAACACCAAGTACACTTGGCTCAGATGGCAAGCAGGCGTGTGGTTTCTCTTGGATGTCCCAGGTTCGATCCTTGGCATGTCCATTCTTTTTTTTACTTCCTTGAAAACTAAATTTTTCTATTTCTTATTTTTCTTAATATTTTCATCTTAATTTAATTAATCTTCAAACATTTTTTTCATGCATTTAAAAAATCACAAAAAATATTTCCTTTTTGCATTTTAATCTTGAAAAATGTTTATTTAATTTTTGACATTAAAATTAATATTTTTGCATGCATATTTTAATTAATTCCTAATTAACCATTATACTGACTTTTAATTGCTTTTAATTATCGAAATCGATTCAGAAAATTACAAAAAAATTATCTTATCATCTTATTGTCATTACTAACCTAAAACGTTTTTCCTCATTCAAAAATCATGTTTTTACTAACATTTTTTCCTCTTATGCAATTTTCTCGTATTTTCCGATTATGTATCTGTTCACAGGTTGTAACGTTTCGGACGATTTTTCTCGCTTTTCTTTTCAATATTATGTAACTGCCCATGGGATGTAATAGTTTAATTAGGACTTTTACTTTCCGCACTCCTATTATGTAACTGCCCCAAAGCCATGTAATAGCGTAGGATTTTATTTTCCGCACTTTACTTTCCGCAATTTATTTTCCGCACCCTATAAACTGCTAGTAATTAGGCGTGTATGGCAAGATAAAAACGGACATAGATCACTTCAAATTTGCAAAGATAACATATTTGAATTTGACACACTCTTTTCCCACATGCACCCCTTAAGGTAATTCTCTCTCGTTGCCTTTCGAATAAATGGTCAAGTCCCTCGAATGTAGAGGTATCCTAGCACCGTTGCCTACAAAATATATCATCATAGTCCCTTCGATACAAAGATTATAGACCCACGATGTCGCCTACTAATACATGATCTCGTCCCTCGATTGTTGCCTACGAAAAGTGATGATCGTCCCTTCAAATGTGCTAGGATACTTCCTATAAGTTGTCTTCTATGACCATCTGATGTCCCTTCGAATGTCTCTTCTACATCCAACGAATGGGGTCACCTACCAACTAATGGTATGGATGGCACTATTCTAAAGGAACGTAAAACAACACGAAAACGACCGTTCTGAGTAGGTAATAAGACTTTTAGTTGCTTGCTCTATCAAAATACTTTTCACACCACACACTTTTGTCAAAGTTCAAACTCTTTTAAAAAAAACATTTCCGAACACTTTGTATACATTCCTACATGAATCATTACAAAGTCAAAGCGAAATGCCTTTTTCAAAACATTTTTGTCAAACACACAGAAAGCAATTTTTAAAGTGAGCTAGAAGCAACTAAGAGCCCGTAGATAACTACGGATGGAAAGGGGTGCTAATACCTTCCCTTTTCATAACCTTCTCCCTTACTCAGAATCTAACGAAGGTCTTTTCCTGTTCTTTTCACCTTCCCTTAATTGGATAAAAGAAAAGTCGGTGGCGACTCTTGCTATCCGTACATTTGCGATAAAAAGCAAAACAAATTCTCAAAGTCAGTTCAACGTATGAATCACGATCACGGGAGACACCCTAAAGAGAAATGCCTTAGGATTTCTAGATCACTTTTACTGTTTTCTGTTTGACTTGCTTGCTTTATCTTTAAGGGTTACTTGGGTATTATATTTGTGGGGGATCCTACACCCGGATCCAGGTTTCCTTTAGGTAAGTAGCAATAGATCGTCGCGACTATTAGGTGTATACCGAAACGGTCAACATGATGGCTACGTTAGTGCGACACTTTGTATGTCCTGATACTCTTCATTTCCAAGTTGAGGATAGTATTTGGCTTCTGTGTGGTGTCATCAGCACTAACTCAACTTTTAGAACCCTAATTGACCCATCTTGGCCATTAGAAGGTAGTGAGATGGCCGACTTTGGTGCAGACTAAGGTTGGCTGATACTCGATGCTACGCTCATTAAGATCAGACTTTTGGGATATTTTCGGTCGACCACTTGGTAGTCGTATTGAAATAAACGCCTACGAGAAAGATCAATGATATGAGATTCCTAGAACCCAGTTACTATTATAGGACAGGATGAACCAACTCAAACTTTTGGTAGGGTAATCAGCTATACCTCATGCAAGCCTTAAACCTAGGGCTATTGTGTGAATTGTTTGTGCTTGTTAAACATGACATCATCGCATTGCATATCATTTCTAACTATTTCAAGGACCTAGGGATTTATCTTTGCTCTGTTTTGTAGGGATTATGGCTTCTAGAAAGACTATCCGAATCAATTTCATGGGTATACCTTCTCAGCTCAAAGAATTGGTTTTAGAGATTCCCGATCATGCTCAGTTCATCAAAAGACATGGTTATCTGCTTGATTTGGTTATCTCCGGGTTTGAAGAAGATGTGATGCATGTCCTATTCCAGTTCTTTGATCCGAAACACCATTGCTTTACATTCCCAGATTACCAGTTAGTTCCTACCTTGGAAGAGTTCTCTAAGCTACTTGGGATACCTATTCTTGACCAAATGCCATTCACCGGTTTAGAAAAGGTTCCTAGGTACGAAGACATTGCATCAGCGCTACATCTAAAGCGCTCAGACATTGAAGCCAATTGGGAAACAAGAAGCGGAGTTAAGGGTTTCCTTGCTAAGTTCCTAATGAAGAAAGCCCGAGAATTCCTCAAAGCTATGAGTTTCCAAGCGTTCGAAGACATCTTGGCTTTGCTAATCTATGGTTTGGTTCTATTTCCTAACTCGGATCAATTCATAGATGTCAACGCCATCAAGATATTCCTTACTCGCAATCCAGTGCCTACCTTACTTGGAGACATTCTACATTCTCTCCACACTCGTACTATCAAAAGACAAGGAACTCTCATGTGTTGCATACCGTTACTTTCCAGGTGGTTTATTTCACACCTTCCTCCATCAGTTTTGAAGAATGAGCAAAGGTTGAAGTGGTCTTAAAGACTAATGTCACTCTCTCATTCAGATATCCGTTGGTGCCTTTTCTCTCAAAAGGACTTCACATTCATTAAGCGTTGTGGAGAATTCCCTAATGTACCACTACTTGGTATAAGGGGAGGTATTACTTACAACCCTTCTCTAGCTCTACGTCAGTTTGGTTATGCTCGAAGAGATGGCCCACATGATATGCTTCTCCAAGATATTGTGTTCGACTACAACCATGATCTCCAGAATTACCGACGAAGGTTCATACACGCTTGGGGCATGGTAAAGAAGACTAATACCAAGACTTTGGGACACCAAAATTCCATTCCTTGGGAACCTTACCTCAAGTGGGTGCGAGCTCGAGCTCAAAACCTCATGATGCCATTTACACCCGTGTTACCAGTAACTATGGAACCTGTTGCTATAGGTGTCGTACCCTATACTGTTCTCCATCCCGACATGCCTACTGATTTCGAAGACTTGAAGAGATTCTGGATTCAACTAAAAGAAGAAAGGGATACATTCGAAGCTCAGTGCTATGCAAGCGAGAAGAAGGCACTAGAGTTGACCAAGCTACTTCACGAGGAGCAGAACATCAACGCCTACCTTGGCACCAAGAGGAAGCGCCCATGGGAGACTTAGAGCTTTAGGATTTTGTTCTTTTATTTCTCTGAACTATCTTTTGTACTTAAAAAAAAAGAGAAAAAGAATAAAATAAGAACTAATAAAGTTTGTTCATTGCTTGTTTAACAAATTTAAATCCTTAAGGTCCTTGAAAACATTGCATTGCATTGCATAAACATCGCATATCATAGCATGACATTGCATAACAGGTACATTGAAGATCGATTTTCTCATTTTCTCGCTATTTATTTTAGCAGAAATGGCTCTTGAACAGACTGTCAATGATCTCCAGGCTCAGAATGCCCAGTTCTAGGAGATGTTCACCAGCTTGGTCCAAGGCCAAGAAGATCTGAAGAAGCTCATCAACAAAAAGAAGAAGGTCATTGGTGTTCTCAACATGGGAAGACGTCACAAAGGTGGTCCTAAAGTGGTCAGCCGGATAGAGTTCTCAGAAGGGAGTGTCAGACTGAGGGAAGTGTCAAGGGCAATGAAGATGACCAGCGTGAGCCTGAGAAGAAGGAAGAAGATTATGAGAATGATCAGTACTCTTATGAGGATGACAAATACAAGCAACTTGAAGATCGTCTAAATGCTGTGGAAAATCTGAAGATGTCAGGGCTGAATTTTGATGATCTGAGTCTTGTTCCTAGTGTGGTGATTCCTCCCAAATTCAAGGTTCCTACTTTTGCCAAGTATGATGGCATTTCTTGTCCGAAGCTGCATTTGAAGTCCTATGTTCAGAAGATCAACCCCCCCACACTGATGACAGAAAGTTGTGGATGCATTATTTCCAAGAGAGTTTGTCCGGAACTCAATTGGAGTGGTATTATCAGCTAGAGAGTGACCATATCCGTACTTGGAGTGACTTAGCGGATGCTTTCTAAAAGCAATATGAGTACAATGCTGAATTGGCACCCACTCGCATGCAACTACAGAGCATGTCTATGGGTCGTGATGAGAAGTTCAAAGAGTATGCTCATAAATGGAGAGACTTAGCAGGCAGAGTCCAACCACCCTTGTCCAATAGGGAGTTGGTTGATATGTTTATGGGAACACTGACAGGCCCATTCTTCAATCATCTGATTGGAAATTCTTCAGCCGGATTCACCGAGCTGATATTGACAGGAGAGCCTATTGAGGCTGGTATCAAGAGCGGAAAGATTCATGTAGAGTCATCCTCAAATGCTGCGAAGAGATCTTTTGGTGGTAAGAAAGAAGCCAATGCTGTGTATGGTCAGAAAAGCCGAGCCAAGACCGACCGTGCTCAATCTGTGGGGGCAGTTGTGATCTCCAATCCTACATCAGCACAACCTCAGCGAGACAACGCGTGTAACCAGAATGTGCCACGAAGACAGTTTACAAAGATCAACATGCCTTTGTCGCAAGCATTGCAACACATGTTGAAAGCAGAGCTAATTACCTTGAGGGATCCTCCTCAAAACATCAACACTTCCTCTCCGAGATACAATCCTAATGCAAAGTGTGCTTACCACTCCAACAGTCCTGGGCATAATACTGATGATTGTTGGGCTCTGAAGAACAAGATTCAAGATATGATTGAAGCTAAACAGATTGAGTTTGATCCTCCTGTTGAGACTCCGAATGTCATCAACGCGCCTATGCCTAACCATGACAAGTGTTCCAATGCTATTGGCGAAAACTCTTATGTTTTCAATATAGATGACTTGACTATTCCTCTAATGACTGTTAAGAAGAATTTGCTGCAAGCCGGCGTCAATCCAGGATGCCCAGAGAATTGTCGTTGGTGCCCATATGCGCCTGACGGTTGTGCTTCGTTGAGAAGACGTATTCAGTGCATGATGGATAACCGTGAAGTGTTATTTCTGAAACCATCGCCTGTGGAGAAGCTGTGTGAAGACATGACTAAGAATCTGAAGATCAAAGATGTGAGTGAAACTGTGCCAGAAGTATGGGGTACCTTGGGGCAGCCAAGTGGAAAATTTGATTACATGGTGAAGTACACTGTTCCTGAGAGCTACAAGATTCCTATTGAAGATATTAAGGCGACCGGATGGGGAGACGATTTCCCATAAGACTATGCTGATGTTAACACAATAATGATTTCCTCTGCTGATCTTGTGCCTAGAGTAGCACCTCTCATCATTGCTTCTCCCAGACCAGTTCCATATTCCTCTGACAAAGCTATACCTTGGAACTATGGAGCCGAAGTTTACTATCACGGCGTCAAGCAAGACCCTCTGACCATTGAGGATCTTACAGTTGAAACTACCATTCCTGACATTGACAACATCACCGGATCAAGTAAAGTGACCAGAATCAAAAGAGTGTTCTCTCCAAAGATCTCTCCTCCAAAAGACACCGCGACTCCAACTCGCATTCCAGCTATTCAACCAGTTCCCGAAGCTAGAGGGAAAGAACTAGTAACTCGTCCTGCTCAGACAGAAGTACCAAAGAAAGTTGCTGAAGACACCTCCAAATAAGAGATAGAGGAAATTCTGAAGATAATCAAGAAGAGTGACTACAATGTTGTGGAACAGTTGGGACAGACTCCATCCAAGATCTCCATGCTTGCTCGCTCAGGCTCGAGGCTCACGCTAAAGCCTTGTGAAGTTTCTATAGAATGCTCACGCATCGCAAGACACTACTATTGATCAATTTGAAGTTTGTATAGCCCGCTGCCAAACAACGACCTAGGCTTCTCGATGTCGATTTGACTCACCGAAAGAAACACAACAAAGCCTTGCATCTCTTTGAATGCAAGGGCATTACCTTGTCTCATGTTTTGGTAGATACCGCTCGCTCGAATTTCCCACCAAGAGTGCTTTGATCGACTTGACGCTGAAGGATTGGTTCGACGCCCAAAGGACATAATTGTGAGAGCTTTTGATGGTTCTAAGCGAATGATTGAGAGCTCATTCGCCTATTAAAGTCGGTTCCCGACTTTGACTTCACTTTATCCGTCATGGACCTCCATCCAGCTTACTCTTGCCTACTTGGACGCCTGGATACATGGGGCGACGTCACTTCTACTTTGCATCGGTCAAGCACCCAAGGGAGGTTGTTACAGACAAAGGGAATACATGGTCACCATCTACAATGTTTGATACATCGAGATGGAAGGTGAATTCTTCAAACTCCCGTTAAGCTTGAGACAGCTCCAAGGGTCGTGCTCTGACTCTCCCTCACTCCCGGTTACACAAGTTCCGCCTAGGATGGCCTCACGAAAGATGCTCAAGCTACATAAGAAGGAGGTAGTACTATTTGGGGTCAGCTCCCCGATCTTCCTTTCAAATCTGACAAGACTGGTTTAGGCTTCACTATCAAAGGTCAGAAGATGATGCGCCGCGAACGTGCCGACCAACTTCCCTTCCGCATCAGCAAAGATGGAGTCCATGCTATAGCGTGCCATGGTGGCATTATTTCATGACATGATTCATCATGAGATAGAGGTCTATGTCGACGACATGATAGCTCGATCACAAACTGAAGAAGAACATCTCGATCATTTGCGTAAACTGCTTGATAGATCAAGAAGCATGATTAAGACTTAATCCCAACAAGTGCACCTTTGGAGTCAGATCCGGTAAACTCCTAGGGTTTGTTGTCAGTGGTAAAGGTATTGAAGTTGACCCCGCCAAGGTTAAAGCTATTCAAGAAATGCCAGCTCCCTGCACTGAGAAGGAAGTCAGAGGTTTCTTGGGACGATTGAACTATATTGCCGATTCATTGCACATTTAATCGCTACTTGCCCAATCTTCAAGTCAAGAAAGATCAAGTAGTGGAATGGAATGACGATTGCCGATCGCTTTTGACAAAATTAAGGAATACCTACAATCCTCCTATCCCGATGCCACCACAAGGAAGACCTCTTATCATGTACTTGACAAGATTAGAGAACTCAATGGGGTGTGTTTGGGGCAACACGAGTCCGGTCGAAAAGACTATGCAATATACTACCTTAGCAAAAGTTTACCGATCGCGAAACAAGATACTCACAATGAGAAAACTTGCGCGCTTGGCTTGGGTTGTCACCGATCGAGACAAGATATGTTGACTCACACTACCTTATTGATCTCCAAGATGGATCCGATAAAATACATATTCGAGAAACCAGCTCTCCCAAGAATAGCAAGATGGCAAATGATCTTGACCGAATATGACATCCAATATACTTCTTAAAGCAATCAAAGGAAGTGTAGTAGCCGATCATTTGGCTCATCGTCAGAGATGACTATCACCTATGTAGTTCGAGTTTCCGACAAAGATGTTTTACTAGTTACGATCAGGAAGAACTGTGACCGATAAGGACCGAACAAGGATCCCGATGGACCATGGTTTTGATGGAGCCTCAAACGCACTTGGCAATGGCATTACGCCATCATTACATCTCCTACAAAGGATACACACCTTTCATCGCCAGATTATGTTTCACCGCACTAACAACATGGCCGAATAAAGTGTGCATCATGGGTATTAAAGTCGCTATTGACTTAAGAATCAAGTTCTGCAAGTGTATGGAGACTCACTTTTAGTGATCACCGATCAAAGGCGAGGGATACGAGGCATCCGAATCTCATTTCCTATCGAGCATGTTCGAGCTTGATCCCTATCAAGAGATTACCTTGACCATATTCCACAAGAAGAGAATCAACAAGACGATTAGCTACTATGTCATCTATGTTCGTGGTCGATGGGACAACGAGGCTCCCCAAATCATCACCGAGAAGTTTAGGAACCCGATACATTGCTAGAACTTGATACGTAAGAGAAACCTTGGTTCTACGTGAAGAGGTATCTCGAGACTCGTGAATATCCCGCAGGGCATCTCACAATGATAAGAAGTTCTTGAGAAGATTTGCTTATAAATTCTTCCTCAAAGAACGCATCTTATACAAGCGCAATCATGATTTAGCTTATCACCACGGACCGAAAAGCAGTAATCTAATCATGGAAGAGTTACACGAAGGAACATTTGGAACCCATTCCAGTGGACATACAATGGCTAAGAAGATTCTGAGAACAGGTTACTATTGGTCCACCATGGAAGCCGATTGTCACCGCTTATGCTCGATCTTGTCACAAATGCCGATATACATGCATAAAGTGCACGCACTCCAAAGACCACCGAATGTTCTAACAGCTCCCGCCTTCGCAATGTGGGCATTGACATGATTGGAGAGATCAAACCCACCGCCCAACGGACATTGTTTCATCCTTGTGGCAATTGACTATTTCACCAAACGGGTAGCACCTCGCTCGCATCTCGCTACCAAGAATGTCAGGCTCGGTTCATCAAGCATAATCTCATCTGTCGATATGGCACTCCTGAAAGGGTTATCACAGATAACGGCTCTAATCTCAACAATAAGATGATCACCGAACTCTGCACGCAGTTCAAGATCAAGCATCACAATTCTTCTCCTTATCGGCCTAAGATGAATGGCGCAGTGGAAGTCGCCAATAAGAATATCAAGAAGATCATAGAAAAGATGACAATGACTTACAAGGATTGGCACGAGATGTTTCCATTTGCTCTCCATGGTTATCGCACTACAATACGGACGTCAACGGGGACAACCCCCTTCTCTCTTGTATATGGTATGGAAGCGGTCCTACCAATTGAGGTTCAGATACCGTTAACCAGAGTCCTCCAAGATGCAGAGCTAGGAAAAGACGAATGGATCCGCATCGCCGACCGCATTAACTTGATTGATGAGAAACGACTATCCATCCGCCATGACGATCTATCGTAAACGAATGATCGTGAGCATTTAATAAGAAAGTCAAGCACCGAGTCTACCAAGTCGGTGACCTAGTAGTCAAGCGCATCATTCTTCCATAAGGTGATCCCAGGGGCAAATGGACTCCCACCTACGAGGGACCATTTGTAGTCAAAACAAGATTTTCCCGAGCTATGATACTTAGCATCATGGATGGCGAGGACTTCCCACACCGTGAACGCAGATATAGTCAAAAATACTACGATAACGAGACCCGCTAGGTCGATCGACCTAGGCAAAAATATGGCATCCCGGCGAACCAAAAGGGTTCTGCAAAAGTTAAGGATATATACAAAACATGTACACCCGAAGTCGAAAATCAGCAGGCGGCTGGGCAAAAAGGGTATCCCAGAGACCGAAACCAAAAGGGCGGTCTAGGCAAAAGTTAGGGATTTAAGCGTACGACTGTGTCTCGTCTAGATCACTTATCTACAGACTACTACTATCAGCATTCAAGATTTAAATGGTGAAAATCAATTCACTCACTTTCTACTGACAACAAGGAGATGAGATAGTCGAAATATATGAGTACTAGCATGGTTGAAACTTAACGAGATTGTTTCCGCATAACTTTTTACTTTCTTTGTATACAAACTGCTTGGCCATACGCCATCTTTTCAAATTAATACAAGTTTCTTTCTTTTCACGAAGTGTTCATTTTTGTTTGTTTTTGCATAAAGTCCAACGACTGATTTGAATGATTATATGCATCTGACAATAAATATCTATTTATAAACATGCGAAAAGTGAACGAACAAGGATAATTACTACAGGCTCTAGGAATCGAGATGACGACGAAAGTCACCAATACGTTCCCCTGCAGAGTACAATCCCCACAGAGGTGTCACTCACTACAAATCTTCCCCAGTGGAGCACACATTTTCCTCCACTAGTCCAGACATTTCAAGCTTCATCACGTTAGTCCCCGAGTAGTGATCCCAACCAGCGGAACTCTGTTACATCAGTCCCCGAGCAGTAACGGTTCATCTCTAGCAGAGATATCTATCCCCAGCAGAATATCTCTCAAAGAATCATTATTCCCTAAGCAAAGAATATCCACTGAAACTTGGTCGAGAAAGGCATCGGAGGAAACCTACATCTTTTATTCCCAGCCAGAGATTTCAACGGGCTCCAGATCCTTCTAACCCGGTCTCCCAGCAACAATCAAATACTCTCCAGCAGGATCTATGCGCAAGATCCCCAATAGGGCGCCTCTTAATTTTCCCCCAGCAGGGTCTACACACAAGATTCTCAGTAGCATACCTCTCGGTCTCCACCATCCTCAGCAGCATGAATATCTAGGCTCGAACTTGGTTAGATAGTTCATCGGAGGAATCCAGGATATCTTTCTATAGCAGGGTTTTCATCCATCACCAAGCAAAACGTCCATATCTTCTTCAAGATGGATATGTTTTGAAATACCACAACATCTATCATTCATACATTATTCATAAAAGTCATAACTTGTGCATATATCATTCATACGCATTACATCATGCATCATAATCTGCATAAGACTAACTATATTCTATCAAAGTTTCTTTTGTTTTCCCCAAAACAGGTGAAAATCACTTCTGAAACAAACAGGTCCAAGATTAATACCCGAAGCAAGACGGGAAAACTATCTAAACGACTGCCCCAGGTTGTCCTCTGACAACAGATCCAGGATTAATACCCGAAACAAGATGAGAAAACTATCTAAACGATCACCTAGGTTGTCCTCCGACAACAGGCATTGGGTCAACACCCGAAGCACAACAGGGAAGCTATCCACATTCTGCCGACTATTATCTCCTCAGAATAATTAAGACGAAGATTTATTCTGACACTCTCTTGTTATCAACAGCAACTACAGAGTCTGGCGTACGACTCAGTTGCCTTGGATGGCATCTTAAGCCCATCTCCGACTATTTGATGACATCTCTTCACTTTAGAATGCTGTATATTTGGTTAAAAACCAATACAAACCAATAACTTCATTCAAAGACGAGCACAAAGTCTAACGTACGACTCCCTCCGGATGGCATCTTAAGCCCATCTCCATATTCTCTTCTATCTTCAGGGACATCTGCAGAGCCTAGCGTACGGCTCGTTCCCCAGCATCAATCTTTCCAAATGGCATCTTAAGCCCATCCCCAAAGATTCTCCTATTCAGCAACGCTCGAGTCTAACGATTTACTCATTCCCTGGAAATCTCCACTTTCTCCAAATGGCATCCGTAGCCCATTCCCACATCCAATCAACCATGAGTGCAAATTTTAGGTGTATTCGAGTGTTCAATCATCTTCTACCTTCAGGTTACGAAAGGCAAGCATGCCAATCTAACCCTTCCAGTACAAGAAGATTGAACAGGGGCAGCTGTCATACCCCAAAATTTGCCCTCCTACTTCTCAAGGTATTTCATACATCTATACTCAAGGATACCTCAAGGGTTGATCGGACAAACCCTCTCCTAGACAATCAACCCAAACTAGGGTTTGATTATTCTCAGATCAAGATGGACTTCCAACATCTCCAATGATCATCATGCCTCCTCATATGCTTTAAAGAATCTCCATGTCACGTTTCAAGCCTTACAAGTCAAGTTTCCTCAGACAATTGCTCAAATGGTTGAAAATCAACAGACGTACAAAAGTCAACTGTGGTCAACATACAGTCAAACTTCATGATTTCTGGTCAACATCCATATTTTGAAGTGACATTCATCATTTGATCAAGGTTTGGTCATGATTCATCAAGAAAACTCAAGATTTGATCAAAAGTCAAACTTTCCAAATTAGGGTTTTCAAGAGAAAAGTCAACTGAACTTTGACTGAGCATAAATTTCTCATACTTTGTCAAAAAAATTTCCACCAACTCTCATTTTGAAGAGAATTCAACTCTCTACAACTTCATGTCTCACAAGAAAGGTCAAAAAATGCTTCAGTTGGAAGATATGGATCAAAACATTACAGGTCCTTTTCAAAGTCAACAAAAAGTCAACTTTTTGTAAAGAAGTTTTATTGAGTATGGAAACTCCAATTGAGATGAAACCAAAGCGGTTGTTTAGAGGACATCTAGAGCTTTCTAAAAAGTCCAAGAACACTCAAAAATGTTAAAAATTGAGAAAAATACACCTTCCACAAGTTGGGCATTTTTGAAGAATTGCACAAAGAAAAATATCTGACAAAATCCAATTTTTTCCAAATGGGCCTATAATTTTATGATCCAAACTTGATCATAATATTATTTGTGACCTCTTGATGCCTTGCCACGACCAACTTCTATTTTTTTGATTTATTTTTTAATTTAAAAGCATTTAATTAAAAATTAAATTAAATTAAATATGAAAACAAGGTATAATTTAAGTTGGGTTGGTTTTTTATCAAGCTTGAGGATCAAGGAAGCCCATACAACTTGCCAAATTCGTGCTAGCTCATGCAAGGAAGGAAAAATCAAATTTTAAAAAAATTTGATTTGAATTTAAAGAGAAAATATTTTTTGCATTGAAGAGTGTATCTTTTTTCATTCTTTTTGCTTCAATCTTTCACTCTATAAATACTTATCACATTCACAAGGACCAAGGACGAAACCCTAGCCTCTCAAACCCTAAAATTCCAAATTTTTCTCAAAAGTTGGCAAAATCGAATTCTTGTTTCCACCACTTTCACCACTCTCAATCATTCCATTGTGTTCCCGAGGTAAGTTGAGGTACACACCATTATCCATGGTTAAACCGCATGAATCGAGCCATATGAACATACATAATCATATTTTTCTTGAATTCAATTTTTATTATCTGTGCATTTTAATCGAAACTAACCATTCTAATGTGATCATGAGACATCATAGACAAGATCTCGGCCATCGTTCTTAAGCTTGAACGTCTAAATCGTGATTTTCCATGTTTAGGGTTTTCAAACTACCACGAACCGTTGATACAGCCGCTTTCCAAAATGACACCACCATTGAACTCGCAATGGTCGATTTAGGGGTAGGTATCCTTTGCTTTTTATTTTGCGATTTTGTGTTCGAACTTTGGTTGGTCGGAGAAGACGATCGAGCTAGGGCTCCGCCGCTGACGGACCTCGACCGAATGGCTTGTGTGGCGCGTTCGTGGTTTCTGATTCGTCCATCCATTACAATCCAGGCCCACGCGTTGACTGTGCTTTGAAATTCCAGAATCATGACACGTTTACCCTTATAATCAATTGTTTCCATATGATAAACACCAAGTACACTTGGCTCAGATGGCAAGCAGGCGTGTGGTTTCTCTTGGATGTCCCGGGTTCGATCCTTGGCATGTCCATTATTTTTTTACTTCCTTGAAAACTAACTTTTTCTATTTCTTATTTTTCTTAATATTTTCATCTTAATTTAATTAATCTTCAAACATTTTTTTCATGCATTTAAAAAATCACAAAAAATATTTTCTTTTTGCATTTTAATCAGAAAAATGTTTATTTAATTTTTGACATTAAAATTAATATTTTTGCATGCATATTTTAATTAATTCCTAATTAACCATTATACTGACTTTTAATTGCTTTTAATTATCGAAATCGATTCAGAAAATTACAAAAAAATTATCTTATCATCTTATTGTCATTACTAACCTAAAACTTTTTTCCTCATTCAAAAATCATGTTTGTACTATCATTTTTTCCTCTTATGCAATTTTCTCGTATTTTCCGATTATGTATCTGTTCACAGGTTGTAACGTTTCGGACGATTTTTCTCGCTTTTCTTTTCAATATTATGTAACTGCCCATGGAATGTAATAGTTTAATTAGGACTTTTACTTTCCGCACTCCTATTATGTAACTGTCCCAAAGCCATGTAGCGTAGGATTTTATTTTCCGCACTTTACTTTCCGCAATTTATTTTCCGCACTCTATAAACTGCTAGTAATTAGGCGTGTATGGCAAGATAAAAACGGACATAGATCACTTCAAATTTGCAAAGATAACACATCTAAATTTGACACACTCTTTTCCCACATGCACCCCTTAAGGTAATTCTCTCTCGTTGCCTTTCGAATAAATGGTCAAGTCCCTCGAATGTAGAGGTATCCTAGCACCGTTGCCTACAAAATATATCATCATAGTCCCTTCGATACAAAGATCATAGACCCACCATGTCGCTTACTAATACATGATCTCGCCCCGATTGTTGCCTACGAAAAGTGATGATCGTCCCTTCGAATGTGCTAGGATACTTCCTACAAGTTGCCTTCTATGACCATCCGATGTCCCTTCGAATGTCCCTTCTACGTCCAACGAATGGGGTTACCTACCAACTAATGGTATGGATGGAACTATTCTAAAGGAACGTAAAACAACACGAAACGCACTGCTCGAGTAGGTAATAAGACTTTTAGTTGCTTGCTCTATCAAAATACTTTTCACACCACACACTTTTGTCAAAGTTCAAACTCTTTTAAAAAAAAACATTTCTGAACACTTTGTATACATTCCTACATGAATCATTACAAAGTCAAAGCGAAATGCCTTTTCAAAACATTTTTGTCAAACACACAAAAAGCAATTTTAAAGTGAGCTAGAAGAACTAAGAGCTCAGATAACTACGGATGGAAAGGGTGCCAATACCTTCCCTTTTCATAACCTTCTCCCTTACTCGTAATCTAACGAAGGTCTTTTCCTGTTCTTTTCACCTTCCCTTAATTGGATAAAAGAAAAGTCGGTGGCGACTCTTGCTATCCGCACATTTGCGATAAAAAGCAAAACAAATTCTCAAAGTTAGTTCACCGTATTACACTTCCCCCCTCTTTTCAACCTCTTACAACTTGGTCTTAAGCTGACACAATTCAGTATCCGGAGGTTGGTCTTGCTCTGCAAAAGCAGTGGCCATCTCGAAGATCCGCATTAGTACCCCTGCTTCATCATCCAGTACCGCCTTCTTAGTCGGACGATCCAGCCCGTCCAACATAAGTTTCTCAGTATGAGGGAGGACCACGCTCGCATCCTCAAAATACTTCTTATCGTGCCAGCAAGGAGGGATGATGAACTTCCCCTTCTCTTTCTCATTCATCAGATCTATGTAAGCTCGTGTCCTCTTCAGCCTCGACGACACCTGTTGAGAAGACATCGCCCCAGCTGCCGACCTGGTGGATGATTTCCCCAAACCAGTCACTAGAGCCGCCCCCGGCTCTATCGGGGAAGATCCAGCTTACTTCCCCTTCTTCCTCATAGCCTGCCGAGCCACACGTTTCATGATCGAATTCATCCTATCTGCAACAAAAAGAACGAATACAGATTAGCAAAAAAAATACACGCTAATGCATACTGCAAAGAAAAAACACAAGGCATCTACCCAAATAAGTCCTAGGGTCCCCACAAGTAAGGAGCTCTTTGACATTTATTAGGCTAGGCTCGGAGATCCCCTCTTCATCCTTATCCAAAAGTGGCTTCCCCTTTTCCTATACGTTGAATACGGGCCCGCAACGAACACCGATGGTTTCTCGAAACTGACCAGGTCCTCGTCACCCAGATCCTCTCTGGCCCAGACATAGAAGTTAGGACCCTTGTCGAAATGCTTCCTCAACCACCATAATTTGAACTTTCTAACGAACGCATACTTCTGCTCCACGTCTCTGTTCAAGCATGAAGTCTCGTCCTTTTCCAAGCCAGGAACTGTGTGAAATACATTACACAATGCACACTCAAACACTGGCTGAAGGAGCATGTACCTATCCTTAAGGAAGCGGACAAACTCCTGATACGCCTTAAAGAACTTCCCATTTTGGTGTCTCAAAGACACCAATCCCCACCGAACTTTCCATTCGATCTTCTTCGAACCCCTGTGAAGACAAAAAAATATAGAAGAACACCTCGAGAGTGGCACCCACCTCTAGATACTCGCAGACGATCTCAAACGCCCGTAAGAAAGCTATGGCATTAGTGTGGAGTTGGGACGGGGCCAGACGAAGGTGACAGAAAACTCCCACCTAGAACTCGGTGAAGGGCACCCGAAAACCCAACTCCTGAAACCAGATGTCGTATTCTGAAATATAACGGGGTTTATACCTCGAGCAAATCCTATCATTTTTACCTAGAACATACACCGCCCAATCTTCTATGGCTGCGTCTGTAACACCCGTTTTATCTAATATTCTATGGCTGCGTCTAGTGAAACAACCGCTAGTCCTCCAAACTATCGAATAAGCTTTATGATTGTTATTCAATTCCTCTCGTAACTTGCAGGATCGACTGGATTGATCCTATGGGGTATTGGTCGTTTGGATAGGATTAATAACAAAATAAGTGTTCATGTTTAAGACTTGTATTTAAAGTGTTTTATATATATATCCAAAGTATTTCGATCACAATGCTAAATAACTTAATGACATGATCAAGTAAAATAACATAAAACTGATTTGAACAAGTAAACGATAAAGGTTCGACGGTAAAGAAATGTATAAATGCAGAAAACGAAATAGTTTTTAAAGGTAAAAGACTTTAATGTAAAAGCATGAATATAAAAGCATGAAATGTAAAAGACAAGAATGTAAAGATTTTCCGAAAGTAAGAACGTTAATGTAAAGAGTTTCAAATGTAAAAGACTTTGAAATAAAAGAAACACTTAAATGCAAGGAAAAGTTAAATGACTTTGAATGTAAAGAATTTAAAAGACATTGATGCAAAGATAAAGGATAAACTGGAAAGATAAAGATGTTTATCAATAATAAAAGTTTTGGTGCAATCATACGCATCATTCGAGCATTCTTTCCTAGCCATGTGGTATTTTGAATGTTTACCGAATTTTTGTACAATAGATATGACACACGAAATCCTAACACTAAGACTTCTATTTATACTACTGACCACAACGGTCCGACTTATGAGATCTTGCCACGCTCGTAACATGCAACAACGCGCTTCTTGCTTCCACGCCTTCGAACCGCCTCCAACAAGATATTTCCTAACTTCCATTATCCCGCCTGATTTGAATTTCAAATGCTTTGGCCACTTGCTTCAACTCACTTCGATACAATCCTACTACCACTTCAAGCTTCCTTTATATGTATCATCATAATTGTCGCTCAAGCTCCAAGTTTCAAGACGTCCATTCAAGAGCCAATTCTTTCATTCCGAATCGTGATATTCACTTTGTTCCTACTTAACACCGACATCATTTCGCTTCGAGCTCAATGATTCCATTTCGAATCATATATATCAAAATCTTCAGCCAATAAAATGCCCCTTTAAAATATGTATTTCGAATCTCTTTCTGAGAAATACTTATTTTAAACCTATTCACAAGATTTTGATGTGACTTTTGAGTAATCATGATACTATGTATGATTTCCACTACATCAATCATGACGTCTGTTGGGTTTCCGAACCGCTTTAAAACAGTTGCCACAGCATGGTGCGATTATTAAAGACAATGATTATCTTTAATCACGTTTGTTACCAATGTTCACTTTACGCCACCTCATTCCGTATCCAACCCACGACCTCCACGTATCTGGGCTTTAGTTGATGAGTGCTTCAACTTCCTTACTATAAAACTAAATTTTAGTTTTTACTCTTTCCACACTCAACTCTTTTCTTCTTCTTCTTGTCAAAACCCTAAAAGCTCTCAACAATTTCCAACAATGTCTTCAACAACATCTCAAATGAAGAAGATTTCCAAGAAGAAAAGCAAGAACTGAACGATCATGGAAAGCAAAGTCGGTATTCAAAGGTCAATCTGGCTTATACCCCAAGGAATCTCCAAAGAACAAGAACTCCTATACTCTTCCTGTATTAATCCCAACCAATGAAAGAGGTTTGCCCTAATGGGCCCTCTTACAATTTTTGAAATCCTGAAAGATACCCGAACAATCTTTCCTGTTTGTTATGATTTTAAACCTCTGTTTAATAAGATGGAAACCCTAGGTTAGGAACCGAGAATGTGAAGGAATCCTCTTCAAAAGACATAGAAACTTCGATACTCCCAAAAGACCCTTTATCCCGGTTATGTTAAAAGTAATTTTAAGCCGTTTCAATCTTGTCCTACCCCTGACGCAGCTTACCAAAAATGGTTTACTAAGGTAGAGGCTAAGAAATCCCATCAGTGGGAAGAGCTAGGAATCTACAATCTAATCAAGCTGTCGAAACCAGGCTTCACCTATAGCCATCCCTTATTATTTGCGTCTTTGTACTTTTGGGATAGTACCTATAATACCTTTCACCTTCTTGGAGGAATGATCACACCCACATTCTTCGATATAGCAGCTATCACGGGCTTATCACCAGTAGGAGAGACATATATTCCTGACTCTGAAGACCATTCAAGCATCATTGACTTCGACGTCAAGTTGGCCAGCTTCTCAAAATTTATCAGTCATTATCACACTGAAGGTGATAGTGTATCAGATGTAGAGCATATCGTCTTCCTCACCCTATGGTTATCGAGATATGTGTTTTGCAGTAGGTCACTACAAGTAGCCAGTAGGTTCATTCCTCTAGCCAGAGACTTACATGAAAATAGGAGAATCTGTTTGAGTGAGCTCTTACTTGTTGATCTCTATGAAAGTTTGAGATTAGCTGTTTCGAGTCTGAAATCTCACACTCCTAAGAACATTTTGCTAGCTGGTCCTTTCTGGTTACTCCAGTTATGGCTTAATGCCATGTTTGAATCTTCGTTATCCACCGTTGATACCATTGTTGAGCAAGATCCAGAGGTAGCGGATCGAAATGTTGAAGGCATAAGGCTGAGAAGACTGACTTCGAATGATGATAAGGCTGATTTCCAAATTCTGTTCTCACAATACATCATGATCTTTTCTAAAAGGCATAAATTTGAGGAGACTATGGCACCTTTTGCTTCGAGGACTCATGGACCGTCATGGTTCACCATGTCCCTTTCGGAGGCTGCTAAGAGTAAAGAGATCCAAGATATCTGGAAAGCCTTCTTGCTCCCAAGACTAATCTCCTCAAGAATCACCCCAACCAAGAACCAAATCCTTCTCTTTGCCTATCAACCCAATTTCGTTTCAAGACAATTCGGTTTATGTCAATTAATTCCTGAACCCCTTTTTCAAACCCAAAGCGCTATTACCTCCGGTCGAACTTTCAAGGCCGTAGAAGCCGCAGCAGAACAATATCAAGAGTTTGCCCATCAATTAATTTCTTTTGAACCAACCCATTTTTCATCAAAGGGTTTTCTGGATTGGTGGACTAAATTCTACCGCCTTATATGTTTGATACTCACTATCCAAAAGAAACTAATCAGTATTCGATGTGTGTGTACACAAAAGAAAGGTATGTTCACTCATGCTCAAGAGATTAAGGCTTTTCGTAATTACTTCAAACTACTTATGATCCCACGCGCAAACCACCGTGATATCGAAAGGCCCCAAACCTTGAAGGAAAAATTTAAAGAAAAGTCTCTAAGTTCGACTTCCTTCGTGGTTGTCACTGAGGATAGGTATAGGTTGGCACTAAATGCATCCACCTAAGTTTCCCAAACTACCTACCTTAACCGGCTCGCTTGGTTTCCATACCCTTGGTGGTTAACTTGCAAAGAGATTTTCAAGTATCAATCTCAAAAGAAACTAAAGCCATCCGAGACCGTGACATGGGCTCGACATCGACTCCATAATTTCCTGTGGCATCTTCATGACCTTTCTTCCATGTCGATTCTTTCGAATGAAGGCGCAGTGTAATGCTCGGGAAATCCCCAAATAATTTTACTTTCTTTATTTTAACATTTCGCCTTAATTGTTTCGATTTTCAGCCATCAAAATAAAGACTGCTAGGTCAAGACCAAGGAAGGCAGAGTTCCCAAAGAAACCATCAAGCTGATGACAATGCGCCCAAGCAATTTCAAAATTACTCCCAACAACAAGAACAACCACCATCGCTCCAACTCCAACAACTGCTCCAACTTCAAAGGTAATCGCTTTATTCTCGTATTTCAATGGACTTGAATTTATGATTGAAGTCTAACTCATGTTTGCACCATTTCAGACTAGTAAACTCCCACCAACCACTCCAAAGAAGCGAAAGCCTAGTACCAGTGGGAAGACTCTCAAGGTTGGGGAAAGTTCACCAACGGCTTTGAGAAAGAAGCAAAAGAAAGACGTTTCAAAGGATACTAAAGTCTCTGGACTCGATTCCAGGGATGTTGCTCCCTTACCAAAATCCAAAAATCCACCTTCGACCTCCAACGTAATGTTGGAACATATAGACAACAATATCTCTTCAGACAATCCATAGGTGAATTGAATTCGAATTTTTTAACAAAGCTAGTTATTCGTACCTTAGTGCAAGTTTTAATCTCTCCTTGTTTGTGTAGGATAATTCAACTCCAATCCCGACCACTTCGACTCCTCCATCCAAAGCAACCGCCCAATCCATTCTTCTCCGCACGGGATTCAAGTAATCTGCGTAACAAAGGATCCTCCAATATGGCGGTTTTGACTGGGCCCCGAGCAACCAGATGATCAAGGCACCTCACCCTCTCAAGGATACAATCGAAACAACACTTGAAGATGCTACGTATGCCTCCAAACTTCTCATCCAAAATCTCCTCTCAAGATTCCTCAAGAAAGTGAAAAGTCACCCAAGTTGAAGAGGAAAAGGCTTGCCTTCTCAAGAGAGCGAAGATTCTAGTGAGGGAGGATCCGAGGACGAAAGAGTAGAAGAGGCTCAAGGTGATTCGAGTGAAGGAACGGAGTCCAAGCTCACAAGAATGAAAACGATGACATCAAGTAGTGGACCCGTTGGTGATGAAGAAGATGAGGAGGAAGAAAATAATGAAGGTGATGGTGTTCCTACCAACTAACCATGGAAGTCGAAATGGATGTTACTCCATTGCGTATGGAACTTCCTAAGCCCTCTCAACGCCAAACACCAAGAAGTGTTAGCCCTCTTAAACGAAACGACCCTATTGGGTATATGAAGGCTAACCTGCTCGTAGAGATACTCCTTCCTAAGGTGGTGCCGGTTCGACCACCGATTCAACGCCTTCGATGATAGGGTTGTACTTCTTCACAAGATTAGAAGACAATCCTTGATGTGGATCTATTCGAAGTACTCAAGAAAGATAGTACAACCTGCTTTATTATGAAGAGACTTCTTAATCAAGTCGACCTCACCAACTGCTCCCTCGAAGTTAGCACCATTCTATTCGAACTTCAATCTTTGATAGACAATGACCGGGTGTTTCCTCCAAGATGAATCGCTACCAATAAGGTTCAAGAGAAGCGAGTGCAATGGACGCCGCTATGAGCATGCTTCAAGCTTAAAGAAGTTGAAGAGCACGCCTTGCATATCAAGCAAGCTAAAGCTGATTATGAGCTTCAAGCTCAATCCATTCTTCTCTGGGAGAAACAGATTCAAGAACTTCAAAATAAAATTAAGGAGGCCCAACAGCAACAGATGGCATATGAAACCAACACTTTTGGCAATCAATTTGAAGAGCTCCTTAATAAAGGACTTGCAGAGACGGAAGCAGCTGAGCAATTTAAGGGTGAAGTCGCTATCCTAGAAGGAGCCAAGCGCTTCACTCAACAAAGGCTTGAGTCTTTCGGAGTATTTTCGATCGATTAAGGAACAATACTCATTTCTAAAGATTGTCTGCTTATTTTGCTTGAATATTAATTTGACTTTAATCAGAATCCCCAAACAATGCCATTTTGGCAATTTTAATTTACCATTTTGGCATATCTTCACTATGTTTCGATTACGCTATTATTATTCGAATATCCTGCAGGCGTGGCTTATATTTCTTTAAATATTTCCCATTAACCCTTAAGATTCGTTTATTATCATTTACTTCTTCAATCTCATATGCATTGTTTGAAAATGTTTTTACTATTCGAAAAGGTCCTTCCCAATGAGGTGACCATTTACCTAATGCTTTATTCTTCTTGTCCATGGGCAATATAACTTTCCAAACTAAGTCATTAGTATCAATGTTTTACCTTTCACCCTTTTGTTATATGCCCTGGCTACTCTTTCCTTTTGCCTCATCAGGATTTCCAATGCATGCAATCTAACTTCATCCAACTCAACTAACTCATTCATCATCATTTCCCAATATAAAGATGATGGGATTTCATTTTGTCTTTGAATTCGAACTGATTGTAGATGAATTTCTACCGTAAGACGCATCATGACCAAATGTTAGTTGGAAAGGTGTGGTGTTAGTAGCTTCTTTAGGAGATGTTCTACAGACCCATAGTATTTGGTCTAAAGTCTTATGTCAATTTCTTGGTTTTTTACCAACATGTTTCTTTATCAAACCTATTATTACTTTATTGACTGTTTCGACCTGACCATCTGCTTGAGCATAGTATGATGTTGATGTTAGCAATTTAAACCCCATTTCTTGGGCAAATTCTTGCATCTTTTTATCGGTAAACACAGAACCTTGGTCTGTGGTGATGCTCTCTGGCAATCCGAACCTATAGATAATTTGTTTCTGTATGAATTCAATAATAGTCTCTTGATCTACAGCTATTAACGGTATTGCTTCGATCCACTTGGTAAAGTAGTCTATTCCTACCAAGATATATTTCTGACCTTTAGATGAAGCAGGATTGATTTCTCCTATTAAATCTAATGCCCATCCTCTAAAGGGCCATGGTTTAATGATCGAATGCAACTCACTTGCAGGAGCATGTTGAATCCCTGCATGTTTCTGGCATTCTTCACACCCTTTAGCAAAATCTATACAATCTTTGAGCATACTGGGCACAAGACATCCCATATCGAAATAGCAACCATTTCATTTTATGGCCTGCTTGATGTGCCCCACATGCCCCATTGTGGACTTCTGATAATGCTAAATATGCCTCACTTTCTCCTAAGCATTTAAGTAATACGCCTTCTTGGGTCTTTTTGAACAATTCATTTCCCATAAGGACATATGATAATGCTCTATATTTTATTTTTCTGACAACATTTAATGTTGGATTTTCTAAGTATGCTACTAATGGACTTCGCTAATCTGTATCTGATAAGGTATTTATGGCTAATACTCAATCCATCTTTATCACCACAACCTAATTTAATATTTCTAAATCGATGGTATGAGTCTAGTAGCCATAACCCTACCTCTTATTTCGACCAAATCCTCAAAGTTTTGGCGAACTTTATACCCTGAAGCCAATTGTGCTAAGTCATTTGCTTCTTGATTTTCTATTCTGGGTATATGTTGAATATCCATGTATTCGAATTTCTTGAGTAGCCTATTAACTATGACAAAGTATGTCATTAGATTTTCCTTTATGCATTTATATTCCTTTGTTATCTGCTTGACCACTAACTCTGAATCACCTTTAATTTCGACTCTAGTTGCCCCCAATTCCAACAAAGCTTCAAGTCCAACAATGAGCGCTTCAGATTCAAATTGTTCGAGCAACGAGGACCATCTAACTTATACTTGAATTTTGTTGGAATTCCTTCAGGAGAAATTATGAGAACTCCAACACCACTACCCTCCTTGTGGGTCTAACCATCAAGTATAATTTCCAAGGTTGCATTTCGACGTAACCCATGACAGGTTTTCACCAAAGGATGGTCCACAATGAAATCGAATTACTTGACCTTTCACACTCTTAAAGGCATGAAAGTCAACGAATATTCTCACAAGGCCAAAGCCCATTTACCAACTCGCTATGCATTATTGGTTTCGAGAGCATGTGTTTGATAACATTGAAATGAGATGAAACATACACATCAACAGTTTTATATAATACTTAAGTTTCATACAAGAAAAGTATAAACAAAGACACAACTTTTCTATATTACTATATCTAGTTTCGCATCATTCAACACCCTACTTAAATAATATATGGCTCTTTCGATGCCATTACTATATTCTTGTGCTAACATACTACCTATAGTAAATTCGTATGATATATACAATCTCATGGGCTTTCCCAAGAAGATGGAGACAAGATAGAGGTCGAGAGATATCTTTGATCCGTCAAAGGCCTCCGATGTGCTTCGCCCACCAAGGCTTGGCCTTGCTTTAAGCGAAGTAGTGGAGAGAAAGCTTGAGTCCTTCCACTTATATTCGAAATGAATCTTCTGAGAAAGTTAATCTTCCCCAACAGAGATTGCAGCTCCCTTTTCGATGTGGGTGCTTTAGTCTCCATGATGGCTTTGGTCTTATTCTAGTTGATTTCTATTCCTTTCTTATGAACCACAAAGCCCAGGAAATCTCCAGCCTACACAAAAAATGCACATTTAAGGGGGTTCATTTTTAAGCCATGTTTTCTCATTCTTTCGAATGATTTGCTCAAATGACGCAAATGAGTTTTTGCAGATATAGATTTGATGACTATATCATCAATATACACCTGCATAAATGTCTCAATAAAATCATGGAAGATCGAATTCATTGCCCTCTGGTAAGTTGCCCCTGCATTTTTTAAACCAAAAGGCATCACTATCCATTCATAGGTACCTAAGGCTCCTGGGCAACGAAATGCTGTCTTAGCAACATCTTCCTCAGCAATAAAAATCTGATTATAACCAAAATATCCATCTAGCATACTTAGGTATTCGAATCCTGCAGCAGAATCTATCAACATTTCTGCCACAGGCATAAAGTATTGATCTTTGGGGGTTGCAGTATTTAAATCTCTAAAGTCTATGCATATTCTCAGAGAACCATTTTTCTTAATAACAGGTACTATATTTGCTAACCATTCGACATACCTTGTGGTTCTGATGAATTTGCAACGCAGCAACCTTTCGACCTCAGCTTTGATCTTTGTGAGCATCGCGCCGAATCTCCGGGAGTTTGCTTGATGGGCTTCGCCATCCTTAATTGGAAGTCCTGCTCCACTAACTCTCTTCAAACCAGCATTTCATAGTCCCACGCAGCAATCTTTGTTTTTCCCGAGGACTTCGATCACCTCTTGCTTAAAGCTCATGAGTTTCGTGCTTATGTAGGTTATTCTTTTGTGTTGTCATCCCCAAATTCACCTCTTCGAGCGGATCCTACAACATTTTGGCACCCGAGTTTGTAGGATCTTTCTCAAGCCCAAGGGTTCTGTGGTCATAAATGGCATCAAGCCTTTGATCTTTTCGCTTTCTTCATAGGGTGAATCTTTCAACCATTCCCTTTCATTTCATTTACTTCAACTATATTATCTATTTCACCAAGTCGCTTCCATTCATTCTCACCATATAGGCCGAAATCCTTTCAAGAAGGAGGACTCACCATGAGCAGGATTGTCGAACTCCCACTGGTGCCTTTCAAGTGCCTTCACTCCTTCGCCTCCCTTAATTATTTTTCTATCCCAAGACATGCCATCATGGCGAAGGGTCATATAGTAGTGTGCATCTCTTGTTTCGCTCATTTCGTCACTTGGGGTACAAGGGGCTATTCGTGCTGTGTACTTGTCATAATTCCTTTTGTTGACTAAATTGATCGTTGTCATAAAGTAACTCGTCCGCTCGATATTCTCTACTATACCATCTTCTCTCCACAGAACTAACCTCTCGTGCATTGACGAAGGAACTGCCCCTACGCCATGGATCCACTCTCTTCCCAGCAGCAAGTTATAATTTGCCTTGGCTTCGATCACCATGAACATGGTGGGCCCGCCCGATCCGACGGTTAAATCCACTTGCACCACCCCCAACGCTTGACCTACTTTTACCTTCATAATTGATAGGACTATGTTGTGTGGTTTGACATCACCCTCTTGTATTCCTAACTTTTTAGCATGAATTGAGGCATTAAATTAACTACAGCGCCCATCCACTAAGACCTTGTTCACACCATGGGCTCCCCGCCTTGCTCGAATAAACAATGGCTTCAAATGATTCTTCATTGCTGGCCCGATGTTCAAGAATGTGTTCTCGCTCTTCGACCGCCGCTATCCATTACATAGTAGCACACCGTATGTGTTTCATCAAATCTATGGTATCCTCTTCCTCATGCTCTTCGATTTCGGTCTCCGTCCAAACTCGTAAGGTACAGATACCACATTGCGCTTAAATTGAGTGAGGACTCCCTCCGATTTGAAGTTATCTCACAAGATATCCTCGCCTCTTCCGACTTGGAGTGTAGTCTTCGATTCATCTCGTTGTGTTTTGAGAAGAGTCTCCACTAACTGGAGGCTTGTTTTCGTGTTGGTTGTTTATTGTTGGTTTGTTGGTACTTGACACTTCTTTATTGTCGGTCAAGCTTCTCTTTGTCTCGCCAAAGCTTCCTTTCACTTTTCGACCACTGCCTTCGCCATTGTGATCTAGACATGGGGTTTTTTCCTTTGTAATTTCTAGTCTCATTTCTTCCTCTTCGCAGTGTTAAATTGCCTCCTATACACCATGGCGTGACGTGCATTTCGCTGCCTTTCCATTTATCCTTTCCCTATTAGTTTTGACTTGCAACCACTTGTCTTGGTACTCAATAGGATTTTGAACGCCATCCTCGAGCACCTTGGGTGGGGCTATCGTGCTTGAGTATGATTACCCTCAAGTGTTGACTCATCCGACCAACCTCCTTGTGATTCCAACATGGGGCTAAGGGAATAGTTTCGAGCGCCCACCATGTTCGTCATATGTTGTCGAGCACCTTGGGCAAATCGACACTTGGTCGCCTTTGTGACAAAGAAATACTTAACTCCAACAAACTCTCCCACTCTAGGGTAGCATCCGAATAATTGGTTGTCTTGGCGCCAATTGACCCGTTCGAGCCCTTTGTTTCTCCTCGAAATCAAGAACTTGGTTGTAGATGATGATCCGGGACATAGCATCATTTCAAAGATTTCCTGTGGCACAACATGAGATAATCTTTGAGGTCGGTATCTGCAAAGATAACCATCCTCCATTTTGTATTTTTCTTTTTCAAGGTATCTTTCCATTTCCTGCATCTTAGAACAGGGTCTCTCCATATCCACCATATTGACATCTACATCTTCCCCTTTTTCGTCATCATCTCCCCATCCTGATGGTTTGACATCTTTGATTCGAATCTTTGAACTCTCTGGGCAGAGTATTTTACAAGGTAATCAAATTTCCCACTGGGTTCCCCTAAGGTATCCCAGACTTTCTTCTGAGGGATGCTACCATCTCCATCTTCCCCTTTTGTATCATCATCTCCCCATCCTGTGGGCTTGACATCTTCGATTGGGATTTTCAAACTCTCTGGAGCAGAATATTTCACCAGATAATCAAACTTCCCACTGGGTTCTCCCAAGGTATCCCATATTTCTTTTTGAGGGGATGCTGGTTTTGTGATCTTTACTCTCTCCAATTTTAGCCTTAGGCGTTTAGTAGCCTTTGTCAAATTTTGTTTCTGGTCTTCCTGGCCCTCAAGAGTTCGGATCTCTTCAAACACCATATGGCATTGTTTCGTCAAGCCTCTAGTTGTTTGTGGACGCCCTGACTCCATTGTTGACTTCGACCAACACCTTTCACTTTCAAGGCTTTCTTCTCCCAATGGAGTGGCTCTCGGTCCGCTTCCACCATATTGATTTCTCCAATGCACGAAGGCTCTGAGTAGTTGGTGTCTCCACATCTAGAGGGTCTTCATCTACTTTCATTTTTGGTTTGTCGAAATTTCAATCGCCATCCTTAATTGCATTTTGAATCAAATCTCGAAAAGAAAACACTGAGGTTTTGTGGCCTAGAAAACTATGATATTTACAAAACCTCTTTTCTTTCTTTGATCTAAAGGAGGTATTTTGACATTTGATGGCACAATTAATCGCCATCTTTGACAAGCAAGTCGAAAATCTCATCACACTTTGTCACGTCAAGGTATATACCTTCTTTGGGAATTTATCACTTTTTCATTTTCAACAATTTCTTTCCTTTGTGGGAACTAATAGTTTACAGTGAGTAAGGTGGAGCCTGCTTTAATTCAAGAGATCTATTTCGACCTCTTCAATTCGTGATAGTCTTCGACTCCCGCTTCGACATAGGAAATTCTTTCCTTCTTATTACTTTTGAAAGCCCCGGCCTTTTCGGCCTTTAGTCTTCGACATGTCGAACCCTATCTCGCTAACCGAGCCATATCCTCAAATATTGTGTGTCTAATTTCTTTCGAATAGAATAGTCCAGCCACCAGCCATTTCGACTAACTCATGTTCGTGAACCACGTGAAACATCTAGATTTCAAGAGTCTAAACCTATTTAAGTACTCATCTATGGGTACAAGAAACTTCCTCTTAACACTTGCTAGTTCCTTTAGACTTATCTTGGATTGTCCCATATAGAATTGTTCATGGAATAACCTCTAAGAGGGTCCAGTGTCTATGGATCCAGAGGCAAAGTGGTAAACCATGTGAAAGCATTTTAGTGAGGGAACTTGGGAAATATTTAATCCTAAGGTTCTCATTAGTTGCTATGTCTCCCGATATCCGCTATATGTTCGACTGCTGATTCATTGGTATCTCCAAAGAAACTTTGTAAACTTAGGGATCTTGTATCCCTGGCAAATCAAGATGCATTACATAATCTTAGGAGAGGCATAAGAATAGATGGGTCATAATCCTCTATCATGGTGGTTAGGTTATTTTCGCCAAGATATTGTCATTTCGAATTCTATGGACAATCGCATCTTGGTTTCACCCACCATGACAACTCCTCTAGGTTGTTCTTCTCAAACACTGGGCTTCTAATCTTTCGACCCTTGCCCTCGGTTTCATCATTCCCTTGTGGTTCCTCTCGAATCACTGGGGCATCTAATCTTTCGACCCTTGCTAGTGGTTCTATCAATCCCCTTTGTGGTTCTTCTCGAATCACTAGGGCAGCTACCCTTTGTGCCATTGCCCCCAAATTAACCCCCTCTCTGGCTGGCCTATAAGGTGGGTCATCAGCAACTTGTTCGATGATAAGTATGTTCGCTCGAACCAATGCCCTGGTTCTCGCCACGCCTCAAGTGAGCGAAGAAATCTGCTATTCGACTCATACTACCTGCGTTTTCTCTGTTTGTCACAGTTACATTTTATACTATTGGGGCAAATATTTCTTGCATAGTTTGCGCTAACACTCCTATCATATTATGGTTACTATCATTCATTAACTGCCTAAAAGCTACCTGATTTTCTGTGGTTAGGATAGGCAATGCACTATAACCTACTGACCCTTGGTTATTTGTCATGAATTGATTAGCCCCAGAACCAGACCCTAATTGTGGTGACGTGTTCGAAGTCGAAGTTTGTAAACCTGCCATAAAAGATGTTGGCATCCCATAAGGGGGATTTCTGGGTCTATTGCTATCGATACTGGGTGGTCTAGTTGGTGGTGGGGTAGCGAAATGGGTTTGTACCCCACTTTGTGGGATAGATCCCCCAAGATAACCAGTGGTCCCTCGTATTTCTAGGGTCGAATTGTTTGTTGACATGCCACTTGTTCTGCTCGTGGCCATATTACTAGTCAAGATGCAATCGATCGTGCATTCAAGGGATCGCTACCGACGCTCCCGCCGAAATAGACGCATTAGTGCCTGCTCCATGGGGCTTGTTCCCTTGTTGATTGTTTGGATTAGACATCCTATTATTTCGTTTTCTTCTGGGTAAGGGTTGGTTACTATTAGTTATCCTACCACTCCTAAGGTTCATATACCAATGAACTTTGTTTACTCAGAAAGAATTTTTATAATAATTATGTCTTATAATCCTTATTTTATTTTAATTTGTAACGACCAATGACTGTCCCACTGGGCGTGCCAATATGTTCACAGTGATTTCTATTGAAACAACCGCTAGTCCTCCAAACTATCGAATAAGCTTTATGATTGTTATTCAATTCCTCTGGTAACTTGCAGGATCGACTAGATTGATCCTATGGGGTATTGGTCGTTTGGATAGGATTAATAACAAAATAAGTGTTCATGTTTAAGACTTGTATTTAAAGTGTTTTATATATATATCCAAAGTATTTCGATCACAATGCTAAATAACTTAATGACATGATCAAGTAAAATAACATAAAACTGATTTGAACAAGTAAACGCATAAAGGTTCGATTTGCAAAGAAATGTATAAATGTAGGAAAACGTAAATGGTTTTTAAAGGTAAAAGACTTTTAATGTAAAAGCATGAATATAAAAGCATGAAATGTAAAAGACAAGAATGTAAAAGATTTTCTGGAAAGTAAGAACGTTAATGTAAAGAGTTTCTGAAATGTAAAAGACTTTGAAATAAAAGAAACACTTAAATGCAAGGAAAAGTTAAATGACTTTGAATGTAAAGAATTTAAAAGACATTGATGCAAAGATAAAGGATAAACTGGAAAGATAAAGATGTTTACTGAATAATAAAAGTTTTGTGCAATCATACGTATATCATTCGAGCATTCATTTCCTAGCCATGTGGTATTTTGAATGTTTATCAATTTTTGTACAATAGATATGACACACGAAATCCTAACACTAAGACTTCTATTTATACTACTCGACCACAACGGTCTCGACTTATGAGATCTTGCCACGCTCGTAACATGCGAACATCGGCTTCTTGCTTCCACGCCTTCGAACCGCTCCAACAGATATTTCCTAACTTCCAATTATCCCGCCGCATTTGAATTTCAAATGCTTTGGCCACTTCTTCAACTCACTTCTCATACAATCCTACTACCACTCAAGCTTCCTTTATATGTATCATCATAATTGTCGCTCAAGCTCCAAGTTTCAAGACGTCCATTCAAGAGCCAATTTTTCATTCCGAATCGTGACATTCACTTTGTTCCACGAACACTGACATCATTTTGTTTCGAGCTCAATGATTCCATTTCGAATCATATATATCAAAATCTTCAGCCAACACACATGCATAACATAGTCGTGTCTCATGGAGTCGGTTATGTTTATGTTTGAGTTGTATGGCATTGGTTTTTTAATTGATGAATGATGTTGAATTGCGATGGTATATGATGCTTTGTGTTGATGCGAGTATAATAATTATGTGGCGAAGTTAAAGTGTTAATTTATACACTAAATGCTAATTTAAAGTATGTAAGCTTTTAATATATGTTGATATACTCCATTTAACTTATATCATCTATAATTCCAAAACTATTTATATATTCTATCATGCTTTTAATTATATGTTTTGGAGTATCTCACCCTTTACTTGTTTGCTGCTCATATATTGGTAACGCAGTGTGATCCCGAGGATGATGAGGATTGGCTCGAGTCTCTTTATTTTGAGTCGCTTTGCTCTGGTCGTAGTAACACTCGGGATTTGGGTGACGTTATTATTTTGATAGGATAGTTTATATATATACTATCTTATGATGTTATAACTTTATGTATTGATGATAACATGATGTTATGTATATTTTGTGAACACATTCACTGTGTTGTGAATAGTCATATGTGTATATGATGAATTATGATATGAATCGGGATATCCGACTTTTGATGTTTGTGATGTGTATATGATGAATTGTGATATGAATCGGTGCATTATAATGCAAATTGATGAAAATGCGAATATGTGATGCCTCAATTTTGTTGAAAGGAATTTTGAAACTCTGATTTTATTAATAATTACGAGGGGTAGAATTGGTGTGTTACATTAGTGGTATCCGAGCAGGTCGGTATGTTCGGCCAAGTTGTTGAGTTTGTTGTTGTCTAACAATCAAGTATTGTTATTTGTTGATTCTAATCCTTGTTTTGTTGTGAGCAAAAGTTGTTATGGCTGGAAGAAATGCTGGGAGGAATGATGAGGCTCTTGCTGCTGCTATGCAGGAAATAGCTCAAGCTTTCCAACACCACCGACGACGAGAATGCCGGATCTCGTAGTTCACGACCTTCCAAAGAGAGAACTCTACTTTCCAAGGAAAGTATGATCCTCAAGGTGCTCTAACTTGGTTGAAGGAGATGAAGGAATCTTCCGTGTGATGGATTGCACTTTGTGCGTAAAACTGCTATGGTACTCATAAGTTAAGTGAAGAAGCCGATGACCTGGGTTGACACCCGCCGAGGCTTGAGGTTGCCGTGAGGAAGTGACGTGAAGTTTTCCGTAGGTAATTTTGAGGAAGTATTACCCGAGGATGTTCGGGAAAGAAGGAGATAAAGTTCCTTGAGTCAAACAAGGGAATATGTCTATCACCGATTATGCCGCTAAGTTTACCGAAATGCTAAGTTCTATCCTCAAGATGATGGAGAGGGTGCCGAGTTTTCTAAGTGCATTAAATTTGAGAATGGCTTGCGTCCTGAGATTAAGAAAGCGATTGGTTATCAGAAAATCTGTGTCTTTGCGAATTTGATTGATATCTGTAGAATCTTCGAGGAAGATAGTAATGCACACTATAAGATTATGTCTGATAAGAGGAACAAGGGTCAGTAGAGCCGTGGGAAACCTTATGATATTCCAACTGTGTGGGAAATGTAAAGCGCTTCAAGGGCTGGAGGACTAGTGGGGGAGATGCTCCTGCTAGCATTGTTTGTTACAAGTGTGGGAAACCTGGCAACAAAAGTAATGTTTGTCAAAGTGATGTGAAGGCTAAGGAGAATGAGGTGAGATGTTTCCGATGTGGTGAAGTGGGTCATGTGACTCGTGATTGCAAGCATAAGGATGTGGTCTGTTTTTATTGTGGCGAGGGAGGTTACATTAGTCCTCAATGTAAGAATCCTAATAGGACTCAAGGAGCGGGGAAGGTGTTTGCTTTGTCGGGTGCTCCGACGGCAAACGAAGATGGTCTTGTTCGAGGTACTAGTTTCATTAATAGCATTCCTCTTATTACTATTATTGATACTGGTGCAACTCACTATTTTATTGCCGCTGATTGTGTTAAGAGATTGGGTCTCACTTTGTCATCTCTAGATAGAGATATGGTGGTGGAAGTTCCGGCTAAGGGAACGGTTACTACTTCTTTCGTGTGTGCAAATTGCCCTTTATCAATCTTTGATAGAGACTTTATGGTGGATCTTATTTGTTTACCGCTTGTTGGGTTGGACGTGGTTTTGGGTATGGATTGGTTGAAAGCTAACTATGTCCATATCAATTTCTATGACAACACTGTGAAATTTTCTTCCTTAGTGGAAGAAGATCAAACTATGTTGATGTCGACGAAACAATTGAATGAGTTCATGAAAGATGAAGCATTGGTTTTCTTGTTGATGGCGACTCTTTCTGTGGAGATTCAATCTGTGATTGCAAACTTTCCGGTGGTGTGCGACTTTCCCGAAGTATTTCCTAATGAGATTCCTAGTGCAGCTCCAGAAAGAGAAGTTGAATTTTCTGTGGATCTTGTCCCTGGTACCAGACCTATCTCTATGGCGCCATACAGGATGTCCGCATCTGAGTTAGCAGAATTGAAGAGCCAATTAGAAGATTTGCTCGAGAAGAAGTTTGTTAGACCAAGTGTGTCACCATGGGGAGCTCTTGGGTTATTGGTAAAGAAGAAAGACGGTAGCATGAGATTTGTATTGATTATCGTCAGTTGAATAAAGTGACTATCAACAATAGGTATCCACTTCCTAGGATTGATGATTTGATTGGTGCTCGCATGTTTAGCAAGATTGATTTGAGATCGAGTTACCATCAAATAAGGGTGAAAGAAGAAGATGTTCAGAAAACTGCTTTCAGGACGAGGTATGGACATTACGAGTATTCGGTGATGCCTTTCGGTGTCACTAATGCACCAGGAGTATTCATGGAGTACATGAACCGTATTTTCCATCCTTACTTGGATCGTTTCGTGGTTGTGTTTATTGATGATATTCTGGTTTATTCTAAATCGGAAGAAGAGCACGCAGAACATTTACGCATTGTGTTAGAAGTTCTGAAGGAGAAGAAGCTTTATGATAAGTTGTCAAAGTGCGAGTTCTGGTTAAGTGAAGTGAGCTTTTTGGGGCATGTCATTTCTGGTGATGGCATTGCGGTTGATCCTTCTAAAGTTTATGTTGTGTTAAGATGAGAAACTCCTAAGTCTGTTACTAAGATTAGAAGTTTCTAAGGTTTGGCTGGTTACTACAGGAGGTTTATTGAAGTTTTTTCTAAGTTGGCACTTCCTTTGACAAAGTTAACTTGTAAGGGAGCTGCTTTTATGTGGGATGTCAAGTGTGAAGAAAGTTTTGTTGAATTGAAGAAAAGGTTAACAACGGCGCCGATTTTGATTCTACCTAATCCTGAAGAACCGTTTGTTGTTTATTGTGATGCTTCTAAGATGGGTTTAGGTGGTGTGCTTATGCAAAATGGCAAAGTGGTTGCTTATGCTTCTAGGCAATTGAAGATTCATGAGAAGAACTATCCTACTCACGATTTGGAACTCATGCGTTGTTTTTGTGCTTAAGATTTGGAGGCATTATCTTTATGGTTCTAGATTTTAAGTATTTAGTGACCATAAAAGCTTGAAATATTTGTTTGATCAAAAAGAGCTTAATATGAGGCAAAGGCGGTGGCTTGAATTGTTGAAAGATTATGATTTCGGATTGAATTACCATCCTGATAAAGCGAATGTGGTGGCCGATGCTTTAAGTCGAAAGACTTTGCATATGTCACTTTTGATGGTGAAAGAGTTGGAAATGCTTGAACAATTTAGAGATATGAGTATTGTGATAGAAGTGACGCCGAAGAGTGTTATCTTGGGAATGTTGAAGATCAATAATGATTTCCTTGATAGCATTAGGGAAGCTCAGAAGCTTGATGTAAAACTTGTTGATTTGTTGGTTGGTATTGGACAAACTGAAAGTGAAGATTTCAAGTTGGATGCTCAGGGTGTTTTGAGGTTCCGACATAGGATTTGTATTCCCAATGATGTTGATTTAAAGAGAATGATATTGGAAGAAAGTCATAGAAGCAATTTGAGTATTCATCCCGGAGCGACCAAAATGTATCAAGATTAAGGAAACTATTTTGGTGGTCGGGCATGAAAAGAGAGGTGGCCCAGTTTGTTTATGCTTGTTTGACTTGTCAGAAGTCTAAAGTGGAGCATTAGAAACCTGCAAGGTTGATTCAACCGTTAGAGATCCCGGAATGGAAATGGGATAGCATTTCTATGGATTTCGTAACGGGGTTACCAAATACACCAAGAGGACACGATGCAATTTGGGTGATTGTTGATAGGCTTACAAAGTCGACTCACTTTATTCCTATTAACATCACTTATCCCGTATTGAAGTTGGCGGAGATTTATACGCATGTGATTGTTAGGTTACATGGTATTCCTTTGTGTTTCGAATAGAGATCCGAGGTTCACTTCTAAATTCTGGGAAAGCATGCAAGAGGCCTTGGGTTCTAAGTTGAGGTTGAGTTCGGCCTATCATCCTCAAACTGATGGTCAGACGGAAAGGACGATTCAATCGTTGGAAGACTTGTTACGAGCATGTATTCTTGAACATGGTGGTTCATGGGATACATATCTTCCTTTGATTGAGTTTACTTATAATAACAGTTTTCATGCTAGTATTGGAATGGCACCATTTGAGGCGTTGTATGGTCGGAGGTGTAGAACTAAGGTGTTGGCACGAGTCGGGTGAAAGTGTGGTGCTTGGACCCGAATTGGTTAGAGAAACTACCGAGGCAGTGAAGATGATTAGAGAAAAGATGAGAATTTCCCAAAGTCGACAAAAGAGTTATCATGATAAAAGGAGGAAAGACTTAGAATTTCAAGAGGGTGATCATGTGTTTTTGAGAGTTACTCCTAGAACCGCGCATGAGCATTGAAGTCGAAGAAGCTAACCTCGCTTTATTGGTCCTTACCAAATTACTAGTAAAGTGGGAAAAGTGGTTTATAGGTGGCGCTATCGCCAAATCTTTCGAATTTGCACGATGTATTCCATGTGTCGCAACTTCGGAAGTATGTTCCGGATTCTTCGCATGTGATTGAGATGGATGATATTCAGGTTCGAGAAAATCTTACGGTGGAAACGATCCCTTTGAGGATTGAGGATCGTGAGATAAAGTATCTTCGTGGCAAAGAGATTTCATTGGTCAAAGTGGTTTGGATAGGAGCAGCTGGTGAAAGCGCGACGTGGGAGTTAGAAAGTAAGATGCGGGATTCCTATCCCGAGATTTTCGAGTCAGGTAATTTCGAGGACGAAACTTTTTAAGTGGGGGAGAGATGTAACGCCTGCTTTATTTAATATTCTATTATATTAATAGTTTTGAATTACCGTTTGACGATTGTTTTGGCAACGAGAATAATCATATTAATTGATATATCTATTAAATATATTTGGCGACGTTCGGTTCGGTTCAGTAAAATATTATTCTGACCGATATTTAATTCCCCGGAATTATTTTAATTAATTGAATTAATGATATAATTAGATGTTATTAGTGTTTTAAGAATAAATAGGGGTGTGGGGAGAAATTTGATACAATTGGGTTTTTCACCCTTGGCTAGTAAGACAACCATCCTATAGAAACACTTTCTTCATTTTTTTTCCAACATAACACCAAAAACACCAAAAATAGAAACTTGGAAGAAAGAGTTAGGGTTTTGGTAGAAGAAGAAGAAGAGCAAGAGGAGAGCAAGGTTGGGTTTGTAGGATCATCAAGAACCATCAAAGCTTTCAAGGTAAGGGGTTTGATTTCCATCTCATATAGTTAGGGTTTGATAGTTATAGTTTGGATTGGGGAAAAACTGATAGTTGGTTTATAGGGTTTGGTTAGTTGATTGTTGAAATAGTTTAGAAAAGTTGGATAAGGAGTAGGGATTTTGGGTGTGTTGTTACTAGTATAGTAGAATATGAAGTTATAGAATGGAAATGGAAAATAAACTATAACAGTAAAACTAGAAAACCAAAAAAAGCCAGAACTGCAAGGAAGAAGACGAAAGGAATTCGTGGAGGGAGGGTGAAGGGGGAGGCGCCCACCTCAGGGTGTGGGGCGACCGTCCCCCACTGTGAGGCCCCCGCCTCCTTCCTTAAAACAAATTAAGGGACGCAGGAAATGAAAAACCTGTTTTTTTCTATTTCTGTAAATAAGTTTTTCTGCAGAAACAATTTCCTGCATAATTTTATGAATGGCTTCTGTTTCTTTAAGTTTTCCCATTTTCACCTAGTAATACTTTATATTAATAAAATATAACTAGGACATAAGTTATCCGATTAAATTTAGAACCCGATTATGTTTCGATTTTCCGATTTTGGTAAATTCGACGGCGGAGCAAGTCGCTCCGAATTCAACGAAACTTGACGTGCTAGCTAAGTTCGACGTGTAGAACATAGTGGTGAGGTTAGTTTTTCGAAATTACGAGTTTTTATGAAACGATCCAAAATAGGTCGAATTACGGTTAAATTGAATCGGATTGCGGTTTAGTCGATTTAAGACCAGGATGGACAATCCGATTTCAATGTTGATAATTATGATTAATGCCGGTTATTAAGAATGGATTTCGCGACGATTATTGGTGTTTTGACTATTTTTCCGTTTTTTAGAATTTGGTGAATTAATTGATAATGATGTTTGCGACGGTGTATTTATTAATGAATACTTGTTGTTATGCGATGTGATGATTTTATGTCAATTTTGATGAGCGATGACGATGTATTGTTGTGTTGTCTTTGTTATTGATTGGCGACGAGGGCTTTTATGCCAAGCGACAATAGGCTTTATGCCAAGTGTTCCTAATTATGGACAAAGCGACGGGTACCACATGCATAACATAGTCGTGTCTCATGGAGTCGGTTATGTTTATGTTTGAGTTGTATGGCGTTGGGTTTTTAATTGATGGATGTTGTTGAATTGCGATGGTATATGATGCTTTGTGTTGATGCGAGTATAATAATTATGTGGCGAAGTTAAAGTGTTAATTTATACACTAAATGCTAATTTAAAATATGTAAGCTTTTAATATATGTTGATATACTCCATTTAACTTATATCATCTATAATTCCAAAACTATTTATATATTCTATCATGCTTTTAATTATATGTCTTCGAGTATCTCACCCTTTACTTGTTTCGTCGTTGCCTATATATTGGTAACGTGCAGGTGATCCCCGAGGATGATGAGGATTAGCTCGAGTCTCTTTATTTTGAGTCGCTCTGCTCTGGTCGTAGTAACACTCGGGATTTGGGCGACGTTATTATTTTGATAGGATAGTTTATATATATACTATCTTATGATGTTATAACTTTATGTATTGATGATAACATGATGTTATGTATATTTTGTGAACACATCCGCTGTGTTGTGAATAGTCATATGTGTATATGATGAATTATGATATGAATCGGTATATCCGACTTTTGATGTTTGTGATGTGCATTATAATGCAAATTGATGAAAATGCGAATATGTGATGCCTCAATTTTGGTGAAAGGAATTTTGAAACTCTGATTTTATTAATAATTACGAGGGGTATAATTGGGGTGTTACAGCGTCGGCTTCCCCGACAACTTCAGTCGTCGCGTACAAATCCACCTAGCGAAACACCTCCCCCAAATTATTCACGAACTCTGATGCTCGGTTCCATACATCAGGGGACGCCCAAACTAGAGGATCATCCTTGTTGGTCTCATCGACCTCAGGCATGGGCGAACTCTCTTCGACTTCAGGCTCGGGCGGGCTCTCATTGATCAACTCCATCGAATTACTCTGCTCCGCAGAGGTAAATGCAGAAGGACTTTGCCCGAAACCCTCGAGATCCTCTCGAATGTCCTCATCAACACTTGCCATGATACCTGAAAAGTAGATAAGATAGGTGAGCTCGACATATACGTCAAATCCACCCTTCCACCACTATTCAAGTGAAAGGGCTTGGACGAGCAAGAATCATATCCTCGGTCCAAATCCCTCACTCGACAGGAAACACTCAGATCTAGACTATCTGAATTTGAACCACCACTACAAACAGATCCTTCCCAAGAGGATGTCACGTCGTCGAGTAGAGCCATCCAACTTGTCTCACCGAGAACTATGTTTGTCATGTCCCCTCTGCTCGACATAACAGCTAGTTTCAAGCATTCAATGTGCAATCTGACGAAGTCAACTCGGATAGCTATATTCGCGGATCCATATATCTAGGCCCAAATATAGCAACCAATGAGAATCCTCCTAAGATCATTATATAAACCCTCATATCTTTGAGGGCAAGGTATCACTTTTGGACTCTAAAATCCTAATGCTCAATATACTCACCTTAAACATTTGTTTACTTTAGCATCAGAGTGCCTTGCAGGTACACCACCCCATTCTTCTTCATCAACATTGTTCGAATGAAAATCAACTTACTCCGACCGTCTCCAATTCTGATGAACCGATCAAATCACTTAAAAATAAATTTAATCGGTACGAACTTAAATATTTTGCAAATTTTAAACTTTAGGCGAGACTTACAAATATTTTGAAGGGCAAACATTTACGGGAGTGACACTTATTTTTTGGCAACTTACAAAAAATTAGACTTGCATGTCTACTATACGTGTTTTTATTGGACGGATCTAAATACAGTTGGCACGTAGGTTTGTCATCCCTATAAAGTATTGTAAAAATATATTATTAATAAATTTTTAGGAAAATATTTAATTTTATAATTTTAATATTTCAAGTAAAGACATTAAAAAATTATTCCATAAATAATTTATTATTATAGATTTTTTAAGCATTTATATTAACATTATTTAAATATAATATAATTTAAACATTAAATAAATATTTTTTTATTTATTAGATATGAAATAAAAATATATTACATTAAATATTTTCTTATTGCCATTCAATTATTGCCTCTAAATTTCTTACTGTCATTCCATTAATATTTTTCTATTTCCATTCAATTGTCAATTATTGCCTTTAAATTTCTTACTGTCATTCCATTAATATTTTTCTATTTCCATTCAATTGTTGTCTTACTTACAAAATAATATAGACTTTGATGATAGGAATTGAATGGTAAGCTTCTTATCATTATAGATTAATCTCAAACTTTATATGTATGATCTATATAACGATATATTTCAATTTAACGGTTGATTTTAAAAAATATTAATCCGAAGTGACATTTTTGAGCGAGTGTAACTCATGGTGTAACTCTTCGGGTGTAATTTGATCTCTCCTATATATATATATATATATATATATATATATATATATATATATATATATATATATATATATATATATATATATTTTGTTCGTGCATAAAATCTACTGTCTGGGCTAGGAGCGATAAAAAGAGACCGAGATGGGCCTACTAGTTGTTAACCGAGCAATACGTCAGTGGAATCTCTGGATTAGAGTCGAATATTATAATCAGACACGCTAGATATATTCTCGCACCCTAGCTATGATGGTCGGGTAGTGTCAGGTCAGGTTGGTCGCAGTCACAGAATCCATTAGAGAGCGGTTACAAGCGTTACAATACTTATGGGACGGTTACGGACGTTACAAGTCATTAAGTAATCGGTTACGAACATTATAATATAGCATTAAAACCCATCAGACCAAGGACTTGACTGTATAAGAAGTCCTTGGGGGTTGGTACAAGGGAGGGAACCCGAGAACTTCTCTCTGTATCTCTCATAGTCTCCCCCTACTATATACCCAAGAGAGGCATCATTCATCTTATCTAAGGGCTCCATACTGAGGGGTAAGCTAGACTCATAGCTTGGAAGCCAAGTAACCTCACTTGAGCCTCCGAATCCATTAATATCCTAAATATAGTTTTCTAGCGAGAACTTATATATATATATATATATATATATATGAGAGATCAAATTACACCCGAAGAATTACACCATATGTTACACCGCCGTAATTTTCGATTATATTTTAAAATCAACTGCTGATTGAAATATATCATAAGATATTTATAAAGTTTGAAATTAATCTATAATGATTTACTATACGATCAAGATATCCAAAGATTAACGTCAAAATACACTTTCATATAACATTAATTTTGATGTAGTTCAATGACATAGTAAATCATTATAGAGTAATCTCAAACTTTATAGATATGATCTATATAATGGTATGTTTCAATCCAACGGTTGATTTAAAAAAATATTAATCCGAAGTGACATTTTTGAGTGAGTGTAACTCATGTGTAACTCTTCGTGTAATTTGATCCTTCTTATATATATATATATATATATATATATATATATATATATATATATATATATATATATATATTGAAATTCCTGGTAGCATATACGTGATGTCACAGAATGTTATGACACACTATCCGACACTGTTAACAATTTACACAAGAAATATAAATAGCAAGAAAGAACACAATAAGTTGTTTACCCACCAAAGGTTCTAACTACACCTACATCTGGGGCTACCAAGCCGTGGAGGAAATTCACTATTAGTAGAATTAATTCAGAATAAACCAACCATTTATCTCCTTCACTTAAAACCTACCCAATGCAACTTTAACCTAAGTCCTACTTAGATCGTAGTACCTACTCACTCCCTCAATCACAAAGTTGATATCAACCTATTGACTAATTGAATTGTGAAGACACACTTTAATAAACTATCTTGATCTCGCTCAAAGCTTTCAATCAAGAGACAAACACTCGCTTAAAGCTTTGAGTGATAAACTATCCTTACAAAGAAATCCTAGTCCAAGGCACTTATCAATTGATAGTTGCTTGGCTCACAAGAGAAACTAGAATTACACAATACCAACTGTTACAAATCCTAACAGTACACAAATAACAAGCTGCTATCTCTTCAATACATTCCAAGGGCGCAACACCATTGTATGGGTTGAATTCCTTTATAGAAGCAGTGAAACTTCGCTTGGTCCATAAAGATAGCTAGGTTCACTTAATTTAATCCTAAAACATGGTCTTTTCAACAACCAATTTAGGTTTAATTAAGATTAACCTAGCAGCCACGTGAGCATGCTTTCTAATAACTGAAAAACATAAAATAACATCTCAACAAACTTCCTGAAAAATCTCAAGAAAAATGATTCAGTATCGTATCGTCACATCAATGTCATAACATCCGTTATGACATCGATCGCTCGCAGTAATTTCCAAGACAACTTTAGCTTCCAGTTCTGAGTTGTCTTTAACATCCTTAGCAGGTAGGATTTATCTTCAATCTCTGAATGTCATGACATTTATCATGACATTGCTAAAGCCTAGTTTTACCAAAAATAATGCCAACTTAAAACACTAACAAACTCCCCCTTTGGCACATTTTTGGCTAAAACTACTTAACCTATCAGAGTACATATGCAGCAGAAGACAAACTAGTTCTAAGCTTAAATAAACTAGAACCTAGAGACGAGATAAATTCTACCCATACAGAAATCCCACAATTCCCACAATTGCCCACATACAAAATTTAAAACAGGCCATACAGGTTCCCCAAATCCCATACTACTGTCACACAATAGTTCTTCTCCTCCTTTTTAGCCATAAAGGGCCAAAGGAAACAATACAATTGCCCCAAACAAAATACATATAAGTAAGTACCAGCATTATTTAGGGGTACATTTCTGTCAAGACATTACAAAACTGTCAATAACAGGCAATTACAATCATCCAAAACAAAGATTGGGAAAATACAAGAACAAGAACAAAACAGGACAAAATCAACAAAAACAAGGGCCATCACAAGAATGATCATTGCTTCTTCTTTGAAGAAGCATTGTGATCATCATCATTGTGAGCAACACCATCGAACTTTACCACCACTCTTCACCGAATCTTGAAGTTAACCTTGATCGACTGCAGTTCGTGAGCCTTTCTTCTTGGTAATTTGTGTCCTCGGGTTTTGTGTTACCTGATTTAACTCTATACTTTAGAGACAGGTCCGCTTTGGTCATCTTCTACTTGAGAGCCGTAGATACCACCCTTTGCTTTGAGGGAATTAGCATGGTGGTATTGCCGTAAACCACATGAGTTTTCTCGACATGATCTTCGATGTCATAACATTCTTTGTGACATCTTGATCACCACTGAACTAGGGCTAGCCATTTCTTGGTTAAGGGACAAACCTGTGTACAATGTGATTTTCGCCTAGGATTCTCGTGACTATCCTAGCAATGGCTTCTTCTACATATGGTACCTTCCCTATTTCTTATCTCTGTGGGGAACAGGAGGATGAGCCGTAAATCTTACCAGGGAAACCGATGATCTTTGATATTCCTGCATGCCGATTCCGAGAGTCTGCCCATTGAACTGAGGAGAGACCTTCACAGGTTCAACATTCATGGCTGCAGCGATTGCCCTAATCTCAGCCATGGTGGGAGATGAACAGTTAGAGTCTTGGGATGAAGAGGATGAGGAAGACATGTTTTGCTGAGAAAAGTTGAGAATCAGAGACCAAGAATGACGAGCGGTTGAGAGTATCTTTGATGGAGAAGATATGATACTTTCAAATGAAAAGGCTATTATATGGAGGAGTCTTTTCACATTCTTGAACCTTATAAAATAGGAGGAAATAATCAAATGACCCACTTATAATTAATAAACGGTCTCTTCCCTTTCTTGGAAGCAATCTTAATTGCTACAATTCCTCATACTGACAAATACCCAGTTTGCTCCTTAAATTTTCAAATTGACTAGCATCAAGAGCCTTAGTAAAAATGTCAGCCAGTTGAAGTTCTGTGACTACATGATCCAATTTAATCACTTTCTCCTCCACAAGGTCTCTGATGAAGTGATGTCTAATGTCAATGTGCTTAGTCCTACTGTGTTGTATAGGATTCTTTGATATATTAATAGCACTCAGATTGTCACAAAGACAATGTCATGACATCCCGTGTGACATTGTACTCTGACAAAGATCCGCTTCATCCGCATCATTGAGAACAACCGCCACCGCTATATTCGCCTTCAAAGAAGGACAAGGACACACGCTTTGCTTCTTCGAACCAAGAAACAAGATTGTTTCAAGAAGAAACATCCTCCGTATACTTTTTCTCACATCAAGACTACCAGCCCAACAAGATCACAATAATGCATAAAATTGGTTCACATCCATGGGAATACAGATACCATAATTGCAAGTTCCACTCACATACTTCAGGATTCTTTTCACCTGGTTAATGTGACTTACTTTAGGTTCAGCTTGGTATCTTGCACATACCCCAACAACAAATGCAATGTCAGGTCTGCTGGCTGTGAGGTACAATAAGCTTCCTATCATGCTTCTATATAAACTTTGATCAACCTTTTCACCACTTGTGTCCTTGGACAACTTCAAATGTGTGGGAGCAGGAGTCCTTTTATGGCTAGCATTCTCCATTCCAAACTTTTGACAATATTCCTTGCATATTTGCTTTGTGAAAGGAATGTTGAGTCTTCCATCTGTGTGACTTGCAGTCCAAGAAAGTAGGTCAACTCTCCCATGAGACTCATTTCAAACTCAGCTTGCATTTGATTGGCAAAATGTTTTACCATTGAATCTGACATTCCACCAAATACTATGTCATCCACATAAATTTGAGTCACCATTATCTTTCCTCCTTCATTCTTGACAAAGAGAGTTTTATCCAAGCCTCCTTTCCTGTATCCTTTGTCTGTAAGGAACTTGGTTAGCCTTTCATACCAGGCCCTAGGAGCTTGCTTTAGTCCATATAGGGTTTTCCTTAATTTGTAGACATGCTCAGGGAAACTTGGATCCACAAATCCTTTAGGTTGTTCTACATATACTTCCTCATGTAAGTAGCCATTTAGGAAGGCACTTTTCACATCCATCTGAAATAGTTTGAATTTCAGAATGCAAGCAACCCCTAGAAAAAGCCTAATTGACTCCAGTCTAGCCACTGGTGCAAAAGTCTCATCAAAGTCAATCCCCTCAACCTGAGTGTAACCCTGAGCAACAAGTCTAGCTTTATTTCTGGTGATAGTCCCTTTTGCATCAGACTTGTTCTTGTAGATCCACTTTGTGCCCATGATGTTTGTTCCTTCTGGTCTAGGAACTAATTCCCATACTTCATGTTGCTTGAATTGGTTCAATTCATCTTGCATTGCTCCAATCCAGAATTCATCACTTAGAGCTTCTTTGACATTTTTTGGCTCTATCTTTGACACGAAGCAAGAGTTTGAGATGCCTCGGATCTAGTAACGACACCTTTGGTTGGATCCCCAATGATGAGATCCTTTGGATGATCTTTCTGAATTCTGATGGAAGGATCTTTGTTGACTTCCTCTAGTTCAGATTTTGGTGGAGTAGGAGCATGTACATCTTCCTTATCAGGTACTTGAGGTGATGTCTCAAACCATGTCTCAACATCATATGGGACATTGAGTTCTCGATGATGATCATCAACAATGACATTAATAGACTCCATCATAACCCGGGTTCGAGTTGAATCCTATATGCTCATTGTTAGTGGAGTATCCTTAAAAATGCCTTCATCACTTTTAGAGTCCATTTTTCCTTTGATCACGATCCGTCGTAATATAGCATTTCTCGCCAAACACATGGAAATATTTCACAGCTTGGCTTTCTTCCTTCCATAGTTCATACAGGTGGAGGAGTATCCTTCTTAAGGTGACCTCGTAGAACATAGCAAGTCGATTCATAGCTTCATTTCAAAATGAATAGGAAGTTTTTAGCATGAATCATTGCTCGAAGATTCCCAGATAGTCCTATTCTTTCTTTCCACCACCCCTTTTGTTGAGGTGTTATAGGAGAAGAAAACTCATGATTAATTCCTCCGAGGAGCAGAATTCATCAAATTTGTGTTCTCAAATTCCTTTCCATGATCACTTATTCTCGACAATACGCTTTCCTTCTCTCTTTGAAGTCTTTGCATAACTCCTTAAAGACATCAAACACATCGATTTTTCCTTGATGAAGTTTATCCAGTATATCTAGAGAAGTCATCCACAACAACATAGGCATATCTTTTTCCACCAAGGCTTTCAACCCGTGATAGCCCCATCAAATCCATGTGTAGCGCCTAGCACTTTGAAGTGGTCGATGTCTAGACATTGGGTGTGACATTCTGGTTTGCTTTCCAACCCGACATTCACCACAACCCTTCCTTCATCAATGTGGAGTCTTGGTATCGCGCTCCATAGATGATCTTTTCATTCCTCCGAGATGCGATGTCCAAGTTTTGATGCCACAACTTTACCTCCTTTTCATCTTTGTCTCGTAGAGCACATGAAGAGAGGTTGGTGTTCTCGATTCCCACATGTAGCAGCTTGTCCTTGATCTTACCTCTCATAACTACTTTTGTTTATCATTGATTACAAGACATTCGACCTAGTGAAGTTGACCTTAAATCCCATATCACATAGTTGACTTATGCTTATGAGGTTAGCAACAAGCCTTTTACCAAAGAACACTCCATTTAGATTTGGAACTCTGAGCGTTCCAAGTTTCCAACACCTTTGATTTCTCCTTTAGCTCCATCTCCAAAAGTAACAAAGCTGGTAGAATAAGGTTTGACATTATTCAAGAGGTTCTTTATTCCTATATGCTTGGAACACCCACCGTCAAAGTACCAATCTTCTTTGGCGACACTCTAAGAGAAGTGTGAGCTATCAATGTCGTCTTCTTCTTCCACTTTTGAGTGTAGGGTACCTTGATGTTCTTAGGCTTAACATAGGAGTCCGATTAGGTATCCATGTAGCCTATAGTAAGGGTTTTATGTGTCCAAACTTCCACAATGATGACATCTCCATCTTTGAAACTTATTCATGTTTCTCCGATCCCGATGTTGAACCAATGTTGTGACATCTGCTTTGACATTGGCTTATTAGGTCTGCTCTTCCCTATCGAAATTTCTTTGAATCCACATGCCCCGAGCGAACATTTCCTTTTATGTTGTGACATCCGCTTGACCTTGGTTTCCATGCCTCTTCTTTTCTTGTCACTAACGTGTTCCTTTTCACCACATATCCTAGACCATGCTTATTTCCAGATTTTGTCCAAGTCAAGAATTTCTTCCAACTTATCGTCCCAAAGGGTCAAGATCTTTATGACTTAGTCATATGATCAAGCTTGGATTTCAACACTATAATCTCACCGCTGAGATGACTTATAGTGATTGTATTCTCCTCTTCTCCCCACCACATTTTCTGCTCCAATTCCTCAATCGCCTTTTTCGTTTTCATTTTGTCGACATACTTCACCACTTGATACATGCTTCTTGTAAGTATCAAAGTTCTTCAAAGGTCACTCTCATCACAAGAGTCATTATCGTTTGCCACTTTCAAAGAGTGCAAGGAAGTTTATTGATTCTCTTCGAGCCACTACTTGATTCACCATCGCACCCAATGTACTATTCCCTTTGTTTCTAAGAAAGGTAGGACATTCAAATTTCATATGACCATATCCTTCACAACCATGACATGAATTTCCGCTTGACTCTCTTTATCCTCCGACTTGGATCTTCTCGTTCTCACGATGTCGATGAAATGTCCTTGACATTTGACCTTGACTTTGGATCAAATCTTTGATGAGCTTGTTGAACTCTTCCAAGCATAGCTATAGCTTCGATATCTTCTTCATCTTCCACCTTGCATCCTTCTTCAAGATTGGATACAAGTGCTATGTTTTGTTCTTTTGTCACAGCTTCACCGATTCCCATCTCAAAAGTCATAAGAGATCCTATAAGTTCTTCAACCTTCAAGGTGTGATGTCCCGAGCCTCTATTGCATCACTTTCATTGCAAACCTTTAGGCAAGGATCCAGAATCTTTCTCACTAGCTTTTCCGACATCTTTTCACCAAGTGCTCCGAGGAGTTGGCAATCTCCAAAATATTCATGTGAAACTCATGAATAATCTCATCTTCTTTCATCTTCAAATTCTCAAATTTGGTAGTGAGCATCCAAGTCTTGACATCTTCACCTTGGATGTCCCTCATGAGTAGTTTTGAGAGTGTCCCAAACATCCTTGGCCACCACATTGATGAACTAGTCTCAAGATATTTCGCTAATACCATTGAATAGGGCATTCAATGCTTTAGAGTTTCCTAGCTCATCTTCCTCTTTGCTCCATTCTTCCTCGTGTCAAGACAAGAGTCCCTCTTCACAAGCTTGTGGGATGTTTCCATCCTTTGTTCCAAGCCTTAATGTCCACCGATCTTAAGAAGGCAACCACACGAGGCTTCAAAGAATCATAATTAGACCCATCCATAATAGGTGGTCTACCTCCAAATCCTCCTTCCTTATCCATAATGCCAAACTATTATCCCTAGATCTCACTAAGAAATACAGTGTGGTGCCCGCCTCGATGCCAATTGAAATTTCGGCAAGAGACACGTGATGTCACAGAGAATGTTATGACACACTATCTCGACACTCTAATAATTTACACAAGAAATATAAATAGCAAGAAAGAACACAATAAGTTGTTTACCCGCCAAAGGTCTAACTACACCTACATCCGGGGCTACCAAGCCAGGAGGAAATTCACTATTAGTAGAATTAATTCAGAATAAACCAACCATTAATCTCCTTCACTTAAAACTCACCAATGCAACTTCAACCTAAGTCCTACTTAGATCAGTAGTACCTCACTCCCCTCAATCACAAAGAAGGATATCAACCTATTGACTAATTGAATTGTGAAGACACACTTCAATAAACTATCTTGATCTCGCTCAAAGCTTTCAATCAAGAGACAAACACCGTGCTTTAAAGCTTTGAGTGATAAATCACCCTTACAAGAAATCCTAGTCCAAGGCACTTATCAATTGATAGTTGCTTGGCTCACAAGAGAAACTAGAATTACACAATACCAACTGTTACAAATCCTAATAAAGTACACAAATAACAAGCTGCTATCTCTTCAATACATTCCAAGGGCGCAACACCATTGTAAGGGTTGAATTCCTTTTATAGAAGCAGTCCTGAAACTTCACTTTTGGGCTTCCATAAAGATAGCTATGGTTCACTTAATTTAATCCTAAAAACATGGTCTTTTCAACAACCAATTTAGGTTTAATTAAGATTAACCTAGCAGCCACGTGAGCATGCTTTCTAATAACAGAAAAACATAAAATAACATCTCAACAAACTTCCTGAAAAATCTCAGGAAAAAAACAGATTCTGCAGAACAGAATGTCACACTGAATGTCATAACATCTGTTATGACATCGATCGCTTTCTCACTTCACACAATTTTAGCTTCCGGCCTCGAGCTTTTAACATCCTTAGCAGGTAGGATTTATTCAATCTCTCGAATGTCATGACATTTATCATGACATTGCTAAAGCCTAGTTTTACCAAAAATAATAATGCTAACTATATATATATATATATATATATATATATATATATATATATATATATATATATATATATATATATATATATATATATATATATATATATATATATATATATATATATATATATATATATATATATATATATATATATATATAGAATAAATTTAAAAATAACATAATATTGAAGAATAAATCAAATTAATTATTGAAGGATACATTATAAAAAAATATATAAAATGTACTAATTTTTATTTAATATACCATAAATTTAGAAATTCAGTTAAAAATATATTTTAACTACATTACTAAAAAACATGTAGCTATCTCTTAAAAAAATTTCCCTTTTCATTAATATTATAAACATATTGTATCTTTTATTCATATTATAGTATTAAAATGAATAAAATCCCAATATTAAATTATGTTATAGTAAATCATGTTATTTTATTTATAAAATATTTATTTGTAGTAACTCACGTTTAATTATTTTTAACAATATTAAAAAAGTCCTAATTATATTATACACAAATTATTAAATATATAATTACCTTGAGTCTTCTGATGAGGCTTGAGATATCTGCATATTGATTACCTTCATTTGAAAGTTTGAAAAGTTTAAGACCACTAACAAACCTAAGTCTTCACTTGAGAGTCATTGCAATATAATGTTGACTTTGTACATATGTCTAGCTTGATTCGGGAGAATATCTTGATCAAATATCTTGTGCATATTTGACCCCTTGAGCTAACTTCTGCAATTACTTGACTTCAAGTGTTGTTATCATTAAAACTAAGAAGCTACTAGTTGACTTGTATCCTTACTATTCATAAACTTCTCAATATTAGATCGCTTCTTAACTATATATGCAAGCACATAGATCTACAAAATATACTCATTTCATTTTTAGTCAAGCATCTTTACACACCTCTGCAGAGCTATTTGCAAAAAAAGATTGTGTCTCCATGAAGTCCCTTTTTTGAGTTTATTGTGACATGAATTATTTAAATTGTAGTGCTCACTTTTAAAGAGGAACTCAGCGTAGTATGTGGAGACTAATGGTCAAACGAAGATGTGAATTGTTGTTTGGATGGATATTTATGTTGTTTGCATAGGAAAAAAACTTAATCATGGTTACAAAGGGTGTCTTATATTGAATGGTAGTACAACATGGCATTTTATGTATCAATTGGAAAAACTCTTTTTTAGGTGGTGTACGAAAGTAAGCCTCCTATGTTATGCGTTATTTACTATGGGAGACAAAAATGGCTGCATTTTCCTTGGATCTACTAGAGCGAGATGAGGTTTTAGTAAGTTGAAGGATAATTTACAAAAATCCCAAGAGCATATGAATAAAGTTGTACACTCCAAAAGAAAAGATACTAATTTTTTGGTTAGGGAATGTGTATTTATGAAGCTGCTACCACACCATCAACAAGATGCTGCTCGTCATATTAATAATAAAATTTCCCTTATTACTTTAGTACGTTTATGATTAAAGCTCAAGTAGGTGAAATGTTCTAGAAGCTCTATCTCTCTACTCATTCTCTCATTTACCACGCGTTTCATGTATCCAAGTTGAAGAAATCCATAGGAGATTATTCTACTAAGGAATCTCTTCTTGTTGACTTCGAGGTGGAACTTACTCCAATGGAACAACAAAAAATAATCCTAGGTCATAGATAGATTGATGTGGAAGATAAATTGGTGAGAAAATGGTTTGTAAAATGGAAAGGTAGATCATGTGAAGATACTACTTGGGAGTATGAGGTATTATTGTTAAGTCAATTATCACATATGTGCCTTGAGGTCAAGACATGTTATCCAAGGGGAGACAGAGATAAAGCCCTGGCGAAGTCTAATGAATAAATGGGCTTTAATAATGATCAAATACTAGATTTTTAAATTTCGACCAACATCCTAAACCATGGCTTGTTTATTCGATAAGGAAGAAATTGTTCAACGGAGTATGATGTGGCATGAGTATAGTGCCACTTTTGGGGGAAAACACTCACTTTGGATCACTTGATAAATAACCGGAGATAATGTACTATTTTCATTCATATTTATCCACTATCTGGTTTAGATAATTGGTAGGGGCTTTATCTTTCTCTATATAAGCAATTGCTATGGAAAGTTACTTGTGTATTATCATATTAATCAAATTCACTGGTATTTCTTGGATTCTTGAGGTTTGTTCAACCAATACCACGAGATAATTATGTTGGTGTAAGTCTAACTTCCAATAGATTATCATGTTTGTTTTCTAAAACGTAATAAAGTTCCTAAAATAATTAGTCAGTTTGATGAAACATTAAGAATGACTTAATCGTGAGACCCAATTAAACATAAGGACATTAATTTTAAAGTATCAGTAGTCAAATTTTAATGGAAAGTGGAATATTAAAACATTGGGACTATTATATGTTTATAGAATGATAATCACGTCTCACAGGTCATGAATAACGAATTATCAAATCTTAACATAAGTATAAATATTATGAGTAATATTTATATTGTCATAAGTTTTACTCTAAGTGATAATGATGTATACCACCTGTGATACGGTGAACTGACTTTTAGTGATTTGTATCGCAAATGTGCGGATAGCAAGAGTCGCCACCGACTTTTATTTTTATCCAATTAAGGGAAGGTAAAGTAATGTAAAAGACCCGTTAGATTCTCGAGTTCGGGAGAATGGTTATGAAAAGGGTATTAGCACCCTTTCCATCCGTAGTTATCTACGGGCTCTTAGTTGCTCTAGATCACTTTTTAAAATTGCTTTCTGTGTGTTTGACAAAGATGTTTTGGAAAAAGGCATTTCGCTTTGACTTTGTAATGACTCATGTGGGAGTGTATACAAAGTGTTCGGAAATGTTTTTGTTTTGAAAAGATTATGAACTTTGAAAAAAAAGTGTGGTGTGAAAAGCCCTTGGTAGAGCAAGCAACTAAAGACTTATTTACCCACCTGAATTGGTCGCTTTTGTACTTTACATTCTTTAGAAGAAGCGCTAGCCCTACCATTAGTTAGTAGGTAGCTCCATTCGCTGGATGTGCGGGACATTCGGGACATCGGATGGTCGTAGAAGGCAACTTGAGGAAGTATCCTAGCACATTGCGGACTATCATCATTTTTCGAGGCGACAATCGAGGGTCAAGATCATGTATTCGGAAGAGACATCGTGGGTCTTATGATCTTTGTATCGAAGGGACTATGATGATTTGTTTGGAAGGCACGGTGCTAGAATACCTCTACGCTCGAGACATGACCATTTTGAATTCGCAAAGGCAACGAGAGAATTACCCTAAGGTGCGTGTGTGAAAGAAGTGTGTTGATTTTAATATGTTATCTTGAAAATTAGTGGGCTATGTTCAATTTTAGTCTTGCCATACACGCCTAATTACTAGCAATTTATAGGTGCGAAAGTAAAATGCGAATGTGCGGAAAGGTAAATGTCCTACGCTATTACAAGGCTTGGGGCGATACATAATTTAAAATGCGGAAAATAAAAACCTAATTTAAACTATTACATCCCATGAGCAGTTACATTATTGAAAAAAACAAAATGAAAATAGTAAAGAAACGTCCGAATTGGAAGAACCTGTGAAACGAACGAGAAATCGGAAAATATGATGAAATCGAAATAAGAGAAAATGTTAGGAAAAATGCAAATTTTAAATTGGAAAAAGTATGACATGCTGGAAATAATGTAAACATGCTAAAATTATTTTTTGGGATTTTTTAGATGCAATTTAATAATTAAAAACTAATTAACAATGATTTAAATGCAAAATTATAAATAAAAATAAATATGCATGCAAAAATATGTTTTTTGATTTATTAAATTAAATAAAGATTTTTAGAAAATAAATGCAAAAAGAAAATTGATTTTTGATAATTTTTAATGCAGAATAAAAATGTGAAAAGAAATTAAAATAATGCAAAATATTAAAAGAATTAGAAAATATGAAAATAGTTAGAAAATATGAGTTTGTGAAAAAAGAAAGCAAATCTGGTGCCATTGAGGATCGAACTCAGGACATGGGAGAGTATCCAGGAACAGGAGGCGCCTTTACCACTGAGACAAGTGGCTTTTTGTGTTGGAAAAGTTGAAACCAATTGAATTTGAACGTCAACGCGTCCTGGGAGTGTTTGAAACTCAAAGTCAGCATGCGTGGGGCCCTCGCTGGATGAGAGAACGAATCAGAAAGCGCCATGACGCCACGCAAGCCACGCCGGAGTCAGATCGAGTCAACGACGCCGGAGCCCTAGCTCCGATCGTCTTCTCCGATGAGCAGCCACCTGAAACTGGAAAAATACGCAAGATAAATAATTCTAAAGTACCTACCCCTAAATCGGACCCTACGAATCCAATGGTGCAACTGGTTTTGGCTAAAAACACTTGTATAAGGCTGTTCGATTCAAACAGCTCGGAATGCCCTAACCATGGCATTTAGAATTTCACGCGTTCAAGCTTGCATGAGATGAGTTATTCCTGACCTAATGAACATCCTGAGTCCATACAAACACACGAAAAACGTTAATGATGCATGAAATACGTAAATCGAAAATAAGAAAATCCAAACGGTGAGAACTGGATGTCGTGATCTGGGCTGCCTGGGCTTCGAGCAAAGGATGTTTATGACTCCTGGGAATCTCCTGAGCACGATGGAATGGCTGGAAGAGTTTGGGAAAGGCTGGAAATTAGAACACGATTTTTGCAACTTTCTTGGAAAATTTTGACAAAATAAGGGTTTGGCTTGAGCTAGGGTTTCCTCCTCTGTGCTGGCTGCATTGCTTGGTATTTATAGAAGAGATTTGGATGGCAAAAACAAGCAAAAAAGATTGGACATTGATTGTGCAAATATTTTCCAATAAAACAAATCAAATTTTCTTAAAAACTTGATTTTTCCTTTCCATATGCATGAGTCACGAATTTGGCAATTGTTGTGGGCTTTGGACATTAAGGAAGATATAAAATCGCATCTTTTGAAAAATAATTAATTTTCATATTTTATATAATTTATTTTGAATTAAATATATTATTCATAAAACCAAATATAAAGATATTATTGTTTAGGATTTGAGACTAAGTGTCATGAACTCAAGTTCCAAGATTATCATTGTCCC
>CM038795.1:269997431-270050537 GCA_021764765.1 Vicia sativa | reverse complement strand
TTAATGGTTGCCTCAAGTTGACCCTTCCCGAAGGTTAAAGCTATCAATTACCGACGAATGATCAAGTAGTAGAATGGAACGACGCTGTTGCATAAATTTTGACAAAATCAAGTAGTATCTACAAAAACCTCCTATCCCCGATGCCAAGTTGAAGAAAGACCCTTAATCATGAACTTAAAAATGTTGGAGAATTCAAGGGGTGTGTAAAGTACACAGTTCGGCTCTAAAAGAGCATGCAATATACTACCTTAACAAAAGGTTTACCGATCGTGAAACAAGATACTCACTGCTCGAGAAAACTCTATGCGCTTTGGCTTGGCTCGCTGCTAATGTGATCTCTAAAATGGATTCGATAAAATATATTCGAGAAACCCCGCTTCTTCTAAGAATAACAAGATGGAAAATGATCTTGACCGAATATGACATTCAAGACATTACTAGAAAGCGCTCAAAGGAAGTAGTAGCTAAAGCATTGAGAATACCCTCTTGTGGCAAGTGATGTTTTGAATTTTACTAAAGAAGTGTAGTTCAAGTTTAGAACATAAGATTCATTTGGATTGTTACAAGGATGCTTTGGAAGAAGTGTTACATTTTTAACTTGATTGATCTTTTGAAGCCAAATTTAAACTCAAAATTGATTGGAGAAAGATGATATTGTTTTCTATTACCTATAAAGGAGGATTTATTTGTTCTGAATTTGTCAAGAGAAGGAATTTGAAGCCCATCATCGTTTTAAACTAGAGTTACATGTTGTCATATGGACAAGAGTGGCTTTAATTGTTATGTAATGTACAATTTGCTACAAATTATTACAAGAAGTGCATATATTCTAATCACAAGGAATGACACTTGCTCATCAAACTTATTTGGTCCTCATTCAAATAATCGAGGTTAATAAATGGTTTAAATGTCATTCCTAAGAATTTTATCAATTTACAAGGAGAAGATCAAAGAGTTCTTGGCCATTCCTTTTAGACACATTCATCATTGAAGAGATCATTTGTGAGTCAAATTGCAAGCAAGTGCATTCAAGTGTTCATCAAAAATTCATTACTTCTCATTCAATCAAAGTTCATTCAATTTCTAGATGATTTTGTAAAGAATACACATCACAATAGTTTGAATTGAAAATTACAAAGTTCACTAATATTGTAAGCATCTTATGCTTTTAAATGTACATTCCTCCAAACGTTCTCACAAAAAGCATTCAAATTACAGTAAGGTTAAAAAGAATTCTAATCAAGCTAATTCTATTGTTTCTAAGAGAGATTTTGCTTGTGAATCTTCTTCAACCTTCAAGGCATCCTCACCACCATTGTTCATGAAATATTAAAAAGTCATTGGTTAGCAAACAAATTTGAAACATAAATATGAAATTTTCAAGCAAAGTTCTCAAGGCTCATCATTAGGACTATTGTTAAGAATCATAATATAGGGTTGTCGCACCCCAAAATTTCCCATCCATATCCTCGAAATGAGGATTCACGCTCTTGTCTTGAGAATCTCTTTTGTTCATAAATTGCTTCCAGATACCTCTTCAATTGTGAAACCACAATTGCTTGGGCCTTTGATTCGATATAAGGGTTGGTTCATGTGATTAGATTATTTGGATCAACTCAAGGATAGGTCGTCTTGTGGAAATTGTGGAATTAAAGTGTGCTCTTCATTTTTCGATCATATGGAAAGATGTCCGCTTTATGAGTTTCTTGTATTAAACCACGCATTGTTTCGGTTTACTTGCGCTATAAGTTATTCAAGGTTTCTTTGTCAAAATGATGTTCTTTTGTGGACCATCGGTAAAAGAAATTTTGGTAATCTGAGGCTCATTGTTTGTATAAGTGTGTTAACCAAAGTGCACAGAACGTATGCTTGTTTTCGCTTTGAATTCGAGAAGTTTGAAAAGCTGAAGGGTGTGGGTCAATTTTGATGAAGAGTTATTTTTATTTCACATCCAAAGGTCAAATGGCAAGAATTTGTAACTTTCTGAAAACCTAAGAGGAAATTTGAGGATTTTTAGCCAATTCAAAAGATCATTATATCTGTGGATTAGTAGGTGGTCACAAGTTTGTTTCAAAGGAAATTTTGAATTATACTTGAGGATTAAAAAAGAATAGAACTATCGGATTATTTTTATGTCTTGATGGCAATTCAGATGGTCAAGATTATAAAATTAAATTCTAAGTATTGTATCAACATTGGGAAATAATCAAAGTTCAAATTTTCGTTTATTCAAGCCTTGTCATGAAGATTACAAGAAGAATTGTTACAAGTATATTTTAGTTTACAGTGTACTACAAAGTCATAAATTCTAAAAAAAACTACACTCCGGCAATATCTTCAAATCGTCACCGTCTTTGTGCCAACATCGCCATTTGATCTTCAAGCTGCCCATTTTTGATCCATCCTCCACATGGTACATGAAACAAGAAAGAAAAGTATAGCAAGCTTTAAACATAAGTAACTACGAAACCCGCAAAAAGTTATTCTTATTTGTCAAGATTCATCATCGGTGTTTGTTGGGAATCAGGTTTAATGTCAACCTCCGATCTCGAGCAAGATTAATCATCGTGAAAAGGAATCGCTTATTTACAAATCACGAAGGGATTCGGTTCACAATAAGCCTAACTCGTGTTACTCATCATGGTTAGCGGTCTAATGATTCTAAACAGGCAGCAAGCATCAAATAAGGCGACAGTTTAAATGATCCTAAACGGGCAGCAAGACAACAATTGTCGATACCAACAGTTCATTAATCCTAATCCCAATAGGCAGCAAGCATGAATGAAAGGCAACAGTTAGGCAGCAAGTGTAATTGATCCCACAGTTTAATTCAATTAGTCTCAACAAAAGGCAGCATAATCAAGTCAACATAGGCAACAAAGAAGACAAAATTGTGGTTATCAGCATAAACCAGCAGGGACAAAAGAAGCAAGGTAATCCACACAAGTAACACAAAGAAGAAGATAGAAGAGGAAAGGAGTATTTTCTCATAAGCCACCCAAAGGTGAAAAGAAGGAACCGAAATGAGATTTCCTGAGCAAAGGCCAAAACCAAAAGCATAGTATCTGAAATATCAGTTTGGAAGAGAAAAAGTAAGCATCAGTTTGGAAACCCAAAAACAATAAGGAATCTGCCATATCAGTTTTAAAAGCAAAAAAGGAGAAAGGGTATCTGTTCTATCAGAATGCATGGAAACCAACAAGAGGACCAAGAAAGTATAGTATTTGGTTCCATCAGTTAAAAGGAGAGGCATTTATCAGTTAATGGGAGACAGATATGAGAAACCAAAAAAAGAACACAAGAAAAAGGGATCTGTTCAAAAACACATAGACCAAAAGCCATACGAAACCAGTTCAAAGATAATCAACACAAGCCAAAATCCTGCATCGGCCCAAGCATACCGATAGACAAGGAAACCGGTTAAAAATCCCAAAGATACAATAAAACCCAGAAAACCCAGAACATAAACAGGTTAACATTCATCATCATCTTCACCAAACAAACACCCTCAGAGAGCAAAGTTTTCAGAAATACGTTTCGGACAGAGAAAGAAGACGAGGAAGAGAAAAAGGTCTGGAACAATCTCACCAAAACCATTGAAGCTTGATTGTTCACATCGTTTAGGGTTTCAAACCCTTCAAGTTTCCAAACGGTAAACAACCCACAAAGAATCGAAATCAAAATCAAACCATCGAAATCGAACATGCAACAGCGGAGAGAGAGGAACGAAGTGATCGCGACGGAGAGAAAGAGAGAGCGGATCGCGGCGACAGTTCGAGGAGAGAGAGATCGCGACAGAGTGAGAGTGAGAATCGCGGCCATGGCGTTAGAGATGCAGAGAGCGAGTGAGTTCCGGCATCGAGAGAGATAAAGGTGGAGGATTCCGGAGAGAACACGAAGCATGTAAGAGAGAACGTGAGATACGCGAAAGGAGAGAGAGAAATGATCTCTGTTTGTTGCTTTTTGCCCATTTGGGCAAATATTATTTTCTTTTCTTTTCTTAAACTGATTTTTAATATATTTATTCTTTTCTTAAAATAAAAAAAAACAATTTAAATTTTCTTTTTCTTTTATTTTCACTTTAAATCTGGTGGTGACAAGTGTCACCACCTTGTTTTTTCTAAAACTAGAATTTCTTTTTCCTTTATAATTTCTTCATTCACTTGTTTTAAAATATATATATAATATAAAAACATATATGTGTTATTAGTTAATAAAAATATATATGTATGGCTTATTATTTGTTTCGGACCATTGGAGCATTTTGGAGCGAGATCCGTTGTACTCAATCTACCGGCGCATGTGAAGGTATTACGGATCGGTCAAAGATCAGATGGTTTTCTTCTTCTTACTCCGCGTCACCCAGGCTATCTCTAAACTTATCTTTTCAATTATTTTATTTTAGGTAAATAATATTTTATTTTGTGCGATGTACTAAGTGGTAATTAGTTCTGATAGCTCTTATTTGGTAATTTATCGATTAAACTATTAGTCGATTTCTTATCAAATAGGAAAGATCATTTCTAATAATTACTTAAATTTCCGATTGTATTGTGTGATGATTATTTGTTCATTCAAAATTGTTCACCATTGTACATTTTGCACACAATTCAAATTAAAATCAATTCGATTCGCTTTGATTGACTCATATGTCAATTTCCTAGGGTCTCATAGTGGGGATGGGCATGGCTATTCTCACGATCGGTTAAAGCCCTTGTTGCTTTAATCGATCATAACCAAAATAACATTGGTCTACACCAATTACCATGCACTTAGTCTCATGGTTGGGGATAGCACCTATCCTCACGAGGTTAATTAAGTCCATACACTTGATTAACCATAACCCGCTTCCATTTTCTCTCAAAGACGCGATCGTAATGCTTTCTTTCATAATTAAAACCTCGATCCAACGCCGAGTTGCTTTTCAAAACAATTTCATAAATACCACTTCTTCCTCCTCCCAAACATATGGTAGTCATCCATCGACCGACCGTATGTTGGTGTCTTAATTGAATTAATCAACGTGAACCATGCTCACTTCACCTTTCAACAAAAGCTTTTGGGTAAAGATGATTCGGATGTTTCGTCCACTGTTCGAGTAATTGGGGCGTTAGCCGTTGAACGCTTATGGCCCAATACTTGTCTCCCACATAAAAAACAACTCAACTCACTCAAACTCCTTTTATCGCTCATATGCGATCATTAAAAACTCTTTTCAGATAAGGAGGGTGCAATAGTCGTTTCAAATACGAACGAGGACTTAAGCTTTTCAAACAAACAAAACAAGTCCTAGCTCAAAGTATTTGAAACGTCTAAACGCACGATGTTTTTCAGATAAAATCAATACAACCAATTAAAACCTTTTTAAGAGGAACTACAGAGTTTTGACTTTCCCATTGCACAAGGGAATATGTAGGCACACGGTTCCGAAACCGTGCCAAACTCAAAATAATAATAATCAAATTTATTTTCTTTTATAACTTAGAGATTAGCGAATATACACACACACACACGAACTAAATGGGTCCCATCGAGTACGATGGATGGGCAAAGCAACACCTTCCCTTACATAACCGACTCCCGATTCCAATTTTTGGTCGTAGACCGCCTTATCCGCTTGTTTGGGGTTTTATCTATATTTCCCCGTTCTTTTTGGAACAAATAAAATTAGGTGGCGATTTCACTGTTTTCGAGAATTTAAAAGATTTTTGAAAATCGAGTTGTTTCAGCTGGCGACTTCATCGGGACACTTTGACTAAGCGTGTCAACCCTAGTTTAGCTCTTCAGATGTGTGTTTATTTTGCTTCTTTATATCACTCTATTTTGTGTTTAAATTAGTCATTTATTTCCTACCGCTTTAATTATTATCTTATTGATATATTATTGTGTGGGAATATTGATGGGACTATAGGAAAAGCCCACCGCCAAGGCCATAGAACACATAAGTTAGAGTTTATGTAGTATTGATTTGCTAGACGGAAATGTCTGTAAGTTGGTGCGAAGACCACACCTAGGGAGGTTCTTTCGAAGACATTATCGCCGATTGAAGTTATTTTGCATTGACGATAGTGTTGTTAGAAGGATTTTCCCTAGTTTTGACCTTTAGGAAAACCTAACCTGTAGGCTTTAAGAATGCTCAAATGAGACGTTCTTGGATATATCATCTAATCACAAATTTATTTGCGATGAAAATGATACACCTAAGTGGGATCAATGATTTTGAGCACCCTGCTCAGATCCTTGCATTGAGGGTTACGTTTGTCGATCGTTAGACCCGCTTTGTCTATCTTGCTATACGTATCTCTTCTCAAACCCAAATTCTCTTAAAAGAGTATGGTAGCGTTGTAAGTATCTTTGCGATGCACGAGAATTTGTGTTTGTTGTATCAAAAACCCTAAGAGCCATCCCGTGGGGAATTGTTGGGTGACGTAAACCATGTCCGACCGTCCTTTAAACCCATGTCTGCTTAACTTTACATGTGATTTTATGATAACATCAATATGTATCGCATCACATCGCATTCTTACATGCATTACCATCATGTTGCATTCTTATATGATTACCATTACATCGCATTCTTACATGCTACTATTACCTTACATCACATTCTCGATATGCGTTACCATTATATTACATTTGCATTCTTTAATGCATTATCGCATTTCGTCACGAAAACTCATTTCATCTCTATCCGTAAATATCAAATCATATCGATTGCTCAACTCTAAGGATGTCTCGCAGGGACTATAGACGAGCTTCAGCATGGTCAGGAATTATTGAAGGAAGAAGTTAAGCGCTTGAAGAGTCGATGAGTCTGATCATGGATCTCTTGCAAGTTGTGTTGAAAAGAGAATGCGACGCCACACCAATCTCCGCAAGTTTGGTTGCTGCTCTATCATCTGATGTCTCCATGGGTCAAAGACATCCACATGTGGCGAACTCTCCAGTTCGAAATCATCCTACTGAGCATCATCCTCGGCCTCCACCTTCGAAGATTCCTCGACAACAGAATTGGTTAATCTCCGTTCGAAGAAGAATCACGCCAAATCAATATTGCCGATATGCTCTATGGATATTCAAATAACCGATATCATATTCTCAACTATTGCCTTACGATTCAGAGCGGTGTGGTGATACCAAGGAATTGAAGCCGTGCTGTGGGTTGCTAAAGCTTGGTTTGATGAGAAAGCTAAATGTGCTTTTCATGCTAACTCAGTGGGACACGAAACTGAGAAATGTTCGGCCTTAAATGCACAGTTCAAGAGTTAATTGATGATAAGACTGCTTTTTCAAACAAGGATCGAAATAGACATTTTGCTTGCAAGGTCTAATCATAGCAATTTTGAGGAATTTCCAAACTCATTGGGACAATTTCCAAAAGGAAGTTGAGACTTTGAAGAGTAGTGATGAAGTAGACCAGATGTTCACTTCAGAAAAGGTGGTAACCTTCAGCAAAGATATCTCAAGTTCTAGCAAAGGGAAGTCGGTTGCAACACCAACTCATTATCCTCCATTACCATCTTTCGAATCTTTGCATCAACAACTTATGTCTGATCTTCCTCAACTTCAGAGTCAGAACTCTCAAAATCAAACTGTGCCTCGGAATAATCTGGAAAGAAGGAATGCTCCTCTTGATCCAATTCCAGTGACTTACAGTCAACTTCTGCCATACTTGGTTCAAAGCTCATTGGTGGTTCCCAAATTCTTAACCCACCAAAATTTTTCCTGTTTGGTTATGATCATAACGCGATGTGGATACCATTGGTGATGGGTAGGACACTCAATGAGGATTGTAATCCTTACAAAGCCAAAGTTCAACATTGATTGACCGTACTTGACTCTTCAAGGAGGAACTGTTTGTGAATGGAAACCCGATACTCAAGTGATCACCAAGACTACAAGTTCATCTTAATTACAAGTCAAGACGGAGCTCAAGTCTCCTCAACAACGACAGTCTTTTACTTTTTAATGCATTCATGTGTATCTTGTTTAATTGTTTAAACTTTGTTTGCATGTAGAAACTTGTTTGTTTTATCTTAATGCAATGAGTATGTTTGTCTGAAGTAATCCATTTGGTGTCAATCAATCCATTCGTTATCACTCTTTAAATTGATTTGCGAGCACTTTGATACCAACGTTACAACTCTTTCGCCAGGCAAAGATTGGAGGGAGGATGACGATAATTGTAAAAACGCTAGATCTCTCGAATGTATGTTTTGAATAGAACCGCTAATGATGTACAGGCCTTGTTTCAAATCCCTAAACACCGGAGTTATAAGGAGATAGACCTCGTTAACCCCCTCGAGCCTTGAAGTAGGAGTTTTTTCTTCCAAAAAACCTCATTTTACCTGTAGGCGGTAGGTTCAGCTTAATCTGATCGAGCGTTCAAAACTCATCAAGAGAGTGTGCATCAAAAGAGAATGATACCACACGAGTATCTCTTGCACATCAGGAGGTCAACAGATGACGACACCACAACGATTATCCTTCAGCGACCCAAGGACTCAGACAGTCACCATCACTTCTAACAAATCAAAAGTTATGTATAGATCCACGACTTGTTAAAAAAAAACTGAATAGAAAAAGAGACAAAAGAGCCCGCTAAGTCGTAACTTAGTAATAAGTCGCTTAGGCAAAAGTCAAGTAAAATCTTGAAATGCATTATCACAGAAAAGATTTTTCAATAAAGAACAAGTTGTGTGGTCAAGTACCAAAAGACAAAATGAGTGATTGTCGTGCCCGAGAAACCTCGTATTGATTCCTCGATCATAACTCCTCTCGAGATGAGTGCTCGATCGGGATAGTTGAACGGATCTAAGAACATCACGGAGAATGGGCGGGCACCAAATATTTTGAGCCTAAAAATCCTTTTCTAAAAACCGTGAAATGCACCACGTTACAACCCTCAAAAGTCCTAATTGAAGCATGGGTTAATTCAAAGCATACAACAAAAGATCGCTACCCGACTCCCACAAAGGTGTGTTAGTAACTGTGTTGGTATCATGTGCTCGTCTTATCTTTCAAAAAGAAAATTTTCAGTGTTGCACTCCAAAAGTGTTTCACTCACAAAAAGTCATGTTTTTCATACAAAACTTCAAGACGCATAAATGTTGCATTATAATTGTCACAATAAACATTCTTCTACATGTAAAACAATTGTTTGACATTGAAGAAGTTCTCATAATGAACATCAGTGAAGAGTTTAACTTTGTCCAGAGAAGAGAAACTTGATTATTCTGCTGAGTTAGCAGTTATTTGTAGCAAAGGGCAGGACGTCTAAGGACTCCTTTGAGCATATCACAGGTTGTCTTCTTAAGATTCTGTTAATTCGGGGGCAACCAAATCGGAATTCAGCTCCTCAAATTTCTGGCAATCCGGGGCAAACCCTTAAAGAGCAATCAGCAGTTGATTTAGTCTTTCCCAAAAGAGCAGTTAGCTTGGGACAACTGTCGTTCCATGTTTCAATAACTTGAAGCAATCACCGAGACATGGGAGTCTCTCAAGGTTTACATTGGGACATTTCGAACAATCGCTCGGTTCCAATCAATCTGAGATAATTACTTGACGCGTGAAACCTTCAAAAGCTCTCATTCCATCAAGTTAGTGCGCTCACTTGTTTTTGATTCGGCGCTACTTCATGGAAGCTCTCTTAATTGGAGCAAGTGTTCATTCAAGAATCAATCACTGTAATTACTTTGAGACGTAGAAGTCTCTCTAAAGCTCATCCCGAGGCAGGCCTTCCCTATGTTTGCATAGCAATTATTCGATGCATCAATCCGAGGGAACAACTTGAGATGAAGAAGTCTTTCCGAGACTCATTCTAAAGCAAGCTTGCTGAAAAGATTCATCCGCAACTACTTGAGAGTTGGAGTCTCTCCAATGTTCATCCTGGGGCATGTCGTCCATCTACGCAGTCTGCCACTCTAAGATTTGATAAATCTAAGGAGGTTATTTTGAGATGGAAATACCCACAAAGCTCCTATCGAGGCATGATATTCCCATATCGTAATATCCGCCTTTGAACTACCGATGATCAAGAAATATTGCGTCGAATAGGATGCCGGGCACCTTTTCGAAAGATTTGAAGGTCTAACGACTGTATGGTTAAGATCTCAAGTGCAAAGTCTAATGCGCCTTCATTCTCACGCATAGGGCACGCCTCATCATCATTATCTGGTCAACTCAGAAGTTTGCTATTCTTCTTTCTACAAGAATTAGCACTGCAGCCCTTCCAGCGGCAATCCAACATTTGGAGCTGGGGCAATCATCTTGTTGTGCCATGTTCTTTATCCTCCGGACTAGCGGTGTCGAGGATTCATTGATAGCCATTAACCAAGATATTCATGCATTCATCCATTCATGCATTCATATCATATACTACATAGCACATTCATTCATAAAACCTCAGCCAGGACTCGGGTTATTCCAAGATCGGTTAGTGATTTTTCTCAGCAGAATCGCAATTTGAAGACTATTTTGAATGACAAATTTAGTTCTTCCGATCACAAGTTTGAGGGTTCGACCATAATCGGTCTACAACGATGATGATTCTCAAATCGAATCTGTTCCAGAGTGATTGGGTTTCCCCAAGCGAACTCTTGTATCAATGGACCTTCTTTATAGAGTTTCTTTTAAGGTACCCCATTAAAAGCCGAAGACTTTTCTCAACGACAACTTAGTTCTTCTCCCCAGTGCCAGGAGAATGCTTGGGTGACAGGACAATTGACAGTAGTGTCAACTCTCCAATGAAGTCTCTTCCCTAAAGAGGTGGTTGATCATCCCCAGTGAACTCTTATGACAACAAGGTCGTTCAATTGGATTCCCCAGTGGACGCCTTCCTTCTCTCAACAGTATCAGGAAATCATACACCATTTGCATTAGAAAAAAATCATATCATGCATATCATACCCATGCATTAGCTTCGACTATTTGTTTTGCAGGTTTTTCAACTGAAACCGTAAATATCCTCGTAAGGATCAAAATTGAAGGATTAGTTCTCAGACGACAAATTATCCTCTTTTCTACAAGCACAAGTTATATACTTGTATGGATCTTAACAACCGATGGTTTCTCCAATCGAGATTTCTTCCCAAATGCAGCTTCTTCTTTCGATGGACTCTAGATGTCAAGAAATTATTCAACCGGAACTCAGTGAATTTTCCACACGGTTTTCATTAAGTTTCCCAATAAGCTTATTTCTCTCCCCAAGTGAATCTCCTTCAGAAAGGATTACTACAATATCATTCTTGGTATTTTCAAAGATTTCTTTCAGACAAGAATCTTCTCAACAATTTCTACTGACAGCGAATTCCGCATTTAGTTCTCTGAGCTATTCTCTAAAGTTACAAAAACTTCCGTGCGTATTTCCAAGAAGTCATCAACTACTCAACAATAAATATCCACCCGGCGGGATGTTTATTCAAATCTCAAGATATTTCTCCAACTCAGACGTTGATCTCCATATCCACTTGCTGCAACGCATTGTCCGTACAATGTCAGCAAATTGAAGCTCATTACCCTAGAAGTTTTTCAACACGGTCAACTGGATTCTTCTATCAACGGTAAAACTATCTCGCATACAAATTGAAGATCTTGTCAACTCGAAGTTGTTCAACATGTCCGCATACATGTTCAGAAGATCTCTCATCGTAAGTGCTCAAACAAGATTTACCGACTTCATAAACATCCATATCACGCCGGTGTGCTAGATATTGTTTTGTTTATCCCCGAGAATTGTACTCTCGGTGCGCCATCGATTGTTCTGTACGAGTAACTCAGAGGTTACACGGTTAAAGACATTCAAGATGCCATGGCTCCCTCGACTGCAGGCACCAACAATCCGATATTGTTCCAAATGATATATTCGTGAGAACTCTTTGTTAAGTTCTCAATCCGTCAATCGGGAACTCTTTGTTAAGTTCCCAATCATGTTATTTCAATTTCTTAAGGTCTCCGTGTATTCTTAGTCAATCGAGAACTCTTTGTTAAGTTCTCAATCTCTTGTCATTCAGAGAACTCTTTGTTAAGTTCTCAATCATGTCATTTTTCAACTTCGTTTAAGGTTTCCAGGTATTCCTTAGTTCGTAGAACTCTTTGTTAAGTTCTCAATCATGTCATTTCAATTTCGCTTAAGGTCCTGTGTATTCCTTAGTCAATCGAGAACTCTTTGTTAAGTTCTCAATCTCTTGTCAGTTCAGGGAACTCTTTGTTAAGTTCCCAATCATGTCATTTCAAATTTTGTTTAAGGTCTCCAGGTATTCCTTAGTTCAGAGAACTCTTTGTTAAGTTCTCGTCATGTCAATTCTTAATATATTGTTTTTCTTTTTCGCTTGAGAAGTTCGTTTCTTCTCAGCATTTTCATTCCAATTGTCGTCAAAGTCATTTCAAGCACGGTTATCCCTGTTGTTAAAATCTCCTAATTGGGCACTATTATGTTAAAGCATTCCGTTGATGCTTAGCAAGTTTTCTCTTCAAGTGTTGTTCCTTGACTCCGTAGTCAAGATATGTTATCTTCTTTGTGGCATTGGTTTCGCGCGTAGGGCAAATTTTCGTTCTCTAGTATTCAATCTCTTCTACCTTGAACGCTCAAAAGTTGTCAATCTTTCTCACTTATCAGGTTTAAGATGATTGAATAGGGGCAACTGTCGCACCCCAAAATTTCCCCTATCCATATCCTCGAAATGAGGATTCACGCTCTTTGTCTTTGAGAATCTCTTTGTTCATAAATTGCTTCCAGTATACCTCTTCAATTGTGAAACCACAACCGCTTGGGCCTTTTGATTATATAAGGGGTTGGTTCATGTGATTAGATTATTTGGATCAATCCCGAAGGATAGGTCGTCTTGTGGAAATTGTGAATTAAAGTGTGCTCTTCATTTTTTCGATCATATGGAAAGATGTCCTGGCTTTATGAGTTTCTTGTATTAAAACGACTTACGAATTGTCGGTTTACTTGCGCTATAAGTTATTCAAGGTTTCTTTGTCAAAATGATGTTCTTTTGTGGACCATCCAGAAAAGAAATTTTGGTAACTGAGGCTCATTGTTTGTATAAGTGTGTTAACCAGTGTGCAGAACGTATGCTTGTTTTCGCTTTGAATTGAGAAGTTTGAAAAGCAATGTAGTCAATTTTGATGAAGAGTTATTTTTATTTCACATCCAAAGGTCAAATGGCAAGAATTTGTAACTTTCTGAAAACCTAAGAGGAAATTTGAGGATTTTTAGCCAATTCAAAAGATCATTATATCTATGGATTAGTAGGTGGTCACAAGTTTGTTTCAAAGGAAATTTTGAATTATACTTGAGGATTAAAAGAATAGAACTATCGGATTATTTTTATGTCTTGATGGCAATTCGTGATGGTCAAGATTATAAAATTAAATTCTAAGTATTGTATCAACATTGGGAAATAATCAAAGTTCAAATTTTCGTTTATTCAAGCCTTGTCATGAAGATTACAAGAAGAATTGTTACAAGTATATTTTAGTTTACAGTACTACAAAGTCATAAATTTAAAAAAAACACATCCGACAATATCTTCAAATCACAATCGTCTTTGTGCCAACATCGCCATTTGATCTTCAAGCGTTCCATTTTTGATCCATCCTCCACATGGTACATGAAACAAGAAAGGAAAGTGGTTAGCAAGCGTAAACATAAGTAACTACGAGAAACTGTCAAAAAGTTATTCTTATTTGTCAAGATTCATCATCGGGTGTTTGTTGGGAATCAGGTTTAATGCTGAACCTCATGATCTCGAGCAAGATTAATCATCGGTGAAAAGGAATCGCTTATTTACAAATCACGAAGGGATTCGGTTCACAAATAAGCCTAACTCAGGTTACTCATCATGGTTAGCGGTCTAATGATTCTAAACAGGCAGCAAGCATCAAATAAGGCGACAGTTTAAATGATCCTAAACGGGCAGCAAGACAACAATTGTCGATACCAACAGTTCATTAATCCTAATCCCAATAGGCAGCAAGCATGAATGAAAGGCAACAGTTAGGCAGCAAGTGTAATTGATCCCACAGTTTAATTCAATTAGTCTCAACAAAAGGCAGCATAATCAAGTCAACATAGGCAACAAAGAAGACAAAATTGTGGTTATCAGCATAAACCAGCAGGGACAAAAGAAGCAAGGTAATCCACACAAGTAACACAGCAGCAGTATGATAGAAGAGGAAAGGAGTGTTTTCTAAGCATGTTTTCACCCAAAGGTGAAAAGAAGTGAAAACAGAAAAATGAGATTTCCTGAGCAAAGGCCAAAACCAAAAGCATAGTATCTGAAATATCAGTTTGGAAGAGAAAAAGTAAGCATCAGTTTGGAAACCCAAAAACAATAAGGAATCTGCCATATCAGTTTTAAAAGCAAAAAGGAGAAAGGGTATCTGTTCTATCAGAATGCATGGAAACCAACAAGAGGACCAAGAAAGTATAGTATTTGGTTCCATCAGTTAAAAGGAGAGGCATTTATCAGTTAATGGGAGACAGATATGAGAAACCAAAAAAGAACACAAGAAAAAAGGGATCTGTTCAAAAACACATAGACCAAAAGCCATACGAAACCAGTTCAAAGATAATCAACACAAGCCAAAATCCCAGAATCGGTTCAAGTAAGACATTTGATAGACAAGAAAACCCGTTCAAAAATCCCAAAGACAATAAAACCAGAAACCCGAACATAAACGGTTAACATTCATCATCATCTCACCAAACAAACACCCTCAGAGAGCAAAGTTTTCAGAAATATTTCGACAGAGAAAGAAGACGAGAAGAGAAAAAGGTCTTGAACAATCTCACTAAACCATTGAAGCTTGACAGTTCACATCGTTTCTAGTGGTTTCAAACCTCAAGTTTCCAAACGGTAAACAACCTGTCAGAACCGAAATCAAAATCAAAACCATCGTAAATCGAAACATGCAACAACGGGAGAGAGGACCAAGTGATCGCGACGGAGAGAAAGAGAGAGCGGATCGCGCGCGGGGTTCGAGGAGAGAGATCGCGACAGAGCGAGAGTGAGATCAAGGGCTATGGCGTAGAGATGCAGAAATGAAAGGAGTTCCGCATCGAGACGAGATACAGAGGATTCCGCAGAGAACACGAACGGGCGAAGAGAGAACGTGTGAGAATACGCGAATGTAGAGTGAGAGAAATGTATTCTGTTTGTTGCTTTTGCCCATTTGGGCAAATATTATTTTCTTTTCTTTTCTTAAACCGATTTAATATATTTATTCTTTCTTAAAATAAAAAACAATTTAAATTTTCTTTTTTTTTATTTTCACTTTAACTGTGGTGACAAGTGTCACCACCTGTTTTTCTAAACTAGAATTTCTTTCCTTTATAATTTCTTCATTCACTTGTTTTAAAATATATATATAATAAAAAACATATATGTGTTATTAGTTAATAAAATATATATGTATATTTATTATTTGTTTCGGACCATTGAGTATTTTGAGCGAGATCCGTTGTACTCAATTCACCACAGATGTGAAGGTATTACGGATCTACAAAGATCGATGGTTTTCTTCTTCTTACCCGCCCGTGCTATTTCTAAACTTATCTTTTCAATTAATTTATTTTAGGTAAATAATATTTTATTTTGTGCGATACTATAATAATTAGTTCGATAGTTTTTATTTGATAATTTATCGATTAAACTATTAGTCGATTTTTATCAAAATAGAAAGATCATTTCTAATTATTTAAATTTCCGATTGTATTGGTGATGATTATTTGTTCATTCAAAATTATTCACCATTGTACATTTTGCACACAATTAAAATTAAAATCAATTGACCGCTTTGATTGACTCATATGTCAATTTCTAAAGGGTCTCATAGTGGGGACGGCATGGCTATCCTCACGAGATCTTAAAGCCCTTGTTGCTTTAATCGATCATAACCCAAAATAACATTGGTCTATACCAATTACCATGCACTAGGTCTCATGGTTGGGATAGAGCACCTATCCTCACGAGGTTAATTAAGTCCATATACTTGATTAACCATAACCCGCTCCATTTTCTCAAAGACGCCGCATCGTAATGCTTTCATAATTAAAAACCTCGATCCAACGTCGAAGTTGCTTTTCAAAACAATTTCATAAATACTCCACTTCTTCCTTCCTCCCAAACATATGGTAGTCACCAAAGATCGACCCTAATCGTATGTTTGGTGTCTTAATTGAATTAATCAACGTGAACCATGTTTCACTTCACCTTTTCTTAACAAAACTTTGGGTAGAAAAGATGATTCTGATGTTTCGCCCACTCTCGGTAATTGAAGCGCAGCCGTTGAACGCTTATGGTCCAATACTTGTCTCCACATAAAAAAACAACTCAACTCACTAAACTCTTTTATCGCTTCATACGATCATTAAAACTCTTTTCAGATAAAGAGGTAGCAAAGCTTAAATAATGAACGAGGACTTAAGCTTTTCAAACAAACAAAACAAGTCCTAGTTCAAAGCATTTGAAATGTCTAAACGCACGATGTTTTCGGATAAAATCAATACAACCAATTAAAACCTTTTAAGAGGAACTTCTGATTTTGACTTTCCCATTGCACGAGGGAATATGTAGGCTACGGTTCTAAACCGTGCAAACTCAATAATAATAATCAAATTTATTTTCTTTTATAACTTAGAGATTAGCGAATATACACACCGTAGAACTAAATGGGTCCCATCAAAGTCGATGGATGGTGCTAAACCTTCCTTACATAACCGACCCCGATTCAATTTTTGGTCGTGATCCCTATCCGTTGTTTGGTTTTTCTATATTTCCTTTTTGGAAACAAATAAAATTAGGTGGCGATTTCACTAGTTTTCAGAATTTAAAGGATTTTTGAAAATCGAGTTATAAGGGTTTTCAATCATGATTTTCCAAAGGCCTCATATGGTTGGTTTCCCATAAAAATTAGATTCAACATCAATCATGGGCCTAAATACCTTACTACAAATCCTCAAACAAGTTTGGTTCATAGTAAGGTTCAAAAAGCAAGCATTTTCTACACAGTACCTCAAAGTAACTCAAGATTTCATCACATTTACACTTAGTAAAAAAGGGACAAGTTCCTATTGCAAATCACAAAGAAAAACTTTGGTTCACAAAGGGAGGTGTGAAAAAGATAACGTCATAACTCATCATAGTTATAGCAACACATATTCAAGGACAAAAAATTAGAAATGCATCACATCATGGGCAAACATAACAAGTACAGAAACCATATGTCAGGCCCAATACACAAATTCTAGATTTCAATTCTAACACCCCCAGATTTCAGCATATCAGGCCCATTTCTAAACTCTCTCTTTTAATTATTTTATTTAATTATGCAATTAAATTTATGTTTGTATATTAAATAATTATTAGTCTTAGGATAATTTTTATTTAATAATTATCGATTAAATTATTATTTAATTTTTATCAAATAAAAAAGATCTCTTCTAATAATTATTTAAAGTTTGGGACTTGTATTGTGTGATTTTTATTTTCAATTATTTAATTTCTATTAAATTATGCAAATGAATGTTGCTTTGTATTAAATAATTATTAGTATTAAGATAGTTTTTATTTGATAATTATTGATTAAATTATTTAGTTAATCTTTATCAAATAAAAAAGATCTATTATAATAATTATTTAAGGATTTAGAAGTGTATTGTGTGCTTAATTATTTTACTCGCCTCTTGTATGCTTGTACGAATTATTCACGATTATAAACTCCACATACTTGATGCATTCCATTTCTCATCTTGGCTCAAAAGCCAAAAGGGTCTCATAGTTGGGAATGGGCATTACCATTTTCACGAGATTAATCGAAGTCCTAGTTTGCATCGATTAATCATAACCCGAATAAATATAGGTCCATATACCAATCATCCATGCACAAGAGTTTCATGGTTAGGAGTAAGAGCACCTATCCTCACAAGATTAATCAAGTCCATATGCTTGGTTAATCATAACCCGATTCCATATCTCACCTTCTCATAAACCAAACACTAAAACACTTTCATAATTAAATTTTCAAACCTCGATCCAACGTCGAGTTTCTTTTCAAAATATTTTCATTAAAAAAATGTTCTACTCTCCCCCTTTCCAAGCGTAAGGTAGTCTGTCCTTTTCGCCCTCGATAAATGCGCCGGCTTCTTTAAATGAGATTAATTGCTTAACCTTTTTCGCATCACATTTTCTTAATAAAACTTTTGTGTAGAAAAGAGGATCGGATGATTTTGTCCCTCCATCCGAGTACTTGGAGCATTAGTATTTGAATGCTTATGGTCCGATGTTTGTCTCACATAAAAATAACTTCAACTCATCAAACTTGTCTTTTCGCTCACGATCATCGAAAACCTTTTCATAAAAGGAGTATGTGTTTGTCATTTTAAAAAGGGAATAAACGAGACTTAGCTCTCATACGAGAAAAAACAAGTCGAGGTTCAAGAGTTTGAAATGGCTAACACATCACTCTTCTAAAATAAACCAACAAACTTGTATCCTTTTCTAGAAGAACAACGGACTTTTGACTTTCCCATTGCACGAGGGAATACGTAGGCCCAAGGTTATGAAACCGCGACAAACTCATAATAATAATAAATCAAACCCCTTCTTCTTTCTCCTTTTTTCCATTTAGAAATTAGAGAATTTACACACAAACACTTAGAACTAAACGGGTCTCATCAAGTACGATGAATGTGGGGGGTGCTAATACCTTCCCCTTGCACAATTGACTCCCGAATCCGCATCTTTTGGTCACGTATACTGCCTTATCCGTTCTTCGTGGGTTTTATCTATATTTTCCCGTTCTTTTAGAACAAATAAAATTAGGTGGCGACTTCATTATTTTAAAATAACTGATTTTGAAAAAAACAAGTTATCATAGCCGGCGACTTCACTAGGGGCTAATTGACTAAACGAGTCAACCCCAGTTTAGTTCTTCGTATGTGTGTTTATTTTTTGCCTTTCTTCTTATTAAATCTATTCTTATATTTATAATTTGAATATTATCTTGTGTGGGAATGTTGATGGGATTATAGGAAAAGGCCACTACCAAGGCTATAGAACACATAAATTAGGTGGTTGCGTAGCATTGATTTTCTAGACGGAAATGTCTTGTAAGTTGGTGCGAAGGCCACACCTAGGGGAGGTTCTTCCGAAGACATTATCTTCAATTGCAAGTTGTTTTTGCATTGATGATAATGTTGTTAAAAGGAATTTTTCCTTTAGTTTAACCTTTAAGGAAACCTAACTTTTGGTCTTTAAGATTTCTCAAATGAGACGTTCTTAGATATATCGTCTAATCGCAAATTTATTTGTGGTGAAAATGATATAGCCAAGTTGGGATCAATGATTTTGAGTACCTGTTTTGATCCTTGTGTCGAGGGTTACGTTGCATTGTACCGTTAGACCTTTCTTGTCTATTCGGCCAATACGTAATCCTCCCTCAAACCAAATTCTCTTAAAATAAAATATTGTATCCTTGAAAGTTTCAATTGCGATGGATGCCAATATTAGAATTTGTGTTTGTTGTATAAAAAAACCTTAGAGCCATCCTCGGGGATTTGTTGGGTAGACGTCGAAACCACATCTGACCGTCCTAAAAAACTTCAACATACCAATGTTGCATCAAATTGCATTACATCCATCATGCATAAACTATTTTTTGCAACATTTCATTTTTTCATTTGCAGAATCAGAAAGACTTGGTTCGCGTAAAAAAACAGTTGACAAATGGATGACAAGAAGCACACCAATCCAATCAGAGTCAAGATGCCAAAGTTGGATGTACTGATACGTTTGAGGGAGAAAGCCAATACATCTTATATGACTACCTTCATGAGAAGATATGGTCATATTTTGAAGCTTTTTGATATGCATGTTGATGTATGCGCTATGATTTCCTTGTACCCGATATTATGACTCTCCGCTTTAGTGTTTTACTTTTCAATACTTTTAATTGACTCCAACCATTGAGGAGTTTGAGGTTTTCTAGGATGGCCTTTGAAAATGGCATCCCTTTCGCCAGATTAGGAGAAAAAGTGACATCCGACAGGCTAGCTGCGGTGTTGTATCTTCAAGTCAGAGAGGTTGCACCTATGTGTAAGTCTAAAGGGGTTCTCCGAAAAGCATTGGAAGGTAAGGCGAAGGAGTTAGCATAATCGAATAGCACGAATGCCTTTTATGTTGTTCTTGCTTTACTCGTATTTGGCATTGTCATGTTTCCTAGTAGTGAAGAAGATTTTTTGGAAGAGTATGTTGTTAATGTGTTCGTGTCTAAGAAGAATCCTTTCCGGCCCTTGTGGCAGATATGCTTTACCCCCTTCATATCATACATGAAAAGAAGAGAGATATTGTTACGTGTTATACATGTTGTACTCTTGGTTCTTGTATCACCTACCAACTAAAGGTATGTGGTATGATATCTTGAAAGATCTCATGGTCTCAAACTTTAGCTTGTCTCACTTCAGATGTTGTGGTATGGTATTTACCAAATTGGAATGTGGGAGAAGTTATTAACTGTGGGGATTTTCCTAATGTCCCGTTGATAAGATCTCAAGGTTGTACGGCCTTAAGACAACTAGGTTATCCTTTAGGGACCGAACCCAATGGTTTAGTGTTAAGGGAGCTCCTCTTGGAAGATTTTGGGAAAGGAAATCCTCAGTTCTTAAGACAGATCGAAGTGCTTGGACTCAAATCCATAGGAAGGGAAGAGAGTTGGGAAAGAGAGGTTGTGTTACGAAGGAACCCTATAAGCAATGGGTGATTAATAAGGTCAAAGATGTTAAGCTTCTGTACGCTCCGGTGGTCCCTGTTAAAGTTCCAGAGCCTGAAATTACTCATGTTCCTATTGAAGAAATAACCAAGCTCAAAGCCACCATATTGGAAATGCACGAAGAGGATATGCGGCTTCAATCCACACTCAGTCGCGTTTCACATGAAAGGGACAATCTAAAATTTAGTCTTCAAGATAGGGATGATGAGCTTTTGAAAATTCAGGAGCAGGTGGAAAAAGAGAAAAAAGCGAAGTTCTGTGTGAAGGAAGATTTAGATGCAACTAATTTTGAATTAAGTGAATTCTAGCGTAGGCTGGCTGTAGTTGAACAACAAAGAGGACAAGCATACGCAGATGAAGAGTGTGCTATCAAAGCAAAAGTAGACTTGAGGGTAACTCTTACCACTAAAATCTAAGAGTTACAGGATGCGTTAAGAAACATTGAAGCCAGTTTGGCGTGTGAAACTCGCCTTAAAGAAGAAGGTCGTATGGCGTGTAGTGTAGATCCTGAGGAACTAGCATAGAAAATCCAAGAGTTAAGTATTGCTATGCAGCAAATAAGCCAATGGGAGACAGCATATGGAGACTTAGAGATTCAGTGCGAGGGGTGGCAAGAAGAAGCTCAACGTCAAAATGGGCTTTGGATATAGAGAGGAGAAACTATTCTCAACTTGGAAGAGTAGAATAAATATTTGTATGCAAAATACTCAGGGTTGGTAGGATTCTATAGGCAGCTAATGGTGGAAATTTCGTGGAGACTTCAATCAGCCATCAAAGACCTAGAGGAAGACCAGGTTCCCCCAGTAGTGGAATACTTCATTTTCATTTGTAAATATATGGTGGAGCGCTTCAAAAGGGAGATAAGAGAGCTCAGGCCCGTAGAACAAAATTTCTAGTTTTCTATTGCTTTGATGTACTTATTGAGCTTCATGTATTGAACTAAAGCAAACCTGCGAGTCTTGCTCTTTATTTTTCTTACAAAGAATGATGTTTGTATTCAACTTTTATGTTTGGAATGAAGAAGTTGATTATCCATTTGTTGTGCTGATTGCTTACAAGAAAATGAGTCTGATAGGAATCCTTGGAAATGGGAACATGATCATAAGCATTTTTGCATTAACCATACATAAACATGCATTTTTTTATAAAACAAAAACACCAAGATCATTCCATTTCCTCTCGTCCAGATTCAAGATGACTACTCGACATCCATATGGAATGAGGGCTAACACGAAGAAAGCAATGGATCAATACGAATCCTAGCAAGTTGCTATGCAAGGAGATATCGACGGGTTGAAGTCCAAGATGGACCAGCTTATGGAAATGATGATTGCTCAACATAAGAGGGAAGATGAGTGATCTAATAATGAAGTTATTGTTGTTGCCGCAGCTGCTGCAACAAACAATGTTGTTTCTACTTTCAATGCTTCCACAACAACTCATGTTTCTAACACTATTGGGACACCACTTCCCACCAATGCAGCAAATACTGCTACTCATTCCTTTGTTGTTAGCGGTGCGAGAGTTCACCGAAATGCCAACAACACTCTGTCTCATTTGGCTGGTGTGCAGGTACCCAATCCGTTACTTTATGGGCTGCCCCCTGACTTCTTCAGTGGAGCGGATAATCATGGTACTCCTGCAGCGGTGCATGTTGCTACACAAGTTGTGGGAAATAATGAGCAAGAGCAGGATGAAGATGCGCTAAAGAAAAACTGGTCTATGTCTCCTCAAGCTGGTGAAGAGATGCAAGATGATTATATGAGGCAGTATTACCAGAGCGCTATACCTTTGGGAAACCCTGCTCCTTTCCAAGATGTGGCAGCATAGAAGATGTGCAAAGAATTGGCTGAACAAATGAAGGAGCTAAGAGGGAAGAATACTGTTGTTGGTATGAGTGCGTTGGAGATGTGCCTTGTACCCGATGTTATTATACCACCAAAATTAAAGTACCTAACTTTGAAAAGTACAAGGGTGTAAGCTATCCAGATACTCATCTGAAGATGTACTGTCGCAAGATGGAGGCACACATTAAAAATAGCAAGTTGATGATACACTATTTTCAAGATAGTCTTTCAGGGGCATCCCTTGATTGGTATATGCAACTGGAGAAGTCTGATATTTGTTCCTGGGATGATATGTCTGCTACTTTTTCCAAGAAATAGCACTACAATACCAGTATGGCTCATAATCGAATACAGCTACAAAATATGTCTCAAAGGAAAGAGAATCCTTTAAAGAATATGCTCAAAGGTGGAGGGAGGTGGCCTCGAGGGTTCAACCAGCCCTAGTAGAAAAATTAAATGATTTATTTATGGGAACATTGCCGGCGCAATATTATGAAAGGTTGATTGGAAGTACCTTTTATGATTTCTCTAATCTAGTGATGGTAGGTGAGAAAATAGAGGAAGGTTTGAAAACTGGTAAGATATCAGGAGAAAGTGTCAGGTCGTCTGCAGCAAAAAATCCATTCAATAGTTTTAAGAGAAAAGAGGTCGAGACCAATGTTGTTTATGAACCAAGGGTAGGGGAACAATTAGCTAAACTGCTCCTTTCCAGTCCGTATATGCCATATCCTTACATTGCTGCTATGTAGTTTCCTTGTTGCCGATGGAGATGCCTTATCCGACTCAGGTTCCTTAGAATCAAGTTTCTCAACAACAACAAAGTAAGAGCCCGAATAAGAGTCCAAGGCAACAAAAAATACTCATTATCATAAGTACTCTAAGGAGGATATCCAGCCTATTCCCATGACATATACAAGCCTCCTGCCATATTTAGTTCAAGATGGAAGAGTGGTGCCGAGAGAATTGAAGCATGTTCCTGGACCACCCAAGCCATGGTTCAATGAGAATGAAGATGTTCCTGGACCACCCAAGCCATGGTTCAATGAGAATGCAGATGTTCCTTCCATGATAATTCTCTTGGCCATACTACTGAGGATTGTTTTTCATTTAAGTGTAAGGTTCAGGAACTTATTGGTAGAAATTTTTTGACTTTCGCTGATGTCCCTAACATTGCTAGTAACCCTTTTCCAGGGCATGGGTCATCGTCAATAAATGATTTAGTTGAAGAGGAAACAAGTTTGGTTATGGATGTGGATCAATTTAAGATGTCACTAAAGGTGGTATTTGAAGAGTTGAGAAAAGCTGATTTGCTGAAGGGTGTCCATGATGATTGTCTGATATGTCAAGTTAACCCAAAATAATGTGCATAATTCAAGGTGCACTTGCAGAAGTTAATGTACCAACACAAGATTCATTTTAGCCGAGCTCAGACAGAGAATAAAGTGGATGTGGTGGTACCACTCATCAACAATAGGAGGATTCATATACCTTTAGTGGTTCCTATCAAGAAAGAAGAACCGGGTTACGGTAGTTGAGCCAATGGTGATTTACCCTCCTATTTAGATTCCTTATGAAAATAATAAGGTTGTACCATCGAATTATGAACCTGAGGTTGTTATGGGAGGAAAGCCTATGGTGTTGGAAGAACATGATGTTGAAAATATCGCTAGTGCGAGTAGCATGACCCATAGCAGTCGTATTTATAACTAAGATCTGACAAAGAGTAGGGTTGTAGAGAGAGTGTCAGAACCTCAACAGAAGAAGGATGTGGGCGTTGATCTAAGTGCAGAGGAGTTGAGGGATATGTTTAACCCGAATGATGAAATGCTGAAGATCATCAAGAAGAGTGACTACAAAGTGGTTGATCAGCTTAGCCAAACTCCTGCAAGATTTCAATTTTGTCCTTACTGAAGAGTTCTGAAGCCCACAAAATGGCCTTGCTGAAATTCCTTGACATATATGTAGTTGAGGATATTACGGTTAATCAGTTGGATGTTGCCATTTCAGGTCTGAATAATAATAGTTTCTTATTCTTCACTGAAACGGATCTCCCTCTAAATGGATGTAATCATAATATGGCTCTTCATATTTCTATCACTTGTGGTGAAACAAATCTTGCTAGAGTGTTAGTTGATACAAGCTCATCCTTGAATGTGATTCCAAAGATAACTCTAGCTCAACTACAGGTGGAAGGGGCAGTGATGAAACCCAGTTCTTTGGTGGTGAAAGCTTTTGATGGCTCCCGAAGGATGGAGATGGGTGAGATTGATCTCCCAGTGCTCATAGGACCCCAGTTGTTCAATATCACTTTCCAAGTGATGGACATTTTCCCAGCTTACAGCTGTCTGTTGGGAAGACCCTGGATATATGGTGCCAAAGCTGTTACTTCAACACTCCATTAAAACTTGAAGTTCGTATTGCATAACCAGGTGGAAGAGGTTGGTGGTGAAGAGGATTATATAGTTAGTCAATTATCTGAATTCAGGTACATTAATGTTGGGGATGAAGTGCACGAAACTCTCTTTCAAGCGCTGGAGATTGTGGGTACGGTGCAGAAAGAACAAAGACCGTTGAGAAGCCCAAGTGTAAGATGGCCTGCTAGTAGGATGTTAAGGCCCTCATATATGCTAGAAACTCAGAAGGATGGGGAAATATGGTTGAAGTGGTGGAAAAGAAAGACAATGGTGGATTCGGGTACCAACCATCCTTCAAGATCAATGGAAGGTTAGAGGCAGGCAAAAAAAAAGATCCCTCTCCTTGAAGATACTTTTGTTGCAAAAGGTTTCCGTTCTGGAGAGGCTATCAATGCCATTGATGGTGATGAGTATGCAACTGAGATCTCCAAGATGGTGTTCCGCACTCCGCCTGGCGCTACTACCAAGAACTGGATTGTCAAAGATGTTACCCTAATCATTTCTTTTTCAAAGTAATTTCTTGTTTTTCAAAACAAAAATCATGTGCTCTACCCAAGGCACGAAGGATCGCTATGTAGGGCTCACCTTGTTTAATGAATTAAAAGTTTATCTTCAATAAAAGTGCATTTTGTTATTCAGTTTGAGATCTCTTTTTATCTTATTTTTTGTTCACTTTCAAATATATATGTGTAAAAACAACAACACTTTCATTTTTATATTTTACATTAAAATATACATATATAACTAAAAAAGGAAAATCAATCATTTATGCAGATCAACTGAAATTGAACTCATTGAACATAGCCATGTTGTAATTCCTTTCGACTTTGATTTCTCGATCAACCAAGCTGAAGAAGATGTTGAGGAAGATTGTGAACTCCCTAAATATTTAGCGCGTATGGTTGAGCATGAAGAAAAGGTTATCCAACCTCATCCGGAAATAGTGGATGTGATCAATCTTGGGACTGAAGAGGATTGTAAGAAGGTCAAAGTTGGAGTTGCTTTGGAGCAAGGAATAAAATATGAATTGGTCTGCTTGTTGCGAGAGTATGTGGATGTGTTTGCATGGCTGTACCAAGATATTCCCGATCTCGACACTGATATTGTTATGCACAAGCTTCCATAGAATCCTGGATGTTCATCTGTAAAGCAGAAACCAAGGAGAACACATCCAGAGATGGCCAAGAAGATTCGAGATAAAGTCAAGAAATAATTTGAGGCGGGTTTCCTTGCCGTGTCAGTATATCCAGACAGGATTTCCAATATTGTACTTGTCCCCAAGAAGGATGGAAAAGTGCGAATGTGTGTGGATTATAGAGACCTGAACAAAGCTAGCCCAAAGGATGATTTCCCTTTACCTCATATTGACGTTTTGGTTGACAGCACTGCTCAGTTGTCTGAGTTTTCTTTCATGGATGGTTTCTCGAGTTATAATCAGATTAAAATGGATCCTACAGATATGTTGAAGACAACTTTTACTACCCCTTGGGGAAATTTCTGTTACAAGGTTATGTCGTTCAGATTAGAGAATGTAGGGGCAACTTATCAGAGATCCATGGTAACCCTTCTCCACGATATGATGCATAAGGAAATAGAAGTGTATGTGGACGATATGATTGCTAAATCTCAAAATAAAGAAGAGCACGTTGTTCATCTAAAGAAATTATTTGACATATTGAGGAAGTATAGACTTCGTCTGAATCCCAACAAGCGTACTTTTGGGGTTCTATCTGGGAAGTTGCTTGGTTTCATAGTGAGCCAGTGAGGCATTAATGTGGATCCCGACAAAGTAAAAGCCGTTTAGGATATGCCTGCACCAAAGACAAAGAAATAAATTTGTGGTTTCTTGGGGCGTCGATTTATATTTCCATGTTTATCTACATTTGTGACCACTTGCGAACCAATGTTCAAGTTATTAAAGAAAGATCAGGCTATCGTATGGAATAATGATTGCCAATGGGCATCTGAGAAAATTAAGGAGTATTTGGAACAACCACCGATCTTAATACCACTTGTGCCAGGGAAACCCCTTATAATATACCTGATTGTGCTTGAAGGATCCATGGGTTGTGTTCTAGGGAAACATGATGAAATGGGAAGAAAAGAGCATGCGATATATTACTTGAGTAAGAAGTTCACAGATTGTGAAAGCCAATACTCTTTGTTGAAAAAGACTTATTGTGCTTTGGCATGGGATACTCGCCGTTTAAGGCAGTATATGGTGCGTCATACTACAATGTTAATATCCAAGATGGATCCCATTAAATATATTTTGAGAAGTCGGCCTTGGTAGGAAGAATTGCACGTTGGTAGATGTTGTTGTCAGAATATGAAATCCAGTATGTGACGCAAAAAGCTATTAAAGGTAGTGTTGCATCTAAATACCTTGCTCACCAAATAGTAGAAGATTACCAACCAATGAAGTTTGACTTCCCCGATGAAGATGTTATGTTTATTAGAGATTGTAATATTCCTGGCCCAGAAGAAGGACCTGAACCAGGATCATGATGAACCCTAGTGTTCGATGGTGCATCTAATGCAGTAGGTCACGAAATTGGGCAAATCATTACTTCTCCAAAAGGGTATCACATTCCTTTTACGGCCAAAATTTGTTTTGATTATACAAATAACATGGCAGAATATGAAGCTTGCATCTTTGGGATTGAAGCAGCCATCGACTTAAGGATCAAAATACTTGAAGTTTATGGGGACTCGACACTTGTCATCTACCAAGTTAAAGGAGAATGGGAGACTCGTAATGAAAATTGGATTCCGTATAGGGATCATGTTTTGAAGCTGATACCGTATTTTGATGAGATCACTTTCCATCACATTCATAGAGAGGAAAATCAGATAGCTCATGCTTTAGCCACTTTATTTTCAATGTTCAAGGATAAGTGGGCTAATGAAGCGCCTTCCATGCGTCTAGAAGAACCTGGTTATTGTATGTCGGTTAATGAGGAAGCGATGGTAAACCATGGCTTTATGATATCAAACAATACATAAAGAATAATGAATACCGGAAGGGGTATCACCGATAAGAAAACCTTGGGGAGATTGTCTACTAATAATTTCTTAAGTGGTGGAGTGTTGTACAAGTGGAATTTTGATCCGGTCTTGCTCGGATCGTGGATAGACACGAAGAAGATCAACTTATCAAAGAAATTCATGAAGGTTCTTTCGGTATTCATGGAAATGGACATGCAATGGCAACGAAAATTCTTAGAGTGGTTACTCTTTGGATGACAATGGAAATGAATTGTGTTGTTTATGCATTGAGGTGTCATAAGTGTCAAATTCATGCTGATAAAGTGCACGTGTCACCCTCCCCTCTAAATGTCCTGACTTCACCATGGTTATTCGCTATGTGGGGAATAAATATAATTGGAATGATTGAGCCAAAAGCTTCTAACGGACATCGTTTCATACTATTTGCTATAGAATTTTTCACTAAGTGGGCTGAGGCTGCTTCATATGCTAATGTAACACAGGAAGTGGTTACCCGATTCATCAAGAATGAGATAATTTCTCGTTACAGTACTCATAGCAAGATTATTACCGATAATGGGACAAATCTGAACAATAAGATGATGAAGGAGTTGTGCGAAAATTTCAAGATAGAGCATCATAACTCATTACCTTACAGGCCGAAGATGAATGGCGTTGTTGAAGCAACTAACAAAAACATTAAGAAAATCCTTCTGAAGATGGTAAAGACGTATAAGGATTAGCACGAGATGCTGCCTTTCGCCTTGCATGGATACAAAACAACTATTCGTACCTCAACAGGGGCAACACCCTATTCTCTCGTCTACGACATGGAGGCAGTACTTCCTATAGAAGTTGATATTCCTTCCCTTAGAGTTCTGATGGAAACGGAATTAGAAGAAGCCGAATGGGTTCGGAATAGGTACGACCAGCTCAACTTCATTGAAGAGAAAAGATTAACAGTGCTTTGTCATGGATAGCTTTACCATAAGAGAATCAAGAGAGCTTTTGACAATAAAGTACACCTCGAGTATTCAAGGTGGGTGAATTGGTGCTAAAAGGACCATCTCGTGCGGAAAGTGGGTACCGAACTATGAAGGGCCATATATGGTGAAGAAAGTTTTCTCCGTGGATCTCTTATTCTCACCAATATGGACGGAGAAGATTTGGCACATGTTGTCAACTCAGATGTGGTCATGAAGTATTATATCTAAAGAAAAAAGGAAAAAAAATAAAATTAAGCCCGGTAAGTTGAAAACCGGAAAGGGCGGCTTAAGCAAAAAAGGGTATGTCTCCCAGTGGATCAAGATATGACTTGTGATTCACAACAATGGAAGTGCATCTATAATTATCACGGTGACAATTAAGAACTGGTCTTTACCTCCCCTTCAAGGGATTAGTGTACCTTACCAACATCAGTTGTGGCTTGATTGGTGCATCGCTTGTTATGGTCGATACTTATCTTTCAATGTCCAACAGTGTCGGGGATTCAGTTTGATATCCAATTCATTAACTAGTATATTCATGCATTCTTTCATTCATATCATATCATGCAATATATTCATGCATAAACCCCAGCCAAGACTCAACATATTTCAAGATCAGCTAATTGTTTTCTTCAACAGAATTAGACTTTGAAGACTGTTTCTCGAATGACAGACTTAGTTCTTCCTACCACAAGTTTGAAGGCTTGTTCATAAATTGATCTATAACAGTGATAATTATCTAATCTAATCTCTTCCAAGGTGGTTGATGTTCCCCAAGTGAACTCTTGTATTAACGAAATTTCTTACTCGGGTTTTCCCCAGTGATCTTTTCCCATAGAGTTTCTTTTGAAGTCCCCCAATGAAGCTTCAATTTACCCAAGAGGACCTACTGCTGTAGGATTGCAACAACATTAAATCCAATATTGTTATTCTCTCAAGATAACAACTTCCCGAGTAACTCTTAGTGGCGGTAGTCCATTATAGACCCGATTCTCTGAGCTATTCTCAGTTAATCCTCCGTGAATCTCTGGTGTGTTTATTTCCCCAGTGTATTCCTTGATTATTCAACATAAATATGCATCTACCAGGTAGGATGATTAAAATATTTATGAAGATCCATTGCAACATCAAGTTGTTTAAACATGTCAGTACGTGTTTATTGTTTACGCATTATCAACACCATACGAACAGATGGAAGATCTATCCACTGTGGAAGCGTTTATATCCCTCAGCCGGTGTTGAACTTAATTCCTCTCCCCTTAGTGAAGTTATTTCTTGCTTATTGCAATTCACTATTAGCTCAGTAGCGATAAAATAAGGTTTTGTCAACGATAAAGTTGTTCAACATATCTGCATATGTTTGTTACAACCTTCTGTCATCAAGATGTTAGCTTGTCAAATGTTGAAACATTCACATCAGACCTGTGCATATATATGAGTTGTTTTATCCCCGCCGAAGTCCACTTTCGGTCCTCGAAGTTACTGACCATGTTCTCTTTGCATCCAATTCAGTCAATTTGGGGCACTCTATTGATCATCATAGTTAAAACATTTTCAGAAATTTCTATCTTTCCTTCCACAAGGATTACCATGAAACCTTTCAAGTGGTAGATTGACATTCAGAGTTTGGTGCATTACTTCATGGTGCATTTGAACTTTTCTCTTCCAGTGGTGTCAGGAAATCAATTTGACACCCTTTGTATTAAATCATTAAAACTCATGCATAGCATGATCATGCATCAGCTTCAGCTAGTTTATCTCTTGCAGGTTTTCCCATAACTAAGGTCGTTACTGTCCTTATAAGGATCAAAGTTGAAAGATTAGTTCTCAGATGGCAGAATTATCCTTTTCTCTCCAGCACAAGTTGTATACTTGTATGGATCTTAACAAATAATGGTTTCTCCAAACGAGATTTCTTCCCCAGCGAAACAATTGTCTTTTTTTTAAAATGAACTCTAATGTCAGCGAAATTATCAACCGGGAATCCCCAGTGATGTTTTCCACATGGTTTTCTTATGGAGTTTCCCTAGCGAAGCTTTGTTTACTCCCAAGCTAGTCTCCTTCAGGAAGGGTTACTACAACATACCTAAAGTATTTTCAAGAATTCTTTCAAAGGAAAATCTTCCCAACAAATTTTAGTGGTAGCGACTTCTACAAATTTGTTTCTCTGAGCTGTTCTCAGAAGACCACATTGAACTTCTGGTGTGTTTATTTCCCCAGTAAGTTTTTGATTACTCCATAGATAAATATCCACCAAGTAGGATGTTTATTCGATCTCAGGATATTTTGCCAACTCGGAAGTTGATCCACATATCCATTTGCTACAATGCATTGTTGGGACGATGCCAGAAAATCGAAGAACCTTACCAGGGAAGTTTTTCAGTCACAAGTGCTGAATCTGATTCTTCTATCCCTGGTAAAGCTATCTGCACATAGATTGAAGATTTTTTCAACTCGAAAGTTGTTCAACATGGTTTTACATGTTCCTTAAGATCTCTTATCAACAAAAATGTTGGAAACAAATATTTACCGACTTCATAAACATCTTTATCATGCCAGTGTGCTGAATATGATTTGTTTATCCCCAGAGAAGTGTATTCTCAATTGTGCTACTAAACCTGTTCCACTAGTAACTCAAAGTTGCATTGTTAAGATATCCAGCATGCCATGGCTCATCGCACGTTCGTGCATGAAAAATCTAATATTGTTCCAGCCACATATCTTCGTTAAAGTCTTCGGGTATTCTTTAACTCTTTGGGATCTCCAGGCAATTTCTCAATTATATCTTCTTTGGGATCTTCAGACAATTTCTCAATTATATCTTCTTTGGGATATTCAGACAATTTCTCAAATCATATATTCGTTGGAATCTTCAGACAATTTCTCAAATCATATCTTTATTGGAATCTTCAGACAATTTCTCAAATCACATCTTCTTTGGGATATTCAGACATTTTCTAAAAAAATCATATCTTCGTTAAAGTCTTCAGCGTTTGTGTCTCTATTAGAGGACTATCGTCGTTTCCGTTAAGATATTTTGTTCGTCGCCCTCAGCGGGGTATCCGTTTCATTGAGACCTTTAGAGATTTCTTGATTATCTCGGGTGCTGTTCAGATCTCCTGATATTCCTCAGTCGATACTATTGTTTTAGGACATTCTGATATTGCTTAACTAGTTTCTTCTCCTCAGTTACCTCTTCCTTGGCTCTGTAGTCAAGATATGTTATCTAGCATTGGTATCCCGCGTAGGGTAAATTTTTGGGGTTCTTTTAGTATTTAATCCTCTTCCACCTTGAACGTTCGAAAATTGTCAATCTTTCTCACTTATCAGGTTTAAGATGATTGAATAGGGGCAGCTGTCGCACCCCAAAATTTACCCTACCATTTTAATTTGAATTGTTCATTCTGATTAGGTTGTGTTTGGACTATTATAAAAGTATCAGGGTTTGTGTCCAAATTCAAAGGCACTTATCCAATTACTTATGATTAAGGATGCTTTTGAACATAAGATTCATTTAGATTGTTAGAAGGGATGCTTTGGAAGAAGTGTTACTTTTTTTTAAACTTGATCTTTTGAAGCCAAATTTAAACTCAAAATTGATTGGAGGGAAAATGATATTGTTTTCTATTACCTATAAAGGAGGATTTATTTATGTGTGAACTTTGAAGTCAAGAGAAGGAATTTGAAGCCTATCATCATTTTAAACAAGAGTTACATGTTGTCATATGGACAAGAGTGGCTTTAATTGTTACGTAATGTACAATTCGCTACAAATTATTGTAAGAAGTGCATATATTCTAATCATAACGAATGACACTTGCTCATCAAACTTATTTAGTCCTCATTCAAAGAATCGAGTTTAATAAAGGGTTTAAATGTCTATTCCTAAGAATTTTATCAATTTACAAGGAGAAGATCTAAGAGTTCTTTGGCCATTCCTTTTAGACACATTCATCATTCAAGAGATCATTTGTGAGTCAAATTGCAAGCAAGTGCATTCAAGTGTTCATCAAAAATCCATTACTTCACATTCAATAAAAGTTCATTCATTTTCTAGATGTTTTTGTCAAAGAATACACATCACAAGAGTTTGAATTGAAAATTACACAAGTTCACTAATCTTTGCAAGCATATTATGATTTTAAATGTACATTCCTTCCAAAAGTTCTCACAAAGAGAATTCAAATTACAAATTAAGGTTAAAAAGAATTCCTAATCTAGCAAGCCTAATTCTATGGTTTCTAAGAGAGCTTTCCCTTTGCATTATGAATATTCTTCAACCTTGAAGCCATCCTCACCACTATTGTTCATGAAATAAGAAAAAAGGCATTGGTTAGCAAACAAATTTGAAACATACATATGAAATTTTCAAGCAAAGTTTCTCAAGGCTCATCATTAGGGACTATTGGCAAGAATCATAATATAGGGTTTTCAATCACGAATTTCCAAAGGCCTCATATGGTTGGTTTCACACAAAAATCAGATCCAACATTAATTATGGGCCTAAATACCTTACTACAAATCCTCAAACAAGTTTGGTTCACAGTAAGGTTCAAAAAGCAAGCATTTTCTACACAGTAACTCAAAGCAACTCAAGATTTCATCACATTTACACTTAGTAAAAAGGGACAAGTTCCTATTGCAAATCACAAAGACAAACTTTGGTTCTACAAGGGAGGTATAAAAAGATAACTCAGAACTCATCATAGTTATAGAAACACAAATTCAAGGACAAAAAATTATAAATGCATCTCATCATGGGAAAACATAACAAGTACAAAAACCACATGTTAGGCCCAAAACACAAATTCATAAAACCTTTTTCCCGAAAATCAAAAGTCAAGCAAGTCAATAACAAATCCAATATAAAAAAAATTAGAAATTGGGTTAAGCCCAAAATAAGGAAGTAATTCGTAAGGCCCTATTCACAAAAGTCATAAAATCCAACAAGGTTGTAAAGAAGGGAAAACCCTAAAAATCTCATCCATATAAAGGCATTCATTTCACAGATTTTGGGGAGATCAACAACTGTTCACCAAAAAAAGGAAAATGGAACAAACCCTAATTCCAAATCTTAAGCACAAACACATATCTGAATCCCTAAAAAGGTCATCATTTTCAAACCTAACAATTCCTTAAAAAACTAAAAAGAAGGAAGAAATACGAAAACAAAAGGATCTCACAGTGTAAGAGGTCTCAAATCGACCCTTCAAGGAGACCTAGGCTCTGTTTTCTTCCGTTTTCTCTTTATTCATCATAGATTCACTGAAAAAACGTACTAGCCGCCATCAATTTCGAGAAATAGGGTTAGGGTTTCATTATTTCCCCTTTAGATCTATAGAAATCCGTGATGAATCAGGAAAAATAAACCACAGATTAGGATAGTAGAGAGAGATACGAACAGAAACATGCAAGAAAAATTAAAATTAGAGTGAGATTCCATTGCGCAGCCGCGGTCGCCGCCGTGAGGCAACTTCTAGAGCGGCCAATCCTTCTTTTTGGGCGAGATAAGTCTAGAGAAAGGAGAGAGCACGGTGTGAAAAGAGAGAGAGAGAGAGTAGGGTACGTAGAGAGAGAGGATTATAATTATGATTAAGTTTTTTTTCCACTCTGATCTTTCTTATTTTAATTAATTGTGTTGTTAACGTTGTGGGTATATTGCTCCCACCGGCCATACTGTGCACCCACATTCCTTATAATCAGATCTCTATTTCATCACCGACAGCTATTATCCAACGGTTCTAATTGATGCGCTCACGATGCACCTTCATAGATTTGCTGCATCAGATTAGCTAGAAACTTGGGCTGCCCTTTATTTGGCCTTTATGGATTTCTATTCTAACACCCCAGGATTTCTACATATCAGGACCATTTCTAAACTCTCTCTTATAATTATTTTATTTAATTATGCAATTAAATTTATGTTTGTATATTAAATTATTATTAGTCTTAGGATAATTTTTATTTGATAATTATCGATTAAATTATTAGTCAATTTTTATCAAATAAAAAAGATCTTTTCTAATAATTATTTAAAGTTTGGGACTTGTATTGTGTGATATTTATTTTCCTTTATTTAATTTGTATTAAATTATGCAAATGATGTTGCTTTGTATTAAATAATTATTAGTATTAAGATAGTTTTTATTTGATAATTATCGATTAAATTATTTAGTTAATCTTTATCAAATAAAAAAGATCTATTCTAATAATTATTTAAGGATTTAGAAGTGTATTGTGTGCTTAATTATTTTACTCGCCTCTTGTATGCTTGTACGAATTATTCACGATTATAAACTCCACACACTTGATGCATTCCATTTCTCATCTTGGCTCAAAAGCCAAAAGGGTCTCATAGTTGGGAATGGGCATTACCATTTTCACGAGATTAATCGAAGTCCTAGTTTTCATCGATTAATCATAACCCGAATAAATATAGGTCCATATACCAATCATCCATGCACAAGAGTTTCATGGTTGGGGGTAGGAGCACCTATCCTCACAAGATTAATTAAGTCCATATGCTTGGTTAATCATAAATCGATTCCATTTCTCACCTTCTCATAAACCAAACGCTAAAACACTTTCATAATCAAATTTTCAAACCTTGATCCAACGTCGAGTTTCTTTTCAAAATATTTTCATTAAAAAAATGTTCTACTCTCCCCCTTTCCAAGCGTAAGGTAGTCAGTCCTTTTTCGACCCTCGATCGTACGCTTGGCTTCTTTAAATGAATTTAATTAAGCGAACCTTGTTTCGCATCACATTTTCTTAATAAAACGCTTTGGGTAGAAAAGATGATCAGGATGATTCTCCCTCCATCCGAGTACTTGGAGCATTAGTCGTTGAACGCTTATGGTTCGATTCTTGTCTCCACATAAAAATAACTTCAACTCATCAAACTTGTCTTTTTCGCTCATACGATCATCGAAAACCTTTTCATAAAAGGAGTATGTGTTAGCCATTTCAAAAAGGAAATACACAAGACTTAGCTCTCATACGAGCAAAAACAAGTCGACGTTCAAGAGTTTGAAATGTCTAACGCATTATTCTTCTAAAATCAACCAAAAAACTTCTATCCTTTTCTAGAAGAACTACAGAGTTTTAACTTTCCCATTGCATGAGGGAATACGTAGGTACAAGGTTTTGAAACCGCGACAACTCAAAATAATAATAAATCAAACCCCTTCTTCTTTCTCCTTTTTTCCATTTAGAAATTAGCAAATTTACACACAAACACTTAGAAATAAATGGGTCCCATCGAGTATGATGGATGTGAGGGGTGCTAATACCTTCCTTGCATAACCGACTCGAATCGCATCTTTTGGTCACATATCTTGCCTTATCCGTTCTTTGTGGGTTTTATCTATATTTTCTCGTTCTTTTAGAACAAATAAAATTAGGTGGCGACTTCACTGTTTTAAAATAACTGATTTTGAAAAAAACCAATTATCACAATAACCCTGGGGGACAGGGTTCGATCCCTGGCGTCCCCCAACCGTTTTCCAACCCTTTTTCAAGTTTTCTTTTCATATTTTTCTAACCATTTTCCATTTATTTTTTAATTAACATTTAATTAATTAATCATTTAATTAATTAGGTAAAATAATTAGCTTAATTAGGATTAACAATTAAATTTCTCATTTTTATTTTAATTAATTAAATTAATTTAATTTGGTCAATTTAATTAATTTAGATTTATTTTCTTTTATTAATAAAAAACAAATAGAATTAGGGTTTTTCGATTCACCCGATTTCACTTAGTAATTAGGTTAACTTAATTAGGTCTTACTAACCTTAAACGTATTCTACTAACATCAAAAAAAATTTACTAACATTATTTTCTCTTATTCCGATTAAATCCTTCTCGCGATATTTTTACAATTATTGTAATTGTTTCCAGGTTGTAATAGTTAGGTTTATTTCTCTCTATTATGTATCTGCTCACAGGATGTAATAACTTAATTAGGGTTTATTTTCGGCATTTACTTTCCGCACCTCCTATTATGTAACTGTCCCAAAACCATGTAATAGCGTAGGACCTTTACTTTTCTGCATTTACTTTCTGCACCCTCTATAATTGTATATAAATGTATGGCTAATAGGATTTCATAACAAGACATAAAATAAAATATAGATCACCCTAATCTCAAGATAAATATCTGAAATCAACACACTTTTCAAACTTGCACCCCCTAGGGTATCCTATCTTGTTGCCTTAGGAATACAATGGTCATGTCCCTCGAACATAGGGGTACCATTAGCAAAGTCCCTCAATTCAAAATCATCAGAAATATCATAGTCCCTCGATGAAGCTCGATGTTGCCTACCAATATATGATCTCGTCCCTCGATTGTTGCCTATGAATAAGTGATGATCCTCCCTTCGACTGCTAAGGTATCCTTACAATGTTGTCTTCAATGACCATACGATGACCCTACGCTGTTCCTTCACATCCAACAGATAGAGTTACCTACCAACTAATGGTATGGATAGCGTTATCCTAAAGGAGAAGGAAAATAACAAGAACGTCCTTTTTGAGTAGGTAATAAGACTCTAAATTGCTTGCTCCAATCAATCAAAATACTTTTCACACCTCACATTCTTTTCAAAAATACTTTCAAACAAACACTTTGTATACATTCATACGAGAATCATTACAAAGTTACATTTTCAAACAAATATTTTCAAACACTTCGTATACATTCTTGAGGAATGATATAAGAATCATTACGAAGTCAAAGTTAAAATATCTTCAAACAAATCACACACACAAAACAAGTTTTCAAAGGTGAGCTAAGCAATTAAGAGCCGTAGATAACTACGGATGGGAAGGGTGCTAACACCTTCCTTTTCATAATTACCTCCCGTACTCGAATCGATAAAGGTATTTCTCTTTTCGCGTTTCCTTTATTGGATAAAAGAAAAGTCGATGGCGACTCTTGCTATTCGCAACATTTGCGATAAAACGCAAAACAAACAAGTTAGTTCTCCCACCGTGTTACAAGAAGTTTTATAGAACACCTTAAGCTTTCTAAAAATCCAAAATCATCTTCAAATCTTGAGATTGGAGCAAGATATTATTGGTGCAAGTTTGGCAATTTTGAGAAAGTACATGAAGAGAATATTGAGCAATTTTAAAATTTTGTCAAATAGGCCTAATTTTTAAGACTTGAGACATGCTTATAACATTATTAAGGCCCTCTAAGCCCAGCCATTCGTTATTTTAACATTTATTTTATTTATTTTTTATTTTATTCATTTAAAGTCTAAATAAATTAAAATAAAATACAAATTTGGGCTTAAGATCTGAGTTCCTTGAGGTCCAAACAAATTTGGAAGCTTTTCATTTGATTTTCAAATCAAATATTTTCACATTGAATGCAATATATTTTTCTCTCAAATACTTGACCTAATTGACTCTTCTAAATATACACAACAAGGCCAGATGCCAAAGACACAGATTGCTTGAACAAAAAATCCTAAGAAAATTTCTCAAAAGTTCAAAGTTTAGGGCAAACTCAAAACCTATTTTCCAACCATTCTCAAGTCGTTTCAAGGATCCCATTACTCTCCTGGGGTTCCCAAGAGTCGATCCAAGTCCTTTGCAAAGCCAAATTATGCCCAGAACCTGCCTCCCAAGTTGCACCGGTTTGGTAAACTTTTTGAGTTTCAAACCTTTAGTTCTTGCAATTTAAATGAATTTGATGCATATATACATGTTCATACTGATGTTTGTGATTGTTTAGAACCATCATTCATGAGTTTTGATGCAGGAATCAGGGTTTTCCATTGTTAGGGCACGAAGCTTCTACTTCGTCGTATCCCTAGCTATAGGTTGTTTTAGGACAAACGGATACCACCATTAGATTCGCAACCCTCGAATTAGGGGGTAGGGTCCTCCTTTTGCATTTATTGTGGCTATTTTGCAAGTTTGGTTTTTGAGATGATCGGAGAAGATGATCGAAGTGTTGACTCCGGCATTGCTTGGCCGTTTGATCGATCAAGGTGGCGCCTATTTCTAATTGGACCATTTAAACACCATGGGCCCTAGCGCTTTGATTTCAAATCGATTTCATGGACTTAATTTCACTTATATATTTATGACTTTGTTAATATTATCGGCTGTATCACCACCCGAGTGGTTCAACATGCGCGCGTAGTCCTTACCTCTATCAGGTCACGGGTACGACCTTGGCCTTTTGCCCTTTTTTCTTATTTTCTAATTTTTGCAGGGTAACACATACATATTTCCAAAGGGAGCATAATTACATCACGGGCATATGGCACAATGGTCAAAGTTTAAACTCGTGACCTTAGGGTCACGAGTTCAACACTCTTGGGCCAAACCTAAATTTTAGCACTAGTTTTCTTCATATTTTATTCATTTCTTTCAATTTTCAATTTTAATTTAATTTTCTTTTCGAAATTATTAAATTTATTTTCAAAAATCATAAATTTATTTTTATATTTTAGGTTAATTAAAACTTTATTTAATTTTTAACACAAAAATATTTTATTTTAATTAGATTTAAAATTATTTTCATAATTAACTGCCAATTAATTAACTAATTTCGTTTCTTATTTAAAATCAATCACAAAAATACAAAAAAATATTTATCTTTAATATTTAGGTTGTTAGAATATTTTAGAATATTTTTCTTTTTAATTATTTATGCTTTTGTCATTTAAATTCTAGAAATAAATGTATAGGTCGCATGGATATTTTTGTAATAGTTGTAGATTTACTTTCCTTTTTTTCAATTATGTAACGGCTCATGGGATGTAATAGTCTAGGTTTAAAATTCCGCACTGTTACTTTTCGCACCTCATTATATATATGCCCCAAAGCCATGTAATAGCTTAGGTTTAATTTCCGCACTTTACTTTTCCGTACGAATATTAACTTCTTAGATGTATGATAATAGGATTGTATGGCAAGATCTAAAATCAACCATATAATAACCCTAAAAGAGATAAATATCTTAATTGGATCACTTTGCAGACTTGCACCCTTAGGGTATCCTCTCTTGTTTCCTTATAAACATGGTCATGTCCCTCGAACGTAGGGATATCTTAGCAAAACACCCTCGGTTAAAATGATCATAGTCCCATCAAAGATCATAGTCCCTCGATGTCCCTCCATTGTTTCCTACGAATACATGATCTTGTCCCTCGATGTTGCCTATGAATAAATGATGATAGTCCCTTCGATACAATTGGTAAGGTATCCTTACATGTTGTCTTCAATGACCATACGATGAACCTACGCTTGTACCTTCACATCCAATAGATAGAGCTACCTACCAATTAATGGTATGGATAGCACTATCCTCAAAGGAGAAGGAAAATAACAAGAACGACCTTTGAGTGGGTAAATTACTCTTAATTGCTTTCTCAAAACAAATACTTTTCACACCTCACATTTTCAAACAAATATTTTTCAAACACTTTGTACGCATTCTTGAGGACCGATACAATAATCATTTTAAGAAGTTTAAGTCAAAATATTCTCAAACAAATCACACACAAAAGCAAATTTTCAAAAGTGAGTTAAAGCAATTAAGAGCCCGTAGATAAATACAGATGAAAAGGGTGCTAACACCTTCCTTTTCATAACCTACCTCGAACTCGTAATCGATAAAAGGTTTTTCCTGTTCTTTTCACCTTTCCTTATTGGATAAAAGAAAATTCGGTGGCGACTCTTGCTAACCTTAACATTTGAGATAAAACACAAAACAACTAAGTCAATTCTCCCAGTATTCTGAATCGACAACTCTATCGGGAGAATACTTAAAGAGGGGTTACCTTAGGGTTTCTAGATCACTTTTACTTTCTTTTATTGTTTGATTTACTTTAAGGGTTTACGCTTGGGTATTATACTTGTAAGGATCCTACACTCAAATCCAGGTTTCCTTAGGTAAGTAGAAATAGATCATAGAGATTGTCCAATGTAGAGCGACACGGTTAAAATAATGGTTACGGTTAATGTGACACTTTGGATGCCCTGATGTTCCCTAAGTCCAGTGGAGGAAACATTTAGCATTTGCATGGTGTCATCAATGCTAATCAAACTTTCAGAACCCTAATTGACCCTTCTTGGCCATTAGAAAGTAACGAGATAGCCGACTTTAGTGTAGTCCGAAGTTGGTCGATACTCGAATCTACGCTCACTGAGATTCGACTTTCGGGATGATTTGGTCGGCCATTTGGGTGCCGTACTGAAATAAATCCTGCGAGAAAGATTGGTGACATGAGATTCCCTAGAACCCAGTTACTATTATAAGACAGGTTGAGCCAACTTAAACTTTAGTGAAGGGTATTCACCTATGGACCTCATACAAACCTTTGAACCTAGGGCTATTGTGTGAATTTTTTGTGTTTTCTATCTATTTGAGCATGACACCATGAAATTGTGACATCATATCATCATAACATTTCACTAACCATTTCAAGGACCTAGGGATTTATCTTTGCTCTTTGTTGCAGGGTTATGGCTTCCGGTTGCAGGAATACTATCTGAATCAACCTCGTGGGGATATCTTCCAAGCTCAAGGAGTTATCTTTTTGTTAACTAATAAAAGTTTGTTCTTCTTGTTTACCAAATTTAAATCTCACAAGGTCCTTAAAAACATTTTCATACGCATACCAAATCATATCATTTCATAACAGGTACTCCAAAGATCGGTCCTCTCATCTTCTCGCTGTTTATTTCAGCAGAAAAATGGCTCTTGAACAAACTGTCAAAGATCTCCAAGCTCAGAACACTCAATTCCAAGATATGTTCATCAATTTGGCCAAGGGGCAGGAAGATACGAAAGAGCTCCTCACCAAGAAAGAGAAGAAGAAATCAAAGAAAGTGTCTGGTATTTTTAACATGGGAAGAAGATTTAAAGGTCCGACTAAGGTGGTCAGAGAACTTGAGGAGGAATAAAAAGAAGAAGAATATCTGGATGAACAATATCTTCTTATTGATGAGAATTATAAGCAACTCGAAGATCGTTTGAATGTTGTGGAAAATCTGAAGATGTCAGGGCTAAATTTTGATGATTCAAGTCGGTTTCCAGGAGTGGTGATTCCCCACAAGTTCAAAGTTCATGCTTTTGCAAATTATGATGGTATTTCTTGTCTGAAGCTTCACTTGAAGGCTTATTTTCAGAAGATTCAACCCCACACTCTTGATAGAAAGTTGTGGATGCATTTCTTTCAAGAGAGTGTGTCTGGAGCACAATTGGAGTGGTATCATCAGTTGGAAAATACCCATATTCATATGTGGAATGATTTGGCGGATTCCTTTTACAAGCAATATCAATATAGCATTGAGTTGGCACCGACTTGGATGCAGTTACAAAGTATGTCTATAAGCAATGATGAGAAGTTCAAAGAGTATGCCTAAGGGTGGAGAGATCTGGAAGGAAGAGTTCATCCTCCTTTGTCTAGTAGAGAATTGGTTGACATGTTCATGGATACGTTGATAGGTCCGTTCTTCAATCATCTGATTGGAAGTTCTTCAGCCAGGTTCATCGAGCTGATATTAACAAGAGAACGTATCGAAGCAAGAATTAAGAGCGGGAAGATTCGCGTTGCGACATCTTCAAATGCTATGAAGAAGCCTTTTGGTGGGAAGAAAGAATCCAATGTTGTGTATGATCAAAAGGGTCGTGATAAAGGTGATCGCCATCAATTTGTGGGGGCAGTTCTGATCTATAATTCTTCGCTAGTGCAACCTTAACAAAACAATACGCATAGACAAGGCGCAAGAAGAGGTTAACAAGAATCAATAAGCCTTTGTCTCAAGCATTGCAACACATGTTGCGAGCTTATTACTTTGAGAGATCCTCCATTTAATGTTGATACATCATCTCCTAGATACAATCCCAATGCAAGGTGTGCATACCATTCTAATAGTCCTGGACATGATACGAAAAACTGTTGGGCTCTGAAGAACATGATCCAGGACATGATTGAGGCCAAGGAGATTGAATTTGAGGCTCCTGAAACTCCAAATGTGATTACCGCACCCATGCCTAATCATGACAAGAGTGACAATGCTATTTGTGATGACTTGTTTTTTCATCGGTTATTTAAAACAATGAAGTCACAACCTAATTTTATTTGTTCATAAAGAACGAAAAAATATAGATAAAACCCACGACATCAGATAAGGCGGTCTACAAGACCAAAAGACATGAATTTGGGAGTCGGTTATGCACGGGGAAGGTATTAGCACCCCTCACATCCATCGTACTCGATGGGAACCATTTAGTTCATGTGTGTGTTGTGTGTTTATTTCTTTATAAGAATAGAAGAAGAATTGTCTTTATTTATTGGTTTTGAACTCTTAAAGACATCGCATCTTGTGCCTATGTACTCCCTCGTGCAATGGGAAAGTCAGAGTTCCTAAGTTCCTCTTGAAAATATCTTGGTTGGTTGTGTTGATTTTATAAGAAAAATCGTGCATTAGACATTTCAAGTGCTTGAACTTTGGACTTGTTTAGTTTGTTTGAAAAGCTTAAGTCCTCGTTCGTGTTTGAAATGGCTATTATACACTCTCTGTAAGAAAAGAGTTTGATGATCGCATACGAGCGGAAAAAAAAGTAGTTTGAGTGAGTTGAGTTAATTTTAAGTTGTGGATGACAAGTACTGAAATGTTAGGCTATCATCTAACGATTCAAATACTAGAAATTGGCGAGAAAGTTCAATCAATCATCCAAAATCTTTATTATGAAAACGGTGAAGTGAAGCAAGGTTCACGTTTATTAAATGTACGAATAAAAGTATTTAACTAATTGGGCTATCATCCAATGACCCAAATACTTTAAATCCAATTAAACCGTCGGGCTATCATCCAACAATTTAACCAAATGTCTCTACACTATGTACTTTGTTCAACATGGATGGAAGTTTTTAGCTTATTAGGCTATCATCTAATAATCTAAAAACTTCGAGTTTGTTTAAATCATTAGGCTACCATCTAACAATTTAAACAAACCCCATATAAATTTTCTTTTTTATGAAAATCAATTTAGAAAATAAATTCAATTAATTAATTTAATTTGAAAGTGTTTAAGAGATTCGACTAAGGACCAAGTGAAATGGAATCGGGTCATGATTAATCAAGTATGTGGACTTAATTAATCTCGTGAAGATAGGTGCTCCTATCCCCAACTATGAAACCGTAGTCCATGGATAATTGTTAAATGGACCAAATTGTGCGCGGGTTATCGTTAATCAAAGCAACAAGGGCTTTGATTAACCTCGTGAGGATGGCCATGCCCATCCCTAACTATGGGACCCTTTTGGAATTCGGCTTATGAGCCAAGAGGATAGAAGAATCTGGTTGAAGGAGTAAGGAGATAAGAAAACAAGCGAGCCCATACAAAGTGGCTATATGTATGCTCCTAGAAAGTGGGACTAGCGAAGCACTAGTATTCTAAACGACCAATTGGAACAATCGATCGGATAGTTTTCACTGTAGAATAGCCCAGGACCAAACTATGAATGTGTGCGAGTGTGCACTGTGTATGTATACATGTTCCTTGATGAGGAGCCCAAGAGGAGGCTATGTGTTCTAATATGATGATAAACGCGAAATTAATCGGTGATTAAAATATACAAAGAGGTAAAGTTCTACGCTATTACAAATAGTATGGGGATGGGGGTACAGGTTTAAGAATGGGGATACATCAGATCGGAAAGTGCGATAAAAGCTTAGATAAACAGATAAAACAAACCCGAATTAATTAAATAATTAATTAAATTGAATCTTCCTATTTAATAGAATTAATCAACAGAAATGATTAATCAAATTAAATATTAATTTTCAACTCAATTAAATATTTAGAACAAAATAAATAAATACTATTTCACAATTTATTTGATTAAGTAAAATACCAACAAAATAACATATACAAAAAATAAAGAAACAACAAAAAAATGGGCCAGAACTGAGCAAATAAGGGTTGCTGAAAAAGCAAAAGCCCAGGCCCAAGATGAAGGTCCGCTGGTTCCTGTGTGGCTGGAGAACGAAGGAACACCATAGAAGCGTATTTCTGGTACGTTGGATGGCAATCAGATTATGATCGAACGGATGAGATTAAATCCTGCAAAATAAAATAAAATAAAATAAATAAATATTAAACTGGTGACACTTGTCACGACCCGATTTAGACACCTAAGTAAACTAACTACCCACTAACCCTCCTAATTAACAAGTAAACACCTAATTAAAATAAGGAAAAGAAAAAGGAAAGACAGAATAACTGCTCTCTTGTTAAATGCTCTCTCTCTTCCATCCTCTCGTCGGAAAAAGAACAAAGGTCGAAATCGCCCTTGTGGAGGCGTCGAGAATCCTCCTATTCCAATTTTTTTAGTAATTCTAAATCGTCTCTCTGTGCTCTCTCTTAATCTATTGTTATTTTCTGCAGATATTCCCTAGATTTCTCTAAATCTAAAACGGGCACGACAAAACCCTAACCCTAGTTCGTGGCGAATGATGATGATGATGACGTAAATAAGAAGGGAAAGGAAAGGAACATGAAGGCGGAAATCGCGAGCTCAACCTCTTAGTGAGATCTTTCTTTTCTTCTTCTTCTTACTCGGTTTGCTCGTGTTCTTCTTCTTGCCTTTTTTTGTCTATTTCGATTTCTAAAGGGAGGGTGGGGTAGGAAAATGATGAACCAAGTTATGTTTTTTTCAAATCTGAAAAATTAAGGTTGGCCATTTTAGGGTTTTTGTGAACAGTTCATCCTGCCTCCTTTGTGTTATCAATGTTTTTATATATCACGAAATTAAGGTTTATGTTGGAATTAGGGTTGGCCATGAAATGCTGTGTTTGGGCGGGACACGATTACTTTTAATCTTTTTCTTGTTTCTGATTGGGCCTTTAACATTGCTGGACCCTGTTTTTTTTCTTTTGATCATAAGCCTGCTTTTCTCTTATTTTTGGAACTTACAGTTTTTATTTGTGCCTATGGGCTGAACACTGACTTTGTCTTTTAAGATACATTTGTTGGGCTGGAGTTACGAACTGTTCTATGATAATACTCTGAATTTAGGCCTGTTTGTTTTCTTATTGTGAACCAAACACGGTTTGTGATTTGCAATAGACTTGTATGCCAATGATTGATGAAAAATAATTTGGAATGAGGCTTTATCTTGCTTGAATTTGATTGAAGCAAAAACATAATTTCATGATTCTTGCCGACAATCCCTAATGATGAAATTGAAATAAATGGTCTCTTTAAAAATCTTTATTTTGTCTCCTTGCTTTGGAATGTTTTAATTGTTTGCTAACCACATCCAATTCTTCTTGTTTCAAGTTAAATTGGCAACATGGGTGAGCGGCGAGGACTTAAAGTGGGCTTGCTTACAAATTGAAGAAGATTCAAAATACTTTGGGATAAGGATTTCAAGATTATTGTAGAACTTGCTTGTAGAACTTGTAGTAATATGCATTTGAAATAGAGCTTGTAATCCTAGGCTTAGGAATTTGAAACTCCTTGTAATCTGAATGAAGTTTTTGAGTTTAAATCAATGGATTCGTATTGTAGAAGCACATTACTTGTAATCAGAACGCTTAGGAGTTATCTCTTGTAGTAAACTTTAGAGAAATAAAACTTGATTTTGTGAACTCCTTGCAGAAAGCTTGTAAAGTGATAATCCGAATTTGGTTCTTCATTTCATAAAATATTGTAAAAAAAACATCATCTTGAATGAATCAACATTTGAAATAAGCTTGAAAATATGGATGATGGAACTTATGGATGAAGCTTGAATGGTGTTTTAATGAATAATAATACCATGTCCAAATACCCGTGGTATTAGCTTAATGCCGTGAACAAGTGTTGATAATGTTTGGATGGAATTTGGATATAATCTAGAAGTTTGACTTCACTTTGAATTGGACACACTTTGAATCATATCTGAATCGAATATGGAATTTTGATGTTCTGGCCATTAGAAGTTCTAGCTGTCAGAAGCTCTGGCTGTCAGAAGTTCGAGCCATTAGAAGTTCTAGCCATTAGAGGCTCTAGCCATTAGAAGTTCTAGCCATTAGAAGTTCTAGCCATTAGAAGTTCTATCCGTTAGAAGTTCTAGCCATTAGAAGTCCTAGCCATTAGAAGTTCTAGCCATTAGAAGTTCTAGCCATTAGAACTTCTATTTGTTAGAAGTTCTATCCATTAGTAGTTCTAGCCATTAGAAGTTCTAGCCATTAGAAGTCCTAGCCAATAGAAGTTCTAGGCATTAGAAGTTCTAGGCATTAGAAGTTCTAGCCATTAGATGTTCTAGCCATTAGAAGTTCTAGCCATTTGAAGTTCTAGCCATTAGAAGTTCTAGGCATTAGGCATTAGAAGTTCTAGGCATTAGAAGTTCTAGGCATTAGAAGTTCTAGGCATTAGAAGTTCTAGGCATTAGAAGGTTTAGCCATTAGAAGTTATAGGAATTAGAAGTTCTAGACATTAGAAGTTCTAGCCATTAGAATTTCTAGCCATTAGAAGTTCTAGGCATTAGATGTTCTAGCCATTAGAAGTTCTAGCCATTATAAGTTCTAGCCATTAGAATTTATAGGCATTAGAAGTTCTAAAGGTTTTGATTTTTCTGATGAATCTTGTCAAATAACCAACTTCTTGCTAAAACCTTGTAACTGCAAACTCAAAATCTTCAATTGAATTCACAAGTGTGGATGCCACGAAATAATATTCTCCATTCTTTAACTCCTCAACCACAAATAATTGGATAAATTCCTTTTAATTTGAACACAAACTCCGATGCTCTTATAATAACCCAAAAAAATAACCAAATCTAAATAAACAAATAAATTGAGGTGGTAGGGTAAATTTTGGGGTGCGACAGCTGCCCCTATTCAATCATCTTAAACTTGATAAGTGAGAAAGAGCGACAACTTTCGAATGTTCATGGTGGAAGAGGATTGAATACCAAAAGAACCCCAAACATTTTCCCTACGCAGGATACCAATGCCAGATAAAATATCTTGACTATAGAGTCAAGGAAGAAACGCTTGAGGAGAATAAACTTGTTAAGCATCATCAGAATGCCTTAACACATCACTGGGGGATAACTAAGTAACCAAAATGAGCGATAAGTAGCAAGTTTTACTGTAAATATTATGAGAAGAAAATTGCACTTTTCAAGCGAAAAGAAAGAAATAAGTTAAGCCATCTCAACGATGCCTTAACGAAAATGCTCTAAGAATAAAAACCGTACTTTCTTAAAAGAGAAATAATTTAAGCCATCTCGTGATGCCTTAACGAACATGCTTTGAGAAGAAAAACCTTCCTTCTTAAGCGAAAAGAGAGAAATAAGTTAAGTCATCTCAACGATGCCTTAACGAAAAGGCTTTGAGAAGAAAAACCGTACCTCTTAAGCAAAAAGAAAGAAATAATAAATTAAAAGATTCGAACGAAGATTTGATTGAGAATTTGTCAGAAAATTCCAAAGAGTTAAGGAATACCCGCAGACCTTAACGAAGATATAATTGAGAAATTGTAAGAAAAATCCCAAAGAGTTAAAGAATACCCGCAGACTTTAACGAAGATATAATTGAGAAATTGTCAGAAAAATCCCAAAATGTTAAGGAATACCAGCAAACTTTAACGAAGATATAATTGAGAAATTGTCAGAAAATCCCAAAGAGTTAAAGAATACCCGCAGACTTTAACGAAGATATAATATAGAAATTGTCAGAAAAATCCCAAAGAGTTAAGGAATACCTGCAGACTTTAACCAAGATATAATTGAGAAATTGTCAGAAAAATCCCAAAGAGTAAAGGAATACCCGCAGACCTTAACGAAGATATATGGCCAGAACAATATCAGAATTGTTGTGCATAAGGTGCGAGGAGCCATGGCATGCTGAATGTCTTGACCATGTAACTTCCGAGTTACCAGTAGAACAAATTCATTAGCGCACCCGAGAATACACTTCTCTTGGGATAAACAAATCAATATCCGGCACACTGGTGTGTATAGATGTTTATGAAGTCGGTAAATCCTACTTCCGACATTCCTGCTGATAAAAGATTTTAACAAACATGTACAGACATGTTGAACAACTTCTGAGTTTGACAAAATCTTCAATTTGTATGCATATAGCTTTACCGGGGATAGAAGAATTAAGTTCAACACCTGTGACTGAAAAACTTCTATGGTAATGAGCTTCAAATTTCTGGCATTGTACCGACAATGCGTTGTAGCAAGCGGATATGAGGATCAACTTCTGAGTTGGCGAAATATCCTGAGATTGAATAAACATCCTACTTGTTGGATATTTATCTGCTGATGAATTGAGGACTTACTGGGGAAATAAACACCAGAAGTTCAACGTAGTCTTCTGAGAACAACTCAGAGGAACAAATTTGCAGAAGTCACTGCCACTAGAATTTTCTAAGAAGATTCTTGTCACTAGAATACACTGGGGAAATAAACACACCAGAGATTCACATGGGATCGTGAGACATTTCGAAGAATCAGGTTTATAAAGGACTGCCGCCACTAAGACTTACTCGGAAATTGTTATCGGAAGAATAATATAGGATTTATTGTTGTTGCAATCCCCTGCAATAGGTCCTCAGGGGAAACTTGAAGCTTCAATGGGGAACTTCGAAAGAAACTCTATGGGGAAAGATCACTAGGGAAAACCCGAGTAGGAAATTTTGTTGATACAAGAGTTGGGGAAGATCAATCACTTTGGAGGAGATTCGATTTGAGAATCATCACTACTGTAGATTTATTTATTAACAAGCCTCCGTACTTGCGGCAGGAAGAGCTAAGCCTGCCATTCAGAATAGTCTTCAAAGTTTGATTCTGCTGAGGAGAACAACTAGCTGATCTTGGAATATCCCGAGTCTTGGCTGGGGTTTATGCATGAATATGACATGTATGACATGAATGAATGAATGCATGACTATACTAGTTAATGCAATGGTTATTAAACTGAATTCCCAACACCATCAGTCTGGAAGAGAAAAGAAATGGCATCAATAAGATGATCGACCAAATTCTAATTATTTAATTGCCGCTGGACAGGCTGCAATGTTAATTCTTGTGGAAGAAAGAATAGCAACTTCTGAGTTGATCAGGTAATGATGATTAGTGGAGTGTCCCATGCGTTGAAATGCAGCTATATTAGATTTTGCACTTAAGCGATATCTCAACTTCAGAATCTCAACATGCCCCAGTCTGTTAAACCTTTGAGACGAAACTTTCATGAAAAGGAGTGCCCCCTGTATCATGTATTCCACAACAATACTCTACTGATCATCAATATCTCAAAGTAGTTGGATATTCTGATATGAGAATAACATGTCTTGATATGAGCTTCAAAGATACTCCAACATCTCGAAACAAACGCCTCAGATTTACTGAATCTTAGAGTGGCGGACTTTGCATACATGGACGACCTGCCCCTGCACGAGCCTTAAAGAGACTTCAACGTCTCAAAGTAATTGCTCAATATCAACTAAATCTTTTCAACAAGCATACCTTAGAATGAATCTTGGAGAGACCTCTACACCTCCAGATAATTTCCTCAGACTGACTGCATTTGAATAATTGGCTATGCAAACATAGGGAAGACCTGCCCTAGGATGAGCTTTAAAGAGACTTCCATGTCTCAAGTAATTTCTTCGAGATGATTGATTCTTAAACAAAACCTTGCTTCAATTAAGAGAGACTTCACCGCCTCAAAATAATTGCTTTGGATCAATAGCATATGAGAAACTAACCTTCTAGAACAAGAGCTTTAAAGGCTTCAATGTCTCGAAGTAATTGCTTTAGATCAATTGGAACTGAGTGATTAGTTCTACAGAGATGAGAGTTAAATGCCCCAATGTATATCTTTAGAGAGACTTCCATGTCTCGAAGAAATTACTTCCGGTTGACTAATTCTTGAAACGACGGTTGTCCCGGTTAACCGCTCTTTGAGAAGGATGAAATCACCTGCTAATTGTTCTTTAAGGACATGCCCCAGATTGGCAGAATTTTTTAGAAACTGAATTTTGACTTGATTGTCCCCAAGTTAACAGAATCTTAAGAAAGCAATTTGTGATATGCTCAACGGAGTCCTTAAACATCACACATCTTGATTTAACGAGTGATCAAGTCTTTCTTCTTTAGACAAAGTTAAATTCTTCAACGTGTTCATTATGAGAACTTATTAATGTTAGATAATTGTTTTACATGTAGAATAATGTTTCTTATGACAATTCTAATGCAACATTTATGCGTCTTGAAGTTTTGTATGAAAAACATTGTGACCTTTTTTTTTAGTGAAATACTTTTAGAGTGCAATGTTGAAAACTTTTTTCTTTATGAAAGATAAGACAAGCATATGATACCACTTAGCACGCATTATTAGGAGTCGAAACGCGATCTCCTCAGTATGCTTTTGAATTAACCCATGCTTCAATTAGGACTTTTAAGGGTTAAACGGTCGTTCACGCTTTTACAAGAAAAGTTTTTAGGCTCAAAATTATTTGGTGCCCACCCATTCTCCATGATGTCCTTCAGTCCTAAGTTCAACTATCTTGATGTGAGCACTCATCTCTCAGAGGCATTTATGATGGTTGAGGAGCCAATATGAGGTTTCTTGGACACGACAGTCACTAATATTTTTTGTCTTTGGTGTTTAACCACACAACTTGTTCTTTGTTGAGAATTTTTCTCTAATAATGCATTCTTACCTTCGGGCTTTCCGATTTGATTTCCCTAAATTTTTCCTAAGCGACTTGTTTTCAAGTTTCGACTTAGCGGGACTTTTTCTTTCTTTTCTATTCATTCTTTCCTTTTTTGAACAAGTCGTGGATCTTCACATCGTCTTCGATTTTTTGGAAGTGATTGTGATTATCTAAGTCTTTGGTAGATGCGGGATAACCGTTGTTGTATCGTCATCTATTGACCTTCTGATGTGCAAAAGATACTCATTGGGGTATCACCTCTTTTGATGCACTTGTTGTTTAGAGAAAGTTGATTATTGTGGTTCGACCTTCCTCAACCTTTTGAAGGATAACCATTATCATATCCTTTGATGTATGGTCTTGATGAGTTTTCAACTCGATCGATTATCCGAACACTACCCATACGGGTTAAAAATGAGGTTTTTTAAAGAAAAGAAACTTATACTTCAAGGCTCGAAGGGGTTAACGAGGTCTATCTCCTTATAACTTTGGTGTTTGGGGAATTTGAAACAAGGTTTGTATATCTTTATCGGGTTCTCAAAGCACATGACTAGAGACCTACCTTTTTCAATTCATGTATCCTCCTCCAATCTTTGCCTAGGCGAAAGACTTGGTAATGTTGGTATCAAAATGCTCGCAAATCAAATAAAGAGTGATAACGAATGGATTAAGTGACAACAAATGGATTACTTCAAGACAAGCATACTCATTGCATTAAGATAAAAAAAAACAAGTTTCTACATGCAAACAAATTTAATCAATTAAACAAGATACAAATGAAAATGCAGTGAAGAAACAAAAGATCGTCATTGTTGAGGAGACTTGAATTCCGTCTTGACTTGTTGATTCGATGACTTTCAGTAGTCTTGGTTCTCACATGAGTATGGGGCTTCCATTCACAAACATATTTCCTCCTTGAAGAGTCAAGTACTTCGGTCAATCAACCTGTTGAACCTTGGCTTTGTAGGGTTGCAATGCTCGTTGAGTGGCCTATTGTTCCATCGTGGTATCCAAATCGTGTTATTATCATAACCAAGTGGGAATAACTTTGTGGGATAAGAAACTTGAAACACCAATGAATTTTGAATCGGATATGGAAGAAGTGTTGTAAGTCACCGAATTGGATCAAGAGGAGCCTCCCTTCTTTCTAGATTATTACGAGGTGCTTTGATTTTGGGAATTCGACTTTGAAGTTGAGGAAGATCGTATAGGTTGTCATGCAAAGGCTTGAAAGTTGGTAATGGAGGAAATGATTTAAAGTATTGATACTTCCTTTGCTAGAACTTGGATATCTTTTGTGAAGGATACCAAATTTTCTCGGTGGCCATCCGTCTACTTCATCACTATTCTTTAGAGTCCCAACCCTCTTAGTAAGAAATTGTCCCAATGAATTTTGGAA
>CM038795.1:269543768-269997331 GCA_021764765.1 Vicia sativa | reverse complement strand
AAACTAAACAACAATGATATCTTCAACAAGACACATCTGTTGGATCGACAACACTCATTACAGAGACTTAAGAAGAAAGAAGAATCTAATGCTATTATCAGAACTCACTCACATGAAGAATCTCTACAATGATATCATATATTTCATTCAAAATCATGTCACTCCTGCAACATCTTTTGAACAAAGAACCAACAATAGTGCTGCTATTTTGAAGCTTGTTGAGTTGGATTCATCAGTAAGTCAGTTACCAAATGAGAGTGATGTTGTTAAGTTGTAATGGTTCTTATGTGAAGCTCTTTGGCGTTCCTCTTTGTGGAAAAAGATTGCATCCATGAAATGTTGGTTTATGAGAATATTTAGTCTAATATTTCTGAGGTAATTCATCGTAATCCAAAGCTCGTGCCGAGAAGTTAAGGTTATGATACTGGCCAAACATTGTTTTCATGTATAGTTGAGGATGATATTTAGATTAGTTTGCTTTAGTTTGTTTTTATGAAATATTTTATTACTTGGATCAATATCTCTTTCAATTAGAATAGAATTCAAATGATGATAGCTAGTTTTGAATTTGACAATATTGACAATTTCCCATTCTGCAAACCATAATAAGATCATAATTGGCTAATTGATGTATGTAACCATGCGTTGGAACAAAGTTGGTTATAGAACAATGTTATGCAATTTTGGTTTTGAAGATATTAAGATGTAAAGAAAAAACAAATTACCTGTCGGGTGTTACACGTGTAAAATGATATCCAAATGGTTTAAGTAATATAGCATCTTGAAAATCTGCTTCCATCTAATGATCATTTGAGCTCACTCGACTATGAAACAGTTGGGAAAAAAGTTTCAGCGCGGTTAGTTGTCTGTGATAAAAAGTGCATCAGGTTTTCACTTTGGGCTACAGTCTTTAGTGAAAAACTACGATTGAGAGTTCTAAGCTGTATTGAATATTGGTGCACAAGATCAAAGATGATTGGAATAAATGAAAGAATAATGAGAGTGATACTACAAAAGGTATGAAAGAAATAATGATTGTTGTTATAAATAACATCTATTAATAGTCTATTTATATAAGGATAAAATTGTCATATAGGCCATAATATAGGTAAACTTAATAAATAAGTAAGCAGTACAAACTAGGAAATACTAAAATACCCTTAAAACTAAAATTAATAGCTCACGCTAACTCAAAACCCAGAACTTACGGGCAACCTCAAAAGCTTTTTGCTTATGACTAACAATTTTCTAACTAATCAATCTCGAGAAGTTCTCACATACGAACAACAACATCGAGCATCGAACTTACGATTAACAACTTTTGAGTATTGAATTACTCTTCAATACCATCCCTTAATTCATATTCAGCTAGCCAAAATCTACACCAATTTCACTCCTCAAGCGAATAAGGTGTTCAATCTTGACATCCTTCATCGAACTTCTACAAGTTTCTTACAGGTTGCTATAGTGTGCAACTTCCAATACTCCATTCAAATGCATTTCTCCTTGAAAATCGATCACGATGGTTTCTTCTCCCTTGGAAGCTCGTTAACTTCCAAGTCTTGTTTTCTTCGAGCCTCGATTTCTCCTTTCATGGATGAAACCACTTGAACTTCAGTGATAGGGGTATATCAATGGAGTCGCCATCAAAGCGTCTTATCTCGCGGAGGAGAAAGGAAAACATCGAGTAAACACGAGAAGGAAGAACACGGTCTCATGACGAGAGATCTAGGTAAGGGAGTTTGTTCGCATAGGGAAGGATTAACACACATACGTAGTACTCTACGGTATCCTTCTATTTTTCTAGCTAAGGGGTGTGTTTATATCTATCTATGCTTGATCACTACGATGCATACAAAAGTAAAGGAAAATAAAGAAACCACAGGGAAAAGAAGGAAGTTTTTACAAGTTGTGCTCGATCGAGCCCCATGACAAGATGCCTACGTATTCCCTCGTGCAATGAGAAAGTCAGAGCGTCGTAGTTCGACTCACTTGTTTTGGTGGGTGTTGTGTTTTTTACTTATGAAAAAGGTTTTAAAAACAAAAAGAAAATGCGTCCGAAGGCGAAAAGAGTTTGCCTTGGTTGATTGCTTTTACCTTGAGAAAGGAGTTCAAACCATTATTAAGTGTTTTTGTTTTCAAAAAGAAAAAAAGAAAGCAAGTTTTAGTTTTAATTACATGCAAGGATGCAAAAGAAACAACCAAAACAAAAGGGAGAATAAACTAGTACTAACCCTAATGTTGTCATGCAAAGATTGAACCTATGGTTGAGGATATAAGAGAATCTCTACCTATGTCAACATGCAAAGGATGTAAATCCTAATGTCTGAGGCTCGAGCTATCTTAACCGGCGGTCCTAAGGAAAGCTATCTTATATCCGTCTTGGTTGTGAAACCAAGGGATGCAAAGGATGAAACAATCAAGTGCTTTGGCGGAAGCACACAAGCAATGCAATGCAAACAAATGTCAAACAAGCGTGAGGCATAACCTACGAGGAAATGATGCGAGTTACAGTAATAAATGAACCCCGGAAAAGAGTGGAGAGTCGAGAATAGGAACTCGACCACTTTGTTATTGACTCGATAAGGAAGAGCAACATGATTCGCATGTGTCATACAAGACACGAGACTAGAACTTTCGAGGGGACGACTGACCCTTTCCTCTTGCCATATATCATGACTCGATAGCGGGAAAAATAACAACGCTGGTCTTTGCGTAGTGCCACGTCGGGTTGCCTAACCACTTGACCTATGCAAACACAAATGTACACTTCTGGAAATTGTCTCCTATGCACGGATGAGGACTTTAAATAAGCCAAACACAAGTAGCACACGACGCTAAGCAATTATTTAAATAAACGGAGGGTTCCGAACATGCTCAAACTACGGAAGCCCCATCATGCATCTCTGTTCCTACTTCTCATGGCAAAAGAAAAAGCTGTAAATCCCCACTTCTCATGATATCTAAGAAAGTTGTAAGAGAATGCGGTAAAATTAGTGTAGAAACTACCAAACGAATATAAAATCAAGAAACCTGCGAGCTAAAGAATTAATCCATAAAACTTCAAGTCTGCTTAATAAAAGTAAATCGGCAAGGAGCACTCAAGGTATCAAAACAAGCGAATACACATTCATACGTATCCGAGTAATTACACCTACAAGAAACCATAGCGGAGACAATAGAATGTACGGTATGCTGAAGCCAAGAAACATGTGTATACATTCCAATCAAAGGTACCTTCAAGAAAAACCAAACAGACAATAGAATATGCAGCGTATGCGCGAAACCAAGAAACATGTGTATACAAGTTCCAAACAATGGTACACAAGAGCGGAGTAATACCGAACAAGCGGATAATAAAATGTACCGCATGTGTACAAATTATAAATATCTCGCAAGAAGGAGTTAAACCCAAAAATAGACAAATAGAATGTATATTGGGTATACAAGCGTAAAACACCTGCAAAAAAGGAGTAAAACTGAAGAAGAAGACAATAAGACGTACACATATGTGTGCAAATGCAAAACACCTGCAAGAAGGGAGTTAGACCCAAAAAACAGACAAAAGAATGTATCGTGGGTATACAAAGCGCAAAATACTGCAAAGCGGGTAAAACCGAATAAGCAAGCAAATAGAATGTATGTATGGGCATACAAGCGCAAGTAAGAGTGATAGAAGTCTAAATTTCACATGAAAGGAGTCCAGTACCGCACAAATAAAGTGTCAAAATTAACAAAGCAAGTGGCATAAATAATGATCGGAATGCAAAACCGATTGCAATTATGATTACAAAATGGTATAAGCATGCAAGAAGTGAAATAAAATCGGAAAAATCGGGATGAGAAGTCGGTTTTCGAAATCGAGAACAAAAAGTCAACAAGAATCGATTAAAAGTCACATAGTTGCTTGCAAAAACGTCAATGGTTTCAAAAACGTATGCGCTTTTAATTAATTTCGAGTGGAAGTCGTACTTTTGAGCATTAAAGTGACGGGGCAACAACTCCATTTAGGCATGTTGTGCTCAAAATCAGTTCTGGAACGTGCCAAAACGTGGGGGACAAGTATTGTTACCTTGGACCTTTGGAGAAAAATGAGGTTTGATGAACAAAAATGCCTAAAAAGGCTTATAAAAATGAAAATTCATGTGTCAAATTAATCCCAACCCTCATTTGTTTTGATTTTGAAAGAAGAAAGAGTTAGAGATTAGTTCATGTATATGAAGTAAACAATTCACAACAATTTAATATGCAAAAGAATGCACAAATTCAAAGTTGCTTAGAGGAAAATGAATGCAAAAAAATATGCATGGAAATGCATGTTTATTCATATATTCAATGATGTTTCATGAGTAAAAATGCAAATGAATGACATACAATATGTAATAAATGCATGCTCAATGTATACTACACCTAAGTGTGATGCAATACATGGATCAAAGCCAAGTGTCATGATGTTTTGATTTCATACAAACAATAATGTATCAGAAACACGTGAAAATGTGCATGAAAAGTTATACTTCGACACATCGAGTCCAAAAATCACCATTAATGATAAATTTGAAAACTGAACGAAACACAAGCCTGAAGCTAAAAAACAATCAAAATAATTTATCAAAAATATGGAAGCTATGCACCGCGTACGGTCTCAAAAATGCGGACCCAGTTCGGTCAAATCTCGTTAAAAATACAATTTTAGCACAAGGTCAACATCTCCCAGTTTGACTGAAACATGTCCAAAATAAAGCGTTAAGTAAAGAGCTTGAGATGGCTCAAAGAAACATTGTTTACATTAAGAAAAGTCGAAAAAACTCATCACGGATCAAAAGTTAGAGCAAAACAAATATTATGTCCAACTTTATCAATTTTCAAGTGTCATGTTATTTTCCACTAAACTCAAACAAACTTGTTTCCAATGAGATCTTCGAAAACACCAAATTATGCTCCAATTGGTGATAATAAGAGAATTGATGAAGAGGAAGACCTTGATTCTTGAGGGATTGATGAAGAGAAAACTTCAACTCTTCACCTCGGCACCTTGAGCGCTCTTCAATGTTCTTGAGAAACTTGATGAAAAGCTTGATTTGATCCTTAAGAATTGAGAGCGAATAGAAGAGTGTGGGGATGTACCGGAGAAGGAGAGAAGAAAAAATAAAAATTTTTTTTTTATTAGTGGTTTTGGAATTCCGGTGGTGGTTTGAGGTGGTTGTGCAACTTTGAGTTGAGAGAAAAGTGAGAGATTTTGGGTGAAATTTAACAAATGATTCTATCTTCCAATTTTGTGAGTGGTAAAATATATTTAGTGTGAAAAATTGGGCTTTGAAGTGCCTTGGATCCACAATTAAGTCCAAATCGCGATTATCAAAATAATTTTCGTACACAGTCCAAAACAGCTAAATCCGTGCGGAATTTGAAGTTGGAATGTAAACGAGAATAGTCCGGAACGCGATTTTGCTTGAAAAGGATAAAATTTCGACTCAATCGGATGAGCGGTCAGGCAATATGAATTTTGAAGTTTGACAGTTTTGAGCGGTGACACATGCGAAATTTTCAATCGCTTTTGACCTCGAGCGAACCTTCGATCAAAATTTGTAAATGAGTATTTCTAAGACAATTGAAGCTAATGAAATTTTGGAACTTTTGGCACTGGTCCCACCTCGTTTCGATAAAAATCGAGCGACATATGATTTTTCGAACATCGCGTATCAGATGAAAATTACTCGGTTCAGGTCAAAATCAACTCCAAAGAATAAAATTCTGGTATTGATTGGTGAGGAATCAGATCTTGAGTTGCAAATTAAAGTTGAAGATAATTTTCATACGAATTTTAGACATCGACCTGCTCGGTTTCAATTTTCCAGCTTGGAAATTCGAATGTTTCGATGCACTAAATGCGGTACAACATAAAATTCATTTAAACCACTTGAGAAGTCAATTTTTTGGGACTTTCCTCACATAATTTGCTTCCGTATTTCAAACTAAAGTTGTAGATATAATAATGGAGGGCTTTCCAATGAAAAATCATCAGAAAATACCCGACAATTTGAGAGATCGCTTCTCGGTGCCCAAAATGCCTTTGAAACCAAAATTCACTTTATTGAAATAAAGCGAATAAAGTCCTTTTCTTGATGAAACGACCTCCGATATGAACAGCTAAACTGGAGGACATTTTGAAATGATCCTAGAGCTTATGGAACCACACCAAAATAACTTTCGGCGAATCGTTGTATTGAGCATACATCAAGGAATATCAATACTAGACTCAAAGATCACGAGATAACCAAAACGTGCCATTTCTTTCACCACTTGGGATACCTTGAAACTGATAACCCCATGATCAATTATATATGTGCAACTACATGTATGTTTAGGCAATCAAATTATAAGCCAAAAATACAAGAAAGAAGAGGGTAGATTTTGGGGTACAACAATGGCCTTCAGCCACACTCTTTTCTTGAGATCTTTATCAATATCCACCGGTTCAAAATCTCCTTCTGATTCTTGAACCGTATCTCCTTCTGGACTTTCTTCAAAAGTTTTACTAACGCCTTTTTTAGCTTCTGGACCTTGTCCAGAACCACCACCTTTAGAAGTTGGACCGCCTTCAGAAGCTTTTTCTTCAGAAGTTCCACCTTCACAATCATGACCACCGCCAGAGGCTGGACTACCTTTAGAAGATCCTCCTCCAGAAGGTCCACCTTTAGAGTCATGATTACCACCAAAAGCATGATCATCTCAAGAAGCTTGTCCTCCAGAACCTACGTTTTCAGATTTTTCCCTTCCAAAAACATGATCACCACCAGATTTTGGATCATCATCAAAATCTGGATCAGAATCAGATTCATTATCTGACTCATCTTTAGAGTCTCCAGAAGATTCTTCATATTCGACTCTAACTCTTCTTGAACTTTCAAGTTCGACTCATCTTCAAGTTTCAACCCGCTCTTCAATGTCATTTGGACTGACTCATAAAAAGAAACACTCATACGAATCAGAATGCTCGAGTCGTCTTCTTCCCCTTTAGAATCATAAAACCAACCTCACAAGTTCCTCATCGGACTCATAAGCCATCAATAACATAGGTTCATTATCCGAATCTCCACTGGCTAGGTTTGCTTCTTACGATTTCCTTCCTTTGCTTGACCAACAATCTCTAGCAAAATGGACAAACTTCTTACAACGATAACATTGAAATTTCTTCTTCTCCTTTCCCTTATGATGTTTCTTCTCATTAGAAGTTGGGGTTTCGACTTGGAATCTATCACCGTCTATGCATACGGTCCTTCTTGACAAAAGCCTTCATAGCTCGCTCAACTTCTCTCTGAGAAGTTCTCTCAGTGAGATGCAACTCTTGTGCTTCTAGACTGCTTTACAACTCTTATATTCTCATGGTTTCCAGATCTTTAGAATGTTCAATAGAAACAACAATGTAATGGCGAGGAGTAGCGACCTCGACAATTTCTCTATGATTACTTGTTCAGAAAGTGTTTCTCCACAAGCTTTCATTTCATTAGTGATCAGAATCACTCTAGAAATATACTTAGAAACTTTCTCACTGCTCTTCATGTTGAGATTCTCATATTGCTTTCACAGGGACTGAAGCTTCACCTTCTTCACTGATGCATCACCACCGTAACATGTCGACTAGTATATCCTATGCCTCATTCAACGCCAGAATCAAAAATCTTCTGAACACATTTTCATCCACACAGCTGATGGATATAGAGCGAGCTTTATGATCCTTCTTCCTCATACCTCTTTCTTCAATTTTACATTTCTCTAGTAGTATCTGCTCTTGAACCATAACCATTTGTTACCGACTCAAGAACATCTTGAGCACCAAGAAACTAGCATATGTATCATCCATGTTCCGGTTTTACCATTAAAAACTAGAAGTTTAGTGTTCAAACTACTACTTCAACTCATCTTAAACCTTGTAGAAAAATTTCTTTGAAATCTAGGTTCTCACTCGGTGTTTCCCAAAACCCACAAAATCAATATGATTATGTTCAAACACCTGACTCACAATCACTCGTGTTTCCCAGGAATTTCAAGAACAACCAAGAGCTCTAGATACTAATTTGTTGGTGCACAAGAATCAAAGATGATTGGAATAAATGGGAGAATAGTGAGGTAATGGCTACAAATGGTATGAAAGAAATAAGGATTGTTATAAATGACATCTACTACTAGTCTATTTATACAAGGATAAAATTGCCACATAGGCCCTAATAAAGGTAAACTTAATAATTAAGTAAACAATATAAACTAGGAAATACTAAAGTATCCTTAAAACTAAACTTAACAGCTCGCTAACTCAACTCTAAAACCCAAAACTTGGGACCCAACCCGGATGCTTTACTTCGACTAACAACAACTTCTAGCTAATCAACCTCTGAAGTTCTACTGCTTCTGAACATCAACATTAGAGCATCAAAACTTCTGATTAACAACAACTTCTGAATATTGAATTACTCTTCAATATTGAAATGTCAATCAACCTAACTTTTTCTCATGGTTGAAAGTTTCAACCGTATTTAAATGTCAATCAATTCAATTTTTCACGATTGAGAGTTCCAGCCATGGTGAAAAGTTAATCATCCTAAATTTTCCTTTGCCACATGTTTTTTTTGGAACATACACTATTGGGGTGAATCAATGGTGAAGGTAGAATTGGAGATGATGAAGTTTAGAGAGAAAATGGGAAAATTGAGAGAGAGAGAGAGAGAGAGAGAGAGAGAGAGAGAGAGAGAGAGTAATTGAGGAAAAAATGTATTTACTATTATTCACAAATGACATACATTGTTCTACACACTACATAGAGGGAGTTCCTTTATAGGCATCTAAAACAACACACAAACAAAAGCAACAAACAAAGAAAAAATAGAAAACTGTCAAAATTGAAATTCCAAATTTCGTGTCAGAATCTGGATTTCCCAAAGTTGGAAACCGGTTTCTCCAATTTTTCCTTTCCCTGTACTGATGCAGAACAACTTTTTCAAATAAGCTGTTTTGCAAAACCAGCATCTGAAGTCTTCTAATTGCATTTGGCTTATATAATACATTCACACACACCAAGTAAGCCAGTGCTCTACATTCCTCAGCTCAATTTCTTCCACGAACACTTCATTTCTTACCGCCTTTGTCAACAAATCTACAAGTTGTTCTTAAACCCGACAATGAGCTAGCTTGATTTCACACACAGCTCCTCAAATAATGGAACCTCATCTCTATATGCTTTCTTCTCCCATGTGCTATGGGATTATTTGCAAGATTAATAGCGAGAGGTTGTCAACAGAGAGTGTGACAACTTTTACCTCAATGTTGTCCAACTCTTTAAGTAGATTCATTAGCCACGACTTGAAATGCACACATGGATCTTTGCGATATACTCGGCCTCACGAGAGAGTGCCACCACGGGTTCCTTTTAGAGCACCAAGATATTGGATCTCCTACGAACATAAAGACATAACATTTGTAGACTTTTGATCATGTTTATACACAATATGCATCCGTATAGCAGAGTAATTCGCACATCTGCCCATATCACCCACGGGAAGAGAGTTTCGCAACCAAGAGTACCTTTGATGTTCTTGTCATAACTTAATTTTTGACCTAAGATACCACCTTATATCATTCACATATGCATCATTGCATCACTAATAGTTTCGAGCAGGATAGATCGTGCATGTGCTCCTAAAGTCAAAGTTAGGGTTTCATCAAATGTCATCATGAGATATGATTAATTAGGGTTTGAGTCTCCACTCACCAATTGATCTATCTTAATCAATCATCAATATTTGATCTTCAAATTCTCAACTTTTCTCATGATCTACCTTGAATCGACCAATTAGGGTTTTGATCGAAGATAGTGAATCATTGACTTTCTTTCAATGAATGACCTATTTGCTTGAAGATTGATCTTAACATCCTCAATGCAACATATTGACCTAATTTCTTGGTTCAAAACATTACAAAATCCATGTTTCTTCATCGAGACAAATTAGAATCATCGATGAAAATTCATCTGTTCAAAAAGTCAAAACTTTGAGTTTTGGTCAACTTTTCAAATCTAAATTTTCTCAATCATAAAATCATTTCAAATTATCCATCATGATCATAAAAATCAAGAAATGTGAAAAAGTCAACAAAAGTCAAGATTTGAATTTTTCTAACATAGAAAAATTTTCAGTGAAAACATGGTTTTCCTTACTTTCATGACCATTTTCACCTAGATCCATTTTGATTCAAGAAAAACTCAAAACATGAAAGTTGTAGATCTTATTACAAGCTTTCCAAAATGTCCAGAACTTGCAAAAATACTTTGCGTAGCTAGGGTTTTGATTTTAAAACATAGAGCTCCATAGCCATGAAGTTTGAAATCATGCATCAAAATTACAAGTTATTTTGCAACTTTCTCCTCTAGAAGCCTTGTCACCAAATAATATAGGATTTAAGGGTAAAAATCTGATGGAAATGATTTGGAAGGATAAAACACTTGAGTTTTTTAACCAATGATTAAAAGATTCCATTTGCATTTAATGAAGAATATTCCTTTCTTAAGCCTAAAGCTTCCAAGTTGCAAGCTCTTCAAGTTAATCCTTGCCTTGTAATTGAGCTTTTGGCCTATAAATAGGAGTTCTTACTTCATTCAAAGGACACCTAAAACAATCCAAACTTGTTTTCTCACTTCTTTCTTATTTTGTTTCAAAGTTTCAAAAGGTTAGAATTCCAAATTGCAAATCTTGCAAGTTCTAACCAAAGGTGTCATTTATACATCTTTTAAACATCATTTAGAAGTTGTTTGAAACTTCAAATGATCCAAAAACAAGCCAAGAGTCAGTTTGCTCCAGAAAACTCCGTTTGTGCAAGTTTTGAGCCAAAACTTCCAAACTTAAAAACCACTCGTGTTTGTTCTGATTTTTCACTTCAAACACACTTTATACAACATATAAGACTGTCCAAACACTTAAACAAGTTGGAACAACTCCATCATCATCTTCCATTTCAAAACCGACCACACTGTTTGGACTTGGATAGGAGGAATCAGAGACCTTCAAAGCAAGGTAAGTGATGGAACACACTCAGTAAAACTCAAGGTAGCTTCTTGGATCAATAAAAGGCATCTGGGAGTCCACGTCTGGTTTCTGTAAATTCCAGCCAAGTTTTGAATTGGTTGAGAAACGAAGGATCTCGAATTTGAGCCATGGATGTTCGTTCTCGGTTCCACGAAGAAGATGAAGTGGGAAAAACCAAAATTCAAAAGTTGATTTATAACATATTCACTTGGATGTGATTAAGTGAACGGATGTATTCTGCCAGATGTTGCCAATACACTCTTAATCCTTTCCTTTGCCTCAAGGCCGGTTGAATCACAGGACCTTTTTTAATAAAAGGCTTCGCACTTTTGACGCTTGCTTCTTCAGAAGCGCTTTTGATGCTCAACCCTTCGGAGTACTTACGTGCTAGCACCTCGAAGCGACAACCTGCGCTGAAGCACTTCTAGTGCTTCTCACCCTCCAAAAGCATTCAGCTTCTACTGCCTTTAGAAGTACTTCTGAGGCTACCCCTTCCAGAAGCATCATACTTCTTACACTCCAGAAGCATCTAGCTTCTCACTCTTCAGAAGCAACACGCTTCTCAATCTCCAGAAGCAGCAAGCTTCTGACTCCTTCAAAAGCAGCAAGCTTCTGACCCCCCTCAGAAGCATCCAACTTCTGAACTTTATCAAAGATTTCATTTTTTCAAAACTCCTTTAAAACGAGGTAATTAAATGACAAGCCAAGCACATGGCTCAGTGGAAAAACTCTTCACTTCTAAGCCTAATGTCCTGAGTTCAAACCTCCTTAGGACCAAAAACTCTTTTTTATCACTAATTTTCTTAAGTTTTTAACAAACTTCAACATTTTCAAAAACCAATCAAAACTTCTCATTTTGAGATGATTTTTTGTACACTTGTCATTTAATATACCTATTTTATGATTATGTCAAAAAAATCCAAAAATATTTTCTTTTTGATCATATTTTAATTAGGTTAAAAATGATACATTTTAAGTATTTTTTAATGCTTTTCAAAAATGTTTTCTTTTCCAATTTTCAAACATAATCTTTTTCAAAACTTCTTGTGAATATCCTTCATTTTTCAAAATCATTTTCAAAACCTTTTCAAAAACCTTTCAATAAACTTGCACACCTTTTTTCCATGATCAATTAGATTTAAAAGATAAACCGAACCAGGTTTCTCCTTGAACTTCTTTCAAATTGATCATGGGCCTCCCTCACAGTGTAAGTCTCAACCCTCCTATGTACATATTTATTTCCTTGTACATATCCACCCTTCCGTGTGTATTCATTTCCTTGTACACATTCAATCATCTTTGTAAATATTCAAGCATAAACAAACTTTCGTTTGTTTTCATCCCATTTGTATACACCGATTCCATTGGTATTAAGAGGAGCATTATTCCTTGTGAAACTGCTCTTAAACCAATGGGCCTCCCTTAAGGTGTAAGTCCCAAACCTTTGTATATATTCAAGTTACACTTGATTTAATTTCTTGTTTTATACACTTGTTTATATATTTCCTTCGTAAAATCCATGAATACATATCACACACTTGTTTATATAACTTGTTTAGTTATAACATAACAACTAGCCTAACAACTAGGTTCCCTTTAGCCTCCTCTTAGGCTTCATATAAGAAAACTCATTTATTGAGTTAGCCTCCTCTTAGGTTTCGTATAAGATAACTCATTTATTGAGTTAGCCTCCTCTTAGGCTTCATATAAGATAACTCATTTATTGAGTTAGCCTCCTCTTAGGCTTCATATAAGACAACTCATTTATTGAGTTAGCCTCCTCTTAGGCTTCATATAAGACAACTCATTTATTGAGTTAGCCTCCTCTAAGGATTCATATAAGATAACTCATTTATTGAGTTAGCTTCCTCTTAAGTTCATATAAGAAAACTCATTTATTGAGTTTACCCTCCGCTTAGGCTTCATATAAGACAACTCCCCTGCTGAGTTAGCCTCCTCTTGGGCTTCGTTCAAAAGAACTCTCTCGTTGAGTTTAGCCTTCTCTTGGGCATCAAACAAGAAAGAGACCTGGAAATCTCTTAACAGCCTTCTATTGGGCTTCCAATACAAAGAATCACCCACGCTAGGATAGAACCACAGAGTATGATTTCCGGTGAAATCACTCTTGAATCCTAAGAGGATGGTTTCCGGTGAAACCACTCTTAAAGCCAAGCCAGCATACCCTATAGCTTCCTCTTGTGCTTTATACAAGGACCTCGATGACCCTCGAATTCCTTCTCTTGGGCTCACAATGCAAGGATCCTCGATGACCCTCGGAATGCCTCCTCTTGGGCTTACAATACAAGGACCCACAGGCGTCTTAAAAGCATCCCCTAATCCATAATCGATTTCTCCTAGAGATTTAGACATTTATCATCTCTATGGAAGAAGTATCTCATCTATCACATCACATCAATCAAACACTTTTTCAAACAAAACATATTTTAGCGTAAGTGGTAGCGGCTTGTACACTCAAGCAAAACACCAAAACTTACAATTAAAGATTCAATCATCTTTCAAACATCTTTCTTAACTTGTAAGTGGTAGCGGCTTGTACACTCAAGCAAAACACCTAATACTTACGATGAAAGATTCAATCAATCAACCCTTCAAAATGTATGTGATGAAATAGATTAGATACATTTTCATTAAGATGACATTTGTCTTTGTCTCTTAATAACATCCTTTGCTTCCACTAGCATAAGTGGGACTACGATTGCTCGACTTTCTCAACCCCCTTTGAGAATCGTAGGCCAGAGGTCTCATCCTTGGCGAGCAAACTTCTTTCTCCCTCAAACCAAACAAACCATAGCTCCCTTAGATCCGAGCTACAGTGCTCTAATTCCCATTAAGGGATATATATGCAGAAGATCCCAATGATCTTTGCGAGCACGATAATAAAAAACCTAGGATCCCATGACCTACCTTTCTTAAAATCCAAGGAGAAACTCTCCCAAAAATAGAATAGCAAATTAAAACACACAAACATATAAAAATATTCATAAATATAAATAAGTATAGATAACTATATATAGGGTGCCACATCTTTCCTTTATATAACAAACCCCTCAGATCTCTCCCGATGCATTGCGTCTAGTTCCGCTAGTCGCACGCATATCATTATTTATTGAGGGTATTGCGGCTTTCCCTTTTCATCTCATTTTCTTGTTTTGGAAATAATAAAGCTTGATGCTCGCGGCATCTTTAAAACAAATCAAAGGAGTAAATCGTTTGAGGCGATTCAAATTCGATTCGATTCCCTCGTTCGTCACTTTCTGTGACGATAACGAATGGTCCTCTTGACCAACGCCAAATGAGACAACTTTGGTCTCTCCATGAATCTACTCACTATGAGCACTAAATGCCAAATTCATCGCATATTGCATAAGTAGCAATGATCCAATCAACCTCCTATATTGAGATGGATTAACGTGCCCTCATCCTCATTCTTGACAAGCTGACCTTGGTTCCATAGGTGAATTGGAAGCATTGCAATGCTCCATATCACACCTCTTCAATATCTCACAAGCATGCTTTCTTTTGCATGAGAAGTCCCAACTTTTGTGAAACTTTATGCCAAGGAAGTATGTTATGATACCAAGATCACTATCTCAAAATCTTCCATAAGCTCACCTTTGAACTTGAAATAAACCCGTCATTCTTCCAATCAAAAGATCATCCACATATAAGCAAAGTATAATCACACCTTTTCTTGCATTCGACTTCACATAAACATCATGTTCAGACACACACTTCTTGAAGCCATCCTCAATAAAAAAAGTATCTATGCATTTGTTCTAAGCTCTAGGTGCTTGTTTCGAACCATATAATGCTTTCCTCATATTGTAGACTCTTCCCTCTTGGTTCTCTATCACAAAATCGAGGGCTGCTCTACATAGACTTCCTCCTCAAGTGGACCATTCAAAAATGCGTATTTCACATCCATTTGGTACATTTGCCAATTTTTTCTATTGGCAATACCAACAACCAACCGTATGGTCTCCAATCTAGCTACTAGAGCAAACACCTCATCATAGTCTATGCCTTCTAGCTGGAAGAGTCCTTTTGCTACTAGTCGAGCCTTATGCTTGACAATCTTTCCTTTAGGATTTGCCTTCACTTTATAGACCCACTTTACTCCGATTGCCTTTTTTTCCCGGTAAATCAACCAGCTCCGAAGTACTGTTTTTCTCAATGGATTTCAGCTCTTCTTTCATCACACACACCCACTTTGCATTTTTCAATGCCTCTTCTGTACTCACCGGTTCGAATTCGGCCATAAGCACAAAATGAATGAGATCACCATCATTGTTAATCTCATTATCATGGAACACTTCACATTCTTGGAGTCATTGAGGTATGTAACACCCCAATTTTACCCCAAACAATTATTAGAAAATCAGTATACAAATTTCCAACATAAATGGGATATCACATTTCAACATAATAACCAAAACCTATAATGCTTTTAGAAAGGATACATAACATAAGGAAGAGAATGAACACAACGCATATATATAGTCTTCATAACAAACCAACTTTGATTAATTACGTGGCAATTCATAATAAATTCTCCACACAAGACATAACATATTTCAAATCTTAAAACAACATTAAAACAAGTAATTCCTCGAATGACAACGTCAAAATTCAACTTAAAACAACAAAGTAAAACATCGTTTATTTCCCCAAAGTACTCGCATCGAATGAAAAACAACGACTCGAACTAACGACTACTAACACTTCATTGTTCATTACACCTGCTACCACGTGAGGCAACATCACAAAGAAGGGGTGAGATATCAAATTATATAAATAGGTTTATGATAAACAATATATAAGGGATAGAATAAGCGAAACCACCACTTCATACAACAACTTAAACTTCACAAATTCTCAACACAACAACTCAAAATACTGGGTATGCAACTCAATACGATGCAATGCATAGCATTGCCATCGGATAGAACTCGATGTAATCAACTACCGGTTTACAAGGCATCAGGCGTAAGCCTTCAATGTAATATCTTGTCAAATACGAGATAGCGTGATGAGCTTTAACTCCAGCGTAAACATTGCCAATTTAGGCCAATTTTAATGTTATGCTGTACGATAACATGTTCGAAGCCGACACTCAAAACAACTCAACTACTTCAGCGTTGTACAGGCCTGGCGTAATTAACATATCAACAACTTATAAACAACGATATCTCACACAATCAGCATATGCAATATCAACACAAACAATTCAATATTGCTCGTGACCTACAATTAACGATTGCCCTTTAATCGGACGAATCAACTTACTCACCTATACCTAAAATCAGCGTATCCAACATATCTCCAACAAAGTAAATCAACCACAATTATCTTGATTAATCTTAGTTAGCGACAAATTTTATTAAATTACGGACAACAAATTATCTCCAATTCGGTTGCTTGCCGGCGGGACTATTCTCATATTTTACGCATCAATCGCTAATTAATCTTGATATAATTAATTTCACTTTACTAATTTCATATTGTCACCTGACTTGGTTTTCTTCAAAAAAATACCTTTTCTGCTAAGCCTTTATCTTACTAAACTTATGTTTTCTTTACTATAATCAGTATCCATTTTAATCTACTACTTTTATTATTGGTTAATATATTATTGTACCCAATGAAAACATTAATATGATAAAATCTATATTGTCATCTATTAAAGCAAGGTACACGATTTAATTAATCATATTATCAAAGTACTAAGCTATGCAACACAACGTAAAGGGCACGCCTTGGCCGATCCCTAATAATAGGCACATGCCTCCAGCATGTAAGGGGGGGGGTGCCTTTTATACATTTTTATTTTATATAATAATCCGAGTATTTTAATCACAACCAAGAAGGCGTCACAATTTAAATCATAAAATTTTAACCAACAGATCATGCTGAAGAATACTCATCCATTAAATCATACTCAAAATTATGTTTAACGGTAGAAATGAAACATAATTAAATCCGAATACTTTACTCAGCAGTTATTCAGGATAATAAATCAACATAATTCCAAAATTATTAAAATATCCATTAAAGTTCCAAACAATCGTTTTCCCAGTGTTACATCTAGGGCACGACAACATGCGCGGACTAAATCAACGACTCAATACTAGAGCTATCCTCACCAATCCAGCAGCTAATCACCTCGGATCTGAAAATGTTGAGTAAGGGTGAGATTCCAATTCAATATAACATGCATTATCGTTTCTAGAATACAGCAGAATAAGCAGATCGTTAATTCATTAACCAAACACAAGTCATAATCAATGCACAAAGCGGTCACACAATGAACATGTATATAATCAAACAATGGAAATTGCAACTTTGGAAACCATCCTAGCATGTTACAATCCCATATGCAATGCAGACTCTATGCATGTGGTACCAAACGTGAACGCGTTCACCCAGCACTCCGTTTACTCGTGGAAAGGCATTGTAATCCATGATTCGCCCGAACAGTCAAAATCAATCCATGATTCGCCCATAACCAAGGGTCGAATCTAGCCTACTACCTCGCACCCGGTAAGTCTATTGGCTCATCAGTTCACCTCCGCACAATGGGAATGAACCAATTTAACAAATGCTCATACATGCATCATAAAAGCATGCAACATTAATTCAACGGAATATGATAACAACATAATTCCATAATTGCCAATATCAACATATATCGCATGATAACAACATAATCATGAACTACTTATCACAAAGCATAAATATGTCGACTTACTCCTCGATGGTAAGACTATCACGGTTATACAATAACAACCACATGATATCAATACAATCATGAATAAACAACAAGGGAAAGAAACATCACGCAGCGTCGATCTCCATTCAACTTGTCAAACAATCTAAACCAATTCATAAATTACGATCTCAACATAATTCACTTATTGCCAATCACCAATGTATCACATTCAATCACAATGAATAATCAATACAACATTGTAAACATTAGTCCTCGTGATAACTCGGGCCATTCATATTAATTTCTCATATCCTTAATTAATCACTCTTTTCAAAATCGGGAACTCGACTATATTTAAAATAATTTTAGCAAAGAATATTTTCTCTTTTCAAAGGTAGTATTTTAAATTTAAGAAATAACATGGCTCGAATCGAATTCACGGTTTAAAAATATGAAGTTTTGAAGTTTTAAATTTTGGAAAAATACTCGCTCCTTGGTTTTGATGCCAGTTCCTACCTATCACGGAACCAGTTCCGAGTGTAAAAATTCAATTTTGGCCAATTTAACAGGAACTCGGTTTCCTCCCACGAGAACAGTTCCCACGACCTGTGACAATTTTGCTACTTTTGTGACATTTTCCATTCTTACTCATTTCCAAACTTACTAACACGATTTGGTACATTAGGAACATCATTTCATCGTCATTTCACACAATATAACATCACACAACATAGTTTATTCATCCCATCAATTATCGACATATTTATGATTCCTAATTCCACACCGGCACAAATAGGGTTTATTCCTATAACTCATAATCATCATTTCAAATTCTCTAACATACCCAATTATCCCTATGATTCCCAAAACCCATATTAACGAAGAAATCACCTTACCTCGATGATTCTTGATTCCTCTTGGTGTCGGCTTTTCCTCTCTTTTCCTCTTCTCTCCATTCCACGTGAAAGCAGTTTCTCCAAAAACCTATTATTTCCTTTCTTTTCCTTTTATGTTCCTTTAATTATTCCAATAAAATAAAATAATTAAAACTTAATAATTAGTAGAGTGATTTACTCTCTTACCCACCGTTACTCTGCACACCTCAAAACATTTCCTCGTTTAATGACCCAATTAATCCAACTAAAATTAATACTCGAGACTTCATTTAATTAAATAATTAAATCCTCACTTATTTAATATTTAAATTAAATCGGGTGTCTGACTCTCCCCACTAAAGAGTTTCGTCCTCAAAACATACCTTAAACGAACGATTGGGATCTGAGTCCTTCATCGACTCTCCGACTCCCAGTTACATTCCCTTGATGGTCCTCCCAAGCTACTATTACCGGTGCTATCTCTTTACGCAATTGCTTCACTTTTTCGATCCTCAATTCTCATGAGCCTTTGCTTCAGATCAAGTTATCCGCACGAACATCATCTATTTGAATCTCATGAGACGGATCCGCAATGTACCTCCCAGGCGAGATCGTGGAAAACATCATACAAATTAGCAAGTGACAGCGGTAAGCAATATGATAAGCAACTTTCGACTCTTTTGGTAATCGAAGCGGACCAATAAAGCGGAGTCAACTTCTTTGACTTGAGGCTCGACCAATACCGTCATCGGTAACTCTCATGAACACATGGTCTCCTTCATTAAACTCAAGATCTTTCCTTCTCTTATGATAACTTTTACGGCGGCTCGAGAAGTTCTCATCTTCTCTGAATCATCTTAATCCTTTACGAAGTTTGTTGAACAATCTCAGGGTCCAATCACACTTTCTCTAGATTCATACCAACACAGCGGTGTCCGACATCTCCTACCATACAATGCCTCAGCGGAGCCATACCGATGCTCGAATGAAAACTATTGTTGTAGGTAAACTCTATCAGCGGCAAATAGCTATCCCAGCTCCACCTTTCTCTAACACCTGACTCTCGAGCAAATCTTCTTGTTGAATCGCCCTCTCCGTCGACCATACATGCGGATGATATCGGGAACTCAATCGTAACTTAGTACCTAGAGCCTCACGCAATCTGTCCGAACTTAGAAGTAAACCTCGGATCTCTATCGGCACAATGCTAGAGCGGAATACCATGCAAACACAACCCTTTCGACACATACATAACCTCTCCATCGGATAATCCATTCTTATCGGATAGTAGCGGACTTTGTCAATCGGTCGACAATAACCCAAATAGAATCACAGCTCTTAGTTGTCTTGACCTTGATCCACGAAATCCATAGAAATGTCATCCATTTCCATTCCGGAACAAACAACGGTTCCACCATCCGGCCTCCGATGTTCAATCTTGATTTCGACACACGAACATGCGTACACAAACTCGGCAATTTCCTTTTCATTCCGGGCCACCAAAATAATTTCTTCAAATCATGATACATCTTAGTAGCACGGGATGAATACTCGATCCCTCGATGTCCTTCTTCTAAGATACTCTTTTACGATCTCGACAACATCGGAACACACGCTCTTTCACCAAATCTCATAACACCATTCTCGTCAATTGAAATTCACCTCCTTGACCTTGGTTAATCAATGTCGACGTCCACTAAACCAACATCGGACTTACGTCCATTTGAATCCCTTCAAAATACCACTAGTCGAAACTGACATGCTGACTTACACTATCGGTAGTTTCACAAACCAAACTCAAGTCTACGAATTGTTCCACCAATTCCAATTCACGAACCATTAACATCGACATATGCAAGGATTTCACGCTCAAGCGCATACGCCATGGCGTTTGCCTTACCGGATGGTAATTCAAACCAAAATCATAATCCTTGAGAAATTCTAACCATCTTCTCGCCTCTGTTCAACTCTTTCGATTAAAGAGATACTTGAGGCTCTTATGATTCTTGAACACTGAACCGCATGAACCATACGGATAATACCTTCGCAACTTCAAAACAAATACAGCGGTATTAAATTTCAAATCAGGGTCGGATGATTCCTTTCATGCACTTTCAATTGTCTCGAAGCATAAGCCTGACACTTTATCCTTCATCAACACACCACTAAACCCATCAATGGCGCATCACAATACACAACAAGGGACCCTTCGGATTCGTCAAAATTAAAATCGAACTAGTCAACCTCCTCTTCCACTATTGGAATCCTTCCTCACAATCGAATCCCAAAATAATACACTTGGTTTTACAAATCTATTTCTAGAGCACCTTCAATAGCTTCTTCAATTTTCTATATCTAAAGTTGGCGTCTTATGCGGTGTCATAGAAATAAGTTTTGTACCGAGCGACATTAACAGCGACTCCGACTCTCCTCGATCATCATTACACGATAAATAAATTACTTACGGTCTGGAACCATTTTTAAAACAAAGTTCATCACATTATCTTAACACTTCAAGCGAAACTCGAATCGGACATCTAAAACTCCAATTATGGATTTTACAAGTTTCAAAAATAATCTGTCGACTTGAAATCAATTCCCTATGATAGGTAATCGATTTCTCACCTTGTAGTGAAAAATCCCAAAACATCATAGAATGCAAAATTTGAGATTCTAACTTCAACATACACGCAACACATCATTCACCATGATTAATTGCGTTAAATTCTGATTCAATAACCATTCCATCATTGCATACTTTATATCAACCATTGTGTGACACAATTAATTTTTCAAGAACACAAAGAGGTCACTCACAAAGCAACTTCACGATCAATAGGAAGCATTGTGACATTTCAATCACTGACTTCATCTCCTAAGAGTCATTCTTCTATCAATCACCAAATATATTATAGGCCAGAATATGCATCGACTCATCAAAGCGATTCATAATCACTTGGTTTACTTCAAACATTCCTTGAGGTAGCCTCGAGCTAATTCAACATCTTGCTCGATCGATGAGTCGCTATTATTCTGGGGAACATTAGATTCACACCTAACTCTTCAGAGTTTCTTCAACTCAGACTACTCAGATGCTTCCCTTTTTGAGTTTATTGTGACATGAATTATTTAAATTGTAGTGCTCACTTTAAAGAGGAACTCAGCGTAGTATGGAGACTAATGGTCAAACGAATGTGAATTGTTGTTTGGATGGATATTTATGTTGTTTGCGGGAAAAAAACTTAATCATGGTTACAAAGGGTGTCTTATATTGAATGGTAGTACAACATGGCATTTTATGTATCAATTGGAAAAACTCTTTTAGGTGGTGTGCAAAGTAAGCCTCCTATGTTATGCGTTATTTACTATGGGAGACAAAAATGGCTGCATTTTCCTGGATCTACTAGAGCGAGATGAGGTTTTAGTAAGTTGAAGGATAATTTAAAAATCCCAAGAGCATATGAATAAGTTGTACACTCCAAAAGATACTAATTTTTGGTTAGGGAATGTGTATTTATGAAGCTGCTACCACACCATCAACAAGATGCTGCTCGTCATATTAATAATAAAATTTCCTTATTACTTTAGTACGTTTATGATTAAAGCTCAAGTAGGTGAAATGTTCTGAAGCTCTATCTCTCTACTCATTCTCTCATTTTACCACGCGTTTCATGTATCCAAGTTGAAGAAATCCATAGGAAGATTATTCTACTAGGAATCTCTTGTTGACTTCGGTGGAACTTACTCCAATGGAACAACAAAAATAATCCTAGGTCATAGATAGATTGATGTAAGATAAATTGGTGGAAAATGGTTTGTAAAATGGAAATTAGATCATGTGAAGATACTACTTGGGAGTATGAGTATTATTGTTAAGTCAATTATCACATATGTTTGAAGGTCAAGACATATCAAGGAGACAGAGATAAAGCCCTGGCAGAAGTCTAATGAATAAATGGGCTTTAATAATGATCAAATACTAGATTTTAAATTTCGACCAACATCCTAAACCATGGCTTGTTTATTCGATAAGGAAGAAATTGTTCAACGGGTATGATGTGGCATGAGTATAATGCCACTTTTGAGAAAACACTCACTTTGGATCACTTGATAAATAACCGGAGATAATGCTATTTTCATTCATATTTATCCACTATCTGGTTTAGATAATTGGTAGGGGCTTTATCTTTCTCTATATAAGCAATTGCTATGGAAAGTTACTTGTGTATTATCATATTAATCAAATTCACTGGTATTTCTTGGATTCTTGAGGTTTGTTCAACTACGAGATAATTATGTTGGTGTAAGTCTAACTTCCGTAGATTATCATGTTTGTTTCTAAAAGCGTCATAAAGTTCCTAAAATAATTAGTCGGTTTGATGAAACATTAGAATGACTTAATCGTGAGACCAATTAAACATAAGGACATTAATTTTAAAAGTATCAGTGAGTCAAATTTAATGGAAAGTGGAATATTAAAAATTGGGACTATTATATGTTTATAGAATGATAATCACGTCTCACGGTCATGAATAACAATTATCAAATCTTAACATAAGTATAAATATTATGAGTAATATTTATATAGTTTTACTAAGTGATAATGATGTATACCACTGTGATACGGTGGCGACTTTTAGTGATTTGTATCATAAATGTGCGGATAGCGAGTCGCCACCGACTTTTATTTTATCAATTAAGGGAAGGTAAAGTAAGAAAAAGACCCCGTTAGATTACGAGTTCGGAGAATGGTTATGAAAAGGAAGGTATTAGCACCCTTTCCATCCGTGTTATCTCACGGCTCTTAGTTACTCTAGATCACTTTTAAAATTGCTACATGTGTTTGACAAAGATGTTTTGGAAAAAGGCATTTCGCTTTGACTTTGTAATGACTCATGTGGGTGTATACAAAGTGTTCGGAAATGTTTTTGTTTTGAAAAGATTATGAACTTTGAAAAAAGTGTGTGGTGTGAAAAGCCCTTGGTAGAGCAAGCAACTAAAGACTTATTTACCCACTCGAGTTGGTGGTTTGTACTTCTACATTCCTTTAGAATAGCTAGCCCTACCATTAGTTAGTAGGTAGCTCCATTCGTTGGATGTAGCGGGACATTCGAAGGGACATCGGATGGTCGAAGGCAACTTGTAGGAAGTATCTAGCACATTCGAAGGGACTATCATCATTTTTCGTGGCGACAATCGGTCAAGATCATGTATTCGGAAGAGACATCGTGGGTCTTATGATCTTTGTATCGAAGGGACTATGATGATTTGTTTGGAAAACATGGTGCTAGAATACCTCTCGTTCGAGACATGACCATTTGAATTCCATAAGGCAACGAGAGAGAATTACCCTAAGAGTGCGTGTGTGAAAGTGTGTTGATTTGAGAATATTATCTTGAAAATTAGTGGGCTATGTTCAATTTTAGTCTTGCCATAACAATACTAGCATTTATAGGGTGCGAGTAAAATGCGGAATGTAAAGTGCGGAAAGTAAATGTCTCTACGCTATTACAAGGCTTTGGGCGGGATACATAATTTAAAATCGGAAAATAAAAACCTAATTTAAACTATTACATCCATGAGCGTTACATTATTGAAAAAACAAAATGAAAAATAAGAAGCGTCAAGATTGGAAGAACACATGAAAGCGAGAAATCGGAAAATATGATGAAATCGAAATAAGAAAAATGTTAGGAAAAATGCAAATTTTAAATTGGAAAAAGTATGACATGCTGGAAATAATGTAAACATGCTAAAATTATTTTTTGGGATTTTTTAGATGCAATTTAATAATTAAAAACTAATTAACAATGATTTAAATGCAAAATTATAAATAAAAATAAATATGCATGCAAAAATATGTTTTTTGATTTATTAAATTAAATAAAGATTTTTAGAAAATAAATGCAAAAAGAAAATTGATTTTTGATAATTTTTAATGCAGAATAAAAATGTGAAAAGAAATTAAAATAATGCAAAATATTAAAAAATTAGAAAATATGAAAATAGTTAGAAAATATGAGTTTGTGAAAAAAAAGCAATCTGGTGCCATTGAGGATCGAACTCGGGACATGGGAGAGTATCCGAGGAGGAGGCGCCTTTACCACTGAGAGAAGTGGCTTTTGTGTTGGAAAAGTTGAAACCAATTGAATTTGAGCGTCCAGCGTCACAGAGTGTTTGAAACTCAAAGTCGACATGCGTGGGGCCCTCATTTGGATGAAGAACGAATCGAGCGCCATGGCGCCACCATGACCTGCGGAGTCGGATCGAGTCAGCCCCAGGGCCCAACTCGATCGTCTCCGATGGCGAAGCCACACAGGCGGAAAAATCGCGAAGATAAATAATTCTAAAGTACCTACCCCCTCGGACCCTACAGTCCAATGGTGCAATGGTTTTGGCTAAAACACTTGTATAAGTTGTTCGATTCAAGCATTTCGGAATGCCCTAACCATGGCATTTAGAATTTCAGCGTTCAAGCTTGCATGAGATGAGTTATTCACGACCTAATGAACATCCGAGTCCATACAAACACACGGCGTTAATGATGCATGAAATACGTAAATCGAAATAAGAAAATTCCAAACGGTGAAGCTGGATGTCGTGATCAATTGCACGGGCTTGAGCAAGGATGTTTATGACTCTGAGGAATCTCACGAGCGATGGAATGGTTGGAAGAGTTTGGAAAAGTTGGAAATTAGAACACGATTTTGCAACTTTCTTGGAAAATTTTGACAAAATAAGGGTTTGGCTTGAGCTAGGGTTTCCTCCTCTGTGCTGGCTGCATTGCTTGGTATTTATAGAAGAGATTTGGATGGCAAAAACAAGCAAAAAAGATTGGACATTGATTGTGCAAATATTTTCCAATAAAAACAAATCAAATTTTCTTAAAAACTTGATTTTTCCTTTCCATATGCATGAGTCAAATTTGGCAATTGTTGTGGGCTTTCTTGGACATTAAGGAAGATATAAATCGGACCTTTTGAAAAAATAATTAATTTTCATATTTTATATAATTTATTTTGAATTAAATGTTATAAAATTCAAATATAAATCATAAAAATAGAAAATTACCAATGTAAACTTTATGGGTCAAAAATCATGTCATGAACAAGTTTGGATCAAAAGATTATAGGCCCGTTTGGAAAATTTTGCATTTTGACCAAAATGTCCTTTTGTCTGATTGTCCAAAATTGCCCAACTGAAAAGTGTATCTTGCTCAATTTTCCACATCTTTGAGTGTTCTTGGACTTTTGGAAAGCTCTAAGAGTCCTCTAACCAACCTTTTGGTCTCATCTCAATTGGAGTTACCATGCTCAATATATCTTCAAAGCAAAAGTTGACTTTTGTTGACTTTGAAAATGACTGTAATGTTTTGAGCTATACCTCTCAAATGAAGCATTTTTGGACATTCTTGTGAGACATGAAGTTGTAGAGAATTGAATTTCCTTCAAACAAGAGGTGGTGGAAAAATTTACGAGAAAGTTATGATCGAGTCAAAGTTATTGACTTTTCACCTAGAAACCCTAATTTAGAAAGTTTGACTTTTGAGCAAATCTTGAGTTTTCTTGATGAATCATGATCAATCCTTGATCAAATGATGAATGTAACTTCAAAATGAGGATGTTTGACCAAAAATTATGAAGTTTGACTGTATGTTGACCATTGACTTTTTGTCTATCTGTGATTTTCAACCATCGAGCAATTGTGCGAGGAAACTTGATCTGAAGCTTGAAACTTGACATGGAGAATATTTGAAGCATATGAGGAGGCATGAAGGCCATTGGAGATGTTGGAAGTTCATCTTGACTTGAGAGATACCAAACCCTAGTTTGGGTTGATTGTCTAGGAGAGTTTGTCGATCGACTCTTGAGGAATCCTTGAGCATAGATGTATGAAATCTCTTGAGTAGATGGAGGGCAAATTTTGGGGTATGTATGCCTGTTCAATCTTCTTGTCTTGTAGGGTTAGATTGACACGCTTGTCTTTTGTGACTGGAGGTGAAGATGATTGAACACTCAATACACAAAATTGCACTCATGAAGGTGGATGATCTGCGGAATGGGCTTCTGGATGCCATTTGGAGAAATGGATACTTATTTGGAAGATGAGTCGTCGCTAGACTCGAGAATGTCGATAGGAGAATTGGGAGGCTTAAGATGCCATCTGGAAAGATCGATCTTTGGGGAGTGAAGTGCTGCTAGGCTCAGGCGTTTGGAAGGAGTATGGAGATGGGCTTAAGATGCCATCTAGAGGAGTCATACGTTAGACTTAGTGTTCATTTTTTGAATGAAGTTATTGGTTTGTATTGATTTTTAACCATATATGCGACATTAAAGTGAAGCCTTTGATGATAAGTAGTCGGAGATGGGCTTAAGATGCCATCGAGGCAATGGTCGTCGTGAACTCTATAGTTCTTTGTGATAATAGGAAGGGTGGAATAAATCTTAGTGCCGATTACTACGAGGAGATAGTAGTTGGCAAAAATGTGGATAGCTTCCTGTTGTGCATCGGTGTTGATCCATTGCACATCGGAGGATAACCGGAGGTGGTCTTTCGGATAGTTTTCCGTCGATTCGGGGCTTAATCTGGACGATCGTCGGAGGACAACCAAAGCGGTCTTCGAGGATAGTTTTCCGTCGATTCGGGGCTTAATCTGGACCCGATCGTGGGAGGACAACCAAGGCGGTCTGAGATAGTTTTCCGTCGATTCGGGGCAATCTGGACTGTTTGCGTTAAGTGGTATTACTGTTTTGGAAAACAAGAGGAACTTTGATAGAATATTGGTTAGTTTTATGCAAAGTATGATGCATGGCGATGTATATGAATGACATATGCATGAATTATGACTTTATGAGTAATGTATGAATGATAGATGTTGCGGTATTTCAAAACATATCCATCTTGAAGAAGATCGGATATTCATTTGAGGATTTCGACTCCTGGGGAATTAGTAGGTGAGAACCCGCTTTTGGAAGAAGAAAGATATCTGGATTCCTCTAATGCTATCGACCAAGTCTTGGGCCTAGATATTGTTGAGGAGGGTAGAGGCGGAAGCTCGTTGTTGGAGATCTCATATATAGACCTGGCAGGAGAATATGGGAGGCGATCCGTTGGGGACCTTGTATGTAGATCTGTTGAAGAAATTTAGGAGGTGCTCTCTTGGGATTGAGTGTAGATCTCATTTGGAGAGCAATTGATAGTTCTAGGGGCCGGTTTGGAAGAGTCGGGATCCGTTGTAATCTCTGCACAGGGAATGAAGATGTAGGTTCCTCAGATGCCTATCGACCAAGTCTTGAGTGCAGATCTTGTTGGGAAAAAGGAGGCGTGAGAGATACCGTGGGGATAAATACCTTATTGGGGTGAGGTGTTCTTGCTTGGAGGCCGATGTAACATTACTTAGTCGGTGGAATTGCAGCTCGTGGATTCCCTTTGCTCTCTTGGGAAGTTGTGTTGTGGTGACACCTTTGTGGGGATCATGCTCGTGGGGAATGTTTTGGTGACTTTCGTCGTCGTCCCAATTCACGGAGCACAGTAAAGTACTTTTGTATGTTCACTTTTAGTATGTTTGTGATTAGATTCTTATTGTCAAATGCGTATAGTCATTCAAAGCAAGCGTTGGACTTATTGCAAATAACAACAACGAAATTGTAAAGAAAGAAGTTTGCGTTTATTTGAAGGTGGCGTATGGCCAAGTGGTTTGTACACAAGAAGGTAAAAGCTATGCGAAAACAATCTCGTTAAGTTCCAACTATGCTAGTACTCATATATTTCGACTATCTCTCCTTCTTTGTCGTTGAAAGTGAGTAGGCAGATCTTCGCCATTTGAACCTTGAATCTTTGATAGTAGTGCAGGCGGATGATCGGAAGAGACATAGTTATGCGCTTAAATCTAACTTTTGCCTAGACCGCCCTTCGGGTTTTAGGTCTCTAGGGATACCCTTTTTTGCCCAAGCCGCCTTTTCGGGTTTTCGACTTGCCGGTGTACATGTTTTGTATATATCCTTAACTTTTGCGAACCTTTTGGTTCGGGGATCTCTATTTTTGCCTAGGCGGTCGACCTAGCGGGTCTCTTTATCGTAGTATTTTTGACTATGTCCGCGTTCACGGGTGTGGGAAGTCTTCACCATCCATGGTGCTAAGTATCATAGCTCCGTAGGAAAATCATCTTGACTACAAATGGTCCCTCGTGTGGGAGTCCATTTGCCCACAGGATCACCTTGTGGGAGAATGATCGCTTGACTACTAGGTCATCAACTTGGTAGACTCGGTGTTTGACCTTCTTGTTAAATGCTCGATCATTCGCCGATAAATCATCCATGGCGGATGGGCCGTCGTTCTCATCGATCAAGTTAATCGGTCAAGCGATCGAGACGATCGTCTTCACCTAACTCTGCGTCTTGGAGGACTACGGTTGAGGATATCTGAACCTCGATGGGTAAGGCGGCTTCATACCGTATACAAGAGAAGGGGGTTGCCCTGTTGATGTTAAATCTTGTAGTCGATAACCATGAAGAGCAAATGGTAACATTTCATGCCAATCTTTGTAAGTCCTTTGTCATCTTACGTATAATCTTCTTAATGTTCTTATTGGCGGCTTCCAGCTGCGTTCATCTTAACCGATATGGAGAAGAATTGTGATGCTTGATCTTGAATTGCGTGCGAGTTCGGTGATCATCTTGTTATTAAGATTGGAGCCATTATCGTGATAATCCTTTCGAGGTGCCATACAAGGATAAGATTATGCTTGTGAATCGAGCCTGACATTCTTGGTATGAGGATGCATACGAGGTGCTTCTACCTTGGTGAAATAATCTATTGCCACAAGGATGAAAGCGATGTCCATTGGGCGTGGGCTTAATTTCTCCAATCATGTCAATGCCCACATTGCAAAGGCCAGGAGAAGTTAAAACATTCGAGTCTGGAGTACATGTACTTTATCGGCATAAATCGGCATTTGTGACAAGATCGGCGTAGGGTGACAATCGACTTCCATGGTAGACCAATAGTAACTTTGTTCTCAAAATCTTCTTAGCCATGGTGTGTCCTTGGAGTGGGTGCCAAATTAGCCTCCGTGTAACTCTTCCATGATACGCATTCTTTGTTTACGGTCTACAGAGAAGCACAAGTCGTGGTTGCGCTTGTATAAGATATCGATTCTTTGAGAAAGAATTTGGATCACGAATCTTCTCATGAACTTCTTATCATTGTGATGCCTACGGGGATATTCACGAGTCTCGAGATACCTCTTCACGTCCATAGTACCAAGGTTTCTCTTACTGCGTCAAGCTCACAATCTGTTGGTTAGTTTCTCAATGATGACACAGGGAGCCTCGTTGTCCCATCGACCTTGAACATAGGCGACATAGTAGCTAATCGTGCAAGCTGTCATACCCAAAATTTACCCTCCATCTTCTCAAAGATTTCATACATCTATGCTCGAGGATTCCTCGAGAGTTGATCGGACAAACTCTCCCTAGACAATCAACCCAAACTAGGGTTTGGTATCTCTCAAGTCAAGATGGTTTCCAACATCTCAATAGCATTCATGCCTCCTCATATGCTTCAAAGATTCTCCATGTCAAGTTTCAAGCCTCATGAGTCAAGTTTCCACAGACAATTGCTCGGATGGTTGAAAATCGGGTGTATTGGACAAAAAGTCAGCATGGTCAACATACAGTCAAAACTTCGATTTTTGGTCAACATCCTCATTTTGAAGTTACATTCATCATTTGATCAAGGGTTGATCATGATTCATCAAGAAAACTCAAGATTTGCCCAAAATCAAACTTTCTAAATTAGGGTTTCTAGATGAAAAGTCAAGCGAACTTTGGGTCATAACTTTCTCATACTTTCTCGAAATTTTCCACCACCTCTTGTTTTGAAGGAAATTCAATTCTCTACAACTTCATGTCTCACAAGAATGTCCAAAATGCTTCATTTGAGAGGTATAGCTCAAAACATTACGGGTCATTTTCAAAGTCAACAAAAGTCAACTTTTTGTTTTGAAGATATTTTGAGCATGGTAACTCAATTGAGATGAGACCAAATACATTGGTTAGAGGACTCTTAGAGCTTTCCAAAAGTCCAAGAACACTCAAAATGTGGAAAATTGAGCAAGATACACTATTCGAAGTTGGGGAATTTTGAATGATTGCACAAAGGACATATTGGTCAAATTGCAAAATTTTCCAAATGGGCCTATAATCTTTTGATCCAAACTTGTTCATGATGCTATTCTTGACCCATAAATGCTTGACCTTGGTTATTTTCTATTTTTATGATTTGAATTTTATAACATTTAATTCAAAAATAAATTATATAAAATATGAAAATTAAACATTTTTCTCAAAAGGAATGATTTTATATCTTTCTAAATGTCCAAGAAGGCCCATGACCCTTACCAAATTCGTGATAGCCTTGCATTCATGAGAAAATCATATATTTTTCAATATTTGATTTTATTTTAAATGGAAATATTTGCACATTCAAGAAGCAATCTTTTTTCACTCCTTTTGCCATCCAATTTTCTTCTATAAATTGCCAGCAATACACACAAGCACGAGGAGAAACCTAACCTAAAAACAAGCCAAAACTCTTGCAAAATTTTGATACATTCTTGAAAATTCGAGTTTCAAACTCCAGCCGTTTTCAGCCCTCAAAAACCACTCCATTGTCTTCAGGAGGTAAGTATGAGTAAGAATACACTCTTGCCATGGATCAAAAAGCCGATCGCACCATATACATGCATACATAATGATTTTTCTTGAATTCGTATTTTTATTATCGGCATGTTTTAATTGATTCTAACGTTTGCTATGTGAGTTCCAATGGTGATGTCGGGCCATCGTTTTAATGCTTGCGTTAGAAACATGATTTGCCATTTTAGGGTTTTACGGCTGGAAGCTTGAGGCGGCTTATCGGGGCGATTCGGGGCAAAGAACTATGCCATTGAACTCGACCATCAATTAGGGGTAGGGTATCCTTTTTCTATTTATTTCGTGATTTTGCGGATCGAATCAGACTCTAGGAGAAAGCGCCGGAGCCTAGCTCGGCGTCGTTAACTCTCTCGGCCGGAGGGACTAGCGTGGCACAGGCGTCTACGATTCGCTCATTCATAAACAATGGGGTCCACTTACATGTTTCAAACACTCCCGGGACACGTATCGCTTATAAACATATGCTTCCAATCCCTGACACGGATGCCGCTAGCTCGGATGGCAAGGCATTGGTTTCAAGGTTTGAAAGGGATGTCTCCAGTTCGATTCCTGGTTCAGACAATCCCTTTTTACACTTTTCAAAAACTCTATTTTCATATTTTTCTTTAATTTCTAATATTTTTCCATTATTTTTAATTAACTTACATATTTTATTCTGCATTAAAAAATTACCAAAACATTTTTCTTTTACATTATTTTCATAAAACCTTTATTTAATTTAATAAATTAAAAAATATAATTTTGCATGCATATTTATTTTATTTATATTTTGCATTTAAATCATTATTAATTGCATTTTAATTATTAAATCTTTTCAAAAATCCCAAAAATTATTATAGCTTATTTATCTTATTTCCAGCATGCATAAATTTTCTCATATTAAAAATTGCATTTTTTCTAACATTTTCTCTTATTTCGATTTTATCATATTTTCCGTTTTTTTCTCATTCTTTCACAGGTTGTTCCGATTCGGACGGTTTCTTTTCTTTTTTATTTTTCCAATAATGTAGCTTGCTCATGGGATGTAATAGTTTAATTTAGGGTTTTATTTTCCATAAGTTAAATTATGTATACGCCCCAAAGCCATGTAATAGCGTAGGTTTATTTTCCTTTACATTCCGCATTTTACTTTCCGCACCCTTATCAATTGCTAGTAATTAGGCGTGTATGGCAAGATAATAATTGGACATAGCTCACACTAACTTCAAGATAAAATATCGAATTTGACACACTCTCTCACACACGCACCCTAGGGTAATTCTCTCGTTGCCTTCGAATTCAAATGGTCATGTCCCTCGAGCGTAGAGGTATTCTAGCACCGTGCCTTCCAAACAAATCATCATAGTCCCTTGATACAAAGATCATAGACCCACGATGTCGCCTCCGAATACATGATCTTGACCCTCGATTGTTGCCTACGAAAATGATGATAGTCCTTGAATGTGCTAGGATACTTCCTACAGTTGCCTTCTATGACCATCCGATGTCCCTTGAATGTCCGCTTACATCCAGCGAATGGAGCTACCTACTAACTAATGGTATGGCTAGCGCTATTCTAAAGGAATGTAAAGTACAACAAAGCGACCAATTACGGTGGGTAAATAAGTCTCTTAGTTGCTTGCTCTAAACAAATGCTTTTCACACCACTCTTTTTCAAAGTTCAATTTCTTTCAAAACGAAACATTTCCGAACACTTTGTATACACTCCTACATGAGTCATTACAAAGTCAAAAAATGCCTTTTTCAAAACATCTTTGTCAAACACACGAAAGCAATTTTAAAAGTGATCTAGAGCAACTAAGAGCCGTAGATAGCTGCGGATGAAAGGGGTGCTAATACCTTCCCTTTTCATAACCATTCTCGAACTTCGAGAATCTAACGAAGGTCTTTTTATTACTTTTACCTTCCCTTAATTGGATAAAAATAAAAGTCGGTGGCGACTCTTGCTATCCACATTTGGATACAAAAATCCTACAAAGTCGAGTTCAAGTATCCAGGCTGGCGACTCTGAGGACACCTTAAAAAAGAGAATTGCCTTAAGGATTTCTAGATCACCTTTATGTCTTTTGTTTGACTTGTATGCTTTATCTTTAAGGGTTGCTTGGGTATTATATTGTTGGGGATCCTACACGGATCGGGTTTCCTTTTAGGTAAGTAGCATTAGATCATCGCGACCGTTAGGCGTATAACTACGCGGTCAACATGATGGCTACGTTAGCGTGACACTTTGGTTGCCCGATACTCTTCATTCCCAAGTTGAAGAAAGTATTTGGCTTCTGCGTGGTGTCATCAAGCGCTAACTAAACTTTAAAACCTTAATTGACCCATCTTGGCCATTAGAAGGTAGTGAGATGGTCGGCTTTGGTGTAGACCCGAGGTTGGTTGATACTCGATGCTACGCTCATTGAGATCGAGACTTTTGGGACATTTTCGATCGACCACTTGGCGTCGTATTGAAATAAGCGCCTCTGAAAGATCTATGATATGAGATTCCTAGAACCGGTTACTATTATAGGACGGGATGAACCAACTCAAACTTTTGGTGGGGTAATCACCTATACCTCATGCAAGCCTTAACCCTAGGCTCATTGTGTGAATTGTTTGTGTGTGCTAAACATGACATCATGCATTGCATATCATTTCTAACTATTTCAAGGACCTAGGGTTTATCTTTGCTCTGTTTTGTAGGGATTATGGCTTCTAGAAAGACTATCAGAATCAACTTCATGGGTATCCCTTCTCAACTCAAAAATTGGTTTGAGAATTCCGACCATGCTCGGTTCATCAAAGACATGGTTATCTACTTGATTTGGTTATCTCGGTTTTGAAGAAGATATGATGCATGTCTATTCCGGTTCTTTGATCCGAAACACCATTGCTTTACATTTCAGTTATCGGTTGGTTCCTACCTTAGAAGAATTCTCTAAGCTACTTGGGATACCTATTCTTGACCAAATGCCATTCAGGTTTAGAAAAGGTCCTAAGTTCGAAGACATTGCATCATCTTACATCTTAAGCGCTCGGACATTGAAGCCAATTGGGAAACTAGAAGTGGAGTTAAGGGTTTACTTTCCAAGTTCTTAATCAAGAAAGCAGAGAATTCCTCAAAGTTATGAGTTTCCATGCATTTGAGAACATTGTGGCCTTGCTAATTTATGGTTTGGTTCTATTCCTAACTCGGATCAATTCATAGATGTCAATGCCATCAAGTTGTTTCTTACCCATCCGATTGCCTACCTTACTTGGAGACATTCTACATTCTCTCCACACTCGTACTACTAGCGACAAGGAACTCTCATGTGTGTGTACCGTTACTTTCAAGGTGGTTTATTTCGCACCTTCCTCCATCGATTTTGAAGAATGAACAAAGGTTGAGATGGTCTCAAGGCTGATGTCACTCTCTCATTCGGATATCCGTTGGAATCTTTTCTCTCAAAAGGACTTCACATTCATTGAGTGTTGTGGAGAATTCCCTAATGTACCACTACTTGGTATAAGGAGGTATTACTTACAACCCTTCTCTAGCTACGTCGGTTTGGTTTTGCGAAAGATGGTCCACATGATATGCTTCTCAAGATATTGTGTTCGATTACAATCACGATCTCGAATGCAAGCGAAGGTTTATACATGCTTGGGGCATGGTAAAGAAGGCGATACCAGGACTTTGGGGCACCGAACTCCATTCCTTGGGAACCTTACCTCAAATGGGTGCGAGCTCGAGCTCAAAACCTCATGATGCCATTCACGCTGTTTTACGGTAATTATGGAACTGTTGCTATAGGTGGCGTACCTATCTGATCTCCATCGACATGCCTCGATTTTGAAGACTTGAAGAGATCACGGATTCATTAAAGAGAGAGGATACCTTTGAAGCTCGGTGTTATGCAAGTGAGAAGAAAGTCCTAGAGTTGACAAGCTACTTCACGAGGCGAAACATCAACATCGGCACCAGAGGCGCCCATGGGAGACTTAGAGCTTTAGGATGTTTATGTTTTCTTTTATCGCTTTGAACTATCTCTTGTACTTAAAAGAAAAAGAATAATGAGAAGTACTAATAAATGTTTGTTCATTGCTTGTTTAACAAATTTAAATCTCTTAGGTCCTTGAAAACATTGCATTGCATTCGCATAAACATTGCATAGCATAGCATAACATTGCATCACGGTACATTGGAGATTGGTTTTCTCATTTGCTCGCTATTTATTTTAGCGAAATGGCTCTTGAGCAGTTGTCAAAGATCTCAGGGCTCGAATGCTCGGTTTGAGAGATGTTCACCAACTTGGTCCAAGGCCAAGAAGATCGAAGAAGCTCATCAACAAAAGAAGAAGGTTGTTGGTCTCCTCAACATGGGTAGGCGTTTCAAAGGGGTCCTAAAGTGGTCAGCCGTATTGAGCTCTCTGAAGGAAGTGTCCATGCAGGGGAGTACCAGGGCGATGAAGGTGAGCAGGGAACCAAAGAAAGGAGGAGGATCATTCGACTATGGCCATACTACGAGGAAGATGACAAGTACAAGCAACTTGAAGACCGTCGAATCTTTGTGGAAAACTTGAAAATGTCGGATGAATTTTGATGATCTAAGTCTTGTTCACGGTGTTGTGATTCCTCCCAGTTCAAAGTTCCTACTTTTGCCAAGTATGATGGCATGTCTTGCCCTAAAATGCATTTGAAGTCCTATGTCGGAAGATCAATCCCCACGATGACGAAAGTTGTGGATGCACTATTTTCAAGAGAGTTTGTCAGGACCAGTTGGAATGGTACTATCGGCTAGAGAATGGCCGTATCCGTACTTGGGTGATTTGGTGATGCTTTCTCAGACGATATGAGTACAATCTGAATTGACACCCACTCGCATGCAACTACAAAGCATGACTATGGGTCGTGACGAGAAGTTCAAGGAGTATGCTCGAGTGGAGAGACCTAGCGGTGAGTTCGACCACCTTTGTCCAATAGGGAGTTGGTTGATATGTTTATGGGAACAGGCAGGCCCATTCTTCAATCATCGATTGGAAATTCTTCATCCGGATTCACGAGTTGATATTGTTAGCATTGAAGTGGTATCAAGAGTGGGAAGATTCATGTAGAGACGTCTTGAATGTTGCGAAGAGATCTTTTGGTGCTAAGAAAGAAGCTAATCTTGTGTATGGTCGGAAAAGCGAGCCAAGACCGACCGTGCTCAATCGTAGGGGCGGTTGTGATCTCGATCCTACATCGGCACACCTCGGTGAGACAGCGTGGCGAGCAGCGCGCGAAGGCAGTTTACGAAGATCAACATGCCATTGTGCAAGCCTTGCAACACATGTTGAAGCGGTGATTACCTTGAGGATCCTCCTCGGAATGTCAACACTTCCTCTCAAATACAATCCTAATGCTAAGTGTGCTTACCATTCCAATAGCCAGGACATATCTTGATTGTTGGGCTCACGAAGAACAAGATTCAAGATATGATTGAAGCTAAGCGTTGAATTTGATCCTCTGTTGAGACTCGAATGTGATCAGCGCCTATGCCTAACCATGACAAGAGTTCCAATCTTTGTTGGTGGCGATACTTATGTCTTCAACATAGATGACTTGACCATTCCTCGATGGTATTAAGAAGAATTTGTTGCAATCGGTGTCGATCCGGGATGCCGGAGTGTCGTTGGTGCCCATACACTTGATGGTTGTGCTTGGTTGAGAAGGCGTGTTCGATGCATGATGGATAACGTGAGATACTATTTACGAAACCACACATGCGAAGTTGTGTGAAGAAATGTCTAAGTTGAAGATCGACAACCGAGCAGCTTACCATCGTGTGGGATACCTTGGGGCAGCCAAGTGGAAAGTATGATTACATGGTGAAGTACATCACGATAGTTACAAGATTCCTATTGAAGATGTTAAAGGCGACCGGATGGGGTGGCGATTTCCCGAAGACTATCTTGATGTTAACACCATAAGTTTCCTCTGTTGATCCTGTGCCTAGAGTGGCACCTCTCATCATCACTTCTCCAAGACCGGTTCCATATTCCTCGACAAAGCTATCCCTTGGAATTATGGGTGATGTTTACTATCATGGCGTCAAGCAAGATCCTCGACCATTGAAGATCTTCTTCTTTGAAGTTTCTATTCGACATTGATAACATCACGGATCGATAAGGTGACGAGCGGAAGGGTATTCTCTCCGAGATCTCTCCTCCAAAGACACTGCGACTCCGGCTCGCATTCCGGTCAATATCGGCTAGAGGAAAGAACGGTGACTCGTCACCTTTCGAGGAAGTACCAAAGGAATTCTGACACCTCAAACAAGAAATGGAGAAATTACGAAGATCATCAAGAAGAGTGATTACAATGTTGTGGAGCAGTTAGGCGGACTCGTCCAAGATTTCCATGCTCGCTTTGCTTTTGTGCTCAGGCTCATGCTAATGCCTTGGTGAAGTTTCGAAGAATGCTCATGTGCATGAGACACTACCAGATCGATTCGAAGTTTGTATTGCTAGCTTTGCTGCCAACAACGGCCTAGGCTTCTACGATCTTGATTGACTCCTTGGAAAGAAACATAACAAGGCCTTGCACATCTCCATTGAATGCAAAGGCACTACATTATCTCATGTTACGGTGGATCGGTTACGCTCGAATATCCTACAAGGCGCTTTTGATCGGCTTGATGTCGAAGGGTTGGTTACGAGACCAGTGACATTATTGTGAGAGCTTTTGATGGTTCTAGCGCCGATACTTGGAGAGCTCACTCTGCTGTTAAAGTCGGTTCCCGGACTTTTGATTCCACTTTCTTTGTCATGGACATCCGTCCGACTTATTCTTACTACTCGGACGCCCTTGGATACATGGGGCGGTATTACCTCTACTTTGCATCAAAAGCTGAAATACCGGTGAAAGGGAAGGTTGTCCGGATATGTGGTGAAGAAGAGTATATGTCGGTCATCGGTCATTCCGCTATCTCGAGATGGAGGTGAATTCTTGAGACTCTGTCAAGCTTTTGAAACAATTCCAGTCATGCTGTTGACTCTCCGTCACTCTGAAGATGCCAAAGTTCGCCTAGGATGGCCTCTTTGAAAGATGCTCAAGCTGCGGTTGAAGAAGGTAGCTCTATTTGGGGACAACTCTGATCTTCCCTTCAAATCGACAAGGCTGGTTTAGGCTTCACCATCAAGGTCGGAAGATGATCGCATGAGCGTGCGGCCAACTTCCTTTCCGCATCGATCAGTGGAATCCATGCTATAGAAGGCGAACAACGGCCGACATCGACAAGTGGATCTTCGACTCGGATCATGAGCTCGACAATTGGAAGGCGAAGGCGTCATACCAATCTCCTTTAGCCGAGGTTGCTCTTGTTTTGTTTTGCTTTTCGTGTTCTTTATGTTTTGAACAATAAACTTTGAAAGCACAGTGCCTTGCAGGCGTCATGGCTCGTTCGAGGGTTATTATCATCGTTTGCGTATTTTCATTCAATAAATCGTTGGACTTTTGCATTCAATTGTGTTTTCTTTCTTTTACTTTATCACCCTTCAAAAGCTATGTGTTCTTACACACACCCGTGATACAACGAGAATCACTCCGAATCTAGTTAATAGACTATGCTAGTGCTAAATATGACTTGATAATCCGATCTACCAAGCGAAGGCAGTGAGGAAGATTGTGAAGTGCCGGAGAACTTGCGGTGCTACAAGGAAGAAGCGAGTTATCTGACCACCACGAAGAGCAAGTTGAGGTTGTGAATTTGGAGTCTTGCGAAGGCAGAAAAGATCAAGATTGGAGCGGGTCTTGAGAGCGTGTTAAAGAAAGGATGGTTCGGATGCTACGAGACTACATTGAGGTTTTGCTTGGTCATACGAAGACATGCGGGTTTAGACATTGATATTGTGGTACCGATTGCCAACAAAAGGTTTCCTCGGTGAAGCGAAGGTTAAATCGCGTCGTCTGAGATGTCGAGAAAATCAAAGTCGAAGTCATGAAGCGGTTCAAGCGGTTTCTTAAACATCACCTCTTATCCCGATGGGTTGCTAATGTGGTACCCGTGCCCAAGAAAGATGGTAAAATGCGAATGTGTGTGGATTGAGATCGAACAAAGCAAGTCCGAAGCGATTTCCACTTCCTCATATTGATGTTACGGTTGACAACACCGCTCGGCATAAGGTTTTCTCCTTCATGGATGGTTTCTCGGTTACAATCGGATCAAGATGGCTCACGAAGACATGGAAGACTACTTTTGTTACAGTGGGGCACTTTACTACAAGGTTATGCCGTTCGATTGAAGCGGCGCCACTATCGATGCTATGGTGACATTATTTCATGACATGATTCATCACGAGATAGAGGTCTCGTCGGCGACATGATAGCTCGATCGGTGAAGAAGAACATCTAGATCATTTGCGGCTGACGGGTTGAAGAAGTATGATTGAGATTGAATCCTAACAAGTGCACTTTTGAGTCGGATCAGGAAAACTCCTAGGGTTTGTAGTCGGTGGAAGAGGTATTGAAGTTGATCCGCCAAGGTTAAAGCTATTCAAGAGATGCCGACTCCCACCGGAAAAGTCGGAGGAGGTTTCTTGGGCGATTGAACTACATTGCGAGTTCATTGCACACTAAGCGCTACTTGTGAGCCAATCTTCAAGTTACTTAAGAAAGATCAAGTAGTGGAATGGAGCAGCGATTGCGGATCGCTTTTGACAAAATCAAGGAGTACCTCAATCCTCTATTACGATGCCAAGGAAGACCTCTTATCATGTATTTGGCGGTGTTAGAGAACTTCGATGGGGTGTGTCTTTGGGCAACATGGCCAGTGCAGTCGAAAAGAGCATGCAATATACTACCTTAGCAAAAGTTTACCGTGTGAAACAAGATACTCACATTTCGAGAAAACTTAGCGCTTTGGGGGCTTTCGCCGACTAAGGCGATATATCTTGACTCACTACCTTGTTGATTTCTAAGATGGATCAGATAAAATACATCTTTGAGAAACCGACTCTCTCGGAAGAATAGCAAGATGGCAAATGATCTTGACCGAATATGACATCCGGTACACTTCTCGAAGCGATCAAAGGAAGTGTAATGGCCGATCATTTGGCTCATCAAGCCGTAGATGACTATCGGTCTATGCGGTTAATTTCAGACGAAGATGTTTTACTAATTCTGATTGTGAAGAACCGAGGCCAGACGAAGGACACGAACAAGGATCCCGATGGACCATGGTCTTTGATGGAGCCTCAAACGCACTTAGCAATGGCATCGGCGCCATCATTACATCCCTACGATCGGACATCAGCGAGGCAACCCCTTCTCTCTTGTATACGGTATGGAAGCCGTCTTACCCATCGAGGTTTAGATACCCTCGACGAGTCCTCCGGGAGGCGAGTTAAGCGAAGGCGATTGGGTCGAGACTCGGCTTGACGGATTAATTTGATTGATGAGAAGCGACTCGCATCCATCGCCATGGACAGTTATCGAGCGAATGATCGGAGCATTTAACAAGAAGGTCAAGCAAGAGTCTACCAAGTCGGTGATCTAGTAGTCAAGCGCATCATTCTTCCACAAGGTGATCCAGGGCAAATGGACTCCCACTTATGAGGGACCGTTTGTAGTCAAGACGGTATTTTCGGTGGAGCTATGATACTTAGCACCATGGATGGTGAAGACTTCCACACCACATGAGCGGGCATAGTCAAAAATACTACGCATAAAAGAGACCGCTGGGTCGGAACTTAGGCAAAAATAAGGGCATCTGGCGAACCAAAAGGTTCGGGCAAAATTAAGGATATATACAAAACATGTACACGGCAAGTTGAAAACACGAAAAGCGGCTTGGGCAAAAAGGGTATCCGGTGGGCGAAAACCGAAAGGCGGTCTAGGCAAAGTTAGAGATTTAAGCGTACAACTATGTCTCTTCGGATCACTGTTTCGGACTACTATCGACATTCAAGATTCAAATGGCGAAGATCGGTCTACTCACTTTCTCTTGACGACAAGGGATGAGATAGTCGAAATATATGAGTACTAGCATAGTTGGAACTTAACGAGATTGTTTCGCATAGCTTTTACCTTTCTTGTGTACAAACTACTTGGCCATCGCCTTTCAAATAAATCTGACTTCTTTCTCTTTACAATTTACATCGTTGTTATTTGCAATAAGTCCAACGTTTGCTTTGAATGACTATCGCATTTGACAATAAGAATCTAATCACAAACATACGAAAAGTGAACATACAAGGTACTTACTACGGGTTCGGGAATTGGGATGACGAAAGTCAACAAATAGTTCCCCACGAGCATAAAGGTGTCACTCACAACACACCTTCCCAGTGAGTATAAGGAATCCATGCAGCGATTCCACTCAACCAACAACGTTACATCGGTCTCAGCGGTAACACTTCATCCCGTGGATATTTCTCAATCCTCCCCTTCTCCCCGCGATATCGGACTCGAAACTTGGTCGATAGTGCATCGGAGGAAGCATACACCTTTATTCCCGGCCGGAGATTACAACGGACTCCGGACTCTTCACCGGTCTCTCAACCATCAAATGCTCTCAGTGAGATCTACCTCGGGAATCCCATGGCGTCTCTTAAATTTTCTCGGCGGGATCTACATACAAGGTCCTCAGCGGATCGCCTCGGGCTCTCCTCAGCAGTGTCTATGAGATCTCCAACAACGAGCTTCTCAAATCTCTACCTTCCTCAACAGTATCTAGGCCCAAGACTTGGTCAGATAGTGCATCGGAAGAATCCAGGATATCTTCCTCCTCCTTCAAAAGTAGGACTTCCACCTACTCTATTCCCCAGTGATCGAAATCTTCAAGCAGAATATCCGCATCTTCTTCAAGATGGATATGTTTTGAAATATCACAACATTCATCATTCATACATTACTCATAAAGTCATAATTCATGCATAAGTCATTCATATACACTATCATGCATCATACTTTGCATAAGACTAACAAATATTCTATCAAAGTTTCTCTTGTTTTCTCAAAAGCAGTGTGACCACCTCGGCGCAAAAGGTCGGATTAAGCCCCAGAGCCGGCGGAAAACTATCTAAAGACCGCCATAAGCAGGTCGAGATTAAGCCAGAGCCGACGGAAAACTATCTGAAAGACCGCCTCCGACGGTGGTCCAAGATTAAGCCCGAACCGGCGGAAAACTATCCGAAAGACCACCTCTGGTTATCCTCCGATAGCAAGCAATGGATCAACACCCGATGCTGACGGAAGCTATCCCATTACGGCCAACTACATCTCTCCGGAGTCGGTAGCGAAGATTTATTACGGTTATCATCACAACTCTGAGTCTAGCGTGCGACTCGGTTGCCTTGGATGGCATCTTAAGCCCATCTCCGACTATTTGTCAATATCTCTTCACTGTCAGAATGCTGCATATATGGTTAAAAATCAATACAGACCAATAACCTCATTTAAAGTGAACACGAAGTCTAACGTCGACTCCCTCGGATGGCATCTTAAGCCCATCTCGTGCTCCTTCGAAGCGTCTCGAGTCTAGCGTCGACTCGCTCCCCGATGACCTTTCGGATGGCATCTTAAGCCCATCTCCGTCAGCTCTCCTATTAACAACCTCGAGTCTAGCGTGCGACTCGTTCCCAGTAAGTCTCCAACTTCTCCAAGCGGCATCGTAAGCCCATTCCGCATCATCCACCAACGCGAGTGCAAATTTTCGGTGTACTCGGTTTCATCATCTTCTACCTCCGGTCGCGAAAGACAAGCATGTCAATCTAACCTTCGGTACAAGAAGATTGAGCAGGGCAGTGTCATACCCCAAAATTTGCCCTCCATCTTCTCAAAAGATTTCATACATCTATGCTCAAGGATTCCTCAAGAGTTGATCAGACAAACTCTCTCCTAGACAATCAACCCAAACTAGGGTTTGGTATCTCTCAAGTCAAGATGGATTTCCAACATCTCCAATAGCATTCATGCCTCCTCATATGCTTCAAAGATTCTCCATGTCAAGTTTCAAGCCTCACAAGTCAAGTTTCCTCAGACAATTGCTCAGATGGTTGAAAATCGGGTGTATTGGACAAAAAGTCAACTGTGGTCAACATACAGTCAAAACTTCGATTTTGGTCAACATCCTCATTTTGAAGTTACATTCATCATTTGATCAAGGGTTGATCATGATTCATCAAGAAAACTCAAGATTTGCCCAAAATCAAACTTTCTAAATTAGGGTTTTAGATGAAAAGTCAATGAACTTTGTTGGTCATAACTTTCTCATACTTTCTCGAAATTTTCCACCACCTCTTGTTTTGAAGGAAATTCAATTCTCTACAACTTCATGTCTCACAAGAATGTCCAAAAATGCTTCATTTGAGAGGTATAGCTCAAAACATTACGAGTCATTTTCAAAGTCAACAAAAGTCAACTTTTGTTTTGAAGATATTTTGAGCATGGTAACTCCAATTGAGATGAGACCAAAGACATTGGTTAGAGGACTCTTAGAGATTTCCAAAAAGTCCAAGAACACTCAAAAATGTGGAAAATTGAGCAAGATACACTATTCAGAAGTTGGGGAATTTTGGACAATTGCACAAAAGGACATATTGGTCAAATGCAAAATTTTCCAAATGGGCCTATAATCTTTTGATCCAAACTTGTTCATGATGCTATTCTTGACCCATAAATGCTTGACCTTGGTTATTTTCTATTTTTATGATTTATATTTGAATTTTATAACATTTAATTCAAAAATAAATTATATAAAATATGAAAATTAAACATTTTTCTCAAAAGGAATGATTTTATATCTTTCTAAATGTCCAAGAAGGCCCATGACCCTTACCAAATTCGTGATAGCCTTGCATTCATGAGAAAATCATATATTTTTCAATATTTGATTTTATTTTATGAAATATTTGCAATCAAGCCACTCAAGTCTTGATTGCAAGGCCATGGTTATTAATATGCAATTGCTTATGATTTGCGCATGTTTTAGGGTTTCATGATGTGGGCTTGGTTAGAAAACATTTGCCATTTTAGGGTTTTGCGATTCGGGGCAAGAGAACTATGCCATTGAACTTCATGACCATCCAATTAGGGGTAGGGTATCCTTTTCTATTTATTTGCGTGATTTTGCGGATCCGGAATCGAGCTGGAGAGGCGGCCGGAGCCCTAGCTCGGCGTCGTTGACTCTCGGCCGGCGAGGGGCTGGCGTGCTGGGCGTCTCGATTCATTCATAAACAATGGGGTCCACTTGTTGTGTTTCAAACACTCCCGGACACGTATCGCTTATAAACATATGCCAATCCCATGACACGGATGCCTGGCTCGGATGGCAAAGGCATTGGTTTTCAAGGTTTGAAAGGGATGTCTCCAGTTCGATTCCTGGTTCAGACAATCCCTTTTTACACTTTTCAAAAACTCTATTTTCATATTTTTCTTTAATTTCTAATATTTTTCCATTATTTTTAATTAACTTACATATTTTATTCTGCATTAAAAAATTACCAAAAACATTTTTTCTTTTTACATTATTTTCATAAAAACCTTTATTTAATTTAATAAATTAAAAAAATATAATTTTTGCATGCATATTTATTTTATTTATATTTTTGCATTTAAATCATTATTAATTGCATTTTAATTATTAAATCTTTTCAAAAATCCCAAAAATTATTATAGCTTATTTATCTTATTTCCAGCATAAATTTTCTCATATTAAAATTGCATTTTCTAACATTTTCTCTTATTTCAATTTTATCATATTTTCCGATTTTTTCTCATTCTTTCACAGGTTGTTCCGATTCGGACGGTTTCTTTTACTGTTTTATTTTTCCAATAATGTAACTGCTCATGGGATGTAATAGTTTAATTTAGGGTTTTATTTTCCGCAAGTTAAATTATGTATCTGCCCCAAAGCCATGTAATAGCGTAGGTTTATTTTCCGCACTTTACATTCCGCATTTTACTTTCCGCACCCTTATCAATTGCTAGTAATTAGGCGTGTATGGCAAGATAATAATTGGACGTAGCTCACACTAACTTCCAAGATAAAATATCTGAATTTGACACACTCCTCTCACACACGCACCCTTAGGGTAATTCTCTCTCGTTGCCTTACGAATTCAAATGGTCATGTCCCTCGAACGTAGAGGTATTCTAGCACCGTTGCCTTCCAAACAAATCATCATAGTCCCTTCGATACAAAGATCATAGACCCACGATGTCGCCTCCGAATACATGATCTTGACCCTCGATTGTTGCCTACAAAAAATGATGATAGTCCCTTCGAATGTGCTAGGATACTTCCTACAAGTTGCCTTCTATGACCATCCGATGTCCCTTCGAATGTCCCGCTTACATCCAACGAATGGAGCTACCTACTAACTAATGGTATGGCTAGCGCTATTCTAAAGGAATGTAGAGTACAACAAAGCGACCAATTCGAGGTGGGTAAATAAGTCTCTTAGTTGCTTGCTCTAAACAAATGCTTTTCACACCACACTCTTTTTCAAAGTTCAATTTCTTTCAAAGCGAAACATTTCCGAACACTTTGTATACACTCCTACATGAGTCATTACAAAGTCAAAGCGAAATGCCTTTTTCAAAACATCTTTGTCAAACACACGAAAGCAATTTTAAAAGTGATCTAGAGCAACTAAGAGCGTAGATAGCTGCGGATGAAAAGGGTGCTAATACCTTCCTTTTCATAACCATTCTCCGAACTCGAGAATCTAACGAAGGTCTTTTTCATTACTTTTACCTTCCCTTAATTGGATAAAAATAAAAGTCGGTGGCGACTCTTGCTATCCGCACATTTGGATACAAAAATCCTACAAAGTCGGTTCAAGTCACACCAATGATTCTCTTCTCGTGGAATATGATCAAAAGTGATTTCTTGTAGGGAATCAAACTCAAAACATGCTCCGATACGGAATGAGATTCGGATGCTTAGTATCCCACTCACCTTTATCGGTGATCACTAAAGTGAGTCTCCATACACTCGTAAGAACTTGATTCTTAAGTCAATAGCGACTTTAAGACCCATGATGCGCCGTACTCGGCCATGTTGTTCGTGCATGAAACATAATCTGGCGGTGAAAGGGTATGTCACTTTGTAGGGGATGTAATGATGGCGCCATTGCCATTGCCAAGTGCGTTTGAGGCTCCATCAAAGACCATAGTCCATCGGGATCCTTGTTCGGGTCCTTCGTGCGGACCTAGTTCTTCGATCTGTGACTAGTAAATCATCTTAAATGCGGAAATTGATGCATAGGCGATAGTCATCTACGGCTTGATGAGCCAAATGATCGACTACCACACTTCCTTTGATCGCTTTACGAAGTGTCTTGGATGTCATATTCGGTCAAGATCATTTGCCATCTTGCTATTCTTCGGAGAAAGTGGTTTCTCAAAGATGTATTTTATCGGATCCATCTTGAAATCAACAAGGTAGTGTGAGTCAACATATCTTGTCTTAGCCGTGACAAAGCGTTGCAAGTTTTCTCATTGTGAGTATCTTGTTTCACGATCGGTAAACTTTTGCTAAGGTAGTATATTGCATGCTCTTTTCGACCGGACTCGTCATGTTGCCCAACACACACCCATTGAGCTCTCTAACTTGTAAAGTACATGATAAGAGGTCTTCCTTGTGGCGGCATCGGGATAGGAGGATTACATAGGTACTCCTTGATTTTGTCAAAAGCGATCGGCAATCGTCATTCCATTCCACTACTTGATCTTTCTTTAATAACTTGAAGATTGGCTCACAAGTAGCGATTAGGTGTGCAATGAATCGGCAATGTAGTTTAATCGGCCCAAGAAACCTCGACCTCCTTCTCTCTGGGGGTGGCATCTCTTGAATAGCTTTAACCTTGGCGGGATCAACTTCAATACCTTTACCGCGACAACAAACCCTAGGAGTTTTCGGATCGACTCCAAAGGTGCACTTGTTAGGATTGAGTCTCGATCATGCTTCTTCATCATCAAATAGTTTACGCAAATGATCAAGATGTTCTTCTTTAGTGCGTGATCGAGCTATCATGTCGTCGATGTAGACCTCTATCTCGTGATGAATCATGTCATGAAATAATGTCACCATAGCGCGATAAGTGGCGCTGCGTTCTTTAGTCCGAGCATAACCTTGTAGCGAAAAGTGCCCTTGTGTAACAAAAGTAGTCTTCTCCATGTCTTGAGCCATTTTGATCGATTGTAGGAGAAACCATCCATGAAGGAGAAAACCTTGTGTTGGCGGTGTTGTCAACGAACATCAATATGAGGAAGTGGGAAATCGTCTTTCGGACTCGCTTTGTTCGGATCTCGTAATCCACACATTCGTACCTTGCCATCCTTCTTAGGTACGGGTACCACATTGCAACCTTTGGGGATAAGAGGTGTGACTAAGAAACCGTTGAGCGCTTCATAATTCGGCTTTGATTTTCTCGACATCTCGGGGCGATCGACGAACCTTCATTTCAGGGAGAAAACCTTCTTTTATCGGCAATCGTGTACCACGACATCAATGTCCAACCACGGCATGTCTTCGTATGACCAAGCAAAAACCTCAATATAGTCTCGTAGCATCCGAACCAACCTTTCTTTAACACTTCTCAAGACCCGCTCTATCTTGACCTCTTTTCATCTTCGTCGGTGCCAGTTCACAACCTCAACTTGCTCTTCGTGTGGTGTATAACTCGCTCTTCTTCTTGTGCGATCAGCAAGTTCTCTGGCACTTCACAATCTTCCTCACTTTCGTCTTGACTTGGTAGATCGGATTATCGAAGTCATATTTAGCACTAGCATAGTTATTAACGAGATTCGGAGTGATTCGATGTATCACGTGGGTGTATGTAAGAAACACATAGCTTTTGAAGGGGTGATAAAGTAAAGAAAGAAAACAAACAATTGAATGCAAAAGTCCAACGAATTTATTGAATGAAAGCAAACAGATAATAACCCTACAACGAGCCATGATGCCCGGGCAAGGCACTAGGCTTTCAAAGTTTATTGTTCAAAACATAAAGAAATACGAAAAGCAAAACAAAACAAGAGTAATTACTCGACTAAAGGAGATTGGTATGGCGTCTTGATCTTCCAATTCTTGAGCCCATGATCCGGAGTTGGGAAGATCCACTTGCGATGTCGAAGCCATTGTCGTCGTCTTCTATAGCATGGATTCCACTGGTGATGCGGAAGAAAGTTGGCACGTTCGCGTATCATCTTCGACCTCGATGGTGAAGCCTAAACCGGTCTTGTCGGTTTGAAAGGAAGATCGGGGCTGTCCCCAAATAGTACTCTTTCCTTCTTCAATGACTCGAGCATCTTTCGTGAAGCCATCCTAGGCGGAACTTGCGTAACCGGGAGTGACGGAGAGTCAGAGCATGACTCGGGTATTGTCTCAAAAGCTTGCGGAGTCTCGAAGAATTCACCTTCCATCTCAAGGTATCGGAATGACGTAGATGGTGACCATATACTCTTCTTCACCACATCGTAATAACCTTCCTTTCACGGTATTTGGTTTCGATGCAAGGTAGAGGTGGCCCCATGTATCCAAGGCGTCCAAGTAGGCAAGTAGTTGGACGGATGTCCATGACAAAGAAAGTGGAGTCAAAAGTGCGGGAACCGACTTTAACAGCAAGTGAGCTCTCCAAGCACCGTTCGCTTAGAACCATTAAAAGCTCTCACGATTATGTCCTTTGGGTCTCGAACCAACCCTCGACATCAAGTCGATCAAAAGCGATCTTGGTAGGATATTGAGCGAGCCGGTGTCAACCAAAACATGAGATGTAGTGCCCTTGCATTCAACGAGAGATGTGCAAGGCTTTGTTGTGTTCTTTCGGAAGGAGTCAAATCGACATCGAGAAGCCTAGGCCGTTGTTGGCGGCCAGGCTAGCAATACAAACTTGAATGGTCGGTGGTAGTGTCTTGCGGTATATGGGCATTCTTGAAACTTCACCAAGGCGTTAGCATGAGCCTCGAGCACAAGAGCGAGCAAGCATGGAGATTTTGGAGGTCTGTCCCAATTGTTCCACAACATTGTAATCACTCTTCTTGATGATCTTGAATTTCCTCCATTTCTTGTTTGGAGGTGTCTTGATAACTTCCTTTGGTACTTGGGCGGGATGAGTTCTTGGTTCTTTCCTCTAGCTTGGGAATGGGTTGAGCAGTTGGAATGCGTTTGGTCGCGGTGTCTTTGGAGGAGATATCTGGAGAATACCCTTCGGTTCGGTCACCTTACTTGATCCGGTGATGTTGTCAATGTCAGGAATGGTAGCTTCAACTGTAAGATCCTTGATAGTCAGAGGGTCTTGCTTGACGCCATGATAGTAAACATCAGCTCCATAGTTCCAAGGGATAGCTTTATCAGAGGAATATGGCACTGGTCTTGGAGAAGTGATAATGAGAGCGCCACTCTAGGCACAGGATCGTGAGAGGAAATCCTTATCGTGTTAACATCGGCATAGTCTTACGGAATTCGTCACCCCATCCGGTCGCCTTAATATCTTCAATAGGAATCTTGTAACTCTCGGGAACGGTGTACTTCACCATGTGATCATACTTTCCACTTGGCTGCCCCAAGGTATCCCACACAGATGGTACAGTTTCATTCACATCTTCGATCTTCAGTTTAGACATTTCTTCACACACGCACGGTGGTTTCGAAATAGTATCTCACGGTTATCCATCATGAACCGTCTTCTCAACCAAGCACAACCATCGGGCGGATGGGCACCAACAGTTCTCGGGCATCTTGGGTTGACACCGCTTGCAACAAATTCTTCTTAATCATCGGAGGAATGGTCAAGTCATCTATGTTGAAAACATAAGTATAAATCAACATTGGAACTCTTGTCATGGTTAGGCATAGGCGCGTTGATCACATTTGGAGTCTCAACAGAGGATCAAATTCAATCGCTTAGCTTCAATCATATCCGAATCTTGTTCTTGAGCCCAACAATCATCGATTACTATGTCACAGGCTATTGGAATGGTAAGCACACTTAGCATTTGGATTGTACTTCGGAGAGGAAGTATTGACATTCTGAGGAGGATCCCTCAAGGTTATCAGCTCTACGTTTAACATGTGTTGCAAGGCTTGCGACAATGGCATGTTGATCTTCGTAAACCGTCTTCGTTGCGCGTTACGCTCAGCGTTGTCTCGAGAGTTGTCTTGATGTAGGATTGGAGATCACAACTGCCCCCACAGATTGAGCACGGTCGGTCTTGGCTCGGCTTTTCTGACCATACACAACATTGGCTTCTTTCTTAGCACCAAAAGATTTCTTCGCAGCGTTTGAAGATGTCTCTATTTGAATCTTTCCACTCTTGATACCATCGCTACTGTCAATATCATTTCGGTGAATCCGGTGAAGAATTTCAATCGGATGATTGAAGAATGGGCCTGTCAGTGTCCCCATAAACATATCAACCAACTCCCTATTGGACAAGGGTGGTTGAACTCTGCCTGCTAGATCTCTCCACTTCTGAGCATACTCCTTGAACTTCTCGTCACGACCCATAGACATGCTTTGTAGTTGCATGCGGTGGGTGTCAATTCACATTGTACTCATATGCAGAAAGCATCGGCTAAGTCACTCCAAGTACGGATACGGTCATTCTCTAGTGATAGTACCATTCCAAGCGGGTTCGGCAAACTCTCTTGAAAATAGTGCATCCACAACTTTACATCATCGGTGTGGGGATTGATCTTACGGACATAGGACTTCAAATGCGACTTTGGGCAAGACATGCCATCATACTTAGCAAAAGTAGGAACTTTGAACTTGGGAGGAATCACAACACGAGAAGAGACTCGGATCATCAAAATTCAGCCGGACATCTTCAAGTTTTCCACACATTTAGACGATCTTCAAGTTGCTTGTACTTGTCATCTTCATTAGAGTATTGGCCATCATCATAGTTCTTCTCAAGTTCGGTGTTGCCTTCACCATCACCCTTGTTACTTTCCTCGGTATGGACACTTCCTTGGAGAGCTCAATCGGTGACCACCTTAGGACCACCTTTGTAGCGTCGCCCATGTTGAGGAGACCAACAACCTTCTTCTTCTTGTTGATGAGCTTCTTTAAATCCTCTTGGCCTTGGACCAAGTGGTAAACATTCTTTGGCCAGGCATTCGAGCTGAAGATCTTTGATCTGTTCAAGAGCCATTTACGCTAAAATAAATAGCGAGCAAATGAGAAAACCAATCTCCAATGTACCGTGATGCAATGTTATGATATGCTATGCAATGTTTATGCGAATGCAATGCAATGTTTTCAAGGACCTTAGAGATTTAAATTTGTTAAACAAGCAATGAACAAACATTTATTAGTACTTTTCCATTATTCTTTTTCTTTTAAGTACAAGAGATAGTTCAAAACAATAAAAGAAAACATAAACATCCTAAAGCTCTAAGTCTCCCATGGGCTTCCTCTTGGTGCCGATGTAAGCGTTGATGTTTCGCTCCTCGTGAAGTAGCTTGGTCAACTCTAACACTTTCTTCTCGCTTGCAGAGTTTCAAAGGTATCCTCTCTTCTTTAAGTTGAATCCAGGATCTCTTCAAGTCTTCAAAATCGGTAGGCATGTCGGGATGGAGAAAAGATAGGTACGTCACCTATAGCAGGTTCCATAATTCTTGGTAAAGCAGTGAATGGCATCATGAGGTTTTGAGCTCGAGCTCGCACCCATTTGAGGTAAGGTTCCCAAGGAATGGAGTTCGGGTGCCCCAAAGTCTTGGTATCAGTCTTCTTTACCATGCCCCAAGCATGTATAAACCTTCGTTGGTAATTCTGGAGATCGTGATTGTAGTCGAACACAACATCTTGGAGAAGCATATCATGTGGACCATCTCTTCGAGCAAAACCAAACTGACGTAGAGCTAGAGAAGGGTTGTAAGTAATACCTCCCCTTATACCAAGTAGCGGTACATTAGGGAATTCTCCACAACGCTCAATGAATGTGAAGTCCTTTTGAGAGAAAAGGCTCCAACGGATATCTGAATGAGAGAGTGACATTAATCTTTGAGACCACTTCATCCTTTATTCATTCTTCAAAACTGATTGAGGAAGGTGCGAAATAAACCACCTTGAAAGTAACGGTATGCAACACATGAGAGTTCCTTGTCGCTTAGTAGTACGAGTGTGGAGAGAATGCAGGATGTCTCCAAGTAAAGTAGGCATTGGATTACGGGTAAGGAACAACTTGATGGCATTGATATCGATGAATTGATCCGAGTTAGGAAATAGAACCAAACCATAAATTAGCAAGGCCACAATGTCTTCAAATGCGTGGAAACTCATAACTTTGAGGAATTCTCGGGCTTTCTTAATTAAGAATTTGGAAAGTAAACCCTTAACTCCACTTCTAGTTTCCCAATTGGCTTCAATATCGAGCTTAAGATGTAAAGCGGATCGATGTCTTCGAACTTAGGAACCTTTTCAAACCGGTGAATGGCATTTGGTCGAGAATAGGTATCCCAAGTAGCTTAGAGAACTCTTCTAAGGTAGGAACCAACGATAATCTGAAATGTAAAGCAATGGTGTTTGGATCAAAGAAGCGGAATAGGATGTGCATCATATCTTCTTCAAAACCGGATAACCAAATCAAGTAGATAACCATGTCTTTTGATGAACCGAGCATGGTGGGAATTTGAAACCAATTCTTTGAGCTAAGAAGGTATACCCATGAAGTTGATTCGGATAGTCTTTCTAGAAGCCATAATCCCTACAAAACAGAGCAAAGATAAATCCCTAGGTCCTTGAAATAGTTAGAAATGATATGCAATGCGAATGATGTCATGATGTCATGTTTAGCACACACAAACAATTTACACAATGAGCCTAGGGTTAAGGCTTGCATGAGGTATAGGTGATTACCCTACCAAAAGTTTGAGTTGGTTCATCCTGTCCTATAATAGTAACCGGGTTCTAGGAATCTCACATCACGATCTTTCGTGGCGCTTATTTCTGACGCCAAGTGGTCGATCGAAAATGTCCCAAAAGTCTAATCTCAATGAGCATAGTATCGAGTATCAACCAACCTCGGTCTACACCAAAGCCGGCCATCTCACTACCTTCTAATGGCTAAGATGGGTCAATTAAGGTTCTAAAAGTTTAGTTAGCGCTTGATGACACCACGCAGAAGCCAAATACTATCTTCAACTTGGGAATGAAGAGTATCGGGACAACCAAAGTGTCACGCTAACGTAGCCATCATGTTGACCGTTTAGTTATACGTCTAGCGGTCGCGATGATCTAATGCTACTTACCTAAAAGGAAACCCGGATCCGGGTGTAGGATCCCCCAACAATATAATACCCAAGCAACCCTTAAAGATAAAGCATACAAGTCAAACAAAAAGTAGTAAAAATGATCTAGAAATCCCTAAGGTAATTCTCTCTTTTAGGGTGTAGTCCCCAGCAGAGTCGCCAGTTCTGTGATACGGTGAACTGACTTTTAGTGATTTGTATCGCAAATGTGCGGATAGCAAGAGTCACCACCGACTTTTATTTTTATCCAATTAAGGGAAGGTAAAAGTAACAGAAAAATACCTTCGTTAGATTCTAAGTTCGGGAGAATGGTTATGAAAAGGGAAGGTATTAGCACCCCTTTCCATCCGTAGTTATCTACGGGCTCTTAGTTGCTCTAGATCACTTTTTAAAATTGCTTTCTGTGTGTTTGACAAAGATGTTTTGGAAAAAGGCATTTCGCTTTGACTTTGTAATGACTCATGTGAGAGTGTATACAAAGTGTTCGGAAATGTTTTTGTTTTGAAAAGATTATGAACTTTGAAAAAAAAGTGTGTGGTGTGAAAAGCACTTGGTAGAGCAAGCAACTAAAAGACTTATTTACCCACTCAGAATTGGTCGTTTTGTTGTACTTCTACATTCCTTTAGAATAGCGCTAGCCCTACCATTAATTAGTAGGTAGCTCCATTCGTTGGATGTAAGCGGGACATTCGAAGGGACATCGGATGGTCGTAGAAGGCAACTTGTAGGAAGTATCCTAGCACATTCGAAGGGACTATCATCATCTTTCGTAGGCGACAATCGAGGGTCAAGATCATGTATTCGGAAGAGACATCGTGGGTCTTATGATCTTTGTATCGAAGGGACTATGATGATTTGTTTGGAAGGCAACGGTGCTAGAATACCTCTACGTTCGAGGGACATGACCATTTTGAATTCGCAAAGGCAACGAGAGAGAATTACCCTAAGGGGTGCGTGTGTGAAAGAAGTGTGTTGATTTCAGAATATGTTATCTTGAAAATTAGTGGGCTATGTTCAATTTTAGTCTTGCCATACACGCCTAATTACTAGCAATTTATAGGGTGCGGAAAGTAAAATGCGGAATGTAAAGTGCGGAAAGGTAAATGTCCTACGCTATTACAAGGCTTTGGGGCAGATACATAATTTAAAATGCGGAAAATAAAAACCTAATTTAAACTATTACATCCCATGAGCAGTTACATTATTGAAAAACAAAATGAAAATAGTAAAGAAACGTCCGAATTGGAAGAACCTGTGAAACGAACGAGAAATCGGAAAATATGATGAAATCGAAATAAGAGAAAATGTTAGGAAAAATGCAAATTTTAAATTGGAAAAATATGACATGCTGGAAATAATGTAAACATGCTAAAATTATTTTTTGGGATTTTTTAGATGCAATTTAATAATTAAAAACTAATTAACAATGATTTAAATGCAAAATTATAAATAAAAATAAATATGCATGCAAAAATATGTTTTTTGATTTATTAAATTAAATAAAGATTTTTAGAAAATAAATGCAAAAAGAAAATTGATTTTTGATAATTTTTAATGCAGAATAAAAATGTGAAAAGAAATTAAAATAATGCAAAATATTAAAAGAATTAGAAAATATGAAAATAGTTAGAAAATATGAGTTTGTGAAAAAAGAAAGCAAATCTGGTGCTATTGAGGATCGAACTCAGGACATGGGAGAGTATCCAGGAACAGGAGGCGCCTTTACCACTGAGACAAGTGGCTTTTTGTGTTGGAAAAGTTGAAACCAATTGAATTTGAACGTCAACGCGTCCTGGGAGTGTTTGAAACTCAAAGTCAGCATGCGTGGGGCCCTCGCTGGATGAGAGAACGAATCAGAAAGCGCCATGACGCCACGCAAGCCACGCCGGAGTCAGATCGAGTCAACGACGCCGGAGCCCTAGCTCCGATCGTCTTCTCCGATGAGCAGCCACCTGAAACTGGAAAAATACGCAAGATAAATAATTCTAAAGTACCCTACCCCCCTAAATCGGACCCTACGAATCCAATGGTGCAACTGGTTTTGGCTAAAAACACTTGTATAAGGCTGTTCGATTCAAACAGCTCGGAATGCCCTAACCATGGCATTTAGAATTTCACGCGTTCAAGCTTGCATGAGATGAGTTATTCCTGACCTAATGAACATCCTGAGTCCATACAAACACACGAAAAACGTTAATGATGCATGAAATACGTAAATCGAAAATAAGAAAATTCCAAACCGGTGAGAACTGGATGTCGTGATCTGGGCTGCCTGGGCTTCGAGCAAAGGATGTTTATGACTCCTGGGAATCTCCTGAGCACGATGGAATGGCTGGAAGAGTTTGGGAAAGGCTGGAAATTAGAACACGATTTTTGCAACTTTCTTGGAAAATTTTGACAAAATAAGGGTTTGGCTTGAGCTAGGGTTTCCTCCTCTGTGCTGGCTGCATTGCTTGGTATTTATAGAAGAGATTTGGATGGCAAAAACAAGCAAAAAAGATTGGACATTGATTGTGCAAATATTTTCCAATAAAAACAAATCAAATTTTCTTAAAAACTTGATTTTTCCTTTCCATATGCATGAGTCACGAATTTGGCAATTGTTGTGGGCTTTCTTGGACATTAAGGAAGATATAAAATCAGCCTTTTTGAAAAAATAATTAATTTTCATATTTTATATAATTTATTTTTGAATTAAATGTTATAAAATTCAAATATAAATCATAAAAATAGAAAATTACCAATGCCAAACTTTTATGGGTCAAAAATCATGTCATGAACAAGTTTGGATCAAAAGATTATAGGCCCATTTGGAAAATTTTGCATTTTGACCAAAATGTCCTTTTGTGCAATTGTCCAAAATTGCCCAACTTCTGAAGAGTGTATCTTGCTCAATTTTCCACATATTTGAGTGTTCTTGGACTTTTTGGAAAGCTCTAAGAGTCCTCTAACCAACCTTTTTGGTCTCATATCAATTGGAGTTACCATGCTCAATATATCTTCAAAGCAAAAAGTTGACTTTTTGTTGACTTTGAAAATGACCTAATGTTTTGAGCTATACCTCTCAAATGAAGCATTTTTGGACATTCTTGTGAGACATGAAGTTGTAGAGAATTGAATTTCCTTCCAAACAAGAGGTGGTGGAAAATTTACGAGAAAGTATGAGAAAGTTATGATCACCAAAGTTCATTGACTTTTCACCTAGAAACCTTAATTTAGAAAGTTTGACTTTTGAGCAAATCTTGAGTTTTCTTGATGAATCATGATCAATCCTTGATCAAATGATGAATGTAACTTCAAAATGAGGATGTTTGACCAAAAATTATGAAGTTTGACTGTATGTTGACCACAGTTGACTTTTTGTCTATCTTGATTTTCAACCATCTGAGCAATTGTCTGAGGAAACTTGATCTGTGAAGCTTGAAACTTGACATGGAGAATCTTTGAAGCATATGAGGAGGCATGAAGGCCATTGGAGATGTTGGAAGTTCATCTTGACTTGAGAGATACCAAACCCTAGTTTGGGTTGATTGTCTAGGAGAGAGTTTGTCTGATCAACTCTTGAGGAATCCTTGAGCATAGATGTATGAAATCTCTTGAGTAGATGGAGGGCAAATTTTGGGGTATGACACCACCCATTGACCTAAAACCACTACCGATCATGTATATCTAGAATTAAAATGTACCAGATCTAGACATAAATGGGTTAAGGGTCCAACACATATATACCTTCATAATCATCATCATCATCATGTTGTTGTGGTTGGGTGTTATGAATGCTAGTTTGTAGGGTTTGGTTCTTTCCTTTTTGGAACACAACTCCTCCATGAAAGCATGTGTTTCCACTACGATCTCTTGGTCGCCATTATGGGTGTGAATAGGCTGGATGGAGCCATAGGCTTTACCAAGCTTGCTAAAAATTCAAAGTCTAAGTTTGGCCCGTGGCATATTATAGACCTATTTTTTTGGCATGATCCTAACCTTTTCGAAATCCTGATTAACTTATTGTCCTATTTAAAATACATATATCATTTGAAGATATGTAAATAAGCAATTCAACTAATGTTTAAATATATTAGAGAATCAAAATTACAACGAAACTGAATATTTGTTTGCATTGACTTGTTTGAGTTTACATATTATCATAAATTTTGTTAGCTTATTTGTTTGAGAAAACTTAGTTTACTAATGGATGTAACCTTTGTGAACACCATCGTGAGATGACAACATGGTTAACTAAGAGTTGTCACAAAAATAATGTGTGTGGTCCATGCAAACATCATAGTGCCCACCAAATGTACTTGTAGGAAGTACAATGGAGCCGACTTTGCATTCGATAAATTACACAATACGTTTAGTTTTAGATAGGTGAATAAGTGATACATTGATATATTTAATACGTAATAACTTCTCCCAATCTCTTTTTGGTTCTTTTTGTATGTTTTGCGAGTTAAAACAAAAACAAGTCTATTTTATGTTTCAAAATATAAATTATTTGATCATTTAATAAAGTATTAATGTCTATTTTACTATCATATTATTTACTGTTTATTAATTTTTTTTAGTTCCTTAAATTTATCTTTCTTATATTATTAATAATTATTAAAATTATAAATTCTTTCATCATTTATTTACACGCAAATAATTATGTGTTTTCATTTCTGTAAAATGCTTAACTATTGTATATAATTTAGTAGCAATATAGTATTATGTTATTTGAAGTGGTACATTGCTTAAATTTTATTAATATAAGAGATTTTATAATGTAACCAAAAAGTCAATCGCCCACAAGTTAAAATCACTTATCACCATGAAAATCGAAACGAGCCAGCCCGACAATCCGCATGGTACCCATACCCAAATCTTAACCAATCATTTATAATCCAACGGTTTATATTTATATATAGATCTTTCACACATATAGGATAATCCTCCAATCCAATGACAAAATATTCACAATCTCAAATCCACAATAAAAACCATTTTCTCACAACACATCTCTATCATCTCCAAAAACTTCACAATACCAACGAATCCAATAACAAGCTCCTACAACACAAGCTATCTATCATGTTAGGAAGAGGTAAAGGAGGAATGGTTTTGGGGAAGGGCATAGCTAAACGTCACTGCAAGGTTCTGAGAGAAAATATTCAAGGAGTCACAAAACCTGTTATTCGTTGTCTCGTCAGATGGGGTGGCGTGAAACATATAAGTGGTTTGATATACGAAGAAACTCGCGGCGTTCTGAAGATATTTCTTGAGAATGTTATTCGTGATGCTGTGACTTACATTTAGATCTGTCAAATAAGTCTTATATTAAAAATCCCTAATTATTGGACCCCATTACATCCCTAATATATTAAGCCATCTATCATTAAGATTTATTTTGGGCCCCAAATTTTAGGCCCTTTACATAATATATATTTATATTTTTGGCCCCTTTGAAGGGCGCTTATTTTATTTCAACAACTTTCAAAACTCCGTTTCATCTTTCAACGTCTCATCTGTATACCAAGACTCCATTCATCTCTTCCTTTGACCAAAACTTCACTGCCACCATTGCTGCCGTCGTCAACTCCATTGCACCACCGTTGACTTTTCTCCGTCATAGAACAAAGGTACTTTCTCTCTCCATTTCTCTTTAATCTCTATTTTTCCTAAAATAACTTCCATTTTTCACCTCAATCTTCATGTTGTAGGAATTAATAGGGTTATAATTGAATTCTTTTTCATCTTATTTGAATTCACATGGGTCGTCTTTTATATTTATATTCCTGCATAATATGACCACTCACAAGTTGTTTGTGAAAATGTGTCAACAACGTTATACATGTTATAAATGTGATACAAATGTGATATATAGACTTAGAGGAAACATATTTATAATTTGGATTGAACTGTAGTTGTTGCTGAGATTGAATTTGGATCGTTTTGGTAGCTTGGTTTGTTCATTGTAGTTGTCTAGGAGGTATAGGTACTGTTGGGTGCAATTTGTACGGGAGATTGAGAGACATTTTTTATCATTATTTGTTACACTTTCATGCTATACAGTAGTCCTTGCAATGTCTATGTCCTCATAGAGTAAGCTAAAGTCTAACAACTAGGAAAGAATAGATACTTGATATAATTGATCTCAGATGTTTTAGTGCACAAAATACTGATCTATAATTCTGGACTATTCTTGTAAATGTTTCTTACAATGTGCCAAAAATCTTTAGTTAATAAGTTTATACTATGATAGCTTGTGTTTGTGAACTGCAACTGTCAACATCACAAGATATTTTAGTGCGCAAAATACTAATCTATAATTCTAGACTATTCTTGTAAATGTTTCTTACAATGTGCCAAAAATCTTTAGTTGATAAGTTTATATTGTGACAGCTTGTGTTTGTGAACTGCAACTGTCAAAGAACATCACAAGATATACTATGTATTCCTTTATTTTTGAAAGTTTAATGTGTTATATTATTACTTATCTCAAAGCCATTAATTCATAAGTAGTGTTCATTATAATATTTGTTCAATTATGCTATTGTTGAAATCTTGATCATTACGATCTTTTAATTATTACATGTGAACTAAAAACCCAAATGTAAATTATGGATGTCATTGAAATACTTTTTCTACTAGACACATCAGCTACAAGGTATATACTATTCCTTTATGTTTTGTGGCCAAACTTAGATATGGAAACAATTAAACTGAGAGAGTAATTTATATGGTAGGGATTACAAGAGGCAATTTGAAATAAATAGTTGGTCCATATGTTTTCATAATAAGACATATATTTTAAAAATCTTAGTATTAGAAAAGTAGAACATTACTTTGGCCTTCCCTGAAGGAGAACATTACATTGGCCTTGAGAATTTCGGCAATACTTGTTATTGCAATAGCATTTTGTAGGTTTTCATCCAGATTCAGATTTTGATGTGGTTATTTAGAAATTCATCACTTAATTGTTACGATTTCTCGTTTGATAAGAACTTGTTATTTTTGTTTTGCTGAATTTTGAAATGTTGTATTAAACAATGAAGGAAATTAAGAGAAACTTTATGTTGCATTTGAGACTTTGAGTAAGTAATTTGATTTCATTGACTAAAAAAATGGTTTTCATAGTTTTATTGATTAGGGTATTGAATCAAATATGAATACTTTTTTATTTTCCTTGTTTATGAGGTCTGGCGAATTAGTAGAAAAGTTAGGGTTTAATTCTCACTATTGGAAAGGATACTAGATCTATGTTATTAGCTATTTCCATTTCAAAATATGTAGACAATGATCGTTGAATCTGTCCAACTTGCTTCATGGAGTACTTTCAAGTTTCAACCCTAACCAACTATTGATGCCAAAAGTGTTTTGAGTATGTTAGTTTGTAAACCCTTATAACTAAATTTGTGGTTTTTTCCTAACCATGTACTTTCTTGTTCTATAGGCTCTTAGTTTTGTGTTCCATTTCGAGAACAATTGCTACACTATTATGGAAAAAACAAAAATATGTCGGATGCAGAGGAAAATCTTTTGACTTGCTTAGCTGACTTATTTTACCAGGTAACCAATCTACAATCCAAAAAATTCCTGATGTTTCTTGCATGAGACTACATGTTATGGAGAAATAACTCAATTCACCAAATTAGTAACTTATTAACCACAATATGACCAAATAATTTTTATCCCAATTATCATGTTAAAAAAACTACAAGAATGCCAAAAGCCAGTCAAGTAGCCCTTGCGACCATCTAAAAATAACATATAATCATTTGTACGTTGTAGCTAATACTATCTCCATACCATTGTGTATAGTTATGATTTAAACACTCCATGTAGCAGTGTGAAAACCTTTACTCTGTAACTTGGCAAACACCCATAATTCATTCTATATGTTTCTGTCGAAGCCTTTTCTCTTCTCCAAATTGTAACCATGAAATTTTGTATGCTACTATATGTGAAGTTTATTAAAACATGACTAGATACTGTAGGGCATAAAATATGTTCCTTAGTTAGCATTTAAATTCCTTTTTGTTAGCTATTGTGTTTTGTTCTTTTTTGTTTCCCTCGAATGAGGGATTCCATGAACTATACTTGAGTATACATTTTTTAAAGGTATATGTTAAAGGTAAATGTCATATCCTTTGTAGTTTACATGAGGGACTTTGATATCTGAATTTTTTTGTAGAAAATGGTTTGTTCAAACAACTCTTTGTATATTTTTTGTTTTTGGAATGTGAGTCTTTACATGGAACCATGACATAACACCATTCTTTTTGTTATAGTATGAAGTCAATGGATATGAGTGAGTATGCATAAGTTCAACATGAACTCATAAGGAATAATTGTCAATACTTTGAATTATTTTCACTAAAATCGGCAAAGGAAATGATGGAGTTGAAAGAGCTGCATGCAATTTTTATAGTACTGATTTTGTCATCAGAAAAAACCCCAAGTCTGGTCAATGTTATGGAACTTCACATCTAAATCATCATGTGTTCATAATTGTATTATTTTATTTAAAAAACACTATTTATCGTATAAATACGGTAAATAGTGTTTGATGTAAATATTAATGTAAGAATGAGATGTATAGATGTGAAGAATAGGGTTTTTACATAGGGTTTTTACACCATATGATTTAGATGTGAAGTTCCATAACATTCTTACATTCAGACACATGAACACATGATGATTTATCGTATAAAAACCCTAACAATATTGAATTTTACTATTTATGCATGTCCGAATTAATAAATATGTCTGGCTAAACCGAGTAGGTATCAGTATGTAATAGCAGTAACACTAGGAATTAAATTGTTCCCAAGCTAAAATCTTAATTAACTTAATTTCTGGTTATGACTTTTTGTAATTAAAAATCAATCTTTTTGTTACGAAAGTAAGAAAAGTAGAATAGGTTGGGATCGAGACCACGAAAGTGTGAGGTTTTAACCGGATAGCTTAAGTTAGGCATTCGATTTAAATACAGCGAGAGCGCTTTAAAACGAATTAGATTTTATTAAGTTTCCAAAGAATATTTTCTAAACACTTATGGGATAGCGAGAGCAGGCATAGGGCTTTAGGAGTATAATCCGAGATAAGACCATGAAAGTGTGAGTTGAGGGTTTTTAAACTGATAATCTCTACAGAACAATTAAGTTAACCATATTTGTACGCTTAGGTTCGATTAAATCCGCTTAGGTTGACTATATTACGTACCGATATCCGTTTAATTTATATTTTTCTTTAACCATTATTTAAAAGAATTATTCGCCTTAGCTATATACAGTAATTGAGGATAACAGTAGATCGATTTATAGTCTCTATAGATTCGATATCTTTTAAAACTACGCGATAGGACTGTGCACTTGCAGTCTCCCGATTAATAGACGATAAAGTCGCGATCAAGTTTTTGGCGCCGTTGTTGGGGAACTATTTAAGTCGATATTGTAACTCCGGTGTTACACTGTATAGACTAAGGCACCTTTACCTTATTTACTGTAAGTGTTTTTAGTTGACATTATTTTTTGGTAAAACTAGGCTATGGCAATGTCTTGATAAATGTCATGACATTCAGAGATTGAAGATAAATCCTACTTGACAAGGATATTTAAGTATAGCTCAAAACTGGAAGCAAGTACTGTACTGGAAATTCTGCAGAAGTTTGACTGATGTCATAACAGATGTTATGACATTCTGTGTGACATTTACTGTTCTGCAGAATCTGTTTTTCCTGAGATTTTTCAGGAAGTTTGTTGAGCTACTTTATTATGTTTTTCTGTTATTAGATTGCATGCTCACGTGGATGTTAGGTTAATCTTAGATAAACCTAAATTGGTTGTTGAAAAGACCAAGTTTTTAGGATTAATTAAGTAAATCCTAGCTATCTTTATGGAAGCCCAAAACTGAAGTTTCAGGACTGCTTCTATAAAAGGAATAGAACCCTTACTCTGCTGCTGCGCCTCTTGAACTGTATTGAATATTTAGCAGGTTGTATAGTGTAATTCTAGTTACTCTTGTGAGCCAAGTAATTATCAATTGATAAGTGCTTTGGACTAGGATTTGGTTGTAAGGGTAGTTTATCACTCAAAGCTTTGAAGCACGATGTGTGTCTCTTGATTAAAGCTTTGAAGCAAAATCAAGTTTGTTTATTGAAGAGTGTCTTCACAATTCAATTAATCGATAGGTTGATATCACTTGGATTGAGGGGAGTGAGTAGAACTCGGTCTAAGTAGGACTTAGATTGAAGTTGCATTGGGTAGGTTTTAAGTGAAGGAGATAAACCGGTTGGTTTATTCCCGAATTAATTCTACTAATAGTGGATTTACCTCGGCTTGGTAGCCCCGGATGTAGGTGTAGTTACACCGAACCGGTAAACAATTTATTGTGTTCTTTACCGTTTGAATTTATGTATGAATTGTTAGAGTGTCGAATCTTGGTCATAACATTCTCTGTGACATCACGTATCGCGCTAGGAATTTCAATTGGCATCGAGGTGCACCACCTGTTATTTCGGGTGAGATCTAGGGATATTAGTTTACGCGTTATGGATAAGGAAGGAGGATTTGGAGGTAGACCACCTATACTAAGTAGGACTTAGATTGAAGTTGCATTGGGTAGGTTTTAAGTGAAGGAGATAAACTGGTTGGTTTATTCTGAATTAATTCTACTAATAGTGGATTTACCCCGGCTTGGTAGCCCCTGATGTATGTGTAGTTACACACCGAACGGGTAAACAATTTATTGTGTTCTTTACCGCTTGAATTTATCGTATGAATTGTTAACAGTGTCGACATCGTGTCATAACATTCTCGTGACATCACATATCTGCCGCCAGAATTTCAATTGGCATCGAGCGGCACCCGTTATTTCCGGTGAGATCTAGGGATATTAGTTTCTGGCGTTATGGATAAGGAAGGAGGATTTGGAGGTAGACCACCTATACTGGATGAATCTAATTATGATTACTGGAAACCTCGTATGGTTGCCTTTTTGAGGTCACTAGATATTAAAGCTTGGAGAGCTGCTGACAAAGGATGGAAACATCCCACCAAGCTTGAGAAAGATGGGACTACTGTCTTGAAACCTGAGGAAGAATGGAGCAAAGAAGAAGAGGAGCTAGCACTGGGGAACTCTAAAGCATTGAATGCTTTATTCAATGGAATTGACAGAAATATCTTCAGACTAGTACATCAATGTGAGCTTGCCAAGGATGTTTGGGACACTCTCAAAACTACTCATGAGGGGACATCCAAGGTGAAGATGTCAAGACTTCAGATGCTCACTACCAAATTTGAGAATTTGAAGATGAAGGAAGAAGAGACCATTCATGAGTTTCACATGAATATCTTGGAGATTGCCAACACATCAGGAGCACTGGGTGAAAAAATGTCAGAAGAAAAGCTGGTGAGAAAAATTCTCAGATCATTGCCTAAAAGGTTTGCAATGAAAGTGACTGCTATAGAGGAAGCTCAGGACATCAGCACCTTGAAAGTGGAAGAACTTGTTGGATCTCTTCAGACATTTGAGATGGGGATCAGTGAGAATGTTGATACGAAGAACAAAAGCATAGCCCTTGTATCCAATACTGAAGAGGAATGCAAGGAGGATGATGAAGAGAAGATATCTGAAGCTATAGCTATGCTTGGAAGACAGTTCAATAAGCTGTGTGTAAGAAGTGGTGAAGTATGTCAGCAAAATGAAAAACAGAAAAAGCTGATTGTGAAGTTGGAGGCTGAGAATGTAAAGTTGGAGGCTGAGAAGAAGGAAAACATTGTTACTATAAGTCACCTCAACAGTGAAATTATAGTGTTAAACTCCAAACTTGATCAGATGTCTAAGTCTGTCAAAATGTTGACATCTGGTACTGATAAGTTGGAGGAAATACTTCAGCTTGGACAAAATGCAGGAAATAAGCATAGCCTGGGATATGAAGCTGCAAAGAAATCTGCTGGTGACAAGAAGAAGAACAGATCTGGCAAATCAATGTCAAAGAAGATGTCACAACACAAGGTAGGAAATAGGTCTGGCTCAGGATATGTGGAGGTAAAGAAATTTGCTGATAACAAAAAGAAGAACAGACCTAATAAACCAATGTCAAAGCAGATGTCACAACATTGGGTTCAACATCAAGATCAAAGAAACATGAATAAAAAGTTTCAAAGATGGAGATGTCATTATTGTGGGAAGTTTGGACACATAAAGCCTTTTTGCTTTAGACTACATGGATATCCTATTCAAGTTCCTTATGTGAAGCCTAAGACCATCAATGTATCATACACTCAACAGTGGAAGAAGAAGACTGCAGCTCTGATAGCTCACACTTCCCTTAGAGTGTTTGCCAAGGAAGATTGGTACTTTGACAGTGAGTGTTCTAAGCATATGACTGGAATAAAAAATCTTCTGAATGATGTCAAACCTCATTCTACCAGTTTTGTTACTTTTGGAGGTGGAGCTAAAGGAGAAATCAAAGGTGTTGGAAACTTAGACTGTTCTGGAGTTCCAAACCTAAATGGAGTGTTGTTGGTAAAAGGTTTGACTGCTAATCTCATAAGCATAAGTCAACTGTGTGATATGGGATTCAAAGTCAACTTCACTAGGTCTGAATGTCTTGTAATCAATGATAAACAAGAAGTTGTTATGAGAGGAGTCAGATCAAAGGACAACTGCTACATGTGGGAGTCTGAGAACACCAATCTGTCCTCTGTGTGCTCTATAGACAAAGATGAAAAGGAGGTGAAATTGTGGCACCAAAAACTTGGTCATTTGCATCTCAGAGGAATGAAAAAGATCATTTCCATGGAGGCTGTCAGAGGAATACCAAGACTTCATATTGATGAAGGGAGAGTCTGTGGTGAATGTCAGGTTGGAAAGCAAACCAGAATGTCACACCCAATGTCAAGACATTTGACCACTTCTAAGGTGCTGGAGCTGTTGCACATGGATTTGATGGGGCCTATGCAGGTTGAGAGTCTTGGTGGAAAAAGATATGCTTATGTTGTTGTAGATGATTTCTCCAGATTTACCTGGATAAACTTCATCAAAGAAAAATCTGATGTGTTTGATGTTTTTAGAGAATTACGCAAAAGACTTCAAAGAGAGAAGGAAGGATGCATTGTCAGAATAAGAAGTGATCATGGAAAAGAATTTGAGAACAACAAGTTTGATGAATTCTGCTCCTCAGAAGGAATCAACCATGAGTTTTCTTCTCCTATAACCCCTCAACAGATTGGAGTTGTGGAAAGGAAAAATAGGACTATACAGGAATCTGCCAGAGCAATGATTCATGCTAAGAAACTTCCTATCCATTTTTGGGCTGAAGCTATGAACACAGCTTGTTATGTTCACAACAGGGTCACCTTAAGAAAGGGGACATCTTCCACCCTGTATGAAATATGGAAAGGAAGAAAACCTACTGTGAAATAATTCCATGTTTTTGGCAGCAAATGTTATATTCTGACAGATCGTGATCAAAGGAGAAAGATGGACTCTAAAAGTGATGAAGGCATTTTTCTGGGATACTCTACAAACAGCAGAGCATATAGAGTATTCAACTCCAGGACTAAAGTTATGATGGAGTCAATTAATGTCATAGTTGATGATCACCATCAGGAAAAAAATGTCACAAATGATGTTGAGACATTGTTTGAGACATCACCACAAGTGTCTGATAAGGATGATATGCCTGTTCCTACTTCTCCAAAATCTGAACCAGAAGAAGCTAACAAAGATCCTTCCATCAGAATTTTGAAAGATCATCCAAAGGAACTCATCATTGGAGATCCTAACTGTGGTGTCATTACAAGATCCAGAGAAATTGTCTCAAACTCTTGCTTTGTGTCTAAGGTTGAGCCAAAGAATGTCAAAGAGGCTCTAACTGATGAATACTGGATTGGAGCAATGTAAGAAGAATTGAACCAGTTCAAGCAACATGAAGTGTGGGAGTTAGTTCCTAGACCAGAAGGGACAAACATCATTGGAACAAAGTGGATCTACAAGAACAAGTCTGATGCAGAAGGGACTGTCACCAGAAATAAGGCAAGACTTGTTGCTCAGGGATACACTCAAATTGAAGGGATTGATTTTGATGAGACTTTTGCTCCTGTAGGTAGACTAGAATCAATCAGGCTACTACTAGGAGTTGCTTGCATTCTGAAATTCAAATTGTTTCAGATGGATGTGAAAAGTGCCTTCCTAAATGGCTACTTGAATGAGGAGGTATATGTAGAGCAGCCTAAAGGATTTGTGGATCCAAATTTTCTTGATCATGTCTACAAGTTGAGGAAAGCCCTATATGGTCTGAAGCAAGCTCCTAGAGCTTGGTATGAAAGGTTGACCAAGTTCCTTACTGACAAAGGATATAGGAAAGGAGCCTTGGATAAAACACTCTTTGTCAAGGATGAAGGAGGAAAGATAATGGTGGCTCAAATTTATGTTGATGACATAGTATTTGGAGGAATGTCAAACACAATGGTGACACATTTTTCCAACCAAATGCAAGCTGAGTTTGAAATGAGTCTCATGGGAGAATTGACTTATTTTCTTGGACTGCAAGTCACACAGATGGAAGACTCAACATTCCTTTCACAGAGCAAGTATGCAAGGAATATTGTCAAGAAGTTTGGAATGGAGAATGCCAGCCATAAAAGGACTCCTGCTCCTACACATTTGAAGTTGTCCAAGGACACAAGTGGAGAAAATGTTGATCAAAGTTTGTATAGAAGCATGATAGGAAGCTTGTTGTACTTAACAGCCAACAGACCTGACATTGCATTTGCTGTTGGGGTATGTGCAAGATGCCAAGCTGAACCTAAAGTAAGTCACATCAATCAGGTGAAAAGAATTCTGAAGTATGTGAATGGAACTTGCAATTATGGTATACTGTATTCTCATGGATGTGAACCAATTTTGTCTAGCTATTGTGATGCTGATTGGGCTGGTAGTGTTGATGATAGAAAAAGCACTTCTGGAGGATGTTTCTTCTTGGGGAATAATCTTGTTTCTTGGTTCAGCAAGAAGCAAAACTGTGTGTCCTTGTCCACTGCTGAGGCTGAATACATAGCAGCTGGTAGTAGTTGTTCTCAGATGGTCTGGATGAAGCAGATGCTGACTGAGTACAATGTCACACAGGATGTCATGACATTGTAACTGTGACAACTTGAGTGCTATTAATATTTCAAAGAATCCTATTCAACACAGTAGGACTAAGCACATTGACATTAGACACCACTTCATCAGAGACCTTGTAGAAGAGAAAGTGATTAAATTGGAGCATGTGGCCACTGAACTTCAACTGGCTGACATTTTTACTAAAGCTCTTGATGCTAGTCAGTTTGAGAATTTAAGGGGCAAACTGGGTATTTGCCAATATGAGGAATTGTAGCAATTAAGATTGCTCACAACAAGGAATGGAAGAGACTTTTTTTATTTAATTCTAAGTGGAGTAATTAATTGGTTTCTTCTTATTTTTCAAAAGTCCAAGAATAGGAAGAGGCATATATATATTTCATTTTCTTTTTTTGAAAGTCTCTACTGCCATTTCATCAACAAACTCTCTCAAGCACTCTGTGAAAATTCTCTTGCATTCCTCAAGATGTCTCAACAGAACCAGCCATCATCCTCCTCATCATCCCAAGATTCTGGCTTTTCATCTCCTACCATGGCTGAGATTAGGGCAAGCGCTGAAGCCATGCATGTTGAACCTGTGAAGGTCACTCCTCTGCATGCAATGGAAACTGACCTTGAGAAAGTCAAGAAACTGCGCACAAGGAATGCACGAAGGTCACTAGCTTCACCTTCTGGTAAGACCTCTGAACCATCTTCATCTGTACCTCCAGAAATAACAAATAGAGATGGTTCTAGGTATGTGCATGAAGCCATTGCTAGGATAGTAACCAGGATCCTAAACGAAAACCACTCTCTGTACCTGGGGTTTCTGTCCCTCTAAACCAAAAGTCTGCTAGCCCTAGTTTAGCAGCTGATCCAGATGTCACTGAGAATGTCAAGACATCTGATGATCATGTCAAGAAAACCCCTGTGGATCCTGATACTGAAACTCCTGTTGATTCCCCTATAAAGAATGTTGTTAATCCCTCTATTCCAGTCACTAAAGTGTGTGAAGATGATACTTTTAATGAAACCCCTGGTGATTACATTTCTGATAGTATCTTAGTAGAGACTCCAGAAAAACCAAGTTGTGATAATCTTGAAAAGTCTCCAGTTCAAGATTCTGAAAATTTAGTTGAACCTCCTGTCATTGATTTGGATGAGGAATTCTCAGACAATGACCTCATTGCCAATGTCAATCCAAGCATTGCAAAGAGGATGATGAGAAGGAAGGGAAAACAGGCTGCCTCACAGAGTCCTGTTAAAGAAAAGGGTGTTGAAGATATGTATAAAGCTGAGAAGAACTCCAAAGTTGGACCCTCTACAAAGAAGTGTAGAGTAAAAACTGTTGGTGGTTCCTCTAGACCCAAGAGGACACAAATTGTTAAGAAGAGGAAGGTACCTGAACCTTTAGAGTCAGATCAAGACTCTGAGTTTGATGTTGAGGAGAATGTCACAGACATTCATCCAAGGAAGAAGCCAACTCTTGGGAAACTGCCCAAGGTGCCTGAAGTGGCTATTAACAACATCTCATTCCATCATCCTGAGAATGATGGAAGATGGAAGTATGTGTGCTTGAAGAGGATTGCTCTGGAAAGAGAGTTGAATAAGAGTGCACTTGAGTGCAAGGAGATTGTTGATTTGATTAAGGAGGCTGGTTTGATGAAGACAGTTATGAGTTTCTCAAACTGCTATGATGTGTTGGTAAAGGAGTTTATAGTAAACTTGTCAAGTGGTTGTGGTGATGGGAGGTCTGCAGACTACAAGACTGTGTATGTAAGGGGGAGAAAAGTAAAGTTCTCTCCAAGTGTGGTCAACAGATTCCTGGGGAGATCAGATGATGCTCAGCTAGACCTTGAGGAAACTGATAACAAGATCTGTCAAACAATCACTGCCAAACAAGTGAAGCAATGGTCTCTGAAGGGAAAACTCACAGCAAGCAAGCTGAGTGTAAAATTTGCCATCCTGCACAAAATAGGTGCTGCTAACTGGGTTCCAACCAATCACAAGTCAAGCATTTCTATTGGACTGGGCAAATTTATAATTGCAGTAGGTACACAAGCAAAATTTGACTATGGAACCTACATATTTGAGCAGACCCTCAAGCATGCTGAAAGTTGTGCAATCAAAGGACCAATAGCCTTTCCCTCCCTCCTGTGTGGCATAATTATGGATCAATTTCCTGATATACTAGTTGACAGAGATGCAGTCTGCAAAAGAGCCCCTGCTCTTGGATTTCACTACAAGCTGTTTCAAGGAAGACATGTCCCAGACATTGTCATGACATCTGGTGAGATATCCAATGTCAAGGAAACTTCTCAGAAGGCAACAGTCTTAGCTGTGCTAAAAGCCACCTGCAAAGAGCTTGAAGCAAGGAAGCAAAGCCTTGAAGCACTGATCTCTCAACTAGAGCAGGACATAGAGGTTGAGGATGAAGGGTTAGATGGTAATAATGCTGATGGTGATGCTGAAAATGATGATGTTCAGATGACTGGAGCTGAAGAAAGTTCTGAAGATGCTTCTTTTCATAGTGCTTCTTCAGGAGAAGAAAGCACTTGATCTGATAGCCTGTTGCTATGGTGTTTCTTGTTTCTGTTTTGTTGTTTTATTGTTAACTTTGTTCTGCATTTTCCCTAATTATTTTGGATGATTGTACTTCTTAAATATATGTTGAATGTTGGGGGCATTTGTACTGGTTCCTTTGGCCCTTTTGAGGCTAAAAAGGGGGAGAAGTTTATGTGGGCAATTGGGGCAATTGTATGAAAAATCACGGGTAGAATTTATCTTCTCTAGGTTCTGGTTTTTCAAAGCTTAGGATAACTTAGAACTAGTCTATTTTCTTTTGCTGCATGAGTACTCTGTTAACTTAGTTGTTTTAGCCAAAAATGTGCCAAAGGGGGAGTTTGTAAGTGTTTTTAGTTGGCATTATTTTTTGGTAAAACTAGGCTATGGCAATGTCTTGATAAATGTCATGACATTCAGAGATTGAAGATAAATCCTACTTGACAAAGATATTTAAGTATAGCTCGAACCGAAGCAAGTATCGATCGAAATGCAGAAGTTTGGTGATGTCATAATGATGTTATGACATTCGTGTGACATTTATCGCTCGTAACTGCTTTTCCCGAGATTTTTCGGAAGTTTGTTGAGATGCTTTATTATGTTTTTCTGTTATTAGATTGCATGCTCACGTGGATGTTAGGTTAATCTTAGATAAACCTAAATTGGTTGTTGAAAAGACCAAGTTTTTAGGATTAATTAAGTAAATCCTAGCTATCTTTATGGAAGCCCAAAACTGAAGTTTCAGGACTGCTTCTATAAAAGGAATAGAACCCTTACTCTGCTGCTGCGCCTCTTGAACTGTATTGAATATTTAGCAGGTTGTATAGTGTAATTCTAGTTACTCTTGTGAGCCAAGTAATTATCAATTGATAAGTGCTTTGGACTAGGATTTGGTTGTAAGGGTAGTTTATCACTCAAAGCTTTGAAGCACGAGTGTTGTGTCTCTTGATTAAAGCTTTGAAGCAAAATCAAGTTTGTTTATTGAAGAGTGTCTTCACAATTCAATTAATCGATAGGTTGATATCACTGCTGTGATTGAGGGGGAGTGAGTAGGAACTCAGGTCTAAGTAGGACTTAGATTGAAGTTGCATTGGGTAGGTTTTAAGTGAAGGAGATAAACCGTTGGTTTATTCCGAATTAATTCTACTAATAGTGGATTTCCTCCGGCTTGGTAGCCCCGGATGTAGGTGTAGTTACACACTGAACTGGGTAAACAATTTATTGTGTTCTTTACTGCTATTTGAATTTACTGTATGAATTGTTAACAGAGTGTCAGATACTGTGTCATAATATTCTCTGTGACATCACGTATCCGCTGCCAGGAATTTCATTTACTATGTATCACCCAAATTTTTCCTACGCCCATTATCAGTATTTTGAGGAATCACAAGAATCCCATAAATCCGACCTCGAAATACTAATGGAAGATTTCAATACTTCACAAACCTACTCTTACCCAAACTACCTCCAAAACTACCAATCCCCACATTTTGAGGAACCACAAGAAACTTATAATTCCAACCAAACTTATCCTCAACCCAATTTCCTCTACAATTGCCACTCCCAATATTTTGAGGAAACACCAGAACCTTATAAATCTGACCTCAAAATATTAATGGAAAATTTTAATGAAACATCCAAGATGATAGAACGCTTTGGGGAAACACAAAAGGAGACTCTAACTCACTTTCAAGAATCAGAAGAATCGCACGATTTCAACTTTGAAACATCAATGGAGGATTCTGATGATATGATAACTAACTCTAGGTTAGAGTCTATGATTGAACACTTTGTAGTGACACAAATTGTCCAAAATGAAGAGGTAAGAAAACAAAGTCTTCAAAATAATGAAACCCTTAGCCAACTAACCATTGCGGTTGAGTCCCTCGCGACTCACAGCATGGCCTTAGAGACTCAAATCTCCCAACTTGAACAAAACCTTCTAGGACCCTTCCCCGAGGAGGATGTGGATGTTGAAACAATCATTATCGAAAAACAATTTGAAATTCTAGAGAGTGATGATGAGTTTGAGGAGAGTGATATTGTGGCCGAGGAAAGTTCTGACGAGAAAATAGCAGAGGTTGAGAAAAATCCACCAATACTATTCGAAAAGGAGGTTGTAAAAGAGGTAGAGGAGTAAGCACATATTGTTATCCCAAATCACTACACCCCACTGATTCGTTTCCCGAAAATTTCTATGGAAGCTCAGGTAGACTCCCAATCTAAAACGTATGTCGAGGTATTGAAAAATATCCACACCAATGCACCCTTGTTTGAAGTCTTGCCTAATAAGAGAAAATTAGAGGACCGTGAAATTAGGGATATAATTACTGTTAAGAGGGTAAGGTTAACCCGTGAGGAGGTGGATGAAATCACTAAGCCCAAACTTGAAAAACTGATACTTAGGATAAATCCAGAACCACCACCACGAGTTCAAAAGAATGAACCACCCCACAGAAGAAAGAAAAGAAAAGGTGAGGGATATGTGAGATGGCTTGATAAGTGGCCATGGAAAATCAGCGAGGAGTCATTCAAGTTTTTAATTTCATTCTTTTTCGTATTTTCATTTTTCTATTTTATGTTAATTTTTAAATTTTACTCGATTATCGGTTGCACCCCTTCTACTGATACGTTTGAACTACTTCACGTAATACCGATAATTATACTCAATTAAATCATTTGCGTTAATACTTATGATTATGATTGAGCATTTTTAATTATCGTATTTTTATGTCTCCTATCAATATACTAAATTAATACTTCCTAATACTTATCCTATCAATTATAATGCATGTCAACTATTATATATACTAGTATTATATATATATATATATATATGTACAAGTATGTATGCATGTGAAACATCTGAAAAAGCTACCCTCGTGCTATAATTTGTGTAATAAGACTCCTATTCCTTTGAGCACGCGTTCTGTACTTTGAGATGCACATGCTGTGATTCTCTTCTGCCTAAGACGATCATCCTGTTTCACTCCTCACTGCCAGATTCTCTTCGAGACGCTCGCCTCTTGTGCAGAATCTTCTGGAGACGCACGCCTCCTCTGCAGACTCCTCTTGGAGACGCACGCCTCCATGCATGCCTTGTCGTTCTCCTTAATGAGACGGTCGTCTCAACATAAGTGGCCCCCGCCTCCAGCTCATAACATGCTTATTCACTGCCCAAGGAGACGCACGTCTCCTGTCTCTGTCTCGTAGCTGAGGCGACCGTCCCGTGCCTCTCTCTCCTGTCTTGTCTTCTGGTCTCCTTGACCAGCGTGTTTCCCATGTCGTTTCGTCCGTTTCCCATTTTTTTCATTTCCCACCATAACTTCCATTCAAACTTTTCTTTATTAGTCCATTTAACAAAAATATTCTCTTTTCATTTTCCAACATATAATTAATTATAATTTATTCTTCTTAATCCCTCAAACCACTATAAATATCCATCCCCATTTCTTCTATTCCACATCCCTTCCATTCTACTTCTCATATATTTGGCGGATGTGGCAATAATCGCTAGATAATGCCCCAGTTTCTGTTCGATGGTGCAATAATCCTGTTGGGGAGTTCTATCTCTGTTGTAAAAGTAGTGGCTCTATGGAGATTATCATGTAGAGATTCACTTCTATGGTAATATTTATGTGAAACCGACTCCGTGAGGATATGTTGGTAACTTGAATCATTATCCCAACTCCTAGAGCCTGTAATAACTACTATTTATGTTCATTACACACATGTTTGTAAGCAGAAATTATTAACAAGTGCATATGATCTTCTTATGTGCAAACAAAATAGAAAAATAAAATAAGATTGACTGGAAAAGGATTTATATTGATTGAAAAGGTTGGCCTATAAGCAGGCAGCTTGCGTACAAAGAGACAGATATCCTAGTAAGAGTAAATCGTCGAAAAACATTGGAAAATATAAAGTGATAATATCAAGTTTCAATTATGCAATTGCTTATATGTCCTCGAGTGTCTCATCTCCTGGTTGTCGGAAGAAGGTGACTAGACTGATTCGTACTATGATGACTGGTTTTTTTCATCGGTTATTTTAAAACAATGAAGTTTCCACCTAATTTTATTTGTTCATAAAGAATGGGAAAATATAGATAAAACCCACGAATGATGGATGAGGCGGTCTATGAGACCAAAAGATATAGATTCGGGATTCGATTATGCAAGGGGAAGGTATTAGCACCCCTTACATCCATCGTACTCGATGGGACCCGTCTAGTTCTAAGTGTGTGTACATATTCGCTAATTTCTAAGTTATGATCGAGAAATAAGATAGAAGAAAAGGGCGTTTGTTTATTATTTTGAGTTTGCTGCAGTTTCAAAACCTTGTGCCTACGTATTCCCTCGTGCAATGGGAAAGTCAAAACTCCGTAGTTCCTCTCGAAAATGTTTAAGTTGGTTGGGTTGATTTTATAAGAATGATGCGTTAAACATTTCAAACTCTTGAACCTTGACTTGTTTTGCTCGTATGAGAGCTAAGTCTCGTACCCTTTTTGAAATGGCTAACACATACTCTTTTTATGAATAGGTTTTTGATGATCGCGTATGAGCGAAAAAGACATGTTTGATGAGTTAAAGTTATTTTTATGTGGGAGACGAGCATCAAACCATAAGTGTTCAACGGCTAACGCCCCAAGTACTCGGATGAGTGGATAGAACCATCCTAATCATCTTTTTCTACCCAAAAAGTTTTATTAAAGGTGAGGCGAAACAAAGTTCGCTTAATTAGATTCATTTAAAGAAACCAAACGTACGATCGAGGGTCGAAACACGACTGACTACCATACGTTTGGGAAGAGAGAAGTAGAGTATTTATTTGTGAAAATATTTGAAAAGAAACTCGACGTTGGATCGAGGTTTAAAGATTTTATTTATGAAAGTGTTTTAGCGTTGGGTATATGGACCGAGAGAAATTGAAATGGGTTATGATTAATCAAGTATACAGACTTAATTAATCTCGTGAGGATAGGTGCTCCTACCCCTAATTATAAAACCCTTGTGCATGGATAATTTGTATATGGACCAATGTTTATTCGGGTTATGGTTAATCAAAGCAAGCAAGGGCTTCGATTAACCTTGTGAGAATGACCATGCCCATTCCCAACTATGAGACGCTTTTATGACGTTCGAGCCAAACGAGAAATAGAATTGTTTATGTCAAGTGTGTGTAGTGTACAAGTGTGTAATTCATATAAGCACACAGGAAGAAAATAAATAATTAAACACACAATACACGTCTGAATCCTTAAATAATTATTAGAATAGATATTTTTTTATTTGATAAAAATCAACTAATAATTTAATCGACAATTATCAAATAAAAATTATCCTAAGACTAATAATTATTTAATAAAAAACAAATTAATTTTCAAAATTTAATATGAATTGAATGTATAAAAAGAAAACCACACAATACAAATTCCGAATTTTAAACAATTGTTAGAGTAGATCTTTTTTATTTGATAAAAAATAATTAATAATTTAACCAATAATTATCAAGTAAAAATTATCATGAAGCTAATAATTATTTAATACATCAACCAATTTATAATAAAAGAAAGAAAAACGTAAATAAATAAAAGAAAGGGTTTAGAAATGGGCATGCATTTTGAAGTAATTCTGGGGGTGTGAGAAGCAGGATGGAGCCCAAGCCCAAATAAGGAGGTCTGCTGGGTCTGGTGCAAGAAACTTTAGGAGGTCCATCATAGTCCACACATCTGGAGCGTTGAATCCTTGGTGATATTTGATGGAGTGGATTAGAAGGTGATTAGAGACTGATAGAACACATGCGCACGGTAAGGCTACAGGCGGATAATGTCAGATCAATAGCTAGCAATCAATGGGTGGTGACATGTGTCACCACCCCTAAGAAACACTTAATAACAACATTATATACTAAAAAAAATATTAAAAGAGAGAAAAAAAACAAAAACACAAGTTAATAATCTCTCTCTCTCTCTCACACACGATCACTCTCTCATCTCTCTAGAATTGGGTCACCGCAAAGGAAGGAGTCACCGCGTTGGAAATCTCCTTCGCGGTGGTGATGGCGGAGGACGGCCAATCCACTCCAATTCTATTTTTTTTACATATTCTTATTTCTCTTTTCCTTCTGATTCTTAATCTATGGTTTATTTTTTCAAATTCTTTGTGATTCTTCCTAGATCTAAAGGGAAAAAGTGAAACCCTAATTTTGTTCATTCAAAATCGACGTCGGTGAGGATGTTGGATGTTGTTATACCACAAAATTTTCCCTCCTACTTCTCAAGACAATCCACAACTCCATACTTAAGGATTTCACAAGGGTTGACCAGGCAAAACCCTCTTCTAAGCAATCCATCCAAGCTAAGGTTTTGCTCCTGTAAAGTCAAGATGGGTCTCCAGTGATTTAAGTGGTCATCATATCTCATCATATGCTTCAAAGGATCACCATATCAAGTTTCAAGCCTTACAAGTCAAAATTGCTCATCCAATGGCTCAAATAGCTGAAAATAAGTTGTATTGGACAAAAAGTCAACTGTGGTCAACATGCAGTCAAACTTCATAATTTTTTATCAACACCAATATTTTGAGGTAATATTCGTCATTTGATCAAGGGTTGACCAAGGTTAATTAAGAAAAATCAAGATTTGAGCAAAAGTCAAAGTTTCTAAACTAGGGTTCTCTAGACAAAAGTCAACAGAACTTTGACCAGGCATAACTTTCACATACTTTATTAGAAAATTTTCCACCAAAGCTCATTTTAAAGGGAATTCAATTCTCTACAACTTCATGTCTCACAAGCTTGGACTAGAAATGCTTCATTTGGAAGTTATAGATCAAAACATTACATGTCCTTTTAAAAAGTCAACAAAAAGTCATCTTTTTGCAAAGAAGTGTTAATGAGAATGGAAACTTCAATGAAGATGAAACAAAAGGTCTGTTTAGGGGACATCTTGAGCTTTTTAAAAAGTCCAAGAACACCCAAAAATGTTAAAAATTGAGCAAGATACAAGTTGTGCAAGTTGGGCATTTTTTAGGAGGTGCATAAAGAGAAATACTTGAGAAAATCAAATTTTTTTCCAAATGGGCTTAACGTTTCTTGGTTCAAACTTGTTTCTAATCACAATTAGAACCTCCAAGCCCAATGCCATGCCCTTGAGCTTTTTATTTTATTTATTTTGATTTTTTATTCATTAAAGTCAATTTAATTAAAATAAAATAGCAAAAAATAAATCAATCAATGCAAGGCTGTATATTTGACATTCTTGAGGTCCAAGATACCTATTAAATGACCTGAAATTCGAAATTGAAAGATTGGAAGGTGATTGGTACAAAATTGACAAAATTTGATCAAGATTGACAATATTGGCAAATCAAATATACTCTCATTGAATGGGATATATTTTCTCATCAATGCTTAACCTAAATCCATCCTTTATAAATTCAGAGGGTTTCTAAACCCTAAAGAGGTTTTTTGGCAGCTTGAAGAACCCTAACTAAGCTCAAGAAAACCGTGTGATACAAGCAACTTACAGCCAGAGTTTCAGCTTGTTCCAAGCCATTCCAAGCAACACAACACGTTCCTGGGAGTCCTCTAAATCGATCCAGCCATTCACCAAGCCTTGAAACGTCCAGAATCGTAATATCCATACTCACGGTTTTCTCTTCATCTTTCAAAATTGATTTCTATGATTCATGCATTTTTAACATGATTTGATTATATGTTTCTATTCCTGATGCTATTTCAAAGCTTTCTGCATAGTTCAATTTAAGTTTGAGTACCGGAATATGAATCTGTCATGGCTAGGGTTCCAAGCTTGGAATTAGGGCTTTGGGAATTAGGGAAAATTGGATGAAACTAGTGACCCTATCACACTCAGAGGATAAAATCGAGTTGATCCATGGTCTCATAACTGATTTATGTTGCGTATTTTTTAGTTTTGATTTCTTGCAGGGGTATAGTGTCGAAACAGAACCGTGGGTAAAAGTTTGAAAATTTCAACGAAGAAGATGACACCCTTGGCGCATATTGGTGCCAACTCGACCCTCGGCACCGCCTCAAGCTCCACACGGATCCCTAGAGGAGGCATCACCCCTAGAAGCTCCAGCTTCTGGATCCCTAGAGGAGGCATCACCCTTAGAAGCTCCAGCTTATGGATCCCTAGAGGAGGCATCACCCCCAGAAGCTCCAGCTTCTAGGCGTCCCAGATCCAGAATCTCTGGAAGCCCCATCTTCTGGACCCTTCCAAAGATCGGATCTCACAAGCTCCACCGGATGTTTTCAACACAGATTCCTAGAAGCTCCACACGGACGTTCCAAAGAATAATCTCCGAAGCCCGCTCGACCCTTCTAAATGCAGAAGCTCCAGCTTCTGGACACGCTCAGCAGGATTCTCCCCAAAAACTCCAGTTTCTAGGTGCCCAAGGTGCCCCACTCACAGAAGGCGTGGCTTCTGAGGTAGCTTGCGTCAGAAGCGCTGAGGATTTTTTCTTTGTTTTATTTATTTTTCTACTTGTTCTTATTTCCCTTTTATTTAATTTAATTAATTTATTTAGTAATTAGGTTAAATAATTAGTTTAATTAGGTAATTCCACTAATAATTAATTTGGATTCTTGTATTCAGAATCCAATTTGTATACCGAACCCAAATAGTAGTGTTTGTCATTTTTGTGTAGAAAATTAAAGAAAAAATACGGTATAGTTAAAACTGTTATTGTATGAGGTCTATTCAATGCCAAATGCAAAGGCGCATAATAGATCGATATGAACATCATTAGTTGTCCCGTAATAAACCCGGTTGTTGCTGATATTTTCGTTTCAGATGAATCCCCCAAGCATTGTCCTCGAATAAGAAATAGATAAGACGGTCCTATGGCGAATGTTTCCTCCATGCTTTTTTTAATTAACTTAATTAGTTTATTTTAGGTTAATTTTCATCAAATCTTTTTTAATTAAAATCAATTAGAATTAGATTTTTTCTCACATTAACATTAATTTTCAATAATACCAAAAATATTAGGATTTAGTTTCTTTTTTATTTTTCTATTGCATTTAAATTCTAGAAAGGATGTATAGGTTGCAAGTTTGTTTTCATGTAATAGCGTAGATTTATATTTCTGCCCTTTACTTTCTGCACCTTCTATTATGTATCTTCCCCAAAGCCATGTAATAGCGTAGGACCCCTATATTGCCGCAATTTATTTTCTGCACCTATTAACTGCTAGTAATTAGGTGTGTATGGCAATATTATGAAAAACGTAGATCACCTCTAAATCATAAGATAAAATATCTGAATACAACACATTCTTCACACTTGCACCCACCTTAGGGTATCCTCTCTCGTTGCCTTACGAATGATGGTCAAGTCCCTCAAACGTAGGGATATCTTAGCACGGTTGCCTACGATATATCATCATAGTCCCTTCGAATTAAAACATCATAGTCCCTCGACTTAAGAGATCATTACAAAGTCCTTTCCATTACAAAACATTTCCAAACACTTCGTATACATTCCAGCGTGAATCATTGCGAAGTCAAAGCGAAATGCCTTTTCAAAAATATTTTCAAATACACGCACACAAAAACAATTAAAGTGAGCTAAGCAATTAAGAGCCCGTAGATAACTACGGATGGAAACGGTGCTAATACCTTCCCTTTTTATAACCACCTCCCTTACTCAGAATCTAACGAAGGTCTTTTCCTGTTCTTTTCGCTTTCCCTTAATTGGATAAAAGAAAAGTCGGTGGTGAATCTTGCTATCCGCAACATTTGCGATCAAACGCAAAACAAGCAATCAGTTCTCCCACCGTGTTACAGAACTGGCGACTCTGCTGTGGACTACCCTAAAGAGAGCTAACCTTAGGGTCTAGATCATTTAATTGTTTGACTTGTATGCTTTATCTTAAGGGTTGCTTGGGTATTATCTTTGTGGGGGATCCTACACCCATATCCAGGTTTCCTTAGGTAAGTAGCAATAAATCGTCACGACCGTTAGGCGTATACTGAAACGGTCAACATGATGGCTACGTTAGTGTGACACTTTGGATATCCCGATGCTCCTCATGTTCAGTTTAGGAAAGTATTTGGCGTTTGCGTGGTGTCATCAACACTAACTCAACTTTTAGAACCTTAATTGACCCATCTTGGCCATTAGAAGGTAGTGAGATGGCCAGCTTCGGTGCAGACTGAGGTTGGTTGATACTCGATGCTACGCTCATTAAGATTCGACTTTCAGGATGTTTCGATCGACCACTTGGTACTCGTATTAAAATAAAGCCTACGAGAAAGATCAATGATATGAGATTCCTAGAACCCGGTTACTATTATAGGACAGGTTGAACCCACTCAAATTCCGGTAGGGTATACACATATACCTCATGCAAGCCTTAAACCTAGGGCTATTGTGTGAATTGCTTGTGCTTGCTACTTGTTTTAAACATGACATCATGACATCATAACATCATAAACATCATATCATTTCTAACTATTTCAAGGACCTAGGAATTTATCTTTGCTCTATTTTGTAGGAATTATGGCTTCCAGAAAGACCATCCGAATCAACTTCATGGGTATACCTTCTCAACTCAAAGAATTGGTTTCAAAAATTCCCGGTCATGCTCATTTCATCAAAAGACATGGCTATCTGCTTGACTTGGTTATCTCCGGTTTTGAAGAAGATATGATGCACGTCGTATTCGAGTTCTTCGATCCAAAACATCAATGCTTTACATTCCCAGATTATCAGTTGCTTCCTACATTGGAATAGTTCTCTAAGCTACTTGAGATACCTATGCTTGATCAGATACCATTCACCGGTTGAGAAAAAGCTCTGAAACACAAAGACATCGCATCAGCGTTACATCTAAAGCGATCAGACATTGAAGCTAATTGGGAAACAAGAAGCGAAGTTAAGGGTTTGCTTGCTAAGTTTCTGATAAAGAAAGCTCGAGAATTCCTAAAGGCTATGAGTTTCCATGCGTTCGAAGATGTTTTGGCCTTGCTAATCTATGGCTTGGTGCTATTTCCTAATCCAGATCAGTTCATAGACGTGAACGCCATCAAGATATTCCTCACTCGTAATCTTGTGCCTACTTTGCTTGGAGACATCTTACATTCTCTCCACACTCATACTACCAAAAGACAAGGAACTCATGTGTTGCATACTGTTACTTTTTAGGTGGTTTATTTCGCACCTTCCTCAACCAGTAATGAAGAACAAGCAAAGATTGAAGTGGTCTCAAAGGCTAATGTCACTCTCTCATTCAGATATTCGTTGGTTTCTTTTTCCTCAAAAGCACCATCCTCAATAAGGGGAGGTATCACTTACAACCCTTCTCTAGCTCTGCGTCAGTTTGGTTATGCTCGAAGAGATGGTCCTCATGATATGATTCTCCAAGACATTGTGTTTGACTACAACAACGATCTCCAGAACTACCATCGCAGATTTGTACACGCTTCTGGCATGGTAAAGAACACTGATACCAAGACGTTGGGACACAAAAATTCCATTCCTTGGGAACCTTACCTCAAATGGGTGCGATCTCGAGCTCAAAACCTCATGATGCCGTTTACAACTATTCTAACAGTGATTGTGGAAATTGTTTCTAAAAGGGACGAACCCTATACCATTCTCCATCCGGACATGCCTACTGATTTCGAAGACCTGAAGAGATCCTGGATTCAACTTAAAGAAGAAAGGGATACATTCGAAGCTCAGTGCTATGCAAGCGAGAAGAAAGTATTAGAGTTGACAAAGCTACTTCACGAGGAGCGAAACATCAATGCCTACTTCAACACAAAGAGGAAGCGTCCATGGGAGACCTGAAAGCTTTAGGAATTTCTTTTTATTTGCTTAAACTTTCTTTTGTACTCGCTAAAAGATGAACTAATAAAAAAGTTTGTTCATGCTTGTTTAACAAATTTAAATTCCTAAGGTCCTTGAAAACATTGCATTGCATAACATCGCATAACATCTCATAACAGGTACACTGAAGACCAGTTTTCTTATTTTCTCGCTATTTATTTCAGCAGAAATGACTCTTGAACAGACTGTCAAAGATCTCTAGGCTCAAAATGCTCAATTCCAAGAGATGTTCACCAACTTGTTCCAAGGTCAGAAAGACCTGAAGAATCTCATCACCAGAAAGAAGAAGACCATCGGTATCCTCAACATGGGAAGAAGTCACAAGGGTGCAGCTAGGGTGGTCAGCCAATTTGAACTCTAGACAAGAGCGATGAAACTGAGGGAAGTATCAAGAACAGTGAAGAAAGCCATCATGGGTATGAAAACGAAGATGAAGACTATGTGAACGAGCAGTATCCTCCTAACAATGACAAGTACAAGCAACTTGAAGACCGTCTGAATGCTATGGAAAATATGAAAATGTCTGGGCTGAACTTTGATGATCTGAGTCTTTTTCCTGGTATGGTTATTCCCCACAAGTTCAAAGTTCCTACCTTTGCCAAGTATGATGGCATCTATTGTCCGAAGCTACATCTGAAGTCCTATGTTCAAAACTCAGTTGGAGTGGTATTATCAGCTAAAGAGTACCCACATTCATACCTGGAATGACTTAGCAGATGCTTTCTACAAGCAGTACCAGTACAATGCTGAATTAGCACCTACCCGCATGCAACTGCAGAGCATGTCTATGGGTCATGACGAGAAGTTCATAGAATATGCTAAAAATGAAGAGATCTAGCAAGCAGAGTTCAACCACCCTTGTCCAATAGAGAGTTGGTTGATATGTTCATGGGAACACTAACAGGCCCGTTTTTCAATCATCTGATTGGAAACTCTTCAGCTGAACTCACCGAGCTGATATTGATAGGCGAACGCATCGAAGCTTGAATCAAGAGCGGAAAATATAGGTAGAGTCGTCTTCAAATACTGCGAAGAGATCCTTTGGTGGCAAGAAAGAAGCCAATGTTGTGTATGGTCATAAGAGTCGTGTCAAAGCTGATCACACTCAATCTGTGGGGGCAGTAGTGATCTCCAATCCCACACCATCACAACTTCAACAAGACAATGCTCGTAGCCAGAACGCGCCATGGAGACAGTTTACGAAGAGAAACATGTTGTTGTCACAAGCATTGCAACACATGTTGAAAGGAGAGCTGTTTACTTTGAGGGATCCTCCTGAACACGTCAATAATTCCTCTCCAAAGTACAATCCTAATGTGAAGTGTGCATACCACTCCAACAGTCCAGGGAATGACACCAACAACTGTTGGGCTCTGAAGAACAAGATTCAAGACATGATTGAAGCAAGGGAAATTGAATTCGACCCTCCTGTCGAAACTCCAAATGTAATCAACGCACCAATGCCTGATCATGGTAAAAGTTCCAATGCTATTGACAAAGACTCATATGTTTATGATGTGAACAAGATGATTATGCCTCTGATGATTGTCAATAAAGACTTGCTGCAAGCCGGCGTATTTCCAGGGTGCCCTGATGACTGTTGTTGGTGTGCATCCGAATTTGACGGACGTGATTGGTCGAAAAGGTGTATTCAACGCATGATGGATAACCGAGAAGTGCTATTCCTGAAACCTCCATCTATGGAGAATCTGTGCGAAGACATTTCTAAGAATCTGAAGATCAAAGACGTAAGCGAAGCCTTACCAGAAGTCTGGGATACCTTGGGGCAACCAAGTGGAAAGTTTGATTTCATGGTTAAGTATACCGCTCCTGAAAGCTACAAGATTCCAATCGAAGACATCAAGGCAACCGGATGGGGAGACGATTTCCCAGAAGACTATGCTAATGTGAACACAATAAGGATCACCTCTACTGATCATGCGCCTAGGGTGGCACCTCTTATTATTAACTCTCCCAGACTAATTCCGTATTCCTCTAACAAAGCTATACCTTGGAATTATGGAGCTGAAGTTTACTATTATGGCGTCAAGCAAGACCCGTTAACTATTGAAGACATTGCAGCTGAAGCTACCAATCCTAACATCGACAACATCACCGGATCAAGCAGAGTAACTAGAACTGGAAGAGTATTTTCTCAAGAGATCTCTCCTCTGAAAGATACTGCTACACCAGTCTGAATCCCTACTATCAAACTAGTTACCGAAGCGAGAGGGAAAGAATCAGTAACTCATCCTGCTTAGACCGAAGTACCAAAGGAAGTTACTAAAGACATCTCCAAGCAAGAAATGGAGGAAATTCTGAAGATCATCAAGAAGAGCGATTACAATGTTGTGGAACAGTTGGGACAAACTCCGTCCAAGACATCCATGCTAGCTCTGCTATTGTGTTCTGAGGCTCATGCTAAAGCCTTAGTAAAGTTTCTGAAGAATGCTCATATACCGCAAGACACTACTGCTGATCAATTCGAAGGATGTATTGCTAGCCTGACCGTCAACAATGGTTTGGGTTTCTCTGATGCTGATTTAAATCCCGCCGGAAGGAATCACAACAAAGCTTTGCACATCTCCATTGAATGCGAAGGCACTACATTGTCTCACGTGTTGGTGGATACTAGTTCTGCTCTGAATGTTCTGCTAAAGAGTGATTTTGATCGACTTAATGCTGAAGAAGTGGTCATGAAGCCCAGTGACATAATTGTAAGAGCTTTTGATGGTTCTAAACGAATAGTACTTGGAGAGCTCATCCTGCCTATTAAAGTTGGTTCCCAGACTTTTGACTCTACTTTCTTTGTCATGGACATTCGTCCAGCTTATTCTAGCCTACTTGGACGCCCTTGGATACATGGGGCAGGCGGTGTTACCTCTACCCTGCATCAGAAGCTGAAGTACCCAGTGAAGGGGAAAATTGTTACAGTTGTGGAGAAGAGGAATATATGGTAAGCCATCTACAGTCATTCCGATACATCGAAATGGAAGGTGAATTTGTCGAAACTCCCTGTCAAGCTTTCGAAATGATCCCACGAGTCATGCCTGTTGAATCTCCTGTCACTCCTGAAGTTACTAGAGTTCCACCAAAGATGGCCTCACTGAAAGATGCCAAAGCTGCGATTGAATAAGGAGGTTGTACTGTTTAGGGTCAGCTCCCCGATCTCCCATTCAAATCTAACAAGACTGGTTTAGGCTTCACTAGCAAAGACCAGAAGATGATACGCCGCGAACGTGCTGGCAAACTTCCTTTCCACATCAGCAAAAGCGGAGTCCATGTTATAGAAGACGACGACAGTGACTTCGACATCAACAACTGGATCTTCCCAACTCCAGACCATGGACTTAGCAATTGGAGGATTGAAGATGTCATACCTATCTCCTTTAGACAGGAGTAATTGTTTTTTTGTTTTCTGTTATGCTTTTCGCTTTTATTACGTTCGAACAATAAACTTAAAGCCTAGTTCCTTTCCCGGGGCACCACGGCTCGTTTGTGAGGGTTATTACTTGTCATTCGCATATTTTCATTCAATAAAATCATTGGACTTTTGCATTTAAATACTGTGCTCTTTCCTTTCTTTTACTTTATCACCCTTCAAAAAGCTATGTGTTCTTACACACACTCACGTGATACACTGCAGATTCACTCCGAATCTCGTCGATAACAGCTCGGCTATTGCTAAATATGACTTCAATAATCTGATCTACCAAGCCGAAGACGAAGGTGAGGAAGATTGTGAAGTGCCAGGAGAACTTGTTAGACTACTATAATAGGAAGAACAGGTTATACATCCACACGAAGAGCTAGTCGAGGTTGTAAATCTAGGTACTAACAAAGACAAAAAGGAAATCAAGATAGGAGCGAGTCTTGAAAACAGTATCAAAGAGAGATTGGTCCAGATGCTGCAAGACTATATCGAGGTTTTTGCTTGGTCGTACTAAGACATGCCAGGTTTAGACATTGACATTGTGGTACACCGACTACCAACGAAAGAAGGTTTTCTCCCTGTGAAGCAGAGGGTCCGTCGTATGCATCCTGAGATGTCAGAGAAAATCAAAGCCGAAGTTGTGAAACAGTTCAAATGCTGGATTCCTAGCAGTTACTTCTTATCCACAGTGGGTTGCAAACGTGGTGCCCGTGCCAAAGAAGGATGATATAGTGCGAATGTGTGTGGACTACAGAGATCTGAATAGAGCAAGTCCGAAAGACGATATTTTTCTTCCGCATATCGATGTTCTGGTTGATAACACCGCTCAACACAAAGTTTTCTCCTTCATGGATGGTTTCTCCGGTTACAATCAAATCAAAATGGCTCCTGGAGACATGGAAAAGACTACTTTCGTTACGTAGTGGGGCACATTCTGTTACAAGGTCATGTCGTTCGGGCTGAAGAACGTTGGCGCCATCATTACATCTCCTACAGGCGGACACACGCCCTTCACCGCCAGACTATGTTTCGATTGCACTAATAACATGGCCAAATACGAAGCATGTATCATGGGTATCAAAGCTGCTATTGACTTGAGAATCAAATTCTTACAAGTATATGGAGACTCAGCTTTAGTGATCAGTCAGATTAAAGGTGAGTGGGATACGAAGCATCCGAATCTCATTCCATACTGAGATCATGTCTTAAGTTTGATCCCCTACTTTGAAGAAATCACTTTTAATCACATTCCACGAGAGGAGAATCAGTTGGCAGACGCATTAGCTACCATGTCATCTATGTTCAAGGTTAGATGGGACAATGAAGCTCCCCAAATCATCATCGAAAGGTTTGACGAACCAACATACTGTTGTGAACTTGATACCGAAGAGAAACCTTGGTTCTACGAAGTGAAGAGGTATCTCGAGACTCAGGAATATCCCGTAGGGGCATCTGTCAATGACAAGAAGTTCTTAAGAAGATTCGTATCCAAATTCTTCCTCAGCAACGACATCTTATACAAGCGCAATCACGACTTGTGCTTACTCCGCTGTGTAGATCAGAAAACAACGGAACGGATCATGGAAGAGTTACACGAAGGCGCATTCGGTACCCACTCCAGTGGATATACAATGGCTAAGAAGATTCTAAGAGTAGGTTACTATTAGCCCACCATGGAAGCTGATTGTTACCGCCATGTTCGATCGTGTCACAAATGCCAAATATACGCAGACAAAGTGCACATACCTCCAGTCCCATTGAATGTTCTGACCGCTCCATGGCCTTTCGCAATGTGGGGCATTGACATGATTGAAGAAATCAAACCCACCGCTTCCAATGGACACCATTTCATCCTTGTTGCAATTAACTACTTTACTAAGTGGGTAGAAGCAGCCTCGTTCGCACCTGTTACCAAGAATGTTGTGGCTCGATTCATCAAGCATAATCTTATATGTCAGTACGGCATCCTCGAAAAGATCATCACGGACAATGGTACCAATCTCAACAGCAAAATGATCACCGAACTCTACACACAGTTCAAGATTAAGCATCACAACTCTTCTCCATATTGGCCAAAAATGAACGGCGCAGTGGAAGCCGCCAACAAGAATCTCAAAAAGATCATACAAAAGATGACAGTGACTTATAAGGACTGGCATGAGATGTTGCCATTTGTTCTCCACGGTTATCGCACTACAGTACGAACATCTACAGGGGCAACCCCCTTCTCTCTTGTATATGGTATGGAAGCAATCCTACCAATCGAGGTTCAGATACCCTCAACTAGAGTCCTCCAGGAAACAGAATTAGGCGAAGATGAATGGGTCTAGACTCGCCTTGACCAGATCAACCTGATCGACGAAAAATGGCTCGCATCCATCTGCCATGGACAAATCTACCAGAAGCGAATGATTAGAGCATTCAATAAGAAATTCAAGCACCGTGTCTACCAAGTCGGTGATCTAGTAGTCAAGCGCATCCTCCTTCCACAAGGTGATCCTAGGGGCAAATGGACTCCCACCTATGAGGGACCATTTGTAGTCAAAACAGTATTTTCCGACGGAGCTATGATACTAAGCACTATGGATGGAGAAGAGTTCCCACACCCTGTGAACGCAGACATTGTCAAAAAATACTACGCATGAACGAGACCCTCTAGGTCGACCGACCTAGGCAAAAATAAGGGCATCCTGGTGAACCAAAAAGGTTTGGGCAAAAGTTAAGGATATACAAAAAATGTACACCCGGCAAGTCGAAAACCTGCAAAGGCGGCTTGGGCAAAAAAGGGTATCTCGGTAGACTTAAAACCCGAAAGGGCGGTCTAGGCAAAAGTTAGGGATTTAAGCGTACGACGATGTCTCATCCATATCACCTACTTACAGACTACACTACTATCAACTTCAAGACTCGAATGGCGCAAATCAGTTCAATCACTTTCTTCTAACAATGAGGAGATGAGATATTCGAAAATATATGAGCAATAGCATAGTTGAAACTGGACGAGATTGTTTCTGCATAGCTTTTTACTATTCCGACAATTTCCTCTTACTAGGATGTTCGTCTCTTGTATACAAATTGCCTAACTATAGGCCACTTTTTCAAATTTAATGCAAATTCCTTTTTTAATTTTATTGTTTTTTGCATAAAGTCCAATGATTGCTTTGAATTATTATATGCATAAAGTCCAATGATTGCTTTGAATTATTATATGCATCTGACAATAAACATCTGTTCACAAACATGTGAAAAGCGAACAGGAACAGTAATTACTACATGATCTAGGAATTGAGATGACGACTAAAGTCACCAATGCATCCCCACAGAGTCACTTTCACAAGAAATACATCCACAGGATCATCAATCCCCACAGAGACATCGCTCTCACTACAAAAGAAAATTTTCTCCAACGAAGTGCTACAATCTTCTCCCAACAGTATTCCAATACTTCAAACTTTATCACATTAGTCCCCGAGCAATGATCCTATCAAACTTCATCATGTTAGTCCCTGAGCAATGATCCTATCAGCTTCATCAGCTTCAAACTTCATCACATTAGTCCCCGAGCAGTGATCCTATCAAACTTCATTACGTTAGTCCCCGAGCAGTGATCCTATCAAACTTCATCACATTAGTCCCCGAGCAGTGATCCTATCAAGCTTCATCACGTTAGTCCCCGAGCATTGATCCTATCAACTTCATCACGTTTTCCCCAGCCGAGTAGCTCTCAATCATTATTATTCTTCCAGCAGCACTAATATCCATACTCGAAACTTGGTCAGATAGTGCATCGGAGGAATTTGAATCATCTCTTTTTTCCCAGCCAGGGTTTCCAACAACCCCATCCCCAGGCGGACATCAGAAATCTCCAGCAGAGCATTCCTATCTTCTTCAAGATGGATATGTTTTGAAATACCATAACATCTACATTCATGCATTATACATAAAAGTCATAACATGTGCATTCACAAGCATTACCATATACACGCATGCATCATAATCTGCATAAAACTAATCATATCCTTTCAAGTTAAATTTCCCCAACAGGTAACAGCTATTTTCCAAACATAAGGTCAAAGATTAATACCCGAAAAAAGACAGGAGAACTGTAAGTGTTTTTGTGTTGGCTGTAACTTTTGGTAAAACCAGATTATGACAATGTCCTGACTGATGTCATGACATTATGGGTTAAAGACAAATTCTGCAGAAGGAATGTTCTACAGGTACAGCTCAGTATGATTGCATAACATAATGATTATGCCATGATCATATGTATTGGATTCTGCAAGATCAGTGAGCAGGATGTATGATGTCATGAACAATGTTAAGACATCCTGTACTGAATAAGTTGTTGTGCAGATTTATATTTCCTGAGAGTTTTCAGGATTCTGTTGGGATGTTCTGAGCTGAATTAAATAGTTTGGATCATATGCTCACGTGGACATTAGGTTAACTTTGTTTAACCCTAATTTGTTATGCTGCAAAGACCAAGTCTTGTAATTAACTTTGGTTAACCCTAGCTATAATTATGGAAGCCCAAGATGAAGTCTATACTGCTTCTATATTATCAAACTAACCCTTATTTTGTGAGATGCGCTTTTGGTGAAGAACAAGAAGGCAGATTGTAATTGTGTTATTAGTAATTCTTGTGAGCTAAGCAATTATCTTTTGATAAGTGCCTTGGAGTAGGATTTGGTTGTAAGGGTAGTTTGTCACTCAAAGCATTGAAGTACGAGTGTTGTGTCTCTTGATTAAAGCTTTGAAGCAAAATCAAGCATGTGTATTGAAGAATGTCTTCAAAATTCTATTAAACATTAGATTAGTATCACTGCTCTGATTGAGGGGGAGTGAGTAGGAACTCAGGTCTGAGTAGGACTTAGATTGAAGTTTCATTGGGTAGGTCTTAAGTGAAGGAGATAAATTGTTTGGTTTATTCCTAAATTAATACCTCTTATAGTGAATTTCCTCCCTAGCATGGTAGCCCCCAGATGTAGGTGTAGTTACACATTGAACTAGGTTAACAATTGATTGTCTTCTTTACTGTTTTAATTTATTATTCAAATTGTTAAGTAGTTTGTCAGATACCGGTGTCATAACATTCACTTTGACATTAAGTATCTATTGCCAGAATTTCAACTATCTGAATGACCATGCAAATTATTTCCAAACGACAGATCATGGATTAACACCCGAAACAAGACGGGAAAACTATTCGCATTCTGCCAAGTATTCATCTCAGAAGTAGCCAAGACGAAGGTTTATTCTGACCCTCCCTTATTATCAAATATCCGGATGGCATCTTAAGCCCATCTCCGACTACATATCTTCATCTCTCCGGATGGCATCTTTAAGCCAATCTCCGATATTTCTCTCATCCAAAAGACGAATGCAAAGTCTTGCGTATGACTCACTCTCCAGCATCAGCTTTTCCTAATGGCATCTATAAGTCCATTTCGTGCAACAACAAGTGCAAATTTTCAGGTGTACTCGAGTGTTTAATCATCTTCTACCTTCAGGTCACGAAAGGAAAGCATACCAATCTAACCCTTCCGGTACAAGAAGATTGAACAGTGGCAACTGTTATAACCCTTCCATACTCAAGGATTTCACAAGGGTTGACCAGACACAACCCTCTTCTATGCAATCCATCCAAGCTAAGGTTTTGCTCCTCTAAAGTCAAGATGGGTCTCTAGTGATTTAAGTGGTCATCATATATCATCATATGCTTCAAAGGATCACCATATCAAGTTTCAAGCCTTACAAGTCAAAATTGCTCATCCAATGGCTCAGATAGCTAAAAATCAACTATATTGGACAAAAATTCAACTGTGGTCAACATGCAGTCAAACTTCATAATTTTTGGTCAACACCAATATTTTGAGGTAATATTCATCATTTGATCAAGTTTTGGCCAAGATTCATCAAGAAAAATCAAGATTTGAGCAAAAGTCAAAGTTTCTAAACTAGGGTTCTTCAAACAAAAGTCAATAGAACTTTGACCAGGCATAACTTCCACCAAAGCTCATTTTAAAGGGAATTCAATTCTCTACAACTTTATGTCTCACAAGCTTGGGCTGGAAATGCATCATTTGGAAGATATAGATCAAAACATTACAGGTCCTTTTAAAAAGTCAACAAAAAGTCATCTTTTTGCAAAGAAGTGTTCATGAGCATGGAAACTTCAATGAATATGAAACCAAAAGGGCTGTTTATATGACATCTTGAGCTTTCTAAAAAGTCCAATAACACACAAAAATGTTAAAAATTGAGAAAGATACAAGTTGTGCAAGTTGGACATTTTTGAGGAGGTGCATAAAGAGAAATACTTGAGAAAATCAAATTTTTTCCAAATGGGCTTAACTTTTCTTGGTTCAAACTTGTTTCTAATCACAATTAGAACCTCCAAGCCCAATGCCACGCCCTTGAGATTTTTATTTTATTTATTTTGATTTTTTATTCATTAAAGTCAATTTAATTAAAATAAAATAGCAAAAAATAAATCAATCAATTCAAGGCTGTATATTTGACATTCTTGAGGTCCATGATACCTATTAAATGACCTGAAATTCGAAATTGAAATATTGGCAAGTGATTGGTACAAGATTGGCAAAATTTGATCAAGATTGACAAGATTGGCAAATCAAATATACTCTCATTGAATGAGATTTATTTTCTCATCAATGCTCAACCTGAAGAACCCTAAATAAGCTCAAGAAAACCGTGTGATACAAGCAACTTGCAGCCAGTGTTTCAGCTTGTTCCAAGCCATTCCAAGCATCCCAACATGTTCATGGGAGTCCTCTAAATCGATCCAGCCATTCACCAAGCCTTGAAACGTCCAGAATCGTAATATCCATACTCACGGTTTGCTCTTCATATTTCAAAATCAATTTCTATGATTCATGCATTTTTAACATGATTTGATTATATGTTTGTATTCCTGATGCTATTTTGAAGCTTTCTGCATAGTTCAATTTAAGTTTGAGTACAGGAATATGAATCTGCCATGGCTAGGGTTTCAAGCTTGGAATTAGGGCTTTGCGAATTAGGGAAAATTGGACGAAACCAGTGACCCTATCACACTCAGAGGATCAAACCGAGTTGATCCATGGTCTCATAACTGATTTATGTTGCGTATTTTTTAGTTTTGATTTCTTGAAGGGGTATAGTGACGAAATAGAACCGTGGGTAAAAGTTTGAAAATTCAAACGAAGAAGATGACACACTTGGCGCGTGTTGGTGCAAACTTCTGGACCCCTTAGAAGCACTGCCTCCAGAAATTCCAACTTCAGGATCCCCAAAAGAGGCATCACCCCCAGAAGCTCCAGCTTCTGGATCCCCGTCAGCAACATAGCCCCCCAGATCCATAATCTACAGAAGCCCCAGTGAAGCAACTCGATTTTCAAAAATCTTTTAATTCTCGAAAACTAGTGAAATCGCCACCTAATTTTATTTGTTCTAAGAAGAACGGGAAAATATAGATAAAACCCCAAGCAAGCGGATAAGGCGGTCTACGTGACCAAAAAGTGGGACCGGGAGTCGGTTATGTAAGGGGAAGGTATTAGCACCCCTTACATCCATCGTACTCGATGGGACCCATTTAATTCTACGCGTTTGTGTGTGTGTTTATTGCTAAGTTATGAATACCAAAAGAAAAAGAAATGTTTATTATTATTTTGAGTTTGACACGGTTTCAGAACCGCGTGCCTACATATTCCCTCGTGCAATGGGAAAGTCAAAACTCTGTAGTTCCTCTTAAAAAGGTTTTAAGTTTGTTATATTGATTTTATAAGAAAAATCGTGCATTTAGACGTTTCGAATGCTTTGAGCTAGGACTTGTTTTGTTTGTTTGAAAAGCTTAAGTCCTCGCTCGCATTTGAAACGACTATTACACTCTCTTTATCCGAAAAGAGTTTTTTATGATCGCGTATGAGCGAGAAAAGGATTTTGAATGGGTTGAATTGTTTTTTATGTGGATGAAAAAGTACCGAACAACGAGGCTAGCGTCTCACGATTCAAATACTAGAAACCCAAGGAACGAAAGTTCACCCAAGTCGTCTATCACCCAAAAAGTTTCTTTGAGAAAAAGTGAAGTGAAGCGAAGTTCACGTTATTTAGGAGTCTTTAAGCCACGGGTCTAGCGTCCAACGACTTAAAGACTAAAGTTTGTTTGGGGGACAAGTTTTTAAGCAACTGGTCTAGCGTCCAACGACTTAAAAACTTGTACTTTATTATGAAAAAGATTTTGAAAAGGCACTCGACGTTGGATCGAGGTTTGAAACTTTAATTGCGAAAGTGTTTTTGAGATGCGAGTTATGGTTAATTGAATATATGGTCCCAAGGTGCGATAATGGAGAAGAACACACAATAGTATACAAGCATTAATAAAACAAGTAAATAAATTAAATGCCCATACAAGGTGGCTTAAACAATCTATTGTGTAAGTGCATGCACGAAATAAATTCAATCGACTAATTAAACGGAACTTAATCAAGTAATTAGTTTAATAAAATTAATTAGGTAAACTAATTAATTTTAAATAACCTAATTAGATGATTAAATAATGTTTAACTAATTAATCAAAGTTTCATTGTAAGCCCAAGAGTAAGCGTGGCGTGTGCAAAAATGTGTGGTCGTTGTGACGCTTCAAAGCTTTGTCAACTCAGGGTTAAAAAATGGCTCGCACGAGTATTAGTTTGAAAAATATTTTGATTTGTGCTTGTGATGAATAATGAAATAAAATAAAGCAATAAAATTATTTACTAATTATTACAACAAGTGGGGAATGGGAGTACAAATCTACAAATGGGGATATATACAAAAAAATCCTAAAAATCCTAATAATAATAAGAAAAATTAACTAATACTATTATTATTTTTTTTGTGTTTTTGTTATACTAAATATTTCATAAGTTAAGAAAATGGTAGTAGTAAATTTTTTAATTAAGAAAAATAACAACAGTTACTGATAATATTTAATAGTAAATAATAATAATAATGACTACTAATAACACTAATAGTAACTAATAATAATAATGATAATAGTAAATAACAGTAATTAGTAATAATATATGATAATATAATAGTAATAATAATAAGATTAGTGGTTACTAATAATATAATGATAATTAGAATTAAGTAGAAGACAAGAGGAAGTTCAGATACTCAAATACTCCTCTCTTCCTCACGATCAAAACGCTCAGAAAATCCCAAATCCAAACCTTTTTTCCAAAAAAGAACGCGATCTCCGCAGAAGATGAAAGCTTCATCTTTTTACCGCTTGCATGCTCTGTTCCTCCGTGTTCCGACCGTCGCGATCTCTCTGCCTCTCCTCGCCGCCGTTCTCTCTCGAAAACCCTCGTCGGCGCGTTCTGATTTCCGCTCTCTCTCGCCGCGCCGTTCTCGCTCTCTCACTCGCCGTGAATCGCGATCGTCTCTCTCTCTTCTCTCGACGATTTCGTCTCTCTCGCCGGAAATCGCTTCCGATCTCCTTTTGCATGTTTCGACTCTTTGATTTTCGATTTGTTTTCTGATACAGGTTTGTTGATTTGGTTTGTTGTTGATACAGGTTTGTTGATTTGGGCGAAAACGAAATAGGGCTTCGGAACCCTAACCTCCACACGCGATTCCGGTTAACAACCTTGGAGACGCGTCAATGGTGAAAGCTGGCTTCCTGTTTTTTGTCCGGGTGAGACCGTTCGATTACTTTTCCTCTCTTCTTTCTCGATACAGAATAGTTTCTGAGAAAGTATACTCTGAAGGGTCCATTCTAGGAAAATGATGATAGGTTGTTAGGTTTTTGGTCTGAACTGTTTTTGGTGTTTGGTGTTTGGTTAGAACGGTTACTACAATGGTCTTTTTGCCTGAGCTGGTTTTCTCTTGGTAAGAACAGATGATACCGTTTTCTTGTGTTTTTGAATGGTATATTTTTTCTCAGAACAGATGCTTGCCCTTGGTCCTTTCTTATGTTTTTTGAACTGGTATAAGAACAGATGCCTTTTTCTTCTGTATCTCTTGGAGCAGATCATGTCCTTGTCTCTTTCTCTCTTTTGAACTGTGTCCAACAGATATTACCTTGATCTTCTTTCCTTTTTCTGCTTGGTATCTATTAAGAACAGGTGCTTGCTTGTCTTGGTCAACCATCCCTTCTGCCCTGGGACCTTTATCAGTATTTATTGGCTTTTACCTTCTTTCACCTTTGGTGAAAACATAGTTTTGAAATTACTTTTTCCTCTTCTATGATGCTGCTGTATCAGTTACTTGTAGAATTGAATTTACTTCTTTCAACTTTATTATTGCTCTCTGCTCTAATCTGTCTTTGGAATTTTGGTTTGAAAATATATCCTCTGAGCTGTGTATTCTGTTCTGCATTGGGCTGGACTGGACTGTTGCATTTAGAAATGTGATGAATTATGGGCTGGGCTATTGGGAAACATGATGCTGTCCTGATTTCCTCCCAGCACCTCCTTTTGTGAACCAACAATGGAAATTGTTGATGATTTGCAATGGAGGTTGCAGCCGATGAAGGAACTTTTTAGTTCCGAGGCTCTGATTGCTTAACCCCTCGAAACCTGATTCCTATAACTAGCCCTAATGATGAGTCTCGAAGAAATCTGATTCTTTTGGTTTTTTGTATGCAACTTGTTCTATTGCTATTGATTACACTTCTTTTTGTTGTTTCAGATGACAAGTGGACAGCATGAAAGAAGAATGCTCGGGTATGAAGAATAGTTCGGAGAAAGCGCCAATTAGCTCGGGAAAATTCGGAAACTTGTAGCATTAGATTAGGACACCTTAGAAACTTGTAAAATTATGATATTTGTAGTTTTTGTAACTAAGATTGTAATTTGAATTCCAAGAATAAAAACTTTTCTTTGTATCTTTTTTTGTAATTAGTTTTGTAAGACCTGTAGGATTTGCAAACTAAAACTTCCTGGAACACACTTGTAATATGGAATGAATGCTTGTATCTACTTTAGAGGAAATTTGTATTAGAAACAATTGTGTAACCGTCTCCTTGTAAGCTTCTCAAGTCTTGGATGATAACTTTGAACAACTTTGTCAATTGCTTAATAATTCTTGCCATGGTGTTTGTAATAACAAATTCTTCTTTAAAGTGAAGTTTCGTGGAACAAACGAAATTATTCCAACTACCCTTGTATAAAATGATTCCCTAATTGTGCACAAAAATCCTTTGCTTGGAGTCCACAATCGTAAATGAAATCTTATGCAACAATAAGAACTTTTCCAGATTGAATTTTATGATTTCCAACCTTACAATTCTTGAAATGCACAACACTCGAAATTGAATAAGTTCTTGCAATTATTTTCGCTAGCGATCTCATACACCAAGAAACGGCATTTCAATCACCGAATTCAAATAAAAAGAAATTCTTTCTTGTTTCCTTTTTTTTTTTAATTTCTCAAATGACTAAATATTACATCTCTCCCTTTTTGAATTCAATTTCCAAACGAGCAATCCTTTTCTCGACAGATAACTCAAACGAACTTCAAAATCGTCAAATCTCTTGCTTGAATTATATCGCTAACAAGATCGAACCTTTCTTTTCCTACCACTTTTCATAAAAAACCTTCAGCATGAATTCCTCTGAAATCACGATAAATAGACATTTTGCTTGAAAATAGTGGGATAAGACGAAGGGGAAATTTTGGGGTGCGACAGTTGCCCCTATTCAATCATCTTAGACCTGGTAAGTGAGAAAGATTGACAACTTTCGAACGTTCAAGGTGGAAGAGGATTGAATACCAGAGAACCCCGAAAATTTGCCCGACGCGGGAAACCAATGCCACAAAAGAAAACAGATAACAAATCTTGACTACGGAGCCAAGAAAAACGCTTGAAGAGAAAACTTGCTAAGCATTAACGGAATGCTTAACACAATTACTAGGAGATTTTAACAACACTGGGGATAACTGTGTAACCGAAATGACTTTGGCAACAATTTTAATGAAAATGCTATGAGAAGAGAAACGAACTTCTCAAGCGAAAAGAAAAACAATATATTGAAAAATTGACATGACTGAGAACTTAACAAAGAGTTCTCTGAATGACTAAGGAATACCTGGAAACCTTACACGAAATTGAAAAATTGACATGACTGAGAGCTTAACAAAGAGTTCTCTGAATTAAGGAATACCTGGAAACCTTACACAAAATTGAAAAACGACACGATTGAGAACTTAACAAAGAGTTCTCTGATAACACAAAATTGAAAAATGACATGATTGAGAACTTAACAAAGAGTTCTCTGAAAACTAAGGAATACCTGGAAACCTTAAACAGAATGGAAAAAAGACATGATTGAGAACTTAACAAAGAGTTCTCTGATAACACAAAATTGAAAAATGACATGATTGAGAACTTAACAAAGAGTTCCCTGATTGACAAGACTGAGAACTTAACAAAGAGTTCTCTGAACTAAGGACTACCTGGAGACCTTAAACAGAATTGAAATGACATGATTGGGAACTTAACAAAGAGTTCCCTGATTGACAAGACTGAGAACTTAACAAAGAGTTCTCTGAACTAAGGACTACCTGGAGACCTTAAACAGAATTGAAATGACATGATTGGGAACTTAACAAAGAGTTCCCTGATTGACAAGACTGAGAACTTAACAAAGAGTTCTCTCAACTAAGGACTACCCGAGACCTTAAATGTAATTGAATGACATGATTGGGAACTTAACAAAGAGTTCCGATTGACAAGATCGAGAACTTAACAAAGAGTTCTCCAACCAAGGACTACCCGGAGACCTTAAATGTAATTGAATGACATGATTGGGAACTTAACAAAGAGTTCCCGATTGACAAGACCGAGAACTTAACAAAGAGTTCTCTCAACTAAGGACTACCCGAGACCTTAAACAATTGAAATGACATGATTGGGAACTTAACAAAGAGTTCCCTGATTGACAAGATTGAGAACTTAACAAAGAGTCCTCTGAACTAAGGACTACCTGGAGACCTTAAACAGAATTGAAATGACATGATTGGGAACTTAACAAAGAGTTCCCTGATTGACAAGACTGGAACTTAACAAAGAGTTCTCGAACTAAGGACTACCGGAGACCTTAAACAATTGAAATGACATGATTGGGAACTTAACAAAGAGTTCCCGATTGACAAGATTGAGAACTTAACAAAGAGTCCTCTCGAACTAAGGACTACCCGAGACCTTAAATGTAATTGAATGACATGATTGGGAACTTAACAAAGAGTTCCCTCGATTGACAAGATCGAGAACTTAACAAAGAGTTCTCGAATAGATGGCTTAGAACAATATCGAATTGTTGGTGCACGACGGCGAGGAGCCATGGCATGTCGAATGTCTTTGACCGTAACCTCCGAGTTACCCGCAACAATATCAAGAGCACCCAAGAATACAATTCTGGGATAAACAAAACAATATCCAAGACACCGCGTGATATAGATGTTTATGAAGTCGGTAAATCTTGTTTCCGACATTTCACCGATGAGAGATCTTCGAACATGTACGGACATGTTGAACAACTTCGAGTTGACAAGATCTTCAATTTGTATGCAGATAGCTTTATCGTTGATAGAAGAATCGATCAGTACCGGATCGAAAAACTTCTGGTAATGAGCTTCAATTTGTCGACATTGTATGGACAATGCGCAAAGAAATGGATATGGAGATCAACGCGAGTTGGAGAAATATCCCGAGATAGAATAAACATCCCACCTAGTGGACATTTATCGTTGAGTAGTTGATAACTTCGGGAAATAAACACACCGTAAGTTTGATGTAGTTTTCGAGAACAAAAGGAGGAAACGCCAAGTTCACCAAGAGAATTTGTTGAGAAGATTCTTGTCTGAAAGAAATCTTTGAAAATACCAAGAATAATGTTGTAGTAATCCTCTCAAGGAGATTCGCTGGGAGAGAAATAAGCTTCACTGGGAAACTTCAAGAAAACCATGTGGAAAATTCACCGGGATTCCGAATAATTTTGTCGACATTAGAGTCCATCCGAAAGAGAGAACTCACTCATTTGGAGAAACCATCAAAGATCCATACAAGTACATAACTTGTTCAGAGAAAGAGGATAATTTTGTCCTGAGAACTAATCCTTCAATTTGATCCTTACGAGGACATCTACGCTTGAAAACCCAAAACAGATAGTCAAGCTAATGCATGAGTATGATATGCATGAGTATGATATGCATGAGTATGATATGCATGATATGATTTTTTTTTCTAATGCAAATGGTGCATGACTTCCTGACTGTTGGGAGAAGAAAGATATCACTGGGGAATCCAATTGAACGATCTTGTTGTCATAAGAGTTCACTGGGGATGATCGATCGATTTTCTGGGGAAGAGACTTCATTGGAGAATTGACATTATTGTCGATTGTCTGTCACCCAAGCGTTCACCTAGAACTGGGGAGGAAAGCTAGATTGTCATCTGAGAAAAGTCTCCTGCTTGTAATGTTGTACTTCAAAAGAAACTCTATAAAGAAGTTCTATTTGATACAAGAGTTCGCTTGGGGAAACCCAATCATTCTGGAATAGATTCAATTTGAGAATCGTCATCGTTGTAAACCGATTATGGTCGAGCCTTCAAACTTGTGATCGGAAGAACTAAATTTGTCATTCAAAATAGTCTTCAAATTATGATTCTGCTGAGAAGAATCACTAACCGATCTTGGAATAACCCGAGTCCTGGCTGAGGTTTATGAATGAATGTGCTATGTAGTATATGATATGAATGCATGAATGAATGCATGAATATACTGGTTAATGCACTGTCTATCAAACTGAGTCCTCGACACCGTTGGTTCGGAGGATAGAAGAACAAGGCACAATAAGATGATTGACCGAGCTCCAAATGTTGAATTATCACCGAAGAGTCGTAATGCTAATTCTTGTAGAAAGAAGAATAGCAAACTTCTGAATTGATCATATAAAGATGAGAGGCGTGCCCCATGCATGGGAATGAAGTTGCATTAGATTTTGCACTTCAGAATCTCAATATGCCTCAGTCTGGTAGACCTTCTAAAAATCTTTCCCGAAAAGGAGTGCCCCGGCATCCTGTATTCTGACGCAATACTTTACTGATCATCAGTATTTCAAAGGAACTGGATATTCTGATATGGGAATATCATGCCTCGATAGGAGTCTTGGAGGTGTTTCCGCATCTCAAAATAACCTCCTTAGATTTACCGAATCTTAGAGTGGCAGACTTTACGTAGATGGACGACTTGCCGCAGGATGAACATTGGAGAGACTCCAACGTCTCGAAGTAGTTGCTTCAGATGAATCTTTTCAGCAAGCTTGCTTTAGAATGAGTCTTAGAAAGACTTCTACATCTCGAATATTTTCCTCAGATCGACTGCATCTGAATAAGGAGCTTTATATAGACTCCTACGCCTGAGTAATTGCTTCAGTCGATTGATCCTGAACGAACACTTGCTCCATTTACGAGAGTTTTACCGTCACGAGGCAACTGCTTCAGATCAACAACATGTGAGCCACTAACTTGATGGAATGAGAGCTCTTTTGAAGGCTTCAATGTGTCGAAGTAATTGTCTCAGGCTGATTGATTCTTGAACGAACACTTGCTCCAATTAAGAGAGCTTCGAAGTAACTACTTCAGATCAACAACATGTGAGCCACTAACTTGATGAAATGAAAACTCTCTTTTTTAGAAGGCATCAATTTGTCGAAGTTTTTGCCTCGGATTGATTGGAACAAAACGATTAGTTCGAAATGTCCCAATGTAAACAGCCTTAGAGAGACTCCCATGTCTCGAAGTGATTGCTTCAAGTTGACTGAAACATGGAACGACAGTTGTCCCAGCTAATCGCTTTTGGAGAGACTAAATCAATCATGATTGCTCTTAAGGATTTGCCCGATTGGCAAAAATTGAGGAGTCAGATTTCGATTTGATTGCCCCAAATTAATGTAATCTTGAGAAGACAACTTGTGATATGCTCAAAGGAGTCCTTAGATGTCCCGCCTTGCTACAAATAATCGCTAACTCACAGAAAATCAAGTTTCCTTCTTGGACAAAGTTAAACTCTTCACTGATGTTCATTATGAGAACTTCTTCAATGTCAAACAATTGTTTTACATGTAGAAGAATGTTTGTTGTGACAATTATAATGCAACATTTATGCGTCTTGAAGTTTTGTATGAAAAACATTATGATTTGATTTTTTTTTGTTGTGAGTGAAACACTTTTGGAGTGCAACACTGAAAATTTCCTTTTTGAAAGATAAGATGAGCATATGATACCAACACAGATACTTAACACACACTATAGGAGTCAGGTAAACGCGATCTCTTCGTTATATGCTTTTGAATTAACCCAAGCTTCAATTAGGACTTTTGAGGGTTGTAACGTGGTCTGGTTCACGGGTTTTTTAGAAAAAGGATTTTTAGGCTCAAAATATTTGGTGCCCGCCCATTCTCCATGATGTTCTTCAGTCCTAAGTTCAACTATCTTGATACAAGCACTCATCTCTCGAGAGGCGTTATGATGGTTGAGGAACCGATACGAGGTTTCTTGGACCCAACAGACACCTACCTTTTGTCTTTGGTGTCTAACCACACAACTTGTTCTTTGTTGAAAAATATTCTTTGACAATGCATTTCGGGATTTTACCTGACTTTTGCCTAAGCGACTTATTACTAAGTTTCGACTTAGCGGGATTTTGTCTTTTCTATTCATCTTTTTTTTGAACAAGTCGTGGATCTTTACACAGTCATTGATTTGTTAAAAGTGATGGCGACTGTCTGAGTCCTTAGGTAGATGGGGGATAACTGTTATGGTGTCATCATCTATTGACCTTCTGATGTGCGAGAGATACCCAACACGGTATCATTCTCTTTTGATGCACACTATTGATAGATGAAGGTCGACTACTGTGGTTTTGACCTTTCTCAACCTTTTGAAAGATAGCCATTGTTGTATCCTTAAATGCACACTCTCTTGATGAGTTTTGAACGCTCGATCAGATTAACTGAACACTACCCTCCCATTGTGGTAAAATGAAGGTTTTTTCTAAAGAAAAGAAACTCCTACTTCAAGGCTCGAGGGGTTAACGAGGGTCTATCTCCCTTATAACTCCTGTTTAGGATTTGAAACAAGGCCTACATCATCAGCCGATTCTATTCAAGAACATACATTCAAAGATCTAGCGTTTTTTCAAATATCGTCATCCTCCCTCCAATCTTTGCCTAGGCGAAAGAGTTGGTAACGTTGGTATCAAAATGCTCGCAAATCAATTTAAAGAGTGATAACGAATGGATTGAGTGAAAACGAATGAATTACTTCAAGACAAACATACTCATTGCATTAAGATGAAAACAAACAAGTTTCTACATGCAAACAAAGTTTAAACAATTAAACAAGATACACATGAAAATGCAGTAAAGAAATAAAAGACTGTCGTTGTTGAGGAGACTTGAGCTCTATCTTGACTTGTTGATTCAGATGAAATTAGTAGGCTTGACGTTCACTTGAGTACGGGGTTTCCATTCACAAACAGATTCCCTCCTTGAATAGTCAAGTACTTCTGGTCGATCAACTGTTGAACTTTGGCTTTGTAGGCGCAATCCTCCGCTGAGTGGCCTACCGCTCCATCATGGTATCCACATTGCGCGTTATGATCATAACCAAGAGGGAATAACTTTGGTGGGTTAAGAAACTTAGGAACCACCAATGAACTTTGAACCAGATATGGCAGAAGTTGACTGTAGGTCACTGGAATTGGATCAAGAGAAACCTCCCTTCTTTCCAAATTATTCCGAGGCACAGTTTGATTTTGAGAGTTCTGACTCTGAAGTTGAGGAAGATCAGACAAAAGTTGTTGATGCAAAGACTTGAAAGACGGTAATGGAGGATAATGAGTTGGTGTTGCAACCGACTTCCCTTTGCTAGAACTTGAGATATCTTTGCTGAAGGTTACCACCTTTTCTGAAGTGAACATCTGGTCTACTTCATCACTACTCTTCAAAGTCTCAACTTCCTCTTGGTAAGCAAGTGTTCCAATGAGTTTTGGAAGTTCCTCAAACTTGCTATGATTAGACCTTGCAAGAAAAATGTCTAAGCTCGATCCATTCTGTTTGAGAAACAGAATCTTATCATCAATTAGCTCTTGAACTGTGCACTTGAAGGCCGAACAATTATCGCTTCCTACGTAGTCAGATGAAAAGCACATTTAACTTTCTCATCAAACCAAGCTTTGGCAACCCCTGGTACTGGCTTCAATTCCCTTGGTATCACCACACCACTCTGAACCAAGCAAGGCAAAAGTCGAGAATATGATATCGGGATTGGCTGAATATCCCGCTGAGCATATCGGCGATAATGCGGATTAATACCGATTCGATCCTTCTTCTTCGATCGGGAGCAAGCGATTCGTTGTCGAGGAATCCTTAAAGGTGAAGGTCGAGGATGATACTCGTGAGAGGATTTCGAATCGAGAGTTCGCCACATGTGGATGTCCTTGACTCATGGAGACATCAGATGATAGAGCAACACCAAACTTATGAGGTTGGTGTGGTGTTGCACTCTCTTTTCAACACAACTTGTAAGAGATCCATGACCAGATTCATCTGACTCTTCAAGTGCTTAACTTCTGCCTTCAATAGTTCCTGATCACGCTGAAGCTCGTCTATAGTCCTCTGAGACATCCTTGAAGTTCTGAACGCGCGTCGAGTAGACAGTTTGATATTTCTGGACAGAAGAAATGAAATGAGCTTTCTGATGAAGATAAAATGCATGCATTAAAGAATGTAATGTAATGTCATGGTAATGCATGTAAGAATGCAATGTAATCTAGTAGTAACGCATGTAAGAATGCGATGTAATAGTAATGCATATAAGAATGCAACATGACGGTAATACATATCAGAATGCCATATGATGGTGATGCATGTAAGAATGCAATGATGGTAATGCATATCAGAATGCCATATGATGGTGATGCATGTAAGAATGCACTGATGGTGATGCATGTAAGAATGCACTGATGGTGATGCATGTAAGAATGCAATGTGATGCGATACATGTCGATGTTATGCGCAAAATCACATGTAAAGCCAAATAGCACAAGGGTTTAGAAGGACGGTCGGACATGGTTTCGACGTCTACCCAACAATTCCCCAAACAAGGTTGGTTCTAGTGTTTTTATGCTAAACGCTTCTTGGAGTCTCAGATCCCCTTTTTTAGAAATATTATCACCACGCGATCGGACTATGTGGGGATAATACTTCCGAAAGTATACTCCAAGAAGCGGCTCTTAAAGGGATACTCAAAAATCCTTTGAGCGGTCGGCTTGTTTTGGACATCCTAATACTTAGAGTTGTAGGCCCTTTGTCCAAGAATTATCATCCCGCACTATTGTACGGTGCAATAACTCCCTTAAAAAGACCAACTCTAAGTTGTGGTCTTCACGTCGATCCAAGGAACACGGATGTCCAATGGACCTAGGCTACTCAACCACTCTAAACTTATGTTTCCTAGAAGCCTGGGTATTGGGCTTATCTATGAACCATAACCAAACAATGCCCCAATATCAAAATACATCAACAGGATATAAAGAAATAATAGGCAATGAATAGTAAACACACAAGCGAAGAATTAAATTAGGGTTGACTCGCTTAGTCAAAAAACTTTAAAAAGTGTCCCCAGTGAAGTCGCCAACTGAAGCAACTCGATTTTCAAAAATCTTTTAATTCTCGAAAACTAGTGAAATCGCCACCTAATTTTATTTGTTCTAAGAAGAACGGGAAAATATAGATAAAACCCCAAGCAAGCGGATAAGGCGGTCTACGTGACCAAAAAGTGGATCGGAGTCTTATGTAAGGGAAGGTATTAGCACCTTACATCCATCGTACTGATGGGACCCATTTAATTCTACGCTTGTGTGTGTGTTTATTGCTAAGTTATGAATACCAAAAGAAAAGAAATGTTTATTATTATTTTGAGTTTGACACGTTTCGTAACCGCGGCCTACATATTCCTCGCAATGGGAAAGTCAAAACTCGTAGTTCCTCTTAAAAGGTTTTAAGTTTGTTATATTGATTTTATAAGAAAAATCGCAGCATTTAGACGCTTCAATGCTTTGAGCTAGGACTTGTTTTGTTTGTTTGAAAAGCTTAAGTCCTCGCCGCATTTGAAACGACTATTACACTCTCTTTATCCGAAAAGAGTTTTTATGATCGCGTATGAGCGAGAAAAGGATTTTGAATGGGTTGAATTGTTTTTTATGTGGATGAAAAAGTACCGAACAACGAGGCTAGCGTCTCACGATTCAAATACTAGAAACCCGAGGAACGAAAGTTCACCCAAGTCGTCTATCACCCAAAAAGTTTCTTTGAGAAAAGTGAAGTGAAGCGAAGTTCACGTTATTTAGAGTCTTTAAGCCACGGGTCTAGCGTCCAACGACTTAAAGACTAAAGTTTGTTTGAGGGACAAGTTTTTAAGCAACTGGTCTAGCGTCCAACGACTTAAAAACTTGTACTTTATTATGAAAAAGATTTTGAAAAGGCACTCGACGTTGGATCGAGGTTTGAAACTTTAATTGCGAAAGTGTTTTTGAGATGCGAGTTATGGTTAATTGAATATATGGTCCCAAGGTGCGATAATGGAGAAGAACACACAATAGTATACAAGCATTAATAAAACAAGTAAATAAATTAAATGCCCATACAAGGTGGCTTAAACAATCTATTGTGTAAGTGCATGCACGAAATAAATTCAATCGACTAATTAAACGGAACTTAATCAAGTAATTAGTTTAATAAAATTAATTAGGTAAACTAATTAATTTTAAATAACCTAATTAGATGATTAAATAATGTTTAACTAATTAATCAAAGTTTCATTGTAAGCCCAAGAGTAAGCGTATGCAGTAAAATGTGTGGTCGCTAGGACGCTCAAAGCTTTGTCAACTCAGGGTTAAAAAATGGCTCGCACGAGTATTAGTTTGAAAAATATTTTGATTTGTGCTTGTGATGAATAATGAAATAAAATAAAGCAATAAAATTATTTACTAATTATTACAACAAGTGGGGAATGGGAGTACAAATCTACAAATGGGGATATATACAAAAAAATCCTAAAAATCCTAATAATAATAAGAAAAATTAACTAATACTATTATTATTTTTTTTGTGTTTTTGTTATACTAAATATTTCATAAGTTAAGAAAATGGTAGTAGTAAATTTTTTAATTAAGAAAAATAACAACAGTTACTGATAATATTTAATAGTAAATAATAATAATAATGACTACTAATAACACTAATAGTAACTAATAATAATAATGATAATAGTAAATAACAGTAATTAGTAATAATATATGATAATATAATAGTAATAATAATAAGATTAGTGGTTACTAATAATATAATGATAATTAGAATTAAGTAGAAGACAAGAGGAAGTTCAGATACTCAAATACTCCTCTCTTCCTCACGATCAAAACGCTCAGAAAATCCCAAATCCAAACCTTTTTTCCAAAAAAGAACGCGATCTCCGCAGAAGATGAAAGCTTCATCTTTTTACCGCTTGCATGCTCTGTTCCTCCGTGTTCCGACCGTCGCGATCTCTCTGCCTCTCCTCGCCGCCGTTCTCTCTCGAAAACCCTCGTCGGCGCGTTCTGATTTCCGCTCTCTCTCGCCGCGCCGTTCTCGCTCTCTCACTCGCCGTGAATCGCGATCGTCTCTCTCTCTTCTCTCGACGATTTCGTCTCTCTCGCCGGAAATCGCTTCCGATCTCCTTTTGCATGTTTCGACTCTTTGATTTTCGATTTGTTTTCTGATACAGGTTTGTTGATTTGGTTTGTTGTTGATACAGGTTTGTTGATTTGGGCGAAAACGAAATAGGGCTTCGGAACCCTAACCTCCACACGCGATTCCGGTTAACAACCTTGGAGACGCGTCAATGGTGAAAGCTGGCTTCCTGTTTTTTGTCCGGGTGAGACCGTTCGATTACTTTTCCTCTCTTCTTTCTCGATACAGAATAGTTTCTGAGAAAGTATACTCTGAAGGGTCCATTCTAGGAAAATGATGATAGGTTGTTAGGTTTTTGGTCTGAACTGTTTTTGGTGTTTGGTGTTTGGTTAGAACGGTTACTACAATGGTCTTTTTGCCTGAGCTGGTTTTCTCTTGGTAAGAACAGATGATACCGTTTTCTTGTGTTTTTGAATGGTATATTTTTTCTCAGAACAGATGCTTGCCCTTGGTCCTTTCTTATGTTTTTGAACTCGTATAAGAACAGATGCCTTTTTCTTCTGTATCTCTTGGAGCAGATCATGTCCTTGTCTCTTTCTCTCTTTTGAACTGTGTCCAACAGATATTACCTTGATCTTCTTTCCTTTTTCTGCTTGGTATCTATTAAGAACAGGTGCTTGCTTGTCTTGGTCAACCATCCTTCGCCTCGGACCTTTATCGATTTATTGGCTTTTACCTTCTTTCACCTTTGGTGAAAACATAGTTTTGAAATTACTTTTTCCTCTTCTATGATGTCAGACGCTACTTGTAGAATTGAATTTACTTTTCAACTTTATTATTGCGGCTCTGCCTCTAACTCGGCCGGAATTTTGGTTTGAAAATATATCCTCTCGAAATGTGTATTCTGCTCGCATCATGGACTGGATCTGCATTTAGAAATGTGATGAATTATGGGTCGGGCTATTGGGAAACATGATGTCGTCCCGATTTCCCCAAAGACCTCCTTTTGTGAACCAACAATGGAAATTGTTGATGATTTGCAATGGAGGTTGCAGCCGATGAAGGAACTTTTAGTTCCGAGGCTCGATTGCTTAACCCTCGAAACCCGATTCCTATAACTAGCCCTAATGATGAGTCTCAAGAAATCGATTCTTTTGGTTTTTGTATGCAACTTGTTCTATTGCTATTGATTACACTTCTTTTTGTTGTTTCAGGTGACAAGTGGACAGCATGAAAGAAGAATGCTCGGGTATGAAGAATAGTTCGGAGAAAGCGCCAATTAGCTCGGGAAAATTCGGAAACTTGTAGCATTAGATTAGGACACCTTAGAAACTTGTAAAATTATGATATTTGTAGTTTTTGTAACTAAGATTGTAATTTGAATTCCAAGAATAAAAACTTTTCTTTGTATCTTTTTTTGTAATTAGTTTTGTAAGACCTGTAGGATTTGCAAACTAAAACTTCCTGGAACACACTTGTAATATGGAATGAATGCTTGTATCTACTTTAGAGGAAATTTGTATTAGAAACAATTGTGTAACCGTCTCCTTGTAAGCTTCTCAAGTCTTGATGATAACTTTGAACAACTTTGTCAATTGCTTAATAATTTTGCCATGGTGTTTGTAATAACAAATTCTTCTTTAAAGTGAAGTTTCGTGGAACAAACGAAATTATTCCAACTACCCTTGTATAAAATGATTCCTGAATTGTGCACAAAATCCTTTGCTTACGAGTCCACAATCGTAAATGAAATCTTATGCAACAATAAGAACTTTTCCAGATTGAATTTTATGATTTCCAACCTTACAATTCGCTTGAAATGCACAACACTCATCAGAATTGAATAAGTTCTTGCAATTATTTTCTGCTAGCGATCTCATACACCAAGAAACGGCATTTCAATCACCGAATTCAAATAAAAAGAAATTCTTTCTTGTTTCCTTTTTTTTTTAATTTCTCAAATGACTAAATATTACATCTCTCCCTTTTTGAATTCAATTTCCAAACGAGCAATCCTTTTCTGACAGATAACTCAAACGAACTTCAAAAATCGTTCGAAATCTCTTGCTTGAATTATATCTCGCTAACAAGACTGAACCTTTCTTTTCCTACCACTTTTCATAAAAAACCTTCAGCATAAATTCCTCTGAAATCACGATAAATAGACATTTTGCTTGAAAATAGTGGGATAAGACGAAGGGGAAATTTTGGGGTGCGACACCCAGCTTCTGGACCCTTCCAGCACCAGATCTCCCAGAAGCTCCAGGTTCTGGATGTTTCCAACACCAGATTCCCCAGAAGCTCCAGCTTCTGGACGTCCCCAGCAGTAGAATCTCCATAAGCCCCAGCCGGACCCTTCCGATGCGAAGCTCCTACACGCCAATGTGATTCTCCCAAACTCCATTTTTTGGGTGTCCAAGGCGCGCCACTCACAGAAGGCCTGGTTTATGAGGTAGCTTCCGTCAGAAGCTCTGAGGATTTTTCTTTGTTTTATTTATTTTTTCTGCTTTTTCTTATTTCCCTTTTATTTAATTTAATTAGTAATTAGGTTAAATAATTAGTTTAATTAGGTAATTCCACAAATAATTTCCTCCAGGCTTTTTTTAATTAACTTAATTAGTTTAATTTAGGTTAATTTTCATCAAATCTTTTTTAATTAAAATCAATTAGAATTAGATTTTTTCTCACATTAACATTAATTTTCAAAAATACCAAAAATATTAGGATTTAGTTTCTTTTTTATTTTTCTATTGCATTTAAATTCTAGAAAGGATGTATAGGTTGCAAGTTTGTTTTCATGTAATAACATAGATTTATATTTCCGCCCTTTACTTTTTGCACCTCCTATTATGTATCTGCCCCAAAGCCATGTAATAGCGTAAGACCTTTATATTTCCGCAATTTATTTTCCGCACCTATTAACTGCTAGTAATTAGGCACGTATGGCAAGATTAAAAACAACGTAGACCACCTCTAAATCATAAGATAAAATATTTGAATACAACACATTCTTCACACTTGCACCCACCTTAGGGTATCCTCTCTCGTTGCCTTACGAATGATGGTCAAGTCCCTCGAACATAGGGATATCTTAGCATAGTTGCCTACGATATATCATCATAGTCCCTTCGACTTAAAAGATCATAGTCCCTCGATGTTGCCTACAAATATATGATCTCGTCCCTCAGTTGTTGCCTACGAAAAGTGATGATCGTTCCTACAAATGTGCTAGGATATCCCTACAAGTTGCCTTTTATGACCATCCGATGTCCCTTCGAATGTCCCTTTTACATCCAACGAATAAGGTTACCTATCAACAAATGGTACGGATGGCCTTATTCTAAAGGAAAGCAAAATAACTCGAAAACGACCGTTCTAAGTGGGTAAAATAAGTCTCTTTTGCTTGCTCAATTAAAACATTCTTTTCACACCTCACACTTTCAAAACATCTTCAAAACACTTTGTATACATTACAGCGTGAATCATTACAAAGTCATTTCCAATACAAAACATTTCCAAACACTTCGTATACATTCCAGTGTGAATGATTACGAAGTCAAAGCGAAATGCCTTTTAAAAAATCTTTTCAAATACACACACAAAAACAATTAAAGTGAGCTAAGCAATTAAGAGCCTGTAGATAACTACGGATGGAAAGGGTGCTAATACCTTCCCTTTTCATAACCACCTCCCTTACTCAGAATATAACGAAGGTATTTTCATGTTCTTTTCGCCTTCCCTTAATTGGATAAAAGAAAAATCGGTGGCGACTCTTGCTATCAGCAACATTTACGATTAAATGCAAAACAAACAAGTCAGTTCTCCTACCATGTTACAGATGTTAAACTGAAAATGAAAACAGAGAAAAAAGAGTTAGAAATCGGAGCCTTGGTCTCCTTGACGGTGATTCGAGACCTTCTGGTTCGATCACAGTGAGATCTCTCCGATTTGTATGCTTTTCTTTTTCTTATTTTGGTTTTCTGAAGGGTTTCTGTTATAAGAAAATGATGAACGAATGTTTAGGGTTTATTGTTCTTGGCCGTTTCTGGGTTCTTACTATTTTGGATTTTCTGTAAACTATATCATTATTACTTTTTGTTTTTTGGAAAAATGATGAAGGGTTTTTCTTGTTAGGGTTTTTTGTTGCTTGGCCGTTTTCTGAATTTTCGTGAACAGTCTCCCCCCTTGAAAATTGTGTTCAATGCCTTTATATCTGATGTTGGGAAATTAGGGGTTTTTGTGTGTTGGACTCTAATTTTTTGAAAAATGAGGCCTTAAGAAATTTGCTTGCTGGACTTTGAAAAACAATGTTGTTTTGGGCCTTGGGCAACTTTGACTTTGTTTGTTCTACTGTACTACTATGAATTTTGTACTTGCTGTTGGCTTGCTTTTTGTTATTATGGTAACTTTGATGATTTCTGAGTTACACCTCCCTTTTGTGAACCAACAACAAAGAGTTGTTGTGATTTGCAATAGGTGAAGTTTGGCCTATGATTGAATGCTGACTTGTATAAGGCTTTTGGTAAATTTAAACATGATTGGAAAAACAAATCCCCTACGAATCTGATTCCAAACACATAACCCTAATGATGATCTTGAAAACCCTTTGAAATATTTTTTTTAAGTTCTTGATTATATCTCTTTGTTAACCATTTCTCTCTTTTGTTTCACGGCATGAATGATGGTGAGGACGACAAGGCCGAGAAATGAAGAGTTTGGAGCAAGACTAATCATAAATGAAGAGAGTTTTGGAGCTCGGAATTTAGGTTTAGGATCGAAGACCTCATAAAATGTTGTAGTGTAGAACATGATATCTTGTAATTAACATAAGTGAGAATTTTGACTTGAATACCATTCTTTGTAAATTGCGTAAGTGAAAAACATTTTAAACAATTTGAATTCTACTTTCTTTAACATGAATCACAACTCTTGAACAAAATAAATATTTAAGATCTTTAATGTCATGATGAATCAATAGACCAATACCTTGAAACTTGAATGATGAGTATTTGAATGGTTTGAGTAAAGCGTGGAACTTTGATTGATGAATGGATGGCAATGAATTAATTTGAACTTGAATTTTGACGAAGAAAACAAATTTGTTTCCTTGTTGAATTTAAGTTTCAATTGACCCATGAATGCAAGCGTTGAATGATAAATTCAAATTGAAACTTTGTAGATATATTAACAATCAACTTCATCTCCATAAAACATTGAATTTACTTGAGATAGAAAACCACTTGAAAATTTAAGCTCTCCTTAACTCTTTTCAAACCAAAGGTCCTAGAACTTCATCTCGTGCCAATTTGCACTTTTGATTTTTCATTGCAAAACCCCCCCTTGAAATTTGAATGTTGAATGTAACATGAAATTCACACAAGAGTTTGAATTTTGGCTTCTCTTCGTTAGTAACAAAAATGTCTTGCCATATAACCAAATGCATAATTCCTTCTAGGGTAATACAAAGCCAATGACGTACATTCATTTTTTCTATCCTCTCCTGAGTTACAAATAAATGGATACTTATCTCTTTTCTTTCCCTATTTTTTTCATGAAAAATGAATGTATTGAGTAGATGTATCCATAGGAATCAAGAACTATGGGTCAAATGAAATATGATAAATGGATAGGGCAAATTTTAGGGTGCGACACGTACCAATTGAGCTTGAAGCTGATAACAACATGGTCTGTATGTAGATGAGCTGGCGGGACATAGTCATACGCTTTTAATTCCTAATTTTTTCTTGGACCGCCCTTTCGGGTTACCAATCCATCGGGAAACCCTTTTTTGCCCAAGCCGCCTTTTTAGGTTTTCGACTTGTCGGGTGTACAATTTTTTATATATATCCCTAATTTTTTCCCGTACCCTTTTGGTTCGTTGGGATGCCCTTATTTTTGCTTAGGCCAGTCAACCTAGCGGGTCTATTTTAGGCGTAGTATTTTTTAACTATGTCCGCGTTCAAAGGGTGTGGGAGGTCTTCTCCATCCATGGTGGTCAGTGTCATATCTCCACCGAAAAATATTCTTTTGACATCAAATGATCCATCGTATGTAGGAGTCCATTTTCCCCTAGGATCACCTTGGGGTAGGATGATACATTTGACTACCAAATCACCGGCTTAATATACTCGATGCTCGACTTTCTTGTTAAAAACTTTAATCATGCGCTTCTAATACATTTGTCTGTGGCAGATGGCTGCAAGCCTCTACTCATCAATCAAGTTTATCTGATCAAGCTGAGTCTGGATCCATTCATCTTAGTCTAGGCCTGTGTCTTTCATAACTCTTAACGACGGAATCTGGACCTCAATAGGTAAGACAACTTCCATACCATACACGAGAGAGAACGAGGTTTCCCCTGTTGATGTTCGTACTGGGGTGCGGTAACCATGAAGAGAAAATGGTATCATCTCGTGCCAATCTTTATCTGTCACTGTCATCTTCTGTATAATCTTCTTAATGTTCTTATTGGCGGCTTCCACTACGGCATTCATCTTTGGCCGATATGGAGAAGAGTTATGGTGCTTTATCTTGAACTACGTTCAAAGTTCGATGATAATTTTGTCATTAAGATTGGTACCATTCTATGTGATAATTCTCTCGGGGATGCCATACCGCTAGATAAGATTATGCTTGATGAACCGAGCCATAACATTCTTGGTAACAGAAGCGAAAGAGGCTGCCTCTACCCACTTTGTGAAGTAATCGATGGCGTCAAGAATGAAATGATGTCCATTAGAAGCGGTAGGTTTAATCTCTCCAATCATATCGATTCCCCATATTGTAAAAGGCCAAGGAGCAGTCAGAACATTCAATGGAACCGCAGGTACACGTACTTTATCGGCGTAGACCTGACATTTGTGACACTTTCAAGAATGCTGATAGAAATCAGCTTCCATAGTGGACCAATATTAACCTGCTCTCACAATCTTTTTAGCCATTGTATGTCCATTGGAATGGGTACCAAAAACACCTTCATGCATGTCTTCCATAATCTTCTCAGCTTCTCTCTTATCTACACACCGAAGTAAAACCAAATCATGGTTGCGCTTGTACAAGATCCCATTATTTAGAATGAACTTGACGAAGAATCTTCTTAGAAACTTCTTGTCGCTGACAGATGCCCCCTCAGGGTATTCTTGAGCTTCTAGGTATTTCTTCACTTCATGAAACCAAGGCTTTTCCTCAACTCCTTCAGTATCAAGCTCACAATAATATACTGGTCCGTCTAGCCTTTCAACATTGATTCGAGGAGCTTCGTTGTCCCGTCTAACTTTGAACATAGATGACATGGTAGCTAATGCGTCCGCCAACTGATTCTCTTCTCGCAGAATATGCTCAAAAGTAATTTCTTCGAAGTAGGGAACCAAACTCAACACATGTTCTAAATACATAATGAGATTTGGATGCTTCATGTCCCACTCGCCCTTAATCTGACTAATCACCAAGGCTGAGTCTCTATATACTTGCAAGAACTTGATCCTTAAATCAATAGCAGCTTTGATACCCATGATGCATGCTTCATATTCAGACATATTGTTGGTGCAATCGAAACATAATATGGCGGTGAAGGGGGTATGGCCACCCCTGGGAGAGATAGTCACAACACCAATGCCATTACCAAGGGCGTTAGAAGCTCCGTCAAAAACCATGGTCCATCGAGATCCTAGATCAGGTCCTTCATTAGGTTCAAGTTCCTCATAATCAGTAACTAACATGATATTCTCGTTCGGGAACTTGAAAAGCATACATTGGTAGTCGTCTATATCTTGATGAGCTAAATAATCAACCAATACACTTCGTTTGATTGCCTTCTGACTAGTATACTAAATATCGTATTCGGTCAAAATCATTTTCCATCTTGCTATTCTCCGGAGAGAGAAGCTTTCTCAAATATGTATTTTATTGGATCCATTTTAGAGATCAATAAAGTAGTATGGGTCAACATATACTGTCTTAGTCGGCGAACAGCCCAAGCCAAAGCGAAGCAAGTTTTCTCGAGCAATGAGTATCTTGTTTCACAGTTGGTAAACTTTTTCTAAGGTAGTATATTGCATGCTCTTTTCGACCCAACTCGTCATGTTTCCCAAATACACACCCCATTAAGTTCTCTAGTATTGCGAGGTACATGATCAGAGGTCTTCCTTCAACTGGTAGCATCAGAATAAGAGATTCTTAAAGGTATTACTTGATCTTTTCGAAGGCTATTTGACAGTCATTGTTCCATTTTACTTCCTGATATTTCTTCAATAGTTTGAAGATTGGGTCACAAGTAGAATTCAAGTGTGAAATAAATCTGGAAATGTATTTCAATCGTCCTAGGAAACCTCTGACTTCCTTCTCAGTGTGGGGAGCCGGAATTTCTTGAATGGCTTTAACTTTGGCGGGGTTAACTTCAATATTTTTACCACTAACGATGAAACCTAGGAGTTTGCCGGACCTTACTCTAAAAGTACACTTGTTCAGATTCAATCTCAATTTATACTTCTTCAACCTCCCAAACAGCTTGTGCAGGTGATCAAGGTGTTCTTCTAAAGTCTAATATCGGGCTATCATATCATCGACATATACTTATATCTCATGATGGATCATATCATGGAATAAAGCTACCATAGCACACTGGTATGTCGCACCTGAAATTTTCAACCCGAATGGAATAACCTTGTAATAGAAAGGGCCCCAATATGTGACGAAAGTTGTTTTCTCCATATCTTTGGGAGCCATCTTGATTTGATTATAATAGGAGAAACTATCCATGAATAAAAATACCTTATGATGAGCAGTTTTGTTGACCAAAACATCGATATGTGGAAGCGGAAAGTCATCTTTCAGGCTCGCCCTATTCAGATCTCAGTAGTCTACGCACAAATGCACCTTGCCATCCTTTTTAGGCACTGACACCATGTTTGCTACCCATTGTAGATAAGAATTAACAACTAGGAAACCCGCATTGAACTGTTTCATGACTTCAACCTTGATATTCTCGGACATATCAGGACGCATACGACGAACCTTCAGTTTTATAGGAGAATAAATTTCTTTCATCGGTAATCGGTGAACCACAATAACAGTATCCAACCCTGGCATGTATTCAAAAGACCACAAACCTCAATATAATCACGCAACATCTGGATTAGCCTTTCTTTGATTCTACCCTCAAGGATTATCCTCTGATGTGGTATCTACCAACGCATGAGATAATGTAGTTCCCCTACACTCAATAGAGACGTGCAGGGCCTTGTTATGTTTTCTTCTTGGAAGAGCAAGTCAGCTTCAGAAAAACCCAAACCATTGTCTGCGGTCAGGCTAGCAATACAATTTCCAAATTGATCAGCGGAAGTTTCTTGTGGCACATGAGCATTCTTCAAAAACTTCACTAAGGTTTGAACATGGGCCTTAGAGCATAAAAAAAGAGCTAGCATAGATATCTTGGATGGGGTTTGCCCCAACTGCTCAATAACATTGTAATCACTTTTCTTGATAATTCTTAAAATTTCCTCCATCTCTTGCTTAGAGGCATCTTCAACAACTTCTTCGGTGCCTCCGTCTAGGCAGGCTGGGTCACTTTTTCTTTTCCCTGATCCTCAGTAATTGGCTCAGCAACAAGGATACAGACTGGTACAAGAGTATCTTTTGGAGGAGAGATCTCCAGAGAGAAAACCCTTCCGGTTCGGGTTACTTTACTAGATCTAGTAATATTGTCCACATCAGGATTAATAGCTTCAACATTACTATCTTTAATGGCCAATGACTCCTGCTTGATGCCATAGTAGTAGACTTCGGCTCCATAGATCCAAGGTATAACTTTGTCGGAGGAATATGGAGCTGACCTGGGCAAGGTGATGATCAAAGGAGCAACCCTGGGTTGAGGAGGAATTTTCACAAGATATGTAGATGTGATCCTTATTACATCCATATCTTCAAATTTCAAACCTCTGGAAACATCTTCACACAAACTTTCTACAGATGGAATCTTCTCGAACATCACTTCTCGGTTATCCATCATACGATGAATACCTTTCTTTAGCCATACACAAACATTGGATTGATACGCGCAAAACCATAAGTTTTTAAAACAACCCAGAAATAAAACGACTCGTAACAAATTCTTCTTAACAGTCATGAGAGGGGTGGTCAAGTCACTCATAGCAAATACGTAAAAATCATCATTAATAGTGTCGCACCCTAAAATTTACCCTACCACCTCAATTTGATTGTTTATTTAGATTTGGTTGTTTTTTTGGGTTATTATACGAGCATCAGAGTTTGTGTTCAAATTCAAAGGGCTTTATCCAATTATTTGTGGTTTATGAGTTAAAGCATGGAGAATATTATTTCGTGGCATCGACACTTGTGAATTTAATTGAAGATTTTGAGTTTGAAGTTACAAGGTTTTAGAAAGAATTGGTTATTTCACAAGATTCATTAGAAAAATCAAAACTTCTAGAAGTTCTTATGGCTAGAACTTCTAATGGCTAGAACTTCTAATGGCTATAACTTTTAATGGCTAGAACTTCTAATGGCTAGAACTTCTAATGCCTAGAACTTCCAATGGCTAAAACTTCTAATGCCTATAACTTCTAATGGCTAGAACTTCTAATGCCTAGAACTTCTAATGGCTAGAACTTCTAATGCCTAGAACTCCTAAGGACTAGAACATCTAATGGATAGAACTTCTAATGGCTAGAACTTCTAATGCCTAGAACTTCTAATTCCTAGAACTTCTAATGCCTAGAACTTCTAATGGCTAGAACTTCTAATGGCCAGAACTTCTAATGGCTAGAACTTTTAATGGCTAGAACTTCTAATGGCTTGAACTTCTAATGCCTAGAATTTCTAAAGGCTAGAACTTCTAATGGCTAGAACTTCTAATGCCTAGAACTTCTAATTGCTAGAACTTATAATGGCTAGAACTTCTAATGCCTATAACTTCTAATGGCTAGAACTTCTAATGGCTAGAACTTCTAATGGCTAGAACTTCTAACGGCTAGAACTTCTAACGGCTAGAACTTCTAACGGCTAAAACTTCTAACGGCTAGAACTTCTAATGGCTAGAACTTTTAATGGCCAGAACCTCTAATGTCTAGAACTTCTGATGGCTAGAACTTCTAATGGCTAGAACTTCTGACAGCCTGAGCTTCTGATAGCCATAACTTCTAATGGCCTGAACATCAAAATTCCATATTCGATTCAGAGATGATTCAAAGGGTGTCCAATTCAAAGTGAAATCAAAATTCTAAATTATATCCAAATTCCATCCAAACATTATCAAGACTTGTTCACGACCTTAAGTTAATAGCACGGGTATTTGGACATTGAATCACTGTTCATTAAAACCCCATTCAAGCTTCATCCATAAGTTTCATCATCCATCTTTTCAAGCTTATTTCAAATGTTGATTCATTCAAGATGATGTTTTTTTTACAAAATTTTAACAAAAGAAGAACTAAATTCGGATTATCACTTTACAAGCTTTTTGCAAGGAGTTCACAAATTCAAGTTTTATTTCTCTCAAGTTTACTACAAGAGATGACTCCTAGGCGTTCTAATTACATGTTCTGTGCTTCTACAATATAAATCCATCGATTTAAACTCCAAAACTTCATTCACATTACAAGGAGTTTCAAATTCCTAAGCCTAGGATTACAAGCTCTATTTCGAATGCATATTGCTACAAGTTCTACAAGCAAGTTCTATAATAATCTTGAAATCCTTATCCCAAAGTATTTTGAATCTTCTTCAATTTGTAATCAAGCCAACTTTAAGTCCTCGTCGCTCACCCATGTTGCCAATTTACCTAAAACAAGAAGAATTGGATGTGGTTAGCAAACAATTAAAACATTCCAAAGCAAGGAGAAAAAATAAAGATTTTTAAAGAGACCATTTCTTTCAATTTCATCATTAGGGATTATCGGCAAGAATCATGAAATTAAGTTTTGTTTCAATCAAATTCAAGCAAGACAAAGCCTCATTCCAAATTATTTTTCATCAACCATTGGCATACAGTTCTATTGCAAATCACACACCGTGTTTGGTTCACAATAAGAAAACAAATAGGCCTAAATTTAGAGTATTATCATAGAACAGTTCATAACTCCAAGCCAACAAATGTATCAGAAAAGACAAAGTCAATGTCCAGCCCATAGGCACAAATCAAAACTGTAAGTTACAAAAATAAGAGAAAAACAGGCTTATCATCAGAAGAACAAAATAGGGTCCAACAATGTTAAAGGCCCAATCAGAAACAAGTAAAAGATCAGAAGTAACCGTGTCCAGCCCAAACACAGAATTTCGTGGCCAACCCTAATTCCAACAGAAACCTTAATTTCGTGATATATAAAAACATTGATAACACAGAAAGGAGGCAGCAAGAACAATTCACAAAAACCCTAAAACGGCCAACCCTAATTTTCATATTTGAAAATAAAATAACTTTCTTCATCATTTTCCTACCCCACCTTCCCTTCAGAAATCGAAACAGACAAAAAAGGCAAGAAGAAGAACACGAGCAAATCGAGTCAGAAGAAGAAGAAAAGAAAGATCTCACCAAGAATTTGAGCTCGCGATTTCCGGCCTTCATGTTCCCTTTCCCTTTCCCTTCCTTTATTTACGTTTTCTGCATCATCATCACCGTTCGCTTCACGAACTAGGGTTAGGGTTTGTCGTGCCCCATTTTAGATTTAGAGAAATCTAGAGAAAATTTGTAGAAAATAACAACAGATTAAGAGAGAGCATATAGAGACGATTCAAAATCACTAAAAAAATTGAAATAAGAGGATTCTCGCCGCCACCGCCGCCACGAGGGAGATTTCCGGCGCGACTGCTCTTTTTCCGGCGAGAGGATGGAAGAGAGATGAGAGAGCGTTTCGTAACAAGAGACAGTTATTTGCTTCTATCTTTCCTTTTTCTTTTCTTTTTTTTTTAATTAGGTGTTTAGTTGTTAATTAGGAGGGTTAGTGGGTAGTTTACTTAGGTGTCTAAACCGGGTCGTGACAAGTGTCACTGGTTTAGTATTTATTTTATTTTATTTTATTTTATTTTATTTTGCAATATTTAATCTCATTTGTTCGATCACAATCTGCTTTCCATCCAATGTATCAGAAATACGCCTCTATGGCGTTCCTTCGTTCTCCAGCCATACAGGAGGCAGCAGTCCCTCATCTTGGGCCTGGGCTTTTTCTTTTTTTAGCACCCCCTGTTTGCTTCAGTTCTGGCCCTTTTTTTTGTTGTTTCTTTATTTTTTTGTATATGTTTTTTTGTTGGTATTTTATTTAATCAAATAAATTGTGAAATAGTATTTATTTGTTTTGTTCTAAATATTTAATTGAGTTGAAAATTAACATTTAATTTGATTAATCATTTCTACTGATTAATTCTATTAAATAGGAGGATTCAATTTAATTAATTATTTAATTAATTTAGGTTTGTTTTATCTGTTTATATAATCTTTTATCGCACTTTCCGATCTGATGCATCGCCATTCTTAAACATGTACCCCCATCCCCATACTGTTTCTAATAGCGTAGAACTTTACCTCTTTGTATATTTTAATCACCGATTAATTTTGCGTTTATCATCATATTAGAACATATAGCCTCCTCTTGGGCTCCTCATCAAGGAACACGTATACATACATAGTGCACACTCGCACACATTCATAGTTTCATCCTGGGCTATTCTATAGTGACAACTATCCGATCGATTGTTCCAATTGGTCGTTTAGAATACTAGTGCCACGCTAGCCCCACTTTCTAGGAGCATACATATAGCCACTTTGAGTGGGCTCGCTTGTTTTCTTATCTCCTTACTCCTTCAACAAGATTCTTCTATCCTCTTGGCTCATAAGCCGAATTCCAAAAGGGTCCCATAGTTGGGAATGGGCATGGCCATCCTCACGAGGTTAATCAAAGCCCTTGTTGCTTTGATTAACCATAACCCGCATAATTTGGTCCATATAACAATTATCCATGCACTAGGGTTTCATAGTTGAGGATAGGAGCACCTATCCTCACAAGATTAATTAAGTCCATATACTTGATTAATCATGACCCGATTCCATTTCTCTTGGTCCGTTATCGAATTTCTTAAACACTTTCAAATTAAATTAATTAATTGAATTTGTTTTGTAAATTGATTTTCATAAAAAAGAACAATTGGATGGGGTTTGTTTATATTGTTAGATGGTAGCCTAGTGATTTAAACAAACTCGAAGTTTTTAGATTATTAGATGATAGCCTAATAAGCTAAAAACTCCCATCCATGTTGAACAAAGTACATAGTGTAGCGACATTCGGTTAAATTGTTGGATGATAGCCCGAAGGTTTAATTGGATTTAAAGTATTTGGATCGTTGGATGATAGCCCAATTAGTTAAATACTTTTATTCGTACATTTAATAAACGTGGACCTTGCTTCACTTCACCGTTTTCATAATAAAGATTTTGGATGAGAGATGATTGGTTGAACTTGCTCGCCAATTTCTAGTATTTGAATTGTTAGATGATAGCCTGACGTTTCAGTACTTGTCATCCACAACTTAAAATCAACTGAACTTACTCAAACTCTTTTTTTTTCCGCTCGTATGCGATCATCAAACTCTTTTCTTACAGAGAGTGTGCAATAGCCATTTCAAATACGAATGAGGACTTAAGCTTTTCAAACAAACTAAACAAGTCTAAAGTTCAAGCACTTGAAATGTCTAATGCACGATTTTTTTTATAAAATCAACAACCAACCAAGACATTTTCAAGAAGAACTACGGAACTCTGACTTTCCCATTGCACGAGGGAGTACGTAGGCACAAGATGCGATGTCTTTGGCGAGTTCAAAAACCAATAAATAAAGACCATTCTTCTTATATTCTTATAAAGCAATAAACACACAACACACACATGAACTAAATGGTTCCCATCGAGTGTGATGGATGTGAGGGGTGCTAATACCTTCCCCGTGCATAATCGACTCCCGAATTCATGTCTTTTGGTCTTGTAGACCGCCTTATCCGATGTCGCGGGTTTTATCTATATTTTCTCGTTCTTTATAAACAAATAAAATTAGGTGGCGACTTTATTGTTTTAAATAACCGATGAAAAAAACCAACCATCACAGCTGGCGACTTCACTAGGGAAACTATTAAAATCTTTTTTTTAACTAAGCAAGTCAACCGAGTTTAGCTCTTCGCATGTTTGTGTGTTTGTTTATTGTTTCTTCTTGATATTATTTATTGTTCATTGCCTATTATTTCTTTACGCTTTATATATTATTCGATTGATATATTATTGATGTTGGGAATTTGTTGGTTATGATACATAGATAAGCCCAATACACAGGCTTCTAGGTAACATTTAGGATAGAGGGGTTGCGTAGCCTAGGTCCCCCTGACTCCAATGTCTTGTGGACCTAAGCAAAGACTCCGGCTTAGAGTTGGTTGTTTTAAGGAGGTTGTTTCCCCGCATGATAGTGCAGGACATCAATTTCTGGACAAATGGCCCATAACTCTAAGATTTCTTTAAGATATCCAAACTGAGACCGACCGATCAAAATAAAGGATCTTGAGCATCCCTTTAAGAGTCGTTTCTTAGGTATACTTTTTCAAATACTATCACCATGTAGCCCGCTCGCGTGATGATAATATTTGTTAAAAGGGGATTTGAGACTCCGAGAAACATTTAGCAAAAAACATTAGAATCATCCAGTATGGGGATTTGTTGGGTAGACGTCGAAACCATGGTCGACGTCCTTTTAAACCCTTGTTTGTTTAACTTTACCTGTATTGTTGTGCATAACATCAATATGTATCGCATCACATTGAACTCTTACATGCATTAGCCTTACATTACATTTGTATTCTTTCATGCATTACCATGCATTCCATTTTCGTCAGAAAAACTCATTTCATCTTTTCTGTCTGGAAATATCAAACTGTCTACTCGACGCGTGTTCAGAACTCAAAGGATGTCTTAGAGGGCTATAGACGAGTTTCAATGTGGTCAGGAACTATTGAAGGAAGAAGTTAATCATTTGAAAAGTCAGATGAGCCTGGGCATGGATCTCTTGTAAGTTAGGTTGAAGAGAGAATGCAACACTACACCAATTTCTGCAAACTCGGTTACCGCTCTATCATCTGGTGTGCCTATGTGTCAAGGACATCCACACGTAGCAACTCTCCAAATCAAAATTCTCCTACTAGGCATCATCATCTGCCTTCACCTTCGAAGATTCTTCGACAACAACAATTGCTTACTCCCCGACCAAAGAAGAAGGAGCCGAATAAGCATATTAACTCGCATTACCATGGATATGCTCCATAGGATATTCAGTCAATCCCAATATCATATTCTCGATTATTGCCTTACCTAATTCAGAGTGGTGTTGTGATACCAAGAAAGTTAAAGCTAGTGTCGGGGATTGCTAAAGCTTGGTTTGATGAAAGTTCCAGATGTGTTATTCCTACTGACTATGCAGGACATGATATTGAGATTTGTCTCTCCTTCAAATGCAAAGTTCAAGAGCTAATCGATTACAAGATTCTGTCTTTCAAACATAATGGCTCGAGCTTAGACATTTTGCTTGCAAATTCTGATGATAGCAATTTTGAGGAACTTCCAAAATTCATTGGGACAATTTCTTACTAAGAGGGAGTTGGGACTCTAAAGAATAGTGATGAAGTAGACCAGATGGCCACTTCAGAAAATTTGGTATCCTTCACAAAAGATATCCCAAGTTCTAGCAAAGGGAAGTCTGTCGTAGCACCGACTCATTTTCCTCCATTACCAACTTTCAAGCCTTTGCATCAGCAACCTTTGTCTGATCTTCCTCAACTTCAAAGTCGGAATTCCCAAAATCAAACTGCACCTCAGAATAATCTAGAAAGAAGGGAGGCTCCTCTTGATCCAATTCCAGTGACTTACAGTCAACTTCTTCCATATCTGATTCAAAATTCATTGGTGTTTCCGAAGTTTCTTATCCCACCAAAGTTATTCCCACTTGGTTATGATAATAACACGCGATTTGGATACCACGATGGAACAATAGGCCACTCAACAGAGCATTGCAACCCCTACAAAGCCAAGGTTCAACAGTTGATTGACCAGAAGTACTTGACTCTTCAAGGAGGAAATATGTTTGTGAATGGAAGCCCCATACTCATGTGAGAACCAAGACTACTGAAAGTCATCTGAATCAACAAGTCAAGACGGAATTCAAGTCTCCTCAACAATGACGATCTTTTGTTTCTTCACTGCATTTTCATTTGTATCTTGTTTAATTGATTAAATTTGTTTGCATGTAGAAACTTGTTTTTTTTTATCTTAATGCAATGAGTATGCTTGTCTTGAAGTAATCCATTTGTTGTCACTTAATCCATTCGTTATCACTCTTTATTTGATTTGCGAGCATTTTGATACCAACATTACCAAGTCTTTCGCCTAGGCAAAGATTGGAGGGAGGATGACGGTAATTGAAAAAAGGTAGGTCTCTAGTCATGTGCTTTTGAGTAGAACCCTGATAAAGATATACAAACCTTGTTTCAAATTCCCCAAACACCAAAGTTATAAGGGAGATAGACCCTCGTTAACCCCTTCGAGCCTTGAAGTATAAGTTTCTTTTCTTTAAAAAAAAACCTCATTTTTAACCCTGTGGGCGGGTAGTGTTCAGATAATCTGATCGAGCGTTGAAAACTCATCAAGACCATACATCAAAGGATATGATAATGGTTATCCTTCAAAAGGTTGAGGAAGGTCAGAACCACAATAATCAACTTTCGTCTAAACAACAGTGTGCATCAAAAGAGGGTGATACCCCAATGAGTATCTTTTGCACATCAGAAGGTCAATAGATGACGATACAACAACGGTTATCCCGCATCTACCAAAGACTTAGATAATCACAATCACTTCCAAAAAATCGAAGACGATGTGAAGATCCACGACTTGTTCAAAAAAGGAAAGAATGAATAGAAAAGAAAGAAAAAGTCCCGCTAAGTCGAAACTTGAAAACAAGTCGCTTAGGAAAAATTTAGGGAAATCAAATCGGAAAGCCCGAAGGTAAGAATGCATTATTAGAGAAAAATTCTCAACAAAGAACAAGTTGTGTGGTTAAACACCAAAGACAAAAAATATTAGTGACTGTCGTGTCCAAGAAACCTCATATTGGCTCCTCAACCATCATAAATGCCTCTGAGAGATGAGTGCTCACATCAAGATAGTTGAACTTAGGACTGAAGGACATCATGGAGAATGGGTGGGCACCAAATAATTTTGAGCCTAAAAAACTTTTCTTGTAAAAACTGTGAACCAGACCACGTTACAACCCTTAAAAGTCCTAATTGAAGCATGGGTTAATTCAAAAGCATACGGCGAGGAGATCGCGTTTACCTGACTCCTAATGTGCGTGCTAAGTGGTATCATATGCTTGTCTTATCTTTCATAAAGAAAAAAGTTTTCAACATTGCACTCTAAAAGTATTTCACTAAAAAAAAAGGTCACAATGTTTTTCATACAAAACTTCAAGACGCATAAATGTTGCATTAGAATTGTCATAAGAAACATTATTCTACATGTAAAACAATTATCTAACATTAATAAGTTCTCATAATGAACACCAGTGAAGAATTTAACTTTGTCTAAAGAAGAAAGACTTGATCACTCTGTTAAATCAAGATGTGTGATGTTTAAGGACTCCGTTGAGCATATCACAAATTGCTTTCTTAAGATTCTGTTAACTTGGGGACAATCAAGTCAAAATTCAGTTTCTAAAAAATTCTGCCAATCTGGGGCATGTCCTTAAAGAACAATTAGCAGGTGATTTCATCCTTCTCAAAGAGCGGTTAACCGGGACAACCGTCGTTTCAAGAATTAGTCAACCGGAAGTAATTTCTTCGAGACATGGAAGTCTCTCTAAAGATATACATTGGGGCATTTAACTCTCATCTCTGTAGAACTAATCACTCAGTTCCAATTGATCTAAAGCAATTACTTCGAGACATTGAAGCCTTTAAAGCTCTTGTTCTAGCAGGTTAGTTTCTCATATGCTATTGATCCAAAGCAATTATTTTGAGACGGTGAAGTCTCTCTTAATTGAAGCAAGGTTTTGTTTTAAGAATCAATCAGTCTGAAGAAATTACTTCGAGACATGGAAGTCTCTTTAAAGCTCATCCTAGGGCAGGTCTTCCCTATGTTTGCATAGCCAATTATTCAAATGCAGTCAGTCTGAGGAAATTATCTGGAGGTGTAGAGGTCTCTCCAAGATTCATTCTAAGGTATGCTTGTTGAAAAGATTTAGTTGATATTGAGCAATTACTTTGAGACGTTGAAGTCTCTTTAAGGCTCGTGCAGGGGCAGGTCGTCCATGTATGCAAAGTCCGCCACTCTAAGATTCAGTAAATCTGAGGCGTTTGTTTCGAGATGTTGGAGTATCTTTGAAGCTCATATCAAGACATGTTATTCTCATATCAGAATATCCAACTACTTTGAGATATTGATGATCAGTAGAGTATTGTTGTGGAATACATGATACAGGGGGCACTCCTTTTCATGAAAGTTTCGTCTCAAAGGTTTAACAGACTGGGGCATGTTGAGATTCTGAAGTTGAGATATCGCTTAAGTGCAAAATCTAATATAGCTGCATTTCAACGCATGGGACACTCCACTAATCATCATTACCTGATCAACTCAGAAGTTGCTATTCTTTCTTCCACAAGAATTAACATTGCAGCCTGTCCAGCGACAATTAAATAATTAGAATTTGGTCGATCATCTTATTGATGCCATTTCTTTTCTCTTCCAGGCTGATGGTGTTGGGAATTCAGTTTAATAACCATTGCATTAACTAGTATAGTCATGCATTCATTCATTCATGTCATACATGTCATATTCATGCATAAACCCCAGCCAAGACTCGGGATATTCCAAGATCAGCTAGTTGTTCTCCTCAGCAGAATCAAACTTTGAAGACTATTCTGAATGGCAGGCTTAGCTCTTCCTGCCGCAAGTACGGAGGCTTGTTAATAAATAAATCTACAGTAGTGATGATTCTCAAATCGAATCTCCTCCAAAGTGATTGATCTTCCCCAACTCTTGTATCAACAAAATTTCCTACTCGGGTTTTCCCTAGTGATCTTTCCCCATAGAGTTTCTTTCGAAGTTCCCCATTGAAGCTTCAAGTTTCCCCTGAGGACCTATTGCAGCAGGATTGCAACAACAATAAATCCTATATTGTTATTCTCTCCAGATAACAATTTCCCGAGTAAGTCTTAGTGGCGGCAGTCCTTTATAAACCTGATTCTCTGAGCTGTTCTCAGTCGATCCCATGTGAATCTCTGGTGTGTTTATTTCCCCAGTGTATTCTAGTGACAAGAATCTTCTTAGAAAATTCTAGTGGCAGTGACTTCTGCAAATTTGTTCCTCTGAGTTGTTCTCAGAAGACTACGTTGAACTTCTGGTGTTTATTTCCCCAGTAAGTCCTCAATTCATCAGCAGATAAATATCCAACAAGTAGGATGTTTATTCAATCTCAGGATATTTCGCCAACTCAGAAGTTGATCCTCATATCCGCTTGCTACAACGCATTGTCGGTACAATGCCAGAAATTTGAAGCTCATTACCATAGAAGTTTTTCAGTCACAGGTGTTGAACTTAATTCTTCTATCCCCGGTAAAGCTATATGCATACAAATTGAAGATTTTGTCAAACTCAGAAGTTGTTCAACATGTCTGTACATGTTTGTTAAAATCTTTTATCAGCAGGAATGTCGGAAGTAGGATTTACCGACTTCATAAACATCTATACACACCAGTGTGCCGGATATTGATTTGTTTATCCCAAGAGAAGTGTATTCTCGGGTGCGCTAATGAATTTGTTCTACTGGTAACTCGGAAGTTACATGGTCAAGACATTCAGCATGCCATGGCTCGCACCTTATGCACAACAATTCGATATTGTTCTGGCCATATATCTTCGTTAAGGTCTGCGGGTATTCCTTTACTCTTTGGGATTTTTCTGACAATTTCTCAATTATATCTTGGTTAAAGTCTGCAGGTATTCCTTAACTCTTTGGGATTTTTCTGACAATTTCTATATTATATCTTCGTTAAAGTCTGGGTATTCTTTAACTCTTTGGGATTTTCGACAATTTCTCAATTATATCTTCGTTAAAGTTTGCTGGTATTCCTTAACATTTTGGGATTTTTCTGACAATTTCTCAATTATATCTTCGTTAAAGTCTGCGGGTATTCTTTAACTCTTTGGGATTTTTCTTACAATTTCTCAATTATATCTTCGTTAAGGTCTGCGGGTATTCCTTAACTCTTTGGAATTTTCTGACAAATTCTCAATCAAATCTTCGTTCGAATCTTTTAATTTATTATTTCTTTCTTTTTGCTTAAGAGGTACGGTTTTTCTTCTCAAAGCCTTTTCGTTAAGGCATCGTTGAGATGACTTAACTTATTTCTCTCTTTTCGCTTAAGAAGGAAGGTTTTTCTTCTCAAAGCATGTTCGTTAAGGCATCGCTGAGATGGCTTAAATTATTTCTCTCTTTTCGCTTAAGAAGTACGGTTTTTATTCTTAGAGCATTTTCGTTAAGGCATCGTTGAGATGGCTTAACTTATTTCTTTCTTTTCGCTTGAAAAGTGCAATTTTCTTCTCATAATATTTACAGTAAAACTTGCTACTTATCGCTCATTTTGGTTACTTAGTTATCCCCCAGTGATGTGTTAAGGCATTCTGATGATGCTTAACAAGTTTATTCTCCTCAAGCGTTTCTTCCTTGACTCTATAGTCAAGATATTTTATCTGGCATTGGTATCCTGCGTAGGGAAAATGTTTGGGGTTCTTTTGGTATTCAATCCTCTTCCACCATGAACATTCGAAAGTTGTCGCTCTTTCTCACTTATCAAGTTTAAGATGATTGAATAGGGGCAGCTGTCGCACCCCAAAATTTACCCTACCACCTCAATTTATTTGTTTATTTAGATTTGGTTATTTTTTTGGGTTATTATAAGAGCATCGGAGTTTGTGTTCAAATTAAAAGGAATTTATCCAATTATTTGTGGTTGAGGAGTTAAAGAATGGAGAATATTATTTCGTGGCATCCACACTTGTGAATTCAATTGAAGATTTTGAGTTTGCAGTTACAAGGTTTTAGCAAGAAGTTGGTTATTTGACAAGATTCATCAGAAAAATCAAAACCTTTAGAACTTCTAATGCCTATAAATTCTAATGGCTAGAACTTATAATGGCTAGAACTTCTAATGGCTAGAACATCTAATGCCTAGAACTTCTAATGGCTAGAAATTCTAATGGCTAGAACTTCTAATGTCTAGAACTTCTAATTCCTATAACTTCTAATGGCTAAACCTTCTAATGCCTAGAACTTCTAATGCCTAGAACTTCTAATGCCTAGAACTTCTAATGCCTAGAACTTCTAATGCCTAGAACTTCTAATGGCTAGAACTTCAAATGGCTAGAACTTCTAATGGCTAGAACATCTAATGGCTAGAACTTCTAATGCCTAGAACTTCTAATGCCTAGAACTTCTATTGGCTAGGACTTCTAATGGCTAGAACTTCTAATGGCTAGAACTACTAATGGATAGAACTTCTAACAAATAGAAGTTCTAATGGCTAGAACTTCTAATGGCTAGAACTTCTAATGGCTAGGACTTCTAATGGCTAGAACTTCTAACGGATAGAACTTCTAATGGCTAGAACTTCTAATGGCTAGAACTTCTAATGGCTAGAGCCTCTAATGGCTAGAACTTCTAATGGCTCGAACTTCTGACAGCCAGAGCTTCTGACAGCTAGAACTTCTAATGGCCAGAACATCAAAATTCCATATTCGATTCAGATATGATTCAAAGTGTGTCCAATTCAAAGTGAAGTCAAACTTCTAGATTATATCCAAATTCCATCCAAACATTATCAACACTTGTTCACGGCATTAAGCTAATACCACGGGTATTTGGACATGGTATTATTATTCATTAAAACACCATTCAAGCTTCATCCATAAGTTCCATCATCCATATTTTCAAGCTTATTTCAAATGTTGATTCATTCAAGATGATGTTTTTTTTACAATATTTTATGAAATGAAGAACCAAATTCGGATTATCACTTTACAAGCTTTCTGCAAGGAGTTCACAAAATCAAGTTTTATTTCTCTAAAGTTTACTACAAGAGATAACTCCTAAGCGTTCTGATTACAAGTAATGTGCTTCTACAATACGAATCCATTGATTTAAACTCAAAAACTTCATTCAGATTACAAGGAGTTTCAAATTCCTAAGCCTAGGATTACAAGCTCTATTTCAAATGCATATTACTACAAGTTCTACAAGCAAGTTCTACAATAATCTTGAAATCCTTATCCCAAAGTATTTTGAATCTTCTTCAATTTGTAAGCAAGCCCACTTTAAGTCCTCGCCGCTCACCCATGTTGCCAATTTAACTTGAAACAAGAAGAATTGGATGTGGTTAGCAAACAATTAAAACATTCCAAAGCAAGGAGACAAAATAAAGATTTTTAAAGAGACCATTTATTTCAATTTCATCATTAGGGATTGTCGGCAAGAATCATGAAATTATGTTTTTGCTTCAATCAAATTCAAGCAAGATAAAGCCTCATTCCAAATTATTTTTCATCAATCATTGGCATACAAGTCTATTGCAAATCACAAACCGTGTTTGGTTCACAATAAGAAAACAAACAGGCCTAAATTCAGAGTATTATCATAGAACAGTTCGTAACTCCAGCCCAACAAATGTATCTTAAAAGACAAAGTCAGTGTTCAGCCCATAGGCACAAATAAAAACTGTAAGTTCCAAAAATAAGAGAAAAGCAGGCTTATGATCAAAAGAAAAAAAACAGGGTCCAGCAATGTTAAAGGCCCAATCAGAAACAAGAAAAAGATTAAAAGTAATCGTGTCCCGCCCAAACACAGCATTTCATGGCCAACCCTAATTCCAACATAAACCTTAATTTCGTGATATATAAAAACATTGATAACACAAAGGAGGCAGGATGAACTGTTCACAAAAACCCTAAAATGGCCAACCTTAATTTTTCAGATTTGAAAAAAACATAACTTGGTTCATCATTTTCCTACCCCACCCTCCCTTTAGAAATCGAAATAGACAAAAAAAGGCAAGAAGAAGAACACGAGCAAACCGAGTAAGAAGAAGAAGAAAAGAAAGATCTCACTAAGAGGTTGAGCTCGCGATTTCCGGCCTTCATGTTCCCTTTCCCTTTCCCTTCTTATTTACGTTTTCTGCATCATCATCATCATTCGCTTCACGAACTAGGGTTAGGGTTTTGTCGTGCCCCGTTTTAGATTTAGAGAAATCTAGGGAATATCTGCAGAAAATAACAATAGATTAAGAGAGAGCACAGAGAGACGATTTAGAATTACTAAAAAAATTGGAATAGGAGGATTCTCGCCGCCTCCACAAGGGCGATTTCCGGCACGACTGTTCTTTTTCCGACGAGAGGATGGAAGAGAGAGGAGAGAGCATTTCGTAACAAGAGACAGTTATTTTCTTCTGTCTTTCCTTTTTCTTTTCCTTATTTTAATTAGGTGTTTACTTGTTAATTAGGAGGGTTAGTGGGTAGTTAGTTTACTTAGGTGTCTAAATCGGGTCGTGACAAGTGTCACCAGTTTAATATTTATTTATTTTATTTTATTTTATTTTGCAGTATTTAATCTCATCCGTTCGATCATAATCTGATTGCCATCCAACGTACCAGAAATACGCTTCTATGGTGTTCCTTCGTTCTCCAGCCACACAGGAACCAGCGGACCTTCATCTTGGGCCTGGGCTTTTGCTTTTTTCAGCACCCCTTATTTGCTCAGTTCTGGCCCATTTTTTTGTTGTTTCTTTATTTTTTGTATATGTTATTTTGTTGGTATTTTACTTAATCAAATAAATTGTGAAATAGTATTTATTTATTTTGTTCTAAATATTTAATTGAGTTGAAAATTAATATTTAATTTGATTAATCATTTCTGTTGATTAATTCTATTAAATAGGAAGATTCAATTTAATTAATTATTTAATTAATTCGGGTTTGTTTTATCTGTTTATCTAAGCTTTTATCGCACTTTCCGATCTGATGTATCCCCATTCTTAAACCTGTACCCCCATCCCCATACTATTTGTAATAGCGTAGAACTTTACCTCTTTGTATATTTTAATCACCGATTAATTTCGCGTTTATCATCATATTAGAACACATAGCCTCCTCTTGGGCTCCTCATCAAGGAACATGTATACATACACAGTGCACACTCGCACACATTCATAGTTTGGTCCTGGGCTATTCTACAGTGAAAACTATCCGATCGATTGTTCCAATTGGTCGTTTAGAATACTAGTGCCACGCTAGCCCCACTTTCTAGGAGCATACATATAGCCACTTTGAGTGGGCTCGCTTGTTTTCTTATCTCCTTACTCCTTCAACAAGATTCTTCTATCCTCTTGGCTCATAAGCCGAATTCCAAAAGGGTCCCATAGTTAGGGATGGGCATGGCCATCCTCACGAGGTTAATCAAAGCCCTTGTTGCTTTGATTAACGATAACCCGCACAATTTGGTCCATTTAACAATTATCCATGGACTACGGTTTCATAGTTGGGGATAGGAGCACCTATCTTCACGAGATTAATTAAGTCCACATACTTGATTAATCATGACCCGATTCCATTTCACTTGGTCCTTAGTCGAATCTCTTAAACACTTTCAAATTAAATTAATTAATTGAATTTATTTTCTAAATTGATTTTCATAAAAAAGAAAATTTATATGGGGTTTGTTTAAATTGTTAGATGGTAGCCTAATGATTTAAACAAACTCGAAGTTTTTAGATTATTAGATGATAGCCTAATAAGCTAAAAACTTCCATCCATGTTGAACAAAGTACATAGTGTAGAGACATTTGGTTAAATTGTTGGATGATAGCCCGACGGTTTAATTGGATTTAAAGTATTTGGGTCATTGGATGATAGCCCAATTAGTTAAATACTTTTATTCGTACATTTAATAAACGTGAACCTTGCTTCACTTCACCGTTTTCATAATAAAGATTTTGGATGATTGATTGAACTTTCTCGCCAATTTCTAGTATTTGAATCGTTAGATGATAGCCTAACATTTCAGTACTTGTCATCCACAACTTAAAATTAACTCAACTCACTCAAACTACTTTTTTTTCCGCTCGTATGCGATCATCAAACTCTTTTCTTACAGAGAGTGTATAATAGCCATTTCAAACACGAACGAGGACTTAAGCTTTTCAAACAAACTAAACAAGTCCAAAGTTCAAGCACTTGAAATGTCTAATGCACGATTTTTCTTATAAAATCAACACAACCAACCAAGATATTTTCAAGAGGAACTTAGGAACTCTGACTTTCCCATTGCACGAGGGAGTACATAGGCACAAGATGCGATGTCTTTGGCGAGTTCAAAAACCAATAAATAAAGACAATTCTTCTTCTATTCTTATAAAGAAATAAACACACAACACACACATGAACTAAATGGTTCCCATCGAGTACGATGGATGTGAGGGGTGCTAATACCTTCCCCGTGCATAACCGACTCCCAAATTCATGTCTTTTGGTCTTGTAGACCGCCTTATCTGATGTCGTGGGTTTTATCTATATTTTTTCGTTCTTTATGAACAAATAAAATTAGGTTGTGACTTCATTGTTTTAAATAACCGATGAAAAAACAAGTCATCACAAATAGCATTGTCACTCTTGTCATGATTAGGCATGGGTGCGGTAATCACATTTGGAGTTTCAGGAGCCTCAAATTCAATCTCCTTGGCCTCAATCATGTCCTGGATCATGTTCTTCAGAGCCCAACAGTTTTTCGTATCATGTCCAGGACTATTAGAATGGTATGCACACCTTGCATTGGGATTGTATCTAGGAGATGATGTATCAACATTAAATGGAGGATCTCTCAAAGTAATAAGCTCTGCCTTCAACATGTGTTGCAATGCTTGAGACAAAGGCTTATTGATTCTTGTTAACTGTCTTCTTGGCGCGTCTTGTCTATGCGTATTGTTTTGTTAAGGTTGCACTAGCGAAGAATTATAGATCAGAACTGCCCCCACAAATTGATGGCGATCACCTTTATCACGACCCTTTTGATCATACACAACATTGGATTCTTTCTTCCCACCAAAAGGCTTCTTCATAGCATTTGAAGATGTCGCAACGCGAATCTTCCCGCTCTTAATTCTTGCTTCGATACGTTCTCTTGTTAATATCAGCTCGATGAACCTGGCTGAAGAACTTCCAATCAGATGATTGAAGAACGGACCTATCAACGTATCCATGAACATGTCAACCAATTCTCTACTAGACAAAGGAGGATGAACTCTTCCTTCCAGATCTCTCCACCCTTAGGCATACTCTTTGAACTTCTCATCATTGCTTATAGACATACTTTGTAACTGCATCCAAGTCGGTGCCAACTCAATGCTATATTGATATTGCTTGTAAAAGGAATCCGCCAAATCATTCCACATATGAATATGGGTATTTTCCAACTGATGATACCACTCCAATTGTGCTCCAGACACACTCTCTTGAAAGAAATGCATCCACAACTTTCTATCAAGAGTGTGGGGTTGAATCTTCTGAAAATAAGCCTTCAAGTGAAGCTTGGACAAGAAATACCATCATAATTTGCAAAAGCATGAACTTTGAACTTGTGGGGAATCACCACTCCTGGAAACCGACTTGAATCATCAAAATTTAGCCCTGACATCTTCAGATTTTCCACAACATTCAAACGATCTTCGAGTTGCTTATAATTCTCATCAATAAGAAGATATTGTTCATCCGATATTCTTCTTCTTTTATTCCTCCTCAAGTTCTCGACCACCTTAGTCGGACCTTTAAATCTTCTTCCCATGTTAAAAATACGGACACTTTCTTTGATTTCTTCTTCTCTTGGTGAGGAGCTCTTTCGTATCTTCCCCTTGGCCAAATTGATGAACATATCTTGGAATTGAGTGTTACGAGCTTGGAGATCTTTGTGTTTGTTCAAGAGCCATTTTTCTGAAATAAACAATGAGAAGATGAGAGGACCGATCTTTGGAGTACATTATGAAATGATATGATTTGGTATGCGTATGAAAATGTTTTTAAGGACCTTGTGAGATTTAAATTTGGTAAACAAGAAGAACAAACTTTTATTAGTTAACAAAAAGATAACTCCTTGAGCTTGGAAGATATCCCCACGAGGTTGATTCAGATAGTATTCCTGCAACCGTAAGCCATAACCCTGCAACAAAGAGCAAAGATAAATCCCTAGGTCCTTGAAATGGTTAGTGAAATGTTATGATGATATGATGTCACAATTTCATGGTGTCATGCTCAAATAGATAGAAAACACAAAAAATTCACACAATAGCCCTAGGTTCAAAGGTTTGTATGAGGTCCATAGGTGAATACCCTTCACTAAAGTTTAAGTTGGCTCAACTGTCTTATAATAGTAATGGGTTCTAGGGAATCTCATGTCACCAATCTTTCTCGCAGGATTTATTTCAGTTCGGCACCCAAATGGCCGACCAAATCATCCCGAAAGTCGAATCTCAGTGAGCGTAGATTCGAGTATCGACCAACTTCGGACTACACTAAAGTCGGCTATCTCGTTACTTTCTAATGGCCAAGAAGGGTCAATTAGGGTTCTGAAAGTTTGATTAGCATTGATGACACCATGCAAATGCTAAATGTTTCCTCCACTGGACTTAGGGAACATCAGGGCATCCAAAGTGTCACATTAACCGTAACCATTATTTTAACCGTGTCGCTCTACATTGGACAATCTCTATGATCTATTTCTACTTACCTAAGGAAACCTGGATTTGAGTGTAGGATCCTTACAAGTATAATACCCAAGCGTAAACCCTTAAAGTAAATCAAACAATAAAAGAAAGTAAAAGTGATCTAGAAACCCTAAGGTAACCCCTCTTTAAGTATTCTCCCCGATAGAGTTGTCAGTTCTGTAATACGGTGGGAGAATTGACTTAGTTGTTTTGTGTTTTATCTCAAATGTTAAGGTTAGCAAGAGTCGCCACCGAATTTTCTTTTATCCAATAAGGAAAGGTGAAAAGAACAGGAAAAACCTTTTATCGATTCTGAGTTCGAGAGGTAGGTTATGAAAAGGGAAGGTGTTAGCACCCTTTTCATCTGTATTTATCTACGGGCTCTTAATTGCTTTAACTCACTTTTGAAAATTTGCTTTTGTGTGTGTGATTTGTTTGAGAATATTTTGACTTAAACTTCTTAAAATGATTATTGTATCGGTCCTCAAGAATGCGTACAAAGTGTTTGAAAAATATTTGTTTGAAAATGTGAGGTGTGAAAAGTATTTGTTTTGAGAAAGCAATTAAGAGTAATTTACCCACTCAAAGGTCGTTCTTGTTATTTTCCTTCTCCTTTGAGGATAGTGCTATCCATACCATTAATTGGTAGGTAGCTCTATCTATTGGATGTGAAGGTACAAGCGTAGGTTCATCGTATGGTCATTGAAGACAACATGTAAGGATACCTTACCAATTGTATCGAAGGGACTATCATCATTTATTCATAGGCAACATCGAGGGACAAGATCATGTATTCGTAGGAAACAATGGAGGGACATCGAGGGACTATGATCTTTGATGGGACTATGATCATTTTAACCGAGGGTGTTTTGCTAAGATATCCCTACGTTCGAGGGACATGACCATGTTTATAAGGAAACAAGAGAGGATACCCTAAGGGTGCAAGTCTGCAAAGTGATCCAATTAAGATATTTATCTCTTTTAGGGTTATTATATGGTTGATTTTAGATCTTGCCATACAATCCTATTATCATACATCTAAGAAGTTAATATTCGTACGGAAAAGTAAAGTGCGGAAATTAAACCTAAGCTATTACATGGCTTTGGGGCATATATATAATGAGGTGCGAAAAGTAACAGTGCGGAATTTTAAACCTAGACTATTACATCCCATGAGCCGTTACATAATTGAAAAAAATGCGAGGAAAGTAAATCTACAACTATTACAAAAATATCCATGCGACCTATACATTTATTTCTAGAATTTAAATGACAAAAGCATAAATAATTAAAAAGAAAAATATTCTAAAATATTCTAACAACCTAAATATTAAAGATAAATATTTTTTTGTATTTTTGTGATTGATTTTAAATAAGAAACGAAATTAGTTAATTAATTGGCAGTTAATTATGAAAATAATTTTAAATCTAATTAAAATAAAATATTTTTGTGTTAAAAATTAAATAAAGTTTTAATTAACCTAAAAATATAAAAATAAATTTATGATTTTTGAAAATAAATTTAATAATTTCGAAAAGAAAATTAAATTAAAATTGAAAATTGAAAGAAATGAATAAAATATGAAGAAAACTAGTGCTAAAATTTAGGTTTGGCCCTGAAGAGTGTTGAACTCGTGACCCTAAGGTCACAGGTTTAAACTTTGACCATTGTGCCATATGCCTGTGATGTAATTATGCTCCCTTTGGAAATATGTATGTGTTACCCTGCAAAAATTAGAAAATAAGAAAAAAGGGCAAAAGGCCAAGGTCGTACCCGTGACCTGATAGAGGTAAGGACTACGCGCGCATGTTGAACCACTGGGGTGGTGATACAGCCGATAATATTAACAAAGTCATAAATATATAAGTGAAATTAAGTCCATGAAATCAGATTTGAAATCAAAACGCGCGTTAGGGCCCATGGTGTTTAAATGGTCCAATTAGAAATAGGCGCGCCACCTTGATCGATCAAACGGCCAAGCAATGCCGGAGTCAACACTTCGATCATCTTCTCCGATCATCTCAAAAACCAAACTTGCAAAATAGCCACAATAAATGCAAAAGGAGGACCCTACCCCCTAATTCGAGGGTTGCGAATCTAATGGTGGTATCCGTTTGTCCTAAAACAACCTATAGCTAGGGATACGACGAAGTAGAAGCTTCGTGCCCTAACAATGGAAAACCCTGATTCCTGCATCAAAACTCATGAATGATGGTTCTAAACAATCACAAACATCAGTATGAACATGTATATATGCATCAAATTCATTTAAATTGCAAGAACTAAAGGTTTGAAACTCAAAAAGTTTACCAAACCGGTGCAACTTGGGAGGCGAGTTCAGGCATAATTTGGCTTTGCAAAGGACTTGGATCGACTCTTGGGAACCCGGAGAGTAATGGGATCCTTGAAACGACTTGAGAATGGTTGGAAAATAGGTTTTGAGTTTGCCCTAAACTTTGAACTTTGAGAAATTTTCTTAGGATTTTTGTTCAAGCAATCGTGTCTTTGGCATCCGGCCTTGTTGTGTATATTTAGAAGAGTCAATTAGGTCAAGTATTTGAGAGAAAATATATTGCATTCAATGTGAAAATATTTGATTTGAAAATCAAATGAAAAGCTTCAAATTTGTTTGGACCTCAAGGAACTCGGATCTTAAGCCCAAATTTGTATTTTATTTTAATTTATTTAGACTTTAAATGAATAAAATAAAAAATAAATAAAATAAATGTTAAAATAACGAATGGCTGGGCTTAGAGGGCCTTAATAATGTTATAAGCATGTCTCAAGTCTTAAAAATTAGGCCTATTTGACAAAATTTTAAAATTGCTCAATATTCTCTTCATGTACTTTCTCAAAATTGCCAAACTTGCACCAATAATATCTTGCTCCAATCTCAAGATTTGAAGATGATTTTGGATTTTTAGAAAGCTTAAGGTGTTCTATAAAACTTCTTGTAACACGGTGGGAGAACTAACTTGTTTGTTTTGCGTTTTATCGCAAATGTTGCGAATAGCAAGAGTCGCCATCGACTTTTCTTTTATCCAATAAAGGAAACGCGAAAAGAACAGGAAATACCTTTTATCGATTCTGAGTACGGGAGGTAATTATGAAAAAGGAAGGTGTTAGCACCCTTCCCATCTGTAGTTATCTACGGGCTCTTAATTGCTTAGCTCACCTTTTGAAAACTTGTTTTTGTGTGTGTGATTTGTTTGAAGATATTTTAACTTTGACTTCGTAATGATTCTTATATCATTCCTCAAGAATGTATACGAAGTGTTTGAAAATATTTGTTTGAAAATGTAACTTTGTAATGATTCTCGTATGAATGTATACAAAGTGTTTGTTTGAAAGTATTTTTGAAAAGAATGTGAGGTGTGAAAAGTATTTTGATTGATTGGAGCAAGCAATTTAGAGTCTTATTACCTACTCAAAAAGGACGTTCTTGTTATTTTCCTTCTCCTTTAGGATAACGCTATCCATACCATTAGTTGGTAGGTAACTCTATCTGTTGGATGTGAAGGAACAGGCGTAGGGTCATCGTATGGTCATTGAAGACAACATTGTAAGGATACCTTAGCGATCGAAGGAGGATCATCACTTATTCATAGGCAACAATCGAGGGACGAGATCATATATTGGTAGGCAACATCGAGCTTCATCGAGGGACTATGATATTTCGATGATTTTGAATTGAGGACTTTGCTAATGGTACCCCTATGTTCGAGGACATGACCATTGTATTCCTAAGGCAACAAGATAGGATACCCTAGGGGTGCAAGTTTGAAAAGTGTGTTGATTTCGATATTTATCTTGAGATTAGGGTGATCTATATTTTATTTTATGTCTTGTTATGAAATCCTATTAGCCATACATTTATATACAATTATAGAGTGCGAAAGTAAATGCGAAAAAGTAAAGGTCCTACGCTATTACATGGTTTTGGGACATTACATAATAGGAGGTGCGGAAAGTAAATGCGAAAATAAACCCTAATTAAGTTATTACATCCGTGAGCGATACATAATAGAGAAAATAAACCTAACTATTACAACTGAAACAATTACAATAATTGTAAAAATATCGCGAGAAGGATTTAATCGGAATAAGAGAAAATAATGTTAGTAAATTTTTTTTGATGTTAGTAGAATACGTTTAAGGTTAGTAAGACCTAATTAAGTTAACCTAATTACTAAGTGAAATCGGGTGAATCGAAAAACCCTAATTCTATTTGTTTTTTATTAATAAAAGAAAATAAATCTAAATTAATTAAATTGACCAAATTAAATTAATTTAATTAATTAAAATAAAAATGAGAAATTTAATTGTTAATCCTAATTAAGCTAATTATTTTACCTAATTAATTAAATGATTAATTAATTAAATGTTAATTAAAAAATAAATGGAAAATGGTTAGAAAAATATGAAAAGAAAACTTGAAAAAGGGTTGGAAAACGGTTGGGGGACGCCAGGGATCGAACCCTGTCCCCCAGGGTTATTGTGATAATTGGTTTTTTTCAAAATCAGTTATTTTAAAACAGTGAAGTCGCCACCTAATTTTATTTGTTCTAAAAGAACGAGAAAATATAGATAAAACCCACAAAGAACGGATAAGGCAGTATATGTGACCAAAAGATGCGGATTCGGGAGTCGGTTATGCAAGGGGAAGGTATTAGCACCCCTCACATCCATCATACTCGATGGGACCCATTTATTTCTAAGTGTTTGTGTGTAAATTTGCTAATTTCTAAATGGAAAAAAGGAGAAAGAAGAAGGGGTTTGATTTATTATTATTTTGAGTTGTCGCGGTTTCAAAACCTTGTACCTACGTATTCCCTCATGCAATGGGAAAGTTAAAACTCTGTAGTTCTTCTAGAAAAGGATAGAAGTTTTTTGGTTGATTTTAGAAGAATAATGCGTTAGACATTTCAAACTCTTGAACGTCGACTTGTTTTTGCTCGTATGAGAGCTAAGTCTTGTGTATTTCCTTTTTGAAATGGCTAACACATACTCCTTTTATGAAAAGGTTTTCGATGATCGCGTATGAGCGAAAAAGACAAGTTTGATGAGTTGAAGTTATTTTTATGTGGGAGACAAGAATCGAACCATAAGCGTTCAACGACTAATGCTCCAAGTACTCGGATGGAGGGGACAGAATCATCCTGATCATCTTTTTCTACCCAAAACGTTTTATTAAGAAAATGTGATGCGAAACAAGGTTCGCTTAATTAAATTCATTTAAAGAAGCCAAGCGTACGATCGAGGGTCGAAAAAGGACTGACTACCTTACGCTTGGAAAGGGGGAGAGTAGAACATTTTTTTAATGAAAATATTTTGAAAAGAAACTCGACGTTGGATCAAGGTTTGAAAATTTGATTATGAAAGTGTTTTAGCGTTTGGTTTATGAGAAGGTGAGAAATGGAATCGATTTATGATTAACCAAGCATATGGACTTAATTAATCTTGTGAGGATAGGTGCTCCTACCCCCAACCATGAAACTCTTGTGCATGGATGATTGGTATATGGACCTATATTTATTCGGGTTATGATTAATCGATGAAAACTAGGACTTCGATTAATCTCGTGAAAATGGTAATGCCCATTCCCAACTATGAGACCCTTTTGGCTTTTGAGCCAAGATGAGAAATGGAATGCATCAAGTGTGTGGAGTTTATAATCGTGAATAATTCGTACAAGCATACAAGAGGCGAGTAAAATAATTAAGCACACAATACACTTCTAAATCCTTAAATAATTATTAGAATAGATCTTTTTTATTTGATAAAGATTAACTAAATAATTTAATCGATAATTATCAAATAAAAACTATCTTAATACTAATAATTATTTAATACAAAGCAACATCATTTGCATAATTTAATACAAATTAAATAAAGGAAAATAAATATCACACAATACAAGTCCCAAACTTTAAATAATTATTAGAAAAGATCTTTTTTATTTGATAAAAATTGACTAATAATTTAATCGATAATTATCAAATAAAAATTATCCTAAGACTAATAATAATTTAATATACAAACATAAATTTAATTGCATAATTAAATAAAATAATTATAAGAGAGAGTTTAGAAATGGTCCTGATATGTAGAAATCCTGGGGTGTTAGAATAGAAATCCATAAAGGCCAAATAAAGGGCAGCCCAAGTTTCTAGCTAATCTGATGCAGCAAATCTATGAAGGTGCATCGTGAGCGCATCAATTAGAACCGTTGGATAATAGCTGTCGGTGATGAAATAGAGATCTGATTATAAGGAATGTGGGTGCACAGTATGGCCGGTGGGAGCAATATACCCACAACGTTAACAACACAATTAATTAAAATAAGAAAGATCAGAGTGGAAAAAAAACTTAATCATAATTATAATCCTCTCTCTCTACGTACCCTACTCTCTCTCTCTCTCTTTTCACACCGTGCTCTCTCCTTTCTCTAGACTTATCTCGCCCAAAAAGAAGGATTGGCCGCTCTAGAAGTTGCCTCACGGCGGCGACCGCGGCTGCGCAATGGAATCTCACTCTAATTTTAATTTTTCTTGCATGTTTCTGTTCGTATCTCTCTCTACTATCCTAATCTGTGGTTTATTTTTCCTGATTCATCACGGATTTCTATAGATCTAAAGGGGAAATAATGAAACCCTAACCCTATTTCTCGAAATTGATGGCGGCTAGTACGTTTTTTCAGTGAATCTATGATGAATAAAGAAAAACGGAAGAAAACCCTAGGTCTCCTTGAAGGGTCGATTTGAGACCTCTTACACTGTGAGATCCTTTTGTTTTCGTATTTCTTCCTTCTTTTTAGTTTTTTAAGGAATTGTTAGGTTTGAAAATGATGACCTTTTTAGGGATTCAGATATGTGTTTGTGCTTAAGATTTGGAATTAGGGTTTGTTCCATTTTCCTTTTTTTGGTGAACAGTTGTTGATCTCCCCAAAATCTGTGAAATGAATGCCTTTATATGGATGAGATTTTTAGGGTTTTCCCTTCTTTACAACCTTGTTGGATTTTATGACTTTTGTGAATAGGGCCTTACGAATTACTTCCTTATTTTGGGCTTAACCCAATTTCTAATTTTTTTTATATTGGATTTGTTATTGACTTGCTTGACTTTTGATTTTCGGGAAAAAGGTTTTATGAATTTGTGTTTTGGGCCTAACATGTGGTTTTTGTACTTGTTATGTTTTCCCATGATGAGATGCATTTATAATTTTTTGTCCTTGAATTTGTGTTTCTATAACTATGATGAGTTCTGAGTTATCTTTTTTATACCTCCCTTTGTGAACCAAAGTTTGTCTTTGTGATTTGCAATAGGAACTTGTCCCTTTTTTACTAAGTGTAAATGTGATGAAATCTTGAGTTGCTTTGAGTTACTGTGTAGAAAATGCTTGCTTTTTGAACCTTACTGTGAACCAAACTTGTTTGAGGATTTGTAGTAAGGTATTTAGGCCCATAATTAATGTTGGATCTGATTTTTGTGTGAAACCAACCATATGAGGCCTTTGGAAATTCGTGATTGAAAACCCTATATTATGATTCTTGCCAATAGTCCCTAATGATGAGCCTTGAGAAACTTTGCTTGAAAATTTCATATGTATGTTTCAAATTTGTTTGCTAACCAATGCCTTTTTTCTTATTTCATGAACAATAGTGGTGAGGATGGCTTCAAGGTTGAAGAATATTCATAATGCAAAGGAAAGCTCTCTTAGAAACCATAGAATTAGGCTTGCTAGATTAGGAATTCTTTTTAACCTTAATTTGTAATTTGAATTCTCTTTGTGAGAACTTTTGGAAGGAATGTACATTTAAAATCATAATATGCTTGCAAAGATTAGTGAACTTGTGTAATTTTCAATTCAAACTCTTGTGATGTGTATTCTTTGACAAAAACATCTAGAAAATGAATGAACTTTTATTGAATGTGAAGTAATGGATTTTTGATGAACACTTGAATGCACTTGCTTGCAATTTGACTCACAAATGATCTCTTGAATGATGAATGTGTCTAAAAGGAATGGCCAAAGAACTCTTAGATCTTCTCCTTGTAAATTGATAAAATTCTTAGGAATAGACATTTAAACCCTTTATTAAACTCGATTCTTTGAATGAGGACTAAATAAGTTTGATGAGCAAGTGTCATTCGTTATGATTAGAATATATGCACTTCTTACAATAATTTGTAGCGAATTGTACATTACGTAACAATTAAAGCCACTCTTGTCCATATGACAACATGTAACTCTTGTTTAAAATGATGATAGGCTTCAAATTCCTTCTCTTGACTTCAAAGTTCACACATAAATAAATCCTCCTTTATAGGTAATAGAAAACAATATCATTTTCCCTCCAATCAATTTTGAGTTTAAATTTGGCTTCAAAAGATCAAGTTTAAAAAAAAGTAACACTTCTTCCAAAGCATCCCTTCTAACAATCTAAATGAATCTTATGTTCAAAAGCATCCTTAATCATAAGTAATTGGATAAGTGCCTTTGAATTTGGACACAAACCCTGATACTTTTATAATAGTCCAAACACAACCTAATCAGAATGAACAATTCAAATTAAAATGGTAGGGTAAATTTTGGGGTGCGACAGATGCCCCTATTCAATCATCTTAAACCTGATAAGTGAGAAAGATTGACAATTTTCGAACGTTCAAGGTGGAAGAGGATTAAATACTAAAAGAACCCCAAAAATTTACCCTACGCGGGATACCAATGCTAGATAACATATCTTGACTACAGAGCCAAGGAAGAGGTAACTGAGGAGAAGAAACTAGTTAAGCAATATCAGAATGTCCTAAAACAATAGTATCGACTGAGGAATATCAGGAGATCTGAACACCGAGATAATCAAGAAATCTCTAAAGGTCTCAATGAAACGGATACCCCGCTGAGGGCGACGAACAAAATATCTTAACGGAAACGACGATAGTCCTCTAATAGAGACACAAACGCTGAAGACTTTAACGAAGATATGATTTTTTTAGAAAATGTCTGAATATCCCAAAGAAGATGTGATTTGAGAAATTGTCTGAAGATTCCAATAAAGATATGATTTGAGAAATTGTCTGAAGATTCCAACGAATATATGATTTGAGAAATTGTCTGAATATCCCAAAGAAGATATAATTGAGAAATTGTCTGAAGATCCCAAAGAAGATATAATTGAGAAATTGCACGAGATCCCAAAGAGTTAAAGAATACCCGAAGACTTTAACGAAGATATGTGGCTGGAACAATATTAGATTTTTCATGCACGAACGTGCGATGAGCCATGGCATGCTGGATATCTTAACAATGCAACTTTGAGTTACTAGTGGAACAGGTTTAGTAGCACAATTGAGAATACACTTCTCTGGGGATAAACAAATCATATTCAGCACACTGGCATGATAAAGATGTTTATGAAGTCGGTAAATATTTGTTTCCAACATTTTTGTTGATAAGAGATCTTAAGGAACATGTAAAACCATGTTGAACAACTTTCGAGTTGAAAAAATCTTCAATCTATGTGCAGATAGCTTTACCAGGGATAGAAGAATCAGATTCAGCACTTGTGACTGAAAAACTTCCCTGGTAAGGTTCTTCGATTTTCTGGCATCGTCCCAACAATGCATTGTAGCAAATGGATATGTGGATCAACTTCCGAGTTGGCAAAATATCCTGAGATCGAATAAACATCCTACTTGGTGGATATTTATCTATGGAGTAATCAAAAACTTACTGGGGAAATAAACACACCAGAAGTTCAATGTGGTCTTCTGAGAACAGCTCAGAGAAACAAATTTGTAGAAGTCGCTACCACTAAAATTTGTTGGGAAGATTTTCCTTTGAAAGAATTCTTGAAAATACTTTAGGTATGTTGTAGTAACCCTTCCTGAAGGAGACTAGCTTGGGAGTAAACAAAGCTTCGCTAGGGAAACTCCATAAGAAAACCATGTGGAAAACATCACTGGGGATTCCCGGTTGATAATTTCGCTGACATTAGAGTTCATTTTAAAAAAAAGACAATTGTTTCGCTGGGGAAGAAATCTCGTTTGGAGAAACCATTATTTGTTAAGATCCATACAAGTATACAACTTGTGCTGGAGAGAAAAGGATAATTCTGCCATCTGAGAACTAATCTTTCAACTTTGATCCTTATAAGGACAGTAACGACCTTAGTTATGGGAAAACCTGCAAGAGATAAACTAGCTGAAGCTGATGCATGATCATGCTATGCATGAGTTTTAATGATTTAATACAAAGGGTGTCAAATTGATTTCCTGACACCACTGGAAGAGAAAAGTTCAAATGCACCATGAAGTAATGCACCAAACTCTGAATGTCAATCTACCACTTGAAAGGTTTCATGGTAATCCTTGTGGAAGGAAAGATAGAAATTTCTGAAAATGTTTTAACTATGATGATCAATAGAGTGCCCCAAATTGACTGAATTGGATGCAAAGAGAACATGGTCAAGAACCGAGGACCGAAAGTGGACTTCGGCGGGGATAAAACAACTCATATATATGCACAGGTCTGATGTGAATGTTTCAACATTTGACAAGCTAACATCTTGATGACAGAAGGTTGTAACAAACATATGCAGATATGTTGAACAACTTTATCGTTGACAAAACCTTATTTTATCGCTACTGAGCTAATAGTGAATTGCAATAAGCAAGAAATAACTTCACTAAGGGGAGAGGAATTAAGTTCAACACCGGCTGAGGGATATAAACGCTTCCACAGTGGATAGATCTTCCATCTGTTCGTATGGTGTTGATAATGCGTAAACAATAAACACGTACTGACATGTTTAAACAACTTGATGTTGCAATGGATCTTCATAAATATTTTAATCATCCTACCTGGTAGATGCATATTTATGTTGAATAATCAAGGAATACACTGGGGAAATAAACACACCAGAGATTCACGGAGGATTAACTGAGAATAGCTCAGAGAATCGGGTCTATAATGGACTACCGCCACTAAGAGTTACTCGGGAAGTTGTTATCTTGAGAGAATAACAATATTGGATTTAATGTTGTTGCAATCCTACAGCAGTAGGTCCTCTTGGGTAAATTGAAGCTTCATTGGGGGACTTCAAAAGAAACTCTATGGGAAAAGATCACTGGGGAAAACCCGAGTAAGAAATTTCGTTAATACAAGAGTTCACTTGGGGAACATCAACCACCTTGGAAGAGATTAGATTAGATAATTATCACTGTTATAGATCAATTTATGAACAAGCCTTCAAACTTGTGGTAGGAAGAACTAAGTCATCATTCGAGAAGCAGTCTTCAAAGTCTAATTACATTGAAGAAAACAATTAGCTGATCTTGAAATATGTTGAGTCTTGGCTGGGGTTTATGCATGAATATATTGCATGATATGATATGAATGAAAGAATGCATGAATATACTAGTTAATGAATTGGATATCAAACTGAATCCCCGACACTGTTGGACATTGAAAGATAAGTATCGACCATAACAAGCGATGCACCAATCAAGCCACAACTGATGTTGGTAAGGTACACTAATCCCTTGAAGGGGAGGTAAAGACCAGTTCTTAATTGTCACCGTGATAATTATAGATGCACTTCCATTGTTGTGAATCACAAGTCATATCTTGATCCACTGGGAGACATACCCTTTTTTGCTTAAGCCGCCCTTTCGGGTTTTCAACTTACCGGGCTTAATTTTATTTTTTTTCTTTTTTTCTTTAGATATAATACTTCATGACCACATCTGAGTTGACAACATGTGCCAAATCTTCTCCGTCCATATTGGTGAGAATAAGAGATCCACCGGAGAAAACTTTCTTCACCATATATGGCCCTTCATAGTTCGGTACCCACTTTCCGCGCGGAGAGATGGTCCTTTTTAGCACCAATTCACCCACCTTGAATACTCGAGGGTGTACTTTATTGTCAAAAGCTCTCTTGATTCTCTTATGGTAAAGCTATCCATGACAAAGCACTGTTAATCTTTTCTCTTCAATGAAGTTGAGCTGGTCGTACCTATTCCGAACCCATTCGGCTTCTTCTAATTCCGTTTCCATCAGAACTCTAAGGGAAGGAATATCAACTTCTATAGGAAGTACTGCCTCCATGTCGTAGACGAGAGAATAGGGTGTTGCCCCTGTTGAGGTACGAATAGTTGTTTTGTATCCATGCAAGGCGAAAGGCAGCATCTCGTGCTAATCCTTATACGTCTTTACCATCTTCAGAAGGATTTTCTTAATGTTTTTGTTAGTTGCTTCAACAACGCCATTCATCTTCGACTGTAAGGTAATGAGTTATGATGCTCTATCTTGAAATTTTCGCACAACTCCTTCATCATCTTATTGTTCGATTTGTCCCATTATCGGTAATAATCTTGCTATGAGTCTTGTGAGAAATTATCTCATTCTTGATGAATCGGGTAACCACTTCCTGTGTTACATTAGCATATGAAGCAGCCTCAGCCCACTTAGTGAAAAATTCTATAGCAAATAGTATGAAACGATGTCCGTTAGAAGCTTTTGGCTCAATCATTCCAATTATATTTATTCCCCACATAGCGAATAACCATGGTGAAGTCAGGACATTTAGAGGGGAGGGTGACACGTGCACTTTATCAGCATGAATTTGACACTTATGACACCTCAATGCATAAACAACACAATTCATTTCCATTGTCATCCAGTAGTAACCAGCTCTAAGAATTTTCGTTGCCATTGCATGTCCATTTCCATGAATACCGAAAGAACCTTCATGAATTTCTTTGATAAGTTGATCTTCTTCGTGTCTATCCACGCATCTGAGCAAGACCAGATCAAAATTCCACTTGTACAACACTCCACCACTTAAGAAATTATTAGTAGACAATCTCCCCAAGGTTTTCTTATCGGTGATAGATACCCCTTCTGGGTATTCATTATTCTTTATGTATTGTTTGATATCATAAAGCCATGGTTTACCATCAGTTTCCTCATTAACCGACATACAATAACCAGGTTCTTCTAGACGCATGGAAGGCGCTTCATTAGCCCACTTATCCTTGAACATTGAAAATAAAGTGGCTAAAGCATGAGCTATCTGATTTTCCTCTCTATGAATGTGATGGAAAGTGATCTCATCAAAATACGGTATCAGCTTCAAAACATGATCCCTATACGGAATCCAATTTTCATTACGAGTCTCCCATTCTCCTTTAACTTGGTAGATGACAAGTGTCGAGTCCCCATAAACTTCAAGTATTTTGATCCTTAAGTCGATGGCTGCTTCAATCCCAAAGATGCAAGCTTCATATTCTGCCATGTTATTTGTATAATCAAAACAAATTTTGGCCGTAAAAGGAATGTGATACCCTTTTGGAGAAGTAATGATTTGCCCAATTTCGTGACCTACTGCATTAGATGCACCATCGAACACTAGGGTTCATCATGATCCTGGTTCAGGTCCTTCTTCTGGGCCAGGAATATTACAATCTCTAATAAACATAACATCTTCATCGGGGAAGTCAAACTTCATTGGTTGGTAATCTTCTACTATTTGGTGAGCAAGGTATTTAGATGCAACACTACCTTTAATAGCTTTTTGCGTCACATACTGGATTTCATATTCTGACAACAACATCTACCAACGTGCAATTCTTCCTACCAAGGCCGACTTCTCAAAAATATATTTAATGGGATCCATCTTGGATATTAACATTGTAGTATGACGCACCATATACTGCCTTAAACGGCGAGTATCCCATGCCAAAGCACAATAAGTCTTTTTCAACAAAGAGTATTGGCTTTCACAATCTGTGAACTTCTTACTCAAGTAATATATCGCATGCTCTTTTCTTCCCATTTCATCATGTTTCCCTAGAACACAACCCATGGATCCTTCAAGCACAATCAGGTATATTATAAGGGGTTTCCCTGGCACAAGTGGTATTAAGATCGGTGGTTGTTCCAAATACTCCTTAATTTTCTCAGATGCCCATTGGCAATCATTATTCCATACGATAGCCTGATCTTTCTTTAATAACTTGAACATTGGTTCGCAAGTGGCTGTCAAATGCGAGATAAACATGGAAATATAAATCAGACGCCCCAAGAAACCACAAATTTATTTCTTTGTCTTTGGTGCAGGCATATCCTAAACGGCTTTTACTTTGTCGGGATCCACATTAATGCCTCACTGGCTCACTATGAAACCAAGCAACTTCCCAGATAGAACCCCAAAAGTACGCTTGTTGGGATTCAGACGAAGTCTATACTTCCTCAATATGTCAAATAATTTCTTTAGATGAACAACGTGCTCTTCTTTATTTTGAGATTTAGCAATCATATCGTCCACATACACTTCTATTTCCTTATGCATCATATCGTGGAGAAGGGTTACCATGGATCTCTGATAAGTTGCCCCTACATTCTCTAATCTGAACGACATAACCTTGTAACTGAAATTTCCCCAAGGGGTAGTAAAGTTGTCTTCAACATATCATAGGATCCATTTTAATCGATTATAACTAGAAACCATCCATGAAAGAAAACTCGGACAAGCGGCGGTGCTGTCAACCAAAACGTCAATATGAGGTAAAGGGAAATCATCCTTTGGGCTAGCTTTGTTCAGGTCTCTATAATCCACACACATTCGCACTTTTCCATCCTTCTTGGGGACAAGTACAATATTGGAAATCCTGTCTGGATATACTGACACGGCAAGGAAACCCGCCTCAAATTATTTCTTGACTTTATCTCGAATCTTCTTGGCCATCTCTGGATGTGTTCTCCTTGGTTTCTGCTTTACAGATGAACATCCAGGATTCTATGGAAGCTTGTGCATAACAATATCAGTGTCGAGATCGGGAATATCTTGGTACAGCCATGCAAACACATCCACATACTCTCGCAACAAGCAGACCAATTCATATTTTATTCCTTGCTCCAAAGCAACTCCAACTTTGACCTTCTTACAATCCTCTTCAGTCCCAAGATTGATCACATCCACTATTTCCGGATGAGGTTGGATAACCTTTTCTTCATGCTCAACCATACGCGCTAAATATTTAGGGAGTTCACAATCTTCCTCAACATCTTCTTCAGCTTGGTTGATCGAGAAATCAAAGTCGAAAGGAATTACAACATGGCTATGTTCAATGAGTTCAATTTCAGTTGATCTGCATAAATGATTGATTTTCCTTTTTTAGTTATATATGTATATTTTAATGTAAAATATAAAAATGAAAGTGTTGTTGTTTTTACACATATATATTTGAAAGTGAACAAAAAATAAGATAAAAAGAGATCTCAAACTGAATAACAAAATGCACTTTTATTGAAGATAAACTTTTAATTCATTAAACAAGGTGAGCCCTACATAGCGATCCTTCGTGCCTTGGGTAGAGCACATGATTTTTGTTTTGAAAAACAAGAAATTACTTTGAAAAAGAAATGATTAGGGTAACATCTTTGACAATCCAGTTCTTGGTAGTAGCGCCAGGCGGAGTGCGGAACACCATCTTGGAGATCTCAGTTGCATACTCATCACCATCAATGGCATTGATAGCCTCTCCAGAACGGAAACCTTTTGCAACAAAAGTATCTTCAAGGAGAGGGATCTTTTTTTTTGCCTGCCTCTAACCTTCCATTGATCTTGAAGGATGGTTGGTACCCGAATCCACCATTGTCTTTCTTTTCCACCACTTCAACCATATTTCCCCATCCTTCTGAGTTTCTAGCATATATGAGGGCCTTAACATCCTACTAGCAGGCCATCTTACACTTGGGCTTCTCAACGGTCTTTGTTCTTTCCACCGTACCACAATCTCCAGCGCTTGAAAGAGAGTTTCGTGCACTTCATCCCCAACATTAATGTACCTGAATTCAGATAATTGACTAACTATATAATCCTCTTCACCACCAACCTCTTCCACCTGGTTATGCAATACGAACTTCAAGTTTTAATGGAGTGTTGAAATGTGACTTTGGCACCATATATCCGGGTCTTCCCAGCAGACGGTACTGGGAAAATGTCCATCACTTGGAAAGTGATATTGAACAACTGGGTCCTATGAGCACTGGGAGATCAATCTCACCCATCTCCATCCTTCGGGAGCCATCAAAAGCTTTCACCACCAAAGAACTGGGTTTCATCACTGCCCCTTCCACCTGTAGTTGAGCTAGAGTTATCTTTGGAATCACATTCAAGGATGAGCTTGTATCAACTAACACTCTAGCAAGATTTGTTTCACCACAAGTGATAGAAATATGAAGAGCCATATTATGATTACATCCATTTAGAGGGAGATCCGTTTCAGTGAAGAATAAGAAACTATTATTATTCAGACCTGAAATGGCAACATCCAACTGATTAACCGTAATATCCTCAACTACATATATGTCAAGGAATTTCAGCAAGGCCATTTTGTGGGCTTCAGAACTCTTCAGGAAGGACAAAATTGAAATCTTGCAGGAGTTTGGCTAAGCTGATCAACCACTTTGTAGTCACTCTTCTTGATGATCTTCAGCATTTCATCATTCGGGTTAAACATATCCCTCAACTCCTCTGCACTTAGATCAACGCCCACATCCTTCTTCTGTTGAGGTTCTGACACTCTCTCTACAACCCTACTCTTTGTCAGATCTTAGTTATAAATACGACTGCTATGGGTCATGCTACTCGCACTAGCGATATTTTCAACATCATGTTCTTCCAACACCATAGGCTTTCCTCCCATAACAACCTCAGGTTCATAATTCGATGGTACAACCTTATTATTTTCATAAGGAATCTAAATAGGAGGGTAAATCACCATTGGCTCAACTACCGTAACCGGTTCTTCTTTCTTGATAGGAACCACTAAAGGTATATGAATCCTCCTATTGTTGATGAGTGGTACCACCACATCCACTTTATTCTCTGTCTGAGCTCGGCTAAAATGAATCTTGTGTTGGTACATTAACTTCTGCAAGTGCACCTTGAATTATGCACATTATTTTGGGTTAACTTGACATATCAGACAATCATCATGGACACCCTTCAGCAAATCAGCTTTTCTCAACTCTTCAAATACCACCTTTAGTGACATCTTAAATTGATCCACATCCATAACCAAACTTGTTTCCTCTTCAACTAAATCATTTATTGACGATGACCCATGCCCTGGAAAAGGGTTACTAGCAATGTTAGGGACATCAGCGAAAGTCAAAAAATTTCTACCAATAAGTTCCTGAACCTTACACTTAAATGAAAAACAATCCTCAGTAGTATGGCCAAGAGAATTATCATGGAAGGAACATCTGCATTCTCATTGAACCATGGCTTGGGTGGTCCAGGAACATCTTCATTCTCATTGAACCATGGCTTGGGTGGTCCAGGAACATGCTTCAATTCTCTCGGCACCACTCTTCCATCTTGAACTAAATATGGCAGGAGGCTTGTATATGTCATGGGAATAGGCTGGATATCCTCCTTAGAGTACTTATGATAATGAGTATTTTTTGTTGCCTTGGACTCTTATTCGGGCTCTTACTTTGTTGTTGTTGAGAAACTTGATTCTAAGGAACCTGAGTCGGATAAGGCATCTCCATCGGCAACAAGGAAACTACATAGCAGCAATGTAAGGATATGGCATATACGGGACTTGGAAAGGAGCAGGTTTAGCTAATTGTCGTTCCCCTACCCCTTGGTTCATAAACAACATTGGTCTCGACCTCTTTTCTCTTAAAACTATTGAATGGATTTTTTGCTGCAGACGACCTGACACTTTCTCCTGATATCTTACCAGTTTTCAAACCTTCCTCTATTTTCTCACCTACCATCACTAGATTAGAGAAATCATAAAAGGTACTTCCAATCAACCTTTCATAATATTGCGCCGGCAATGTTCCCATAAATAAATCATTTAATTCCCTTTCTACTAGGGCTGGTTGAACCCTCGAGGCCACCTCCCTCCACCTTTGAGCATATTCTTTAAAGGATTCTCTTTCCTTTTGAGACATATTTTGTAGCTGTATTCGATTATGAGCCATACTGGTATTGTAGTGCTATTTCTTGGAAAAAGTAGCAGACATATCATCCCAGGAACAAATATCAGACTTCTCCAGTTGCATATACCAATCAAGGGATGCCCCTGAAAGACTATCTTGAAAATAGTGTATCATCAACTTGCTATTTTTAATGTGTGCCTCCATCTTGCGACAGTACATCTTCAGATGAGTATCTGGATAGCTTACACCCTTGTACTTTTCAAAGTTAGGTACTTTAATTTTGGTGGTATAATAACATCGGGTACAAGGCACATCTCCAACGCACTCATACCAACAACAGTATTCTTCCCTCTTAGCTCCTTCATTTGTTCAGCCAATTCTTTGCACATCTTCTATGCTGCCACATCTTGGAAAGGAGCAGGGTTTCCCAAAGGTATAGCGCTCTGGTAATACTGCCTCATATAATCATCTTGCATCTCTTCACCAGCTTGAGGAGACATAGACCAGTTTTTCTTTAGCGCATCTTCATCCTGCTCTTGCTCATTATTTCCCACAACTTGTGTAGCACCACCGCGGAGTACCATGATTATCCGCTCCAAGAAGTCGGGGATAAAGTAACGGATTGGGTACACACACCAAATGAGACAGTGTTGTTGGCATTTCGGTGAACTCTCGCCGCTAACAACAAAGGAATGAGTAGCAGGATTTGCTGCATTGGTGGGAAGTGGTGTCCCAATAGTGTTAGAAACATGAGTTGTTGTGGAAGCATTGAAAGTAGAAACAACATTGTTTGTTGCAGCAGCTGCGGCAACAACAATAACTTCATTATTAGATCACTCATCTTCCCTCTTATGTTGAGCAATCATCATTTCCATAAGCTGGTCCATCTTGGACTTCAACCCGTCGATATCTCCTTGCATAGCAACTTGCTAGGATTCGTATTGATCCATTGCTTTCTTCGTGTTAGCCCTCATTCCATATGGATGTCGAGTAGTCATCTTGAATCTGGACGAGAGGAAATGGAATGATCTTGGTGTTTTTGTTTTATAAAAAAATGCATGTTTATGTATGGTTAATGCAAAAATGCTTATGATCATGTTCCCATTTCCAAGGATTCCTATCAGACTCATTTTCTTGTAAGCAATCAGCACAACAAATGGATAATCAACTTCTTCATTCCAAACATAAAAGTTGAATACAAACATCATTCTTTGTAAGAAAAATAAAGAGCAAGACTCGCAGGTTTGCTTTAGTTCAACAGATACATGAAGCTCAATAAGTACATCAAAGCAATAGAAAAACTAGAAATTTTGTCCCCTACGGGGCCTGAGCTCTCTTATCTCCCTTTTGAAGCGCTCCACCATATATTTACAAATGAAAATGAAGTATTCCACTACTGGGGGAACCTGGTCTTCCTCTAGGTCTTTGATGGCTGATTGAAGTCTCCACGAAATTTCCACCATTAGCTGCCTATAGAATCCTACCAACCCTGAGTATTTTGCATACAAATATTTATTCTACTCTTCCAAGTTGAGAATAGTTTCTCCTCTCTATAGCCCATTTTTGAGCTTTGAGCTTCTTCTCCTACTTGATCTAGCAATACTTAACTCTTGGATTTTCTATGCTAGTTCCTCAGGATCTACACTACACGCCATACGACCTTCTTCTTTAAGGCGAGTTTCACACGCCAAACTGGCTTCAATGTTTCTTAACGCATCCTGTAACTCTTAGATTTTAGTGGTAAGAGTTACCCTCAAGTCTACTTTTGCTTTGATAGCACACTCTTCATCTGCGTATGCTTGTCCTCTTTGTTGTTCAACTACAGCCAGCCTACGCTAGAATTCACTTAATTCAAAATTAGTTGCATCTAAATCTTCCTTCACACAGAACTTCGCTTTTTTCTCTTTTTCCACCTGCTCCTGAATTTTCAAAAGCTCATCATCCCTATCTTGAAGACTAAATTTTAGATTGTCCCTTTCATGTGAAACGCGACTGAGTGTGGATTGAAGCCGCATATCCTCTTCGTGCATTTCCAATATGGTGGCTTTGAGCTTGGTTATTTCTTCAATAGGAACATGAGTAATTTCAGGCTCTGGAACTTTAACAGGGACCACCGGAGCGTACAGAAGCTTAACATCTTTGACCTTATTAATCACCCATTGCTTATAGGGTTCCTTCGTAACACAACCTCTCTTTCCCAACTCTCTTCCCTTCCTATGGATTTGAGTCCAAGCACTTCTGATCTGTCTTAAGAACTGAGGATTTCCTTTCCCAAAATCTTCCAAGAGGAGCTCCCTTAACACTAAACCATTGGGTTCGGTCTCTAAAGGATAACCTAGTTGTCTTAAGGCCGTACAACCTTGAGATCTTATCAACGGGACATTAGGAAAATCCCCACAGTTAGTAATAACTTCTCCCACATTCCAATTTGGTAAATACCATACCACAACATCTGAAGTGAGACAAGCTAAAGTTTGAGACCATGACAGATCTTTCAAGATATCATACCACATACCTTTAGTTGGTAGGTGATACAAGAACCAAGAGTACAACACAGGAGTATAACACAGAACAATATCTCTCTTCTTTTCATGTATGATATGAAGGGGGTAAAGCATATCTGCCACAAGGGCCGGAAAGGATTCTTCTTAGACACGAACACATTAACAACATACTCTTCCAAAAAATCTTCTTCACTACTAGGAAACATGACAATGCCAAATACGAGTAAAGCAAGAACAACATAAAAGGCATTCGTGCTATTCGATTATGCTAACTCCTTCGCCTTACCTTCCAATGCTTTTCGGAGAACCCCTTTAGACTTACACATAGGTGCAACCTCTCTGACTTGAAGATACAACACCGCAGCTAGCCTGTCGGATGTCACTTTTTCTCCTAATCTGGCGAAAGGGATGCCATTTTTCAAAGGCCATCCTAGAAAAACCTCAAACTCCTCAATGGTTGGAGTCAATTAAAAGTATTGAAAAGTAAAACACTAAAGCGGAGAGTCATAATACTGGTACAAGGAAATCATAGCGCATACATCAACATGCATATCAAAAAGCTTCAAAATATGACCATATCTTCTCATGAAGGTAGTCATATAAGATGTATTGGCTTTCTCCCTCAAACGTATCAGTACATCCAACTTTGGCATCTTGACTCTGATTGGATTGGTGTGCTTCTTGTCATCCATTTGTCAACTGTTTTTTTACGCGAACCAAGTCTTTACGATTCCTGCAAATGAAAAAAATGAAATGTTGCAAAAAATAGTTTATGCATGATGGATGTAATGCAATTTGATGCAACATTGGTATGTTGAAGTTTTTTAGGACGGTCAGATGTGGTTTCGACGTCTACCCAACAAATCCCCGAGGATGGCTCTAAGGTTTTTTTATACAACAAACACAAATTCTAATATTGGCATCCATCGCAATTGAAACTTTCAAGGATACAATATTTTATTTTAAGAGAATTTGGTTTGAGGGAGGATTACGTATTGGCCCGAATAGACAAGAAAGGTCTAACGGTACAATGCAACGTAACCCTCGACACAAGGATCTAAACAGGGTACTCAAAATCATTGATCCCAACTTGGCTATATCATTTTCACCACAAATAAATTTGCGATTAGACGATATATCTAAGAACGTCTCATTTGAGAAATCTTAAAGACCAAAAGTTAGGTTTCCTTAAAGGTTAAACTAAAGGAAAAATCCCTTTTAACAACATTATCATCAATGCAAAAACAACTTGCAATTGAAGATAATGTCTTCGAAAGAACCTCCCCTAGGTGTGGCCTTCGCACCAACTTACAAGACATTTCCGTCTAGAAAATCAATGCTACGCAACCACCTAATTTATGTGTTCTATAGCCTTGGTAGTGGCCTTTTCCTATAATCCCATCAACATTCCCACACAAGATAATATTCAAATTATAAATATAAGAATAGATTTAATAAGAAGAAAGGCAAAAAATAAACACACATACGAAGAACTAAACTGGGGTTGACTCGTTTAGTCAATTAGCCCCTAGTGAAGTCGCCGGCTATGATAACTTGTTTTTTTCAAAATCAGTTATTTTAAAATAATGAAGTCGCCACCTAATTTTATTTGTTCTAAAAGAACGGGAAAATATAGATAAAACCCACGAAGAACGGATAAGGCAGTATACGTGACCAAAAGATGCGGATTCGGGAGTCAATTGTGCAAGGGGAAGGTATTAGCACCCCCCACATTCATCGTACTTGATGAGACCCGTTTAGTTCTAAGTGTTTGTGTGTAAATTCTCTAATTTCTAAATGGAAAAAAGGAGAAAGAAGAAGGGGTTTGATTTATTATTATTATGAGTTTGTCGCGGTTTCATAACCTTGGGCCTACGTATTCCCTCGTGCAATGGGAAAGTCAAAAGTCCGTTGTTCTTCTAGAAAAGGATACAAGTTTGTTGGTTTATTTTAGAAGAGTGATGTGTTAGCCATTTCAAACTCTTGAACCTCGACTTGTTTTTTCTCGTATGAGAGCTAAGTCTCGTTTATTCCCTTTTTAAAATGACAAACACATACTCCTTTTATGAAAAGGTTTTCGATGATCGCGTATGAGCGAAAAAGACAAGTTTGATGAGTTGAAGTTATTTTTATGTGTGAGACAAACATCGGACCATAAGCATTCAAATACTAATGCTCCAAGTACTCGGATGGAGGGGACAAAATCATCCTGATCCTCTTTTTCTACACAAAAAGTTTTATTAAGAAAATGTGATGCGAAAAAAGGTTCGCTTAATTAATCTCATTTAAAGAAGCCGAGCGTACGATCGAGGGTCGAAAAAGGACAGACTACCTTACGCTTGGAAAGGGGGAGAGTAGAACATTTTTTTAATGAAAATATTTTGAAAAGAAACTCGACGTTGGATCGAGGTTTGAAAATTTAATTATGAAAGTGTTTTAGTGTTTGGTTTATGAGAAGGTGAGATATGGAATCGGGTTATGATTAACCAAGCATATGGACTTGATTAATCTTGTGAGGATAGGTGCTCTTACTCCTAACCATGAAACTCTTGTGCATGGATGATTGGTATATGGACCTATATTTATTCGGGTTATGATTAATCGATGCAAACTAGGACTTCGATTAATCTCGTGAAAATGGTAATGCCCATTCCCAACTATGAGACCCTTTTGGCTTTTGAGCCAAGATGAGAAATGGAATGCATCAAGTATGTGGAGTTTATAATCGTGAATAATTCGTACAAGCATACAAGAGGCGAGTAAAATAATTAAGCACACAATACACTTCTAAATCCTTAAATAATTATTATAATAGATCTTTTTTATTTGATAAAGATTAACTAAATAATTTAATCAATAATTATCAAATAAAAACTATCTTAATACTAATAATTATTTAATACAAAGCAACATTCATTTGCATAATTTAATAGAAATTAAATAATTGAAAATAAAAATCACACAATACAAGTCCCAAACTTTAAATAATTATTAGAAGAGATCTTTTTTATTTGATAAAAATTAAATAATAATTTAATCGATAATTATTAAATAAAAATTATCCTAAGACTAATAATTATTTAATATACAAACATAAATTTAATTGCATAATTAAATAAAATAATTAAAAGAGAGAGTTTAGAAATGGGCCTGATATGCTGAAATCTGGGGGTGTTAGAATTGAAATCTAGAATTTGTGTATTGGGCCTGACATATGGTTTCTGTACTTGTTATGTTTGCCCATGATGTGATGCATTTCTAATTTTTTGTCCTTGAATATGTGTTGCTATAACTATGATGAGTTATGACGTTATCTTTTTCACACCTCCCTTTGTGAACCAAAGTTTTTCTTTGTGATTTGCAATAGGAACTTGTCCCTTTTTTACTAAGTGTAAATGTGATGAAATCTTGAGTTACTTTGAGGTACTGTGTAGAAAATGCTTGCTTTTTGAACCTTACTATGAACCAAACTTGTTTGAGGATTTGTAGTAAGGTATTTAGGCCCATGATTGATGTTGAATCTAATTTTTATGGGAAACCAACCATATGAGGCCTTTGGAAAATCATGATTGAAAACCCTATATTATGATTCTTAACAATAGTCCCTAATGATGAGCCTTGAGAAACTTTGCTTGAAAATTTCATATTTATGTTTCAAATTTGTTTGCTAACCAATGACTTTTTTAATATTTCATGAACAATGGTGGTGAGGATGCCTTGAAGGTTGAAGAAGATTCACAAAGCAAAAGGAAATCTCTCTTAGAAACAGTAGAATTAGGCTTGTTAGATTAGGAATTCTTTTTAACCTTACTTTGTAATTTGAATGCTCTTTGTGAGAACGTTTGGAGGGAATGTACATTTAAAAGCATAAGATGCTTACAAATATTAGTGAACTTTTGTAATTTTCAATTCAAACTATTGTGATGTGTATTCTTTTACAAAATCATCTAGAAATTGAATGAACTTTGATTGAATGAGAAGTAATGAATTTTTGATGAACACTTGAATGCACTTGCTTGCAATTTGACTCACAAATGATCTCTTCAATGATGAATGTGTCTAAAAGGAATGGCCAAAGAACTCTTTGATCTTCTCCTTGTAAATTGATAAAATTCTTAGGAATAGACATTTAAACCATTTATTAACCTCGATTATTTGAATGAGGACCAAATAAGTTTGATGAGCAAGTGTCATTCCTTGTGATTAGAATATATGCACTTCTTGCAATAATTTGTAGCAAATTGTACATTACATAACAATTAAAGCCACTCTTGTCCATATGACAACATGTAACTCTAGTTTAAAACGATGATGGGCTTCAAATTCCTTCTCTTGACAAGTTCAGACACAAATAAATCCTCCTTTATAGGTAATAGAAAACAATATCATCTTTCCTCCAATCAATTTTGAGTTTAAATTTGGCTTCAAAAGATCAATCAAGTTAAAAAATGTAACACTTCTTCCAAAGCATCCCTTGTAACAATCCAAATGAATCTTATGTTCTAAACTTGAACTACACTTCTTTAGTAAAATTCAAAAACATCACTTGCCACAAGAGGGTATTCTCAATGCTTTAGCTACTACACTTCCTTTGAACGCTTTCTAAGTAATGTACTGAATGTCATATTCGGTCAAGATCATTTTCCATCTTGTTATTCTTCCGAAGAGAGCAGGTTTCTCGAATATGTATTTTATCGAATCCATTTTAGAGATCACATTAGACGGCGAGCCCAAGCCAAAGCGCATAGAGTTTTCTCGAGCAGTGAGTATCTTGTTTCACAGTCGGTAAACCTTTTGTTAAGGTAGTATATTGCATGCTCTTTTCGACCAGACTCGTCATGTTGCCCCAACACACACCCCATTGAATTCTCCAACATTTTTAAGTTCATGATTAAGGGTCTTTCTTCAACTTGTGGCATCAGGATAGGAGGTTTTTGTAGATACTACTTGATTTTGTCAAAATTTGTCTGGCAAGCGTCGTTCCATTCTACTACTTGATCATTCGTCAGTAACTTGGAGATTAGCTCACAACTAGCGGTTAGATGTGCAATGAATCTGGCAATGTAATTCAGTCGTCCTAAGAAACCTCTGACTTCCTTCTCGGTACGAGGAGCTGGCATTTCTTGAATAGCTTTAACCTTAGCGGGGTCAACTTCAATACCTTTACCACTGACAACGAATCCTAGGAGTTTTCCAGATCTGACTCCAAACACCTCAGGACGCATTGAACTGCTTCATGATTTCGGCTCTAATCTTCTCAGACACCTCAGGACGCATACGACGAATCATATACTTCACAGGGAGAAAACCTTTTTTCGTTGGTAGTTAGTGTACCACAATGTCGATATATAACCTGGCATATCTTCATAAGATCAAGAAAAAATCTCGATGTAATCTCGCAACATCTAGATCAATCTTCCCTTAACACTGTTCTCAAGACCCACTCCTATCTTCATTTCTTTTCTGTTTTCTTCGGTACCTAGATTCACAATCTCGATTGGTTCTTTGTGCGGCTGTATAGCCTTTCCTCTTGCTGTAGTCGTCTAGAAAGTTCTCTTGGCACTTCACAATCTTCCTCGCCTTCGTCTTCGGCTTGGTAGATCAGATTACCAAAGTCATATTTAGCAATAGCAGATTCGTTATCGATGCGATCCAGAGTGAATATGGATCTGCAGTTTATTATGTGGGTGTGTGTAAGAACACATAGCTTTTGAAAAGGTGATAAAGTAAAAGAAAAGATAGAGAGCGCAAAATTTGAATGCAAAAGTCCAATGCTTTATTGAATGACAAATAATAATCCTCACAAATGAGACATTGTGCCCCGGGCAAGGCACTCGGCTTAAAGTCTTATTATTCAAAGCTATAAAGAATAAAAGCATAAAAACAGAAAAACAATTACTCCTGACTAAAGGAGATTGGCATAACATCCTTATTCGTCCAATTGTTGAGTCCATCGCCGGTAGTTTGGAAGATCCTGTTATTGATGTTGAAGCTACCATCATTGTCTTCTATAGCATGAACTCCAATCTTGTTGATGCGGAACGGAGACCCACCAGCACGTTCGTGACGTATAATCTTCAGGGCTTTGGAAGTGAAGCCTAAACCAATCTTATCAGATTTGAACAAAAAATCGGGTAGTTGACCCCAAACAGTACATCCTTCTCCTTCTACTACAGCTATGGCGTCTTTCAGCGAGGCCATCTTCGATGGAACTCTAGTAACCTTAGGAGTGACAGGAGAGTCGATTGGCATGACTCGTGGAACTACTTCGAATGCTTGATAGAGAGTCTCGATTAATTCGCCTTCCATTTTAATGTATCAGAATGACTGCAGATGACTCACCATATATTCTTCTTTTTCGCATATTGTAACGATCTTCCCCTTCACTGGGTACTTCACCTTCTAATGCAGGGTAGAGGTAACAGTGTCTGTCCCATGTATCCAAGGGCGTTCAAGCAAGCATGAATAAGTTGGACGGATATCCATCACAAATAAAGTAGAATCAAAAGTCAGGGAACTTACTTTGATCGGCAGGTTGAGCTCTCCAAGTACTGTTCTCTTCGAACCATCAAAAGCTCTTACAATTATGTCATTGGGTTTCATGATCACTTCTTTAGCATCAAGTCGGTCGAGAGCACTTTTCGCAGGACATTCATAGCACATCCAATATCTACCAACACATGAGACAACATATTTCCCTTACACTCTATAGAGATGTGCAAGGCTTTGTTATGTTTTCTTCCGGCAGGAGTCAGATCAGTATCAGAAAAGCTCAAACCATTGTCCGCAGTTAGGCTAGGCAATATGACTTTTGAATTTGTCAGTAGAAGTGTCTTGTGGTATGTGAGCAGTCTTCAGGAATTTCACCAAGGATTTAGCATGAGCCTCAGAGCACAACAATGGTGCTAGCATGGAAATCTTGGATAGGGTTTGTCCCAACTGCTCCGCAATATTGTAATCGCGTTTCTTAATAATCTTCGAGATTTCCTCCATCGCTTGCTTGGAGGTATTTTCAACAACTTCCTTTGGTACTTTTTTCTAAGCAGGTTGGGTCACTTTCTCTTTTCCTTGAGCCTCGGGAGTTAGTTCAATGGTAGGGATGCAGACTAGTGCAGTAGTATCCTTTAGAGGAGAGATATCTGGAGAAAACACTCTTCCAGTTCTGGATACCTTGCTTAATCCGATAGTGTTGTTGACATCATGATTAGTAGTTTTAATTATGTTGTCTTCAATGGTTAATAGTTCTTGCTTGACCCTATAGTAGTAAACTTCAGCTCCATAATTCAAAGGTACATATTTGTCAGACGAATATGGATCTGGTCTGGATGAGGTAATAATTCGAGGTACCACTCTAGGTACTGGATCGGCACAGGTGATCCTTATTGTGTTTACATCGGCATATTCTTTGGATAGCCATCATCTCCCTATCTGGTTGCCTTGATGTCTTCAATTGCAATCTTGTAGCTTTCAAGGGCAGTATATTTTACTAAGAAATCAAATTTACCACTTGGCTGCCCCAAGGTATCCCAGACTTCTGGTACGACTTCTTCTATGCTTATGTCTTCGATTTTCAAGCTTTTGGAAACATCTTCGCACAAGCTTTCTATAGACGGATTTTTCATGAATATCACTTCTCGGTTCTCTATTAGGCGTTGAATACCTCTCTTCAACCAGGCACATCCATTGGGTTCGAATATGCAATAACAACAGTTGTCAAAACATCTTGGAAATAAGCCGACTTATATTAGATTATTCTTAACATCATCAAGGGAGTGATTAACTCATTCACAACAAAGACATAAGAGTCGTTATCAATGGTGTTGGCACTCTTTCCATGATTGGGCATTGGTGCATTAATCATATTCGGGGTTTCGATAGGAGGATCGAATTCAATTTCCTGAGCTTCAATCATGTCTTGGATCTTATTCTTCAAGGCCCAACAGTTGTTGGTGTCGTGCCCAGGGCTATTGGAGTAGTATGCACACCTTGCATTAGGATTGTACTTCGGAGAAGATGTGTTGACATGCTGAGGAGGATCTCTCAAAGTAATCAACTATGCTTTCAACATGTGTTACAATGCTTGAGACAACGACATGTTGATCTTCATAAACTATCTTCTTGGTGCGCTCTGCCTACGTGTGTTGTCTTGTTGAGGTTTCATTGGGATGGGATTGGAGATCAGGACTTCCCCCACAGATTGGTGGCAATCATTTTTAACACGACTCTTCTGGCTATACACAATATTGGCTTCTTTCTTCCCACCAAAAGACCTCTTCGCAACATTTGAAGATGTCTCGACTTGAATTTTCCCACTCTTGATTCCTGCTTCAATACGTTCTCCTATCAACATCAGTTCGGTGAATCCGGTCGAAGAATTTCCAATTAGATGATTGAAGAATGGGCCTGTCAGTGTTCCCATGAACATGTCAATTAGTTCCCAATTAGACGAGGGTGGCTAGAATCTGCCTGCTAGGTCTCTTTATTTTTGAGCGTACTCTTTGAACTTCTCATCACGACCCATAGACATATTCTGTAGTTGCATGATGGTTGATGCCAATTCAACATTCTAGCTGATAATACCATTATAGTTGTGCTCTGGACAGACTCTCTTGAAAGAAATGCATCCACAATTTCTTATCAGCAGTGCGTGGTTGAATCTTCTGAACATAGGACTTCAAATGAAGCTTCGAAGAAATTCCATCATACTTAGAAAAAGGAGGAACTTTGAACTTGCGGGGAATGACCACTTCAGGAACCAGGCTTAAATCATCAAAGTTCAACCTTGACATTTTTAGATTTTCCACAACATTTAGACGATTTTCAAGTTGCTTATACTTCTCATTGTCAGGATGATACTGGTCGCTCATATAGTCTTCTTCCTCTTCTTCTTGAGACCCATGATGGCTTCCTTAATTAGCCTTGACACTTCCTTCAGTTTCGCCGCTTTTTTTGAGAATTTAAGTTGTCTGACTACCTTGACCGGACCTCTCAACCTTTTCCCCATGTTGAGAATACCATCGATCTTCTTCTTCTTGATGATGAGCACTTTCAAATATTTCTGTCCTTGGGTGAAGTTGGTGAATATTTCTTGGAACTGAGAATTCTAAGCCTGGATATCTTTGACAATTTCTTCGAGAACCATTTCTGCTGAAATAAACAGCGAGAGAATGAGAAAACCGATATTCAGAGTACCTTCTATGAAATGATATGCTATGATATGCAATGTTATGCAATGCAATTTTTTCAAGGACCTTAGGAATTTAAATTTGGTAAACAAGCACGAACAAACTTTTTATTGGTATGATTAGCAAATACAAAAGAAAGTGCAAGTATAAAAGTATAACTCCTAGTGTTTAGGCCTCCCATGGACACTTCCTCTTTGTATTGACATAGGTGTTAATGCTCTGTTCCTCATGAAGTAGCTTCGTCAGCTCCAGTACTCTTTTCTCGCTTGCATAGGATTGAGCTTTGAATGTATCCCTTTCTTCTTTGAGATGAATCTAGGATCTCTTTAATTCTTCAAAATCAGTAGGCATATTTAGATGAAGGATGGTACAAGATTCGTCACCTTTGGCAACTGGTTCCAAAATTATTGGTAGAATGGCAGAATATGGCATCATGAAATTTTGAGTGTGGGGCCGCACCCATTTGAGGTAAGGTTCCCAACGAACGAAATTTTTATGTCACAAAGTCTTGGTATCAATCTTCTTCACTATGCCCCAAGCGTGTACAAATCTTCGGTGATAATCACGGATATCGTTGTCGTAGTCAAACACAATGCCTTTGATGAGTATATCATGAGGAATGTCTCTTCGAGCATAACAAAAATATCGTAGAACTAGAGAAGGATTGTAAGTGATACCTCCCCTCATGCCAAGGAGTGGTACATTAGGGAATTCTCCACAACGCTCAATAAAAGTGAAGTCTTTTTGAGAGTAGAGACACCACCTGATGTCTGAATGAGAGAGTGACATCAACCTTTGAGACCACTTCAAGCTCTGCTCATTCTTCATCACTGATCGACGAAGGTACGAAATAAACCACATGGATAATAACGGTATGTAACCCATTAGAGTTCCTTGTCTTTTCATAGTACAAGTATTGAGAGAATGCAAAATATCTCCGAGCAAGGTAGGCACGGGATTATGAGTGAGGAATATCTTGATGGTGTTCACGTCTATAAACTGATCCGAATTAGGAAATAACACCAAACCATAGATTAGCAAAGCTAAAATATCTTCAAAAGCGTGCAAACTCATAGCCTTTAAGAATTCCTAAGCCTTCTTTATTAGAAACTTAGCAAGTAAACCCTTAACTTCACTTCTTGTTTCCCAATTAGTTTCAATGTCTGACCGTTTTAGATGTAAAGTGCTGAAAATTCTTCAAATTTCGGAACTTTTTCTAAACCGGTGAAAGGTGTCTAATCAAGAATGGGTATCCCAAGTAGCTTAGAGATTCTTCCATTGTAGGTACCAATTGAAAGTCTGGGAAAGTAGAGTAGTGATGTTTCGGATCAAAGAACTAGAATACGACGCTCATCATATCTTATTCAAAAATGGAGGTAACCAAGTCGAGTAGATAACCATGCCTCTTGATTAACTGGGAGTGATCGGGTATTTTTGAGACCAACTCCTTGAGTTAAGAAGGTATACCTACAAAGTTGATTCGGATAGTCTTCCTGGAAGCCATAACCGTACAACGCAAAGAAAAAGAAAATCCCTAGGTCCTTGAAATGATTAGAAATTTTATGATGTTATGATGTTATGATGTTATGATGTCATTTTTAAATAGCAAGCACAAACAATTCACAAAACAACCATAGGTTTAAGGCTTGCATGAGGTATAGGTATCTACCCTTCACCGAGGTTTAAGTTGGTTCAACCTGTCCTACAATAGTAATTGGGTTCTAGGAATCTCATATCACGGATCTTTCTTGCTGGCTTTATTTTAGTACGACTATCAATTGGTCGATCGAAACATCACGAAAGTTGAATCTCAATGAGCTTAGCATCGAGTATCACACTAACCGTAGCCATCATTTTAACCGTTTCGGTCTATGCTGGACAGTTGCGATGATCTATTGCTACTTACCTAAGGAAACCCGAATATGGGTGTAGGATCCCCCACAAATATAATACCCAAGAAACCCTTAAAAGTAAAGCATACAAAGAAAACAGAAAGCGAGTAAAAGTGATCTAAATACCTATGGTAACCTCTCTTTGGGTGTTTTCCCCAGTAGAGTCTCCAGTTCTGTAACACGGTGGAGAACTGGGTTATTTGTTTTTCGTTTTATCGCAAATATTGCGGATAACAAGAGTTGCCACCGACTTTTCTTTTATCCAATAAATGAAAGGTGAAAAGAACATGAAAGACATTTTATCAATTCCGAGTACGGGAGGTAATTATGAAAAGGGAAGGTGTTAGCACCCTTTCCATCCATAGTTATCTATGGGCTCGTAATTGCTTAGCTCACTTTTTGAAAACTTGCTTTGTGTGTGTGTGATTTGTTTGAAGATATTTTGACTTTGACTTCGCAATGATTCTTGTATCAGACCTCAAGAATGTATACGAAGTGTTTGAAAATATTTGTTTGAAAATGTAACTTTGTAATGATACTCGTATAAATGTATACAAAGTGTATGTTTGAAAGTATTTTTGAAAGGAGTGTGAGGTGTGAAAAGTATTTTGATTGATTGGAGCAAGCAATTTAGAGTATTATTACCTACTCAAAAAGGTCGTTCTTGTTATTTTCCTTCTCCTTTAGGATAACGGTATCCATACCATTAGTTGGTAGGTAACTCTATCTGTTGGATGTGAAGGGACAAGCGTGGGGTCATCGTATGGTCATTGAAGGCAACATTGTAAGGATACCTTAATTGACGAAGCGACGATCATCACTTATTCGTAGGCAACAATCGAGGGACGAGATCATATATTCGTAGGCAACATCGAGGCTCGTGGAGGGACTGATCTTTGTGATGATTTTGAATCGAGGGACTTTGCTAATGGTACCCCTATGTTCGAGGGACATGACCATCGTATTCGTAAGGAAACAAGAGAGGATACCCTAGGGGGTGCAAGTGTGAAAAGTGTGTTGATTTCAGATATTTATCTTGAGATTAGGGTGATCTAAATTTTATTTTATGTTTTGTCATGCAATCCTATTAGCCATACATCTAAGCAATTATATATAGTTATAGAGGGTGCAGAAAGTAAATGCGGAAAATAAACCCTAATTAAGCTATTACATCCTGTGAGCAGATACATAATAGAGAGAAAAATACCAAAGAAATAAACCTAACTATTACAACATAGAAACAATTACAATAATCGGAAAAATATCGCGAGAAGGATTAAATCGAAATAAGAGAAAATAATGTTAGTAATTTTTTTTGATGTTAGTAGAAAAAGTTTAAGGTTAGTAAAACCTAATTAAGTTAATCTAATTATTAAGTGAAATCGGGTGAATCGAAAAATCCTAATTCTATTTGTTTTTTATTAATAAGAGAAAATAAATCTAAACTAATTAAATTAACCTAACTAAACTAATTAAATTAATTAAAATAAAAGGAGAAATTTAATTAATTGTTAAACCTAATTAAGCTAATTATTTAACCTAATTAACTAAATGATTAATTAATTAAATGTTAATTAGAAAATAAATGGAAAATGGTTAGAAAAATATGAAAAGAAAAGATGAAAAGGGGTTGGAAAAAGGCTGGGGGACGCTAGGGATCGAACCTAGTCCCCCAAGGTTACCAAGCAAACGCCTTTCCATCTGAGTTGTCTGATCAAGTTGTCATTGAATCACTATCGTTGGATTATAAGTGTATCAAACATTTCCATTTAGTTTTCAATGTAAATCAGTTATGGTCCCCAACTTCATTGTGCAATCCAATCAGATTGCAGCGTGAGGCCACGCGTGCAGGGCAAACCCTTGACCTGGGTCAGCACCACCACAGACAGTGGTCCGGTTGTCTTCTCCGATCAACCTAAAATCAAAAACCTGCAAAGTCGATCAAAAAATGAAACCAAAAGCCCAGGTCGCATATTTGGAACCTTGCTAACTCAATGGTGTGGTTATCTTGTTCTGAAATGACCTATAGCCATGGATCCGAAGCTTTTTGATCTCGATGCCCTAACAATGGCATCGCATGATTTAAGCTTTATAAATGTTACGCGATTGTTCAATCCTGTTCTTTGACATCTCATGAACACATTAGCATGGTTAGTTCAAATGAAAACTCAATGGAAATTAAAATTCGGAGTTCATAAATATGATGCAAACGGAGTTCATGGTATGCACGTTTCAGGCATGATTAGACTTGGCTATTTGCCTGGACTTACTCTTTGATACCTCAGGAACAAGAATTAATGCTTGAAAGTGCTTGAAACTGGCTGCAAATAAGAATTCAATGGTGCAAATTTGCTTGGATTTTTGTAGCTCAAACCCTAGTTCTTCTGCTGCAAATTCGTGTCCTTGGCATCTGAAGGTGTTCTATATTTTAGAGGAAGAATTTAGGTCAACAAAAGTGTAGAAATATCTTGCATTGATGTGAGTATATTTGATTGAAAATTAACATCAAATATTTATGATAAAGAATAATTTTGTGATGAAGAATAATTTTGATTGAGATTTTATGCTTGAGTCTTTTCGAGTTGATCACTCCCTTAGGTTTCGGCAAGTTTTTGTCTCGATTAGCTTTAGGACTTATCACTTGTTTGTTAACCAAGCCACATTACAACCTTGAAAAGCCCTTGTGATTCTTGCATTTGTATTTTCAATACGTTTTTGGATGAATGCGTAACTTAGTCTTTTGTTTGCAAGATTGTGGATGACTGTTTTTTGTCCCTCACCTTTGTGTGTTCTTCATACATTTGTTTTTCGATTTAAAACTTGTTGATTCGTGATTCTTTGATTACCATTCTTTGTTTCTTTTAGTTTTTTGACTTTGTTTGAGGATAAACAATGTGTCAAGTTGGGGAGAGTTGATAAATGCCAAAATGTAGTTATTTTGTATATATGTTTTGTGGCACTTATCCATTCTTGTTTGTGAATAATCGTTGAATAACCCCACTTTTTGTTGTAAATACGTTTTATTGCGTTTTATGTATATATTGTATCGATTGATTAATTATGTGTATATTTTGTAGGTATTTGTTGCATTATTGGAGCAAGAGGAATAAAAGCTCCAAGATGCATTGTTGATAAATAATGGAATAAGGCAAAAAGAGAAGTCATACCAAGTTGTGCAGAGAAAGCAACAAAAGTTGCTTTTTTGGTGTCCACCGTCGGGGGGTGAGGTGGCGATGACAGGGTGCTGTGAGCGCATGAAGCTTCACTGGGTGGTGCAGGAGCGGTGCAACATTGAGAAAATCATGTAGCTCCTAACTTTAGCTCGCTAGCAGCTCACTGGGCGAGGAAGAGAAGCAGCGCCGGGTGGTGATGATGGTCGCCGAGCAATGTTGAGATACTTTTCCCAGATGCTTACGTGGAGCATCGTGGGCCAACTAATAAGGGTCCAGCGTCGGGCGGTGCAATTGGAGCATCGGGCGGTGGTTTCATATTTTGTATATAGTTTCATTTCATTTTTGTGTTTTATGGTTTTTGGGGTGAGGTTTTTCTCCCAAATTCCATCACCTTATAGTTTTTGATAGTATAGCTTAGAAAACAACACTAGTGCTTTGCTTACGGATGATTGGAGGTGGATTACTCTTCGATAGGAATTGACAAACCGGTGTAAATGAGTGGTTTATCACTTCTCCTCTCTATGTATTGCTCTATTTATTGGTTATGTTTGTATATTTACTCTGAACACATGTATATTTGTCGCCCTTGGCGTTGTATAAAGTTTGCTTTATGAATCTGTGTTGGTAATTGTCTTAGGTTTTTACTCTATGTTAGGGATTTGAGATTTTCTAGACATATATTTCTTAGATTCTTACCTAGGATGATTATCGGTTAGTTTCTGAATGCTAGAAATGGGTTTAGAGCTTACATTTACTTAGAGTATCTGATCTTAATGCCACTATGTTGGTTGTTTCGAGCTAGAGATAGTCGTTACGAGTGGAGCGGTTGACTTTTGTGTTGTTAAGGTATGCCAGACTTGGTTACCGAGGTGATGCAGTAGAATCTCAAATTGGCTTAGAAATAGCTTAGATTGTGAGAGGTATGTGATGACACGGGGGAGTATCATAGGCTGAGTATGACATGGACGGTAATTTTAAGTCTGTGACGGGTAGTATGCATTCGTTTAGGACAAGCTGTCTATCCTTTATACTTTTTGTTCATTTACTTTTTGTCTTTTATTTTCAACTCATTTAATCCCAAAATAATTAAAGATAGAATTGTCGAACGAAGATTCAATAACATATCTCTGTGGACACTATACGATATAACTTAACCGGTATATATCACCCGGTAAAACTAAATACCAACTCTTTGTTAGCCTACTATAACTGCATCGCAACAGGAACCTAACATGTGAGCAGACCGACGATTAGGAAGATCTCTATGCATCACACATTCATAATCCGATAATAAGCTACTTTAATCGCGTATTAGGAAATACTATTTTCGGGAGGATGAATAACCATAAGGTATACTAGAAAGAGTTGTTCTTTATGCATTGCGCGTTCGTTGAGCAACCAATCAATGAAATGCCATTCTTTATGCGAGAGGATCTAATGCCTTTTGTTTTGGTGGTATAATTACTTCAATAACACATGCTTTGAATCTAACCGCCGACCTCGAAAATATTTCTCAGTTTGCAATGCCTACACAATTTCTCGACATTGACTACTGCCGAGACTCTCATTTAATTACACCGAGGGCGGATGGGAGATTCAATTGAATGTCAAAGAAAGGTCCAAAGTATCATCTTGCATAACCCTCAACGCACCAACGTACGACTGATAGGTGGTTGGCTCTACGATCTAGATGCCCCTACACCTGATGAAAACATGCAAGACAACTAAAGCGGCCCGAAAAATGTTGTAGTAGATGAAATTGAGCAAGAAGTGGATTAGGTAGCTCCCCATCTTGAAGATCAACCATCTGTTGCCCAAATTCCTACTGAACATCATACGTGGTCATTATCCAAGCATCATCGCCAAGGAAGAAGGAACCGAGGACAGACAGCCACCCTTGGCGACATCTACACTAAAATGTAGTTCCACAACGAAGCTGAAACGCACCACTATCAAAGATTGGAAGCGCAAAATACTGAACAGATGCAAGAGATCCAATAGTTCCAGCGAGATCATCATAACTACACCTATTGGAATGACCTTAGTATGTGTAACACGGTGGGAGAACTGACTTTTTTTTTGCATTTTATCGCAAATGTTGCGGATAGCAAGAGTCGTCACCGACTTTTCTTTTATCCAATAAAGGGAAGGTGAAAAGAACAAGAAAAGACCTTCATTAGATTCCGAGTACGTGAGGCAGTTATGAAAAGGGAAGGTATTAGCACCCTTTCCATCCGTAGTTATCTACGGGCTCTTAGTTTCTTAGCTCACTTTGAAAACTTGCTTTCTGTGTTTGTGTGGTTTGAAAAGTATTTTGAAAAGGAATTTTTCTTTGACTTCGTAATGATTCTCGTTGGAATGTGTACGAAGTGTTCAGAAATGTTTGTTTGGAAAATGTTTAACTTTATAATGATTCACGCTGGAATGTATACAAAGTATTTTTGAAAAGTTAGTTTTTGAAAAGTGTGAGGTGTGAAAAAGTATTTAGAGCAAGAAAAAAAGTCTTATTACCTACTCAGAATGGTCGTTCCTTGTTATTTTCCTTTCCTTTAGGGTAGCGCTATCCATACCATTAGTTGGTAGGCAAATCTATCCGTTGGATGTAGAGGGACGTTCGTAGGGTCATCGTATGATCATAGAAGGCAACATGTAGGGATACCTTAGCATATTCGTAGGGACGATCATCACTTTTTGTAGTCAACAATCAAGAGACGAGATCTTATATTCGTAGGCAACATCGAGGGTCATTGATGGACTATGATATTTATATCGAAGGGACTATGATAATGTTATTCGTAGGTGTCTTTTCTAATGGTACCCCTACGTTCGAGGGACATGACCATGTTATTCGTAAAGGCAACAAGAGAGGATACCCTACAGGGGATGCAAGTGTGAAGAGTGTGTTGCATTCAGACATGTTATCTTGAAATTAGAAGTGATCTAGGGTTAATTTTAGTCTTGTCATGCAAATCCTAATTAGCTAGTAGTTAATATGTACATGAGGGTAAAGTGCGGAATGCAAAAGTGTGGAAATGTAAACCCTACGCTATTACATGGTTTTGGGGCAGATACATAATAGAGGTGCGGAATGTAAATTGCGAGAAAAGTAAATCTACGCTATTACAAAAATATCCTCGCGACCTATACATCAATTTATAATATTTAAATGCGAAATAAAAGAAAGAAATTGCAAGAAAAATGTCTAATGATAAGAGAAAATATCTAATCCCTAATTGCAAAGGAAAAATATTTTTTGTATTTTTGGAGATTAATTTTAATGTAGGAAAACCTAATTTTAAGTTAATTATTAATTAATTATGAAAAATAATTTAAATTATGAGAAAACTAAATTATTTTTATGCCAAAAATTAATTAAATATTTAATTAAGCTAATTATGAAATTAAAATATTTTTGTGATTTTTGAAAAGGTTTTAGTTAATTTTGAAAAGAAAATTAAATGAAATTAAGAAAATAGAAAGAAAAAAATATAAGAAAATAAGAAAAAAGGTTTGGAAAAGTGAGAAAAAGAAAGGGGGTCAGCAGGGATCGAACCCAGGACCCCCTGGATTTACCAACGCGCGCTTACAACCTGAGCCAGGCTGCCAAGTTGTTTTAGAAACACGACCATTTGGTTATATGTGTTACTTCGTTCCGTTTTGAATTTTCGAACAAGTCACGTGTGGGTCCCCTGTTTTAAACGTTGAGCCAATCATATTGCGCCTTCATGCCACGCCACCCCTCGTCGAGGTCAACAAACACAGAGACGCCAGAGTCAACACTCCGGTCGTCTTCTCTGATCACCCCAGCGATCAAATGTGACACCCCAAATAATTCAATTGTTAAATAATTAGAATTTTAATTATTAATTTAATTAAAAGTTTGATTATTGGTATTTTTGAATTAATGGATTTAATTAATTAATTAAATGAATGGATGTATTAAGGGTGTGAAGTGGAATTGGGAGGTGTGTAGAGTAAAAGGCTCTAATTTCTCTAATTAGTTTATTTTTATTATTGGGAATAATAAAAGGAATAAATAAAGGAAAAAGGGGGAAAGAGAGGAATATTAGAGTTTTTCATTCTACGTGTTTTTGGAGAAGAGAAGAGGAACGAGGAGAAAAGCCAAATCGTCAGAATTCGAAGATTCATCGCGAGGTAAGGGGTAATTTGGTCTGATTATTATGCCTTATAGGTTTTGATAATCAATAGAATGAATTAATCCGTTAGGAATCTCGAATTAGGATTCTAGGTTGTGCCCTAACGTTATGATCCGACGTAATAATTCAATTGGAATTGATAAGAACGATTAATTGTGTAGAATGATTGTAGGTTAATTAGAAAACATAATTCTGTGGTCAATTGGATGTGAAAATACATGAATTAATTCTGTTATGGTGTAATATGGAGTTCGGTCGTGTCTTAGTGTCGTTATCCCTTTTGTATGCGACTAGTGAAAGGTAACACTGTCGATACTTGTGTTCTAATGTGATTATTTTGTAATGTTACAGAACAATGGCCGGAAGAGGTAACGGAAAAGACGATGTTGCTATTGCTGAAGCTTTGGGAATGTTAGCTGGAGTGCTTGGAGGGAATCAGCTGGGAGGTGGTATTGGTGCTGATAGACAATTGGGAAACTTTCAGAGGAACAATCCTCCATTGTTCAAAGGCACTAATGATCCCGAAGGTTCTCAGAGGTGGTTGAAGGAGATCGAAAGGATCTTCAGAGTGATTGATTGTGCTAAAGAGCTGAAGGTAAGATATGGTACTCACATACTGGCAGAGGAAGCTGATGACTGGTGGGTTGCTACCAGGACTGAAATGGAACAAGATGGTGTTGCCTTGAATTGGGCTGTGTTCAAGAGAGATTTTCTGAGGAGATACTTTCTTAAAGATATTCGGGGCAAGAAGGAGATTGAGTTTCTGGAGCTCAAGTAGGGCATAAGACCGTGAGTGAGTATGCTTCAAAATTTACTGAGTTGGCAAAGTACTATACTCATTACAACAACGATACAGATGGAGAATTTTCCAAATGTATCAAGTTTTTAGAATGGTCTTTGTGATGAGATCAAGCAGGGTATCAGGTATCAACACATCCGGAGGTTTTCTGATTTGGTAGACTGTAGTAGGATTCTAGAATAGGATCTTGCTAATACTCGTACAAATGCTCGAGGGTATGTGGATCGTAAAGGAAAGCAACAGATGGATCGTGGGAAACCTTATGATAAGAATAATCAAAGATCCAGTGGTTAGAAGAAGCCTAGTGGGGGAGATTCTAGTGCTCTATCAAGTGGTACAGGTGTGGTGAGATGGGGAATCGAGCTAATGAATGAAAGAATGATACGAGGAAGTGATACAACTGTGGGAAAATTGGTCATGTAGATATCGATTGCAGAGCAAGGAAGGTAACTTGTTTCAACTGTGGTGAAGAAGGTCATACTCGTCCACAGTGTACTAAGCCAAAGAAGGAACAAGCTGGTGGTAAAGTGTTCGCTTTGTTTGGATCAGAGACTAAGCCAGACGATCGATTGATTAAAGGTACATGTTTTATTAATGGCATACCTTTGATTGCGATTATTGATATTGGAGTGACACATTCTTTTATTGCTTTGGATTGTGCTAAAATATTGAACTTGGATATTTCTAATATGGATGGAAGTATGGTTATTGATACTCCTGCGTCGGGTTCAGTGACTACTTCATTTGTTTGTAGGAATTGTCCTATTGTGATTTTTGGTAGAGGTTTCGGTATGGATTTAGTGTGCCTACCGTTAGAACATCTTGATATCATCCTTGGAATGAACTGGTTGGAATTCAACCAGGTTCATATCAACTGTTTTGCTAAGACGGTTATTTTTCCTGAAGAGGTTAGTGTCGAAGATGTGACTATGTCGGTTAAACAGATGGATTCAACTGTTAATGATGGTGTGGTGGTGGTTATGTTGTATTCTTCGACGGAAGTGAAAGGAAAAGCTAAGAGTGATGAATTACCTGTTGTGAATGAATTCCCAGAAGTGTTTCCGAAAGATGTTAGTGAATTTCCACCTGAGAGAGAAGTGGAGTTTACTATAGATTTGATTCCTGGAACTAGTCCGGTGTCGATGGCGCCTTATCGCATGTCGGCATCTGAATTGAAGTAGCAGTTAGAAGAATTTCTTGAGAAGAAGTTTATTCGTCCGAGTGTTTCGCCGTGGGGTGCTCCTGTGTTGTTGGGTAAGAAGAAAGAGGGTTCCATGAGACTGTGTGTTGATTACAGGCAGTTGAACAAAGTTACAATCAAGAATCGGTATCCATTGCCAAGGATTGATGATTTGATGGATCAACTGGTTGGAGCTTGTGTATTTAGTAAGATTTATTTGAGATATGGATATCATCAAATTCGTGTGAAGACGGAAGATATTCAGAAAAATGCATTTAGAACGAGGTATGGGCATTATGAGTATTTTGTTATGCCGTTTGTAGTTACTAATGCACCTGGTGTTTTCATGGAGTATATGAACAGGATATTTCATCTGTATCTTGATAAGTTCGTGGTGGTATTTATTGATGACATTCTGATCTATTTGAAGAATGACGAAGAGCATGCAGAACATCTTAGAGTTGTGTTGGAATTGTTGAAAGAGAAGAAGCTTTATGAGAAGTTGTCCAAGTGTGATTTCTGGTTAAGTGAAGTAAGCTTTATTGGTCATGTGATTTCCAAGAATGGCATTGTTGTTGATCATACGAAGGTAGAAGCGGTATCTCAGTGGGAAGCACCGAAGAATGCTTCTAAAATCCGTAGTTTTCTTGGTCTTGTAGGTTATTGCAGAAAGTTCATTGAGGGATTTTCGAAGTTAGCTTTGCCATTGACTAAGTTGACAAGAAAGGGTCAAGAGTTTGTTTGGGATTCTAAATGTGAGAAAGGATTCTAAGAGTTGAAGAAGAGGTTAACTAGTGCTCCGTTGATTTTGCCGAATCCGGCGGAATCTTTTGTTGTGTATTGTGATGCGTCATTTGATGGGATTAGGTGGTGTTTTGATGCAAGATAAGTAGGTTGTGGCTTATGCTTCGAGACAATTGAAGATTCATGAAAGGAATCATCCGACTCATGATTTAGAGCTGGCAGCTGTAGTATTTGTTCTAAAATTGTGGAGGTATTATTTATATGGTTCTCGATTTGAGGTATTCAGCGATCATAAGAGTCTGAAATATCTCTTCGATCAGAAAGAGCTAAATATGAGGCAGAGAAGGTGGTTAGAATTCCTGAAGGATTATGATTTTGGTTTGAATTACCATCCTGGTAAGGCAAACGTTGTTGTAGATGCATTGAGTAGAAAGTCCTTACATATGTCGATGTTGATGGTTCGTGAATTGGATTTGGTTGAACAATTCAGAGATTTGAGTTTGGTATGTGAGACTACTTCTAATAGTGTTAAGTTGGGTATGTTGAAGTTGACTAGTGGTATTTTGGAGGAGATTCGAGCTGGGCAAAAATCTGACGTTGGTTTAGTTGATAAGTTGAAATTGATTAACCAAGGTCACGGAGGTGAATTCCGAATTGACGAGAACGGTATTATGAGATTTGGTGATAGAGTGTGTGTTCTGGATATTGCAGAACTTAGGAAGAGTATCTTGGAAGAAGGACATCGTAGTGGATTGAGTATTCATCCGGGTTCTACTAAGATGTATCATGACTTGAAAAAGTTATTTTGGTGGCCTGGAATGAAAAAGGAAATTGTTGAGTTTGTGTATGCTTGTTTGGTTTGTCAGAAGTCGAAGATTGAACATCAGAAACCGTCAGGATTGATGGAACCGTTGTTTGTTCCAGAGTGGAAATGGGATGGCATTTCTATGGATTTTGTATCTAGTTTGCCGAGGACAATGAAGAATTGTGATTATATTTGGGTTATTGTTGATCGGTTGACGAAGTCTGCTCATTTTATTCCGATAAAAATGGAATATCCTATGGAGAGGTTGGCAAAATTGTATGTTGAGAAGATTGTAAGTTTGCATGGTATTCCTTCTAGCATTGTGTCGGACAGAGATCCGAGGTTTATGTCTAAGTTCTGGACGGGATTGCAAGAAGCTTTGGGTACTAAGTTGAGGTTGAGTTTCGCTTATCATCCGCAAATAGATGGTCAGACGGAGAGGACGATTTAGTCGTTAGAGGATTTGTTGCGAGCTTGTGTGTTGGAGAAAGGTGGAGCTTAGGATAGTTATTTTCCATTGATTGAGTTTACCTACAATAATAATTTTCATTCGAGTATTGGTATGGCTCCGTTTGAGGCATTGTATGGTAGGAGGTGTCGGACGCTGTTGTGTTGGTACGAATTTGGAGAAAGTACTGTGATTGGACCGGAGATTGTCCAACAAACTTCAGAAAAGATCAAGATGATTCAGGAGAAGATGAGAGCTTCTTAGAGTCGTCAGAAGAGTTATCACACTAAGAGGAGGAAGAATCTCAAGTTTAGTGAAGGAGATCATGTGTTTATGCGAGTTACTCCGATGACTAGTATTGGTCGGGCTTTGAAGTCAAAGAAGTTGACTCCGCGCTTTATTGGTCCGTTTCAGATTACCAAGAAGGTTGGGAAAGTTTCTTATCGATTGTTGCTATTAATTTGCATGATGTCTTCCATGTATCTCAGTTGAGGAAGTACATTGTTGATCCGTCTCATGAGATTCAGGTAAATGATATACAGGTGCGAGATAATCTAACTGTTGAAGCATTACCTGCGAGAATTGAGGATCGGAAGTTGAAGTAGTTACGTGGTAAAGAGATAGCGCTGGTGAAAGTAGTTTGGGGAGGACCAGCAGGTGGAAATGTTATCTGGGAGCTGGAGAGCCAGATGAAAGACTCGTATCCCGAACTTTTCGTCTAAGGCATGTTTTCGAGGACTAAAACTCTTTTTAGTAGGGGAGAGTTGTGACACCCCAAATAATTCAATTGTTAAATAATTAGAATTTTAATTATTAATTTAATTAAAAGTTTGATTATTGGTATTTTTGAATTAATAGATTTAATTAATTAATTAAATGAATGGATGTATTACGGGTGTGAAGTGGAATTGGGAGGTGTGTAGAGTAAAAGGCTCTAATTTCTCTAATTAGTTTATTTTTATTATTGGGAATAATAAAAGGAATAAATAAAGGAAAAAGGGAAAAGGAGAGGAATATTAGAGTTTTTCATTCTACGTGCTTTTGGAGAAGAGAAGAGGAAAGAGGAGAAAAGCCAAATCGTCAGAATTCGAAGATTCATCGTGAGGTAAGGGGTGATTTGGTCTTATTATTATGCCTTATAGGTTTTGATAATCAATAGAAAGAATTAATCCGTTAGGAATCTCGAATTAGGATTCTAGGTTGTGCCCTAATGTTATGATCCGACTTAATAATTCAATTGGAATTGATAAGAACGATTAATTGTGTATCATGATTGTAGGTTAATTAGAAAACATAATCCTGTGGTCAATTGGATGTGAAAATACATGAATTAATTCTGTTCTAGTGTAATATGGAGTTTGGTGATGAATGGTATTGATTGGGATTGCAAACAGTGAAGAATAAACTAGTTTTTAGGTGAAAAATAGCAGTATGGGTCGACACAAGAGGCTATGTGTCGATATAAGCAGCAAAAAATTAGAAAACCAGAGGCGTGGGAAGAGCTTGTATCGATACATAGAGTCATGCATCGACTCATAGGGCAAAAATGGAAGTTATGCATCGACACATACGTGTTATGCATCGATACATACTGAACAAAAACTGAAAAATGCCAAAATTTTAATTGTATGCATCGACGCATACGATGCATGTGTCGACACATGCTGTTTATTTATTGATGCATAGGCTTTGCGACCGTAACTCCTTTTTAGGCATAGTTGGTATCGTTGGAAAGCTTAGAACGAGTACTATCTATTAAAAACATTTTCAAAACCAGTAATTGAGATCTTGAAGGATTAATATGGCTTCCGTAGAAAGAATTTGTTGTAATTCGTGAATTATTCGTTGCGTATACTTGTTGTATGTTAATTCCATTTGTTGTAATTAACGTTATATGTTCATGATTTGCTGTTATCATGTGATGTTGTTATTGTTGGCTATGTGTGGAATAATGTTGTGTGATCATATTCCGTGTTTGGATTGTTCCATGCTTTTGATGTGCATGCATATGCATTCCGGTGATGGTTAATTCCCATTATGTGGAATTGGACCTGTAGAGCCAATACCCGTACCCAGTGGATAGTGGTGGTGAGGCTGGATTCTTGACCCAATGGTGTATGGGCAAATTGTTGTCAGCTCTGTTTCCATGGTGTAAGTGGAATAGGGTGTGAATTTAGTTCACGTTTGGTACCACATGCATTGAGTCTGCATTGCATATGTAATTATAACATGTTAGGATGGTTTCCAATGTTATAATTGCATTGATTGTTGTTACATGCATAATGATATGTGTGAATTGTATTTGTGAATCGTATTTTGATGATGCTAATGAGGGTGGAATAATGTATTGATTATTTTATTGCTTTAAAGAAACGTATAATGCATTTTAATTGTTGATGAAATCTCACCCTTACTTTGATGATTTCAGATTGAAGTGATTAGCTGCTCAGGAATTGGTGAGGATGGCTTATAGAGTGTGCTATTTAGATAGTCAGCGTGTTAGTGTCATGCTCTGGTAGTTGTAACACTGGGGGACGATCGTTTTGGAATTTTAAGGATTAAACTTGTTTCTTTTGAGTTTATGTTTGGAATAACTATGAATTGTGTTTATTCCGGGTTTTATGTTATTTCCGCTGTGTAAAACATAATTGTTGGTTGAATAGTTTAATAAAGTTCTTCAGTAAATGCATGACTACTATTATGATTGTTTTATTACTTTAAATTTTAAATTGTGACGCCCTTTCGCTATGTTAAACTCTGATTAAATATATAATTTGCGGGGAAATTAGAAGCGGTGTTACATCAAACCTGTGAAATATAATCAAAGCATGAAAACAAAGAGCCTAGATCATATATTTGGGGCCTTGCGAACTCAATGGTGCAATTAGTTTGGCCTGAATGTTCCTGTAACCATCAGTTTGAAGATCAACAGCTTGGATGCCCTAATAATGGTGAATCATGATTTACACGTTAAACCTTGCGAACGATGGTTCAATCTTGTCCTAATCAACCTCATGAACACATTAGTATGGTTAGATTTCATTAAAACATCATCAAAATTGAAATTCGAAAATAGGAAAGATATGCAATTGGAGCTTCATGGTGTCCATGATTCGACGTGTTATGGCCATGGATAACAATGTATACTTACTCAGTATTACCTTAGGAGCATGTTCGTGTGCTTGGAATTGATTGAAAGCGGCTGGAAAATAAAATACAAATTTGCAAGTTTCTTGAAATATTTTGTGAGTTTAGGGTTTGTTTTTTAGGCAAGGATTTGTTCTCTTTGTGGTCTGATCTTGTTGTGTACTTATAGAAGAGTTGAATTAGGTCAACAAAAGAAGGAAATATATTGCCATGAATGCAAGAAATATTTGATTGGAAATTTCATCAAATCTTTCCAAAACAGATCCAATCTTGCCTTAAATCTCCTTGCACGTTTTTTACAGCTTGCATGGGTTATCTTGGACCTCGATGCAAGTAGAAATCAAGCCTAACTCACCTTAACTCTTATCTTTGTATTTTATTTAATTAAAATTTAATTTTAATCATTAAATTCAAAAATAAATTAAATAAATACAAGATGGTCGTGCACTTGAGTTTTCAGGCCATGAATTATGTCAAGATTAAGTTTGGATCGTGAAAACTTAGGCCCATTTGGAAAATATTTGCATTTGCGAAGTATTTCTCTTCATGCACCTCTTCAAAAATGTCAAACTTGCACAACTTGTATCTTGCTCAATTTTCAACAAGTGTTCTTGGACTTTTTGGAAAGCTCAAGATGTCCTATAAACACTCATTTTGATTTCATCTTCATTGAAGTTTCCATGTTCATGTACACTTCTTTGCAAAAAGATGACTTTTTGTTGACTTTTAGAAGGACCTATAATGTCTTGACCCATAACTTTCAAACGAGGAATTTTAGGCCAAAGCTTGTGAGACATAAATTTGTAGAGAATTGAATTCTCTTCAAAATGAGATATGGTGGAAAAAATTTTGATAAAGTATGTGAAAGTTATGCTTGGTCAAAGTTCTGTTGACTTTTTGTCCAAAAACCCTAATTTGGAAACTTTGACCTTTGATCAAATCTTGACTTTTCTTGATGAATCATAATCAACCCTTGATCAAATGATGAATGTGGCTTCAAAATATTGATGTTCACAAAACATTATGGAGTTTGACTGTATGTTGACCACAATTGATTTTTTGTCTAATACAACTAATTTCCAACCATCTAAACAATTGTCTGAGCAAACTTGAGTTGTAAGGCTTGAAACTTAACATGGTGATCCCTTGAGACATATGAGGAGTTATGATTACCACTTGAGGTATTAGAACTCATCTTTGACTTGATAAAATCAAAATCCTAGTTTGGGTTAATTATTTAGGAGAGGATTCATCTGATCAACCCTTGAGAAATCCTTGAGTATGGAGATGTGGATTGTCTTGAGAAATAGGAGGGAAAATTTTGGGGTATAACAGTTGCCCCTGTTCAATATTCTTATACCTCAGGGGTTAGATTGGTATGTTTTCCTCTCGTGACCTGAAGGTAGAACATGATTAAACACTCGAGTACACCTGAAAATTTGCACTCGCCTGTGTATGGAATGAGATCGTCAGTTGATGATGCGATATAATGGGCTTATAGATGCCATTTGGGGAAGTTGATGCTGGAGAGTGAGTCGTACGTTAGAATCTGTGCTTGTCTTTGAATGAAGATTTCCGGTATGTACTGAGTTTAACCAGATATGCAACATTCTGTAGGTGGAGAGATGACCATATATGGTCGAAGATGGGCTTAAAGATGCCATCTAGAGAGATGATATGATAAGATAGAATCAGAATAAAACTTCGTCTTGGATATTTCTAAAATGAATAATTCGGCAAGATGTAGATAGCTTCCCCGTCTTATTTCGGGTATTTATCTGTATCTTGTTGTCTGTTGATAACTTGCATGGTCGTTCAGATAGTTTTCCCGTCTTGTTTCGGGTATTAATCTTTGACCTTTCACCTGGAAAATAACATTCACCTGCTGGGGAAATTTAGCTTGAAAGGATATGGTTAGTTCTATGCAGATTATGATGGCTTCGAGTCCATGATAATGCTTGTGAATGATATATGCACATGTTATAACTTTTATGAATAATGTATGAATGTAGATGTTATGGTATTTCAAAACATATCAATCTTGAAGAAGATAGGAATGTTCTGCCAGGTATCTTTGATTTCTGCTTGGGGATGAAAATCCTGACTGAGAATAAAAGAGATATAGATTTCTCTGATGCACTATTTGACCAAGTTTCGAGTCTGGATATTGCTGTTGACGGGGAATGATAATCATTGGGAGATACTTTGTTGGGGATGAATATCTTTGTGTATAAACCTTGTTGGGGAATGATGTGATACTGAATAACCTATTATTGCTCGGAAACTGACATAATAAGTTGATGGATGATTGGTTACTACTCGGGGACCAATATAACATGATAACTTGAGAATGTAGATAAGTTTGATAGGATAACTACTTAGGGACTGACGTGATGATGTAGAGGTAGATAATCATTGCGCGAGGACTGATGTGATGAAATTGATAAGATCCCTGCTCGGGGACTAACGTGATGAAGTTGATAGGATCACTGCTCGGGGACTAATGTGATGATGTAGATAGGATCACTACTCGGGGACTAACATGATGAAGTTGATAGGATCACTGCTCGGGGACTAACGTGATAATGTTGATAGGATCACTTCTCGGGGACTAACGTGATGAATGTGGAGGATCACTCCTCGGGGACTGACGGAATGACGTAGATGATCACTGCTTAGGGACGAATATGATGATGTGAAAGTTGTCTTGCTACCACTCGGGGACTAACGTAACAAGAAGAAATGTAGATGCTGCTGTAAGGAGATGATAGAGTAGTAATTTTGTTGGAGAGATCTGTTTTTGTGGGGATTGTAGAAATCATCTTGTGGGATATACCTTTGTGAAAATGACTCAGTGGGGATGTACTGGTGACTTTAGTTGTCATCTCAATTCCTAGAGTCTGTAGTAATTACTGTTTCTATTTGCTTTTTGTATATTTGTGAACAGATACTTATTGTCAGATGCATATAATCATTTAAAGCAACCATTGGACTTATGCAAACAAAACAATAAAAGTAAAAATGGAACTGGAAAAGGGAAATTGTATTGACTTTGAAAAAGGAAACCTATAGATAGGCAGTTCGTGTACAGAGAGACAAATATCCTAGTAAGAGGAAATTGTCGAAAATTTTAGAAAATAGTAAAAGCTATGTGGAAACAATCTCGTTGGGTTTCAACTCTGCTATTGCTCATATGTTTTCGACTATCTCATCTCCTTGCTGCCAGAAGAAGGTGATTGAACTGATCTGTGCCATTTGAAGTTGATAGTAGTGTAAGTAGATGATCTCGACGGGTCATAGTCGTACGCTTGAATCCCAAACTTTTTCCTAGGCCGTCCTTTCAAGTTTTCAGTCTACTGGGATAACCTTTTTTTCCCAAGCCGCCTTTGCAGGTTTTCGACTTGCCGAGTGTACATTTTTTGTCTATATGTCCTTAATTTTTTCTCGAACCTTTTTGGTTCGCCAGAACGCCCTTATTTTTTCCTAGGTCAGTCGACCTAGTGGTTCTCGTTTATGCGTAGTACTTTTTGACTATGTCTATATTCACAGGGTGCAAGAAGTCTTCTCCATCCATAGTGCTTAGGATCATGGCTCCGCCGGAAAATACTGTCTTGACTACATATGGCCCTTCATAGGTGGGAGTCCATTTGCCCCTGGGATCACCTTGTGGTAGGATAATGCGCTTGACGACTAGATCGCCAACGTGGTATGCTCGGTGCTTGACTTTCTTGTTGAATGCTTTGATCATTCGTTTTTGATATATCTATCCATGGCATATGGCTGCGAGCCATTTCTCATCGATCAAGTTGATATGGTCAAGTCGAGTTTGGACCCATTCGTCTTCGTCTAACTCTACATCCTTGAGTACTCTGAGTGAGGGTATCTGAACCTCGATATGTAGAACTGCTTACATACCATACATGAGAGAGAAAGGGGTTTCCCTTGTAGATGTTAGTACTGAAGTGCGATAACTGTGGGGAGCAAATGGCAACATTTCATGCCAATCTTTACAAGTCACTGTCATCTTCTACCCATTTGGTAAAGTAATCAATAGCGACGAGGATGAACCGGTGACCATTAGAAGCGGTCAACTTGATCTCTCCAATTATGTCAATGCCCCACATCGCGAAATCCCATGGAGCGGTCAGAACATTCAGTGGAACTGGAGGTATGTGTACTTTATCTGCGTATATCTAGAATTTGTGACAAGATCGAGCATAGTGATAATAAATGGCTTCCATAGAGGACCAATAGTAACTTGCTCTCAGAATCTTCTTAGCCATTATATGTCCACTGGAATGAGTACCGAATGCGCTTTCATGTAGCTCTTCCATAATTCGTTCAGCTGTTTTTTGATCTACACATCGGAGTAAGGCCAAGTCGTGATTGCGTTTGTATAAGATGTTGTTACTGAGAAAGAACTTGGCAACGAATCTTCTTAGGAACTATTTATCGTTGACAGATGCCTCTTTAGGGTATTCTTGAGCCTCGAGGTACCTTTTCACTTTGTAGAACCAGGGTTTCTCCTCTACTCCTTCGGTATCAAGTTCACAATAGTATGCTGGTTCGTCTAGTCTTTCAATAGTGATTTGAGGAGCTTCTTTGTCTCATCTGACTTTAAACATAGACGACATGGTAGCTAACGCGTCTTCCAGTTGATTCTCTTCTCGTGGGATATGCTAAAAAGTGATTTCTTTGATGTAGGGGATCATATTCAACACATGTTCTCGATACGGAATGAGATTTGGATGTTTCGTGTCCCATTCACCTTTGATCTGACTAATCACCAAAGTTGAGTCTCCATATACTTGCAAGAACTTGATCCTCAAGTTAATAGCAGCTTTGATACCCATGATGCACGCTTTGTATTCAACCATATTGTTGGTGCAGTTGAAACATAGTCTAGCGGTGAAAGGTGCATGACCGCCTTTAGGAGATGTAATTACGGCGCCAATATAGTTCCCAAGCGCGTTAGAAGCTCCATCGGAGACCATGGTCCATCAGGATCCTGGCTCAGGTCCTTCGTCTTGTCCAGGCTTTTTATAATCAGTGACTAACATAATATCCTCGTCCGGGAACTCGACATGCATAGACTGGTAGTCATCTATGGCTTGATGAGCTAAACGATCAGCTACTACAATTCCTTTGATTGCCTTCTGAGTAGTATATTGGATGTCGTATTCGGTCAAGATCATTTGCCATCTTGCTATTCTTCTAGATAAAGCAGGTTTCTCGAAGATGTATTTTATTGGATCGATTTTAGAGATCAACAAGATAGTGTGAGTCAACATATACTATCTTAGTCGGCGAGAAACCCAAGCCAAAACACTGCAAGTTTTCTCGAGCAGTGAGTATCTTGTTTCACAATCAGTAAACTTTTTTCTAAGGTAGTATATTGCATACTCTTTTCGACCAGACTCGTCATGTTGGCCCAACACACACCCCATTGAGTTATCTAATACTGTTAAGTACATGATCAGAGGTCTTCCTTTGACCGGTGGCATCAGGATAGGAGGTGCTTGTAGGTACTCCTTGATTTTGTCAAAATCTGCCTGGTAATCGTTGTTCCATTTTAATACTCGATCTTACTTCAGTAACTTGAAGATTGGCTCACAAGTAGCAGTTAGATGTGCAATGAATCCGAAAATGTAGTTTAGTCGTCCTAAGAAACCTCTGACTTCCTTCTCGATTCAGAGAGCTGGCATTTCTTGAATGGCTTTGACCTTGGCGGGATCAACTTCAATACCTTTACCACTAACGATGAAACCCATGAGTTTTCTGGACCTGACTCCAAAGGTGCATTTGCTCGAATTAAGTCTCAACCTATATTTCTTTAGTCTATCAAACAGCTTCCGCAAATAATCAAGAGTTCTTCTTCAATTTGTGATCGAGCTATCATTTCGGCGACGTAGACCTCTATCTCGTGATGTATCATGTCATGGAACAAAGCCACCATAGCACGCTGATATGTGGCGCCAACATTTTTCAACCCAAACGGCATGACCTTGTAACATAAAGGTCCCCATTGTATAACGAAAGTAGTTTTTTCCATGTCTTCGAGAGCCATCTTGATCTGATTATAGCAGGAGAAACCATCCATGAAAGAGAAAACTTTATGTTGAGCGGTATTGTTAACCAGGACATCAATATGTGGGAGCAGAAAATCGTCTTTCGGGCTCGCTTTATTCAAGTCTTTGTAATCTACACACATGCACACTTTTCCATCCTTCTTAGGTACGAGCACCATGTTTGCAACCCACTGTGGATAAGAAGTAACGGCTAAAAAACTGGCACTGAACTGCTTCATGACTTTGACTTTGATTTTCTCGGACATCTCAAGACGCATATGACGGACCTTCTGCTTTATAGGGAGAAAACCTTCTTTCGTTGGTAGTCGATGTACCACAATGCCAATGTCTAGACCTGAAATGTCTTTGTAGGACCAAACAAAATTCTCTATGTAGTCTCGCAGCATCTAGATCAAACTTCCTTTAACACTATTCTCAAGACCCGCTCCTATCTTGATTTCTTTTCTATCTTCGCCGGTACCTAGATTCACAACCTCAACTGGTTCTTCGTATGGCTCTATGGCCCTTTGTTCTTGCTGTAGTAGTTTGGCAAGTTCTACTGGCAATTCACAATCTTCCTCACCTTCGTCTTCGGCTTGGTAGATCAGATTATCAAAGTCATATTTAGCAATAGCAGATTCGTTATCGACGAGATTCAGATTGAATTTGTATTTGTAGTGTATTATGGGGGTGTGTGTAAGAACACATAATTTTTGAAAGGGTGATAAGGGAAAAGAAAAATAGAGAGCACAATATTTGAATGCAAAAGCCCAATGATTTATTGAATGAAAATATGCGAATGACAAATAATAAGCCTTACAAACGAGCTGTGGTGCCACGGGCAAGGCATTAGGCTTAGAGTTTATTGTTAAACGCGTAAAAAGCATAAAACAGAAAAAACAATTACTCTTTTCTAAAGAAGATTGGTATAAAATCTTCAGTCTTCCAATTGTTGAGTCCATCGCCAGGAGTCGGGAAGATTTAATTGTTGATGTCGAAGTCACCATCATCGTCTTCTTCTATAGCATGAATTTCGTTCTTATTGATGCGAAACGGAGGTCCCCAGGCACGTTTGCAGCGTATCATCTTCTGACCTTTGGAGGTGAAGCCCAAACTAGTATTGTTAGATTCGAATGGAAAATCGGGTAGCTGACCCCAAATAGTACAACCTCATTCTTCAACAGCTCTGGCGTCTTTCCGTGATGCCATCTTCGGTGGAACTCTAGTAACTTTAGGAGTAACAAGAGAGTCGACAGGCATGAATCGTGGAACTACTTTGAAAGCTTGACAGGGGGTCTCGATAAATTCTCCTTCCATTTCAATGTATCAGAATGATTGCAGATGACTCGCCATGTATTCTTCTTCTCTACATACTTTAACAATTTTCCCGTTAGTTGGGTACTTCAGCTTCTGATGTAGGATAGAGGTAACAGCGCCTGACCTATGTATCCAAAGGCATTTGAGTAGGCAAGAATAAGCTGGAAGAATGTCCATCACAAAGAAAGTAGAGTCAAAAGTCTGGGAACCTACTTTGATCAGTATGGTAAGCTTTCTAAATACTGTTCTCTTCGAACCATCAAAAGCTCGCACGATTATGTCACTGGGTTTTATGACCACTTTTTCAGCATTAAGTCGGTCAAAAACGCTCTTTGGCAGGATATTCAGAGCAGAACCAATATCCACCAATACATAAGACAACGTAGTTCCCTTGCATTCAATAGAAATGTGCAAGGCTTTGTTGTGCTTTCTTCCGGCAGGAGTCAGATCAATATCAAAAAAGCCTAAACCATTGTTGGCGGTCAGGCTAGCTATACGACCTTCGAATTCGTCAGCAGTAGTATCTTGCGGTATGTGAGCATTATTCAGAAACTTCACCAAGGCATTAGCATGAGCCTCGGAGCACAGCAACAGAGCTAGCATGGAAATCTTGGACGGAGTCTGTCCTAACTGCTCCACAACATTGTAGTCGCTCTTTTTAATGATCTTCAAAATTTCCTCCATTTCTTGCTTGGAGGTGTCTTCAGCAACTTCCTTTGGTACTTCTGTCTGAGCAGGTTGAGTCACTTTGTCTTTCCCTCGAGCTTCAGGAATTATTTGACAGCAAGAATGCGAACTGGTGTAGTAGTATCCTTCAGAGGAGAGAAATTTGGAGAAAACACTCTTCCGGTTCTGGTTACTTTGCTTGATCCGGTGATATTGTCAATGTCAGGGTTTGTAGCTTCAACTATATTGTCTTCAATGGTTAATGGCTCTTGCTTGACGCCATAATAGTAGACTTTGGCTCCATAATTCTAAGGTATAGCTTTGTTAGAGGAATATGGAATTTATCTGGGCAAGGTAATAATGAGAGGTGCCACTCTGGGCGCAGGATCAGAGGTAATCCTTATAGTGTTCACATCAACATATTTTCTAGGTAGTCATCTCCCCATCCGGTTTCCTTGATGTCTTCGATTGGAATCTTGTAGCTATCAGGAACAATATACTTCACCATGAAGTCATACTTTCCACTTGGTTGCCCCAAGGCATCCCAGACTTCTGGTATGGCTTCGCTTATGTCTTCGATCTTCAGACTTTTAGAAACATCTTTGCACAAACTCTCTACAAATGGAGCTTTTAGGAATAACACTTCTCATTTATCCATCATGCGTTGAACACGTCTCTTCAACCAAGCACATCCATCTAATTCAGATGCACACCAACGGAAGTCATCAGGACATCCTGGAAATAAACCGGCTTGCAACAAATCTTTCTAACATATCACCCCTCGACCACGTACAATTCGAGTTGTGTCTTGTACTTGTATCGAACCCGTACTTAATCCGATTAAGATGTTTGCTTGAGGATAAGCAAAGGTTCAAGTGTAGGGGAGTTTGATAACGCAAATTTACAACAATTATTCATTTCGATTTTGAATTAATTATTGTATTATTTATTCATTTATGTCTTGTTATGCCGGTATTATTGTTTCATTTTAGATATATCTAGCTAGTTAGAGATTTGAGTAAAAAGAAAGAAACAATATCAAATAATGTGGTGAAAGAAAAAAGGATGTGTGAAAATAAAAAAGAAAAAGAGGTGCAAAGAGAAAGAAAGATATGGCCCAATCCAGCAAGCTAAGGCCCAGACCAGACACCCACGTCACTCACCATACGTCCGCCTCACATGCCCAGCGCCGTCTCCTGCTTCCATTCCTCAAGTTTACCAACGTGCCCTACATTCTCTCCTACATTTGTTATTTATTCCGTGACGGTCGCTTGAATGAGGAAACAACAAGCTGTTCAACAAACTACTCCATGTTTTCCTACTTTTCCTCCACTAAAAATATTTGAAGCACTATATAAGAAGTGGAGTGTGGACTTTAGAGGTTCTGAACTTTTACCAGAGATTTCTTTATTGTTGTTTAGAGCTTTTGTTAGATTTTAGGTAGAATATTTTCCCACCGATCTATCTTTGGCTTTTCATGTCAGGAAGCCACTACAACCTTAGTTTCTTTCAATAATTCCAGACTTGTTAGGTTCCTCATTGTTGCTTTGTCTTAAGTTGCATTTTTTTCTTGTGTTTGTAACGGAATCTTGCCGGTTCAAAGAGAATTTTGTTCGTACACAAGTTCAAGGATTTACACTGCATTTATTTAATTTCAGGTTTCATTTTATATGCAATTTAGTATTTGTATATCTTAAAGCATGTGTGGATTAATCTATGATTCTTATTATTATTCTGTGAATGCATTGAATTTTATGGCTAGCTAAATTTCTAATACCGGTATGTAATGTCATAAGAACCGAAGAGATTTGATAATAATAAACAATAATTATTCATAAAAGAAAATACCTTTTTTCTAGTTTGATTTCTAAAATTAATATCAAATTGTTTTGTACGAGAGTAAAGACGAGTAAAATCAACAGAGCGAGAGTTTGAGATTTTAGCCAGATAATAGTAATTGAACATTAGCTTTAAAAACAGCGAGAGCGCTTTAGAGCTAACCAGATCCTATTTGTTTTCAAAAAGTACCTTTGAGTTTTAAATGAAATAACGAGAGTGATCCCTTAGGCTTAATAGTATAACATGAGTCAATAGAACGCGAGTTTGAGATAGGGTTTTTAAATCGATAATTTTTGTTGAATTAATATTTTAATATCTTAAACTTCGCCTACGATGTATTGAACCTCTGACGTCCGACAAATTACATGTCAGTGCCTTTTATCAATATTTATTTAACCCTTAGTTTATTTTAACTCAACCCAACAAATCCCCAGTCTAAATACTTCATTAGCTTTAGCTTTACATAGTAAATTTAGATAGCGATAGTTCGATTCATTCATAGTCCCTGTGCATTCGATATCTTTTAAAACTACACAATACGACTGTGCACTTGCAGTCAGGATTTTTATAGACTCTTAAAGTCGCGATCAAAATACTAATTACATTGCTTACGTAAAAGATCATAGAAAAAATATTTGAAGAAAAAAATATACATTTTTTTATATTTAACATAATTTGTTAGGTGATAGATGATTATGAAATTTTGATTAATATTATACTCTGCATTAAAATTTCTGTCCAAACATAATACACTTTATTCAATACATTTTATATGACATGATCTATAAAATAAAAAAGAAAATAAGACATATAATGAAATCACACAAATTTGAGAAATCATTATATTTCTTCTAAATGAGATTGGTATAAAATCTTCAATCTTCCAATTGTTGAGTCCATCGCCAGGAGTCGGGAAGATTTAATTGTTGATGTCGAAGTCACCATCATCGTCTTCTTCTATAGCATGAATTTCGTTTTTATTGATGCGGAACGGAGGTCTGCAGGCACGTTTGCGGCATATCATCTTCTGACCTTTGGAGGTGAAGCCCAAACCAGTATTGTCAAATTTGAATGGAAAATCGGGTAGCTGACCCCAAATAGTACAACCTCATTCTTCAACTACAGCTCTGGCGTCTTTCCGTGAGGTCATCTTCGGTGGAACTCTAGTAACTTTAGGAGTAACAAGAGAGTCGACAGGCATGACTCGTGGAACTACTTCGAAAGCTTGATAAGGGGTCTTGATAAATTTGCCTTCCATTTCAATGTATCGGAATAACTGCAAATGACTCGCCATGTATTCTTCTTCTCTGCATACTTTAACAATTTTCCCGTTAGTTGGGTACTTCAGCTTCTGATGTAGGGTAGAGGTAACAGCGCCTGACCTATGTATCCAAAGGCATTCGAGTAGGCAAGAATAAGCTGGAAGAATGTCCATCACAAAGAAAGTAGAGTCAAAAGTCTGGGAACCTACTTTGATCAGCAGGGTATGCTTTCCAAATACTCTCTTCGAACCATCAAAAGCTCGCACGATTATGTCACTGGGTTTCATGACCACTTCTTCAGCATTAAGTCGGTCAAAAGCGTTCTTTGGCAGGACATTCAGAGCAGAACCAATATCCACCAATACATGAGACAACGTAGTGCCCTTGCATTCAATAGAGATGTGCAAGGCATTGTTGTGCTTTCTTCCGGCAGGAGTCAGATCAATATCAGAAAAGCCTAAACCATTGTTGGCGGTCAGGCTAGCTATACAACCTTCGAATTCGTCAGCAGTAGTATCTTCCGGTATGTGAGCATTATTCAGAAACTTCACCAAGACATTATATATGACGTGATCTATAAAATAAAAAAGAAAATAAGACATATAATGAAGTCACACAAATTTGAGAAATCATTATATTTCTTCTATAATACTTACATCTCTATCAAATTGCAACATTATACACATGCAAATATATATATATATATATATATATATATATATATATATATATATATATATATATATATATATGATTACAGAAACAAATATAATCTAATGAATTTTTAGTGCATTAAAGATTTACTAATTTATAAAATAGAAAAAAATTAATTTAAGATAATACATAATGATAATAAGAGTTATAAAAATAGTAAAATAATTGTTAATCCGAATATAAATTATAAAAAATTAATGACATATTTAATTGAGAGTTATATTTAAAATAAATATAGAATTCTATAAAGAAAAATTTATTTGAGAGATATATTTAAAATAAATATACTAGTCTATTATATTTTAAATTTAATTTTTATGTTATTTTAATATATTATTTTTGTAGAGTCTATTTTTTAAAATATTTTTAATTATAAATTATTATTTTCAAATAAGTGACTAATAATTTATCAAATAGAAAAAGTTGTTTAAAAGTTGATAATATATAATATTAATAAGAGTTATAAAAGAAGGAAAATTCTTTAAAGAATTATAATTGAGATATAAATTATAAAAAATTAATGACATATTTATTTGACTGTTTTTTAAAATAAAATTTGAGATAAAAGTTATAAACAAATTAATGAAATATTTATTTGACCCTTTTTTTGAGCAAATTTTTTTTGAAAGTGATATTGAAAATAAATATAAAATTTTATATAAAAAAATGTTTAAAACTTGGAATATTAGGTTTGGATTTAAAAGTTGTGTGAGATTGTCATATCAGTACGACACTGGGGTTTTTATCTAGGGTTATCATCATGACAACCTTAGATTTAGATTAAGTAGATAGAAGTGGAGATTCATGAAGGATGGTGAAGCGTTGTGGAGGCCATTATTGGAACATTGTTATGGTTAATTAGATGTCTGTGTTTTGTTAAGATCTCATTCCAATACAACCCGATTCTATTCTTTTTGGTGGAGAGATGTTTTACCTCAAAATTCTGATAGTTTTGTTGCGGATTGTTTCTTAGATGGGGTTGCAGGTAGGTTGGGTGATGACAAAAGAATTTGGTTATGGAAAATTAAGTAGTTAGGAGGCATATCTTTTGCAGCGACGTATCCAGAATTCTTCAGGTTCGCTGCTGATCAAAATGCTTTCGTGGAAGAGATGGGTGTTGTCATAACATGAAGGTGGAGCCTAAGTTGGGTGTTACAGACTTGTTCAAGTGGTATCAAAATTCAGATGGAGCATATTATGTTTGTTCAAGCTATGTGGTATTTTCATGTAGTTGCAATATTATCTTGGTTGCATGAAGATATCTGGAGGCAACAAATTGGTTATGGGATACAATGCACTACAAGAAAAATGGTCTACGACCACGCTAAATTTTTCCACAACTCAAAAATTGTGGCTACACATAAGCTTTGGTCGGGGTTTTCAAACCGTAGACATATGTTTTGAAATATTGAATATGGAGTGTGAAACTGTGGTCTTTTCTTCAATTGTCATGGTTACAAAATCGCAGCATTATAATTTTCACTTAAAATTGTAGCGCAAGCCCAAAAAAATATATCCCGCCAGAATTTCACTCTTTTTTTTTAGTTTCCCTCTCTTTTAATTATTTTCTTTTCTAATTTTTTTATAGATTTAAAAAAGGAAAAACAAAATGAAAAAGTAATTACAATATCTCACCTAATTTTGTACATCCTCGGCCTCATGTTCTTCGCGTCTCCTCATCTCCGCTTCTCCTGTTCCTGGCTTCATGTTCCTCGCGTCTCCTCATCTCCGCTTCTCCTTATTCACATGTACGATCTAGTTCCTTCTTTGTCAGAATCTCCTACTGAGTCTGTTTCGTTCCTTCCTTTTCTTAACCTAACTTTCTTAATTTTTTGTTCTAATTACTGAATCAATTTGGTTTATAATGTTGATAATAGTGATTCCTCCATCAGAGTGGCTCTTGATGTATTCAACACTTTCTTCAGCGAAATCAGTTCCGACAAGTATGCTCCTCGTGTCGATTTTGTAGATCTAGAACCTACCGTCATCAACGAAGTCAGGTCTGGCACCTACCTCCATACTCTTCCATCCTGAGCAACTCATCTCCGGCAAGGAAGATGCTGCTAACAATTTTGGCAGAGGACATTACACTGGTGATTACAATTTTGGTATATTTCTTGAATCTGTATTTTTCTCTGAGCACACTAATGTGGTTGTGCTCTTGGACAATGTGGATGTGCTCTTGTGATTTTATTTTTAGACATCTAGAAGTTTCATGGTTTATATCCAAATCCTTGATGATGGCCCTAAGCTAACTTTCTCTGTTCTTGATGAATGAATGTTACCTAATCGCTAAGAATTCTCTCTTTGTGTTCTTGATACAGTTGAAAGTGAATCACCAATCTCTGTTCTTGCATATATTGTAGGGTTTCAATTTTAAATAATGGTCAAATAGGAGAGTTATACAATGTTAATGGAGATCATGCTGCAGTTATCTTGGATGATAATGTAGAGAAGGCCAATGTAGAGACGGTAAGTTTTTCCTTTTTTTGATTTCATTTTCTATCTAATTGTTTGTGCTAACGAAATTGTTGTCTTTAGCTAGGTATTTCATTTCATTTTCCCTAATTTCTGACTCTAATGATTAATGATATTAAAGTCTAAATTGAAATCGGTGTCCTCGTAGATGATTAACTACTAGGTGTGTTTTGTTTCTAGTTTTTATGTTTGATTGGAGAAAATTTGATACAATAGAAACCCACATGTCCTCGTTATACTTATATGTACCTACTATTGTGAGTTTTATTGATAAATTCACATCCATTTTAGAGTTTTGTTGAACTAAAAGGAAAAAAAAATTTATACTGTTGATCCTAGAACAGAGGAAGTGATGATCCAAGAAATAGCTAAAGCTTCCAAAGAAGATGTTGATATTGAATTCAAAATTTCACGCAAAGCATTTGATAATGGGACATGGTCACACATGCCTGGTGTTATAAGTTCAAATAACCACGTATTTTGAAGTATAGTTATTTTTAATGTAGCTTGATATTCCATATGGAGTGTTGAATGTACTAACATGATTTTTATTGTAGCTTGATATTCCATATGGAGTGTTGAACTATAGTACTATTATAGTTTGAACTATATGGATCGTTGGTGTAGCCTTCTGCTCCATCATGGCTCAAGATCTCTTCCCAGGATGTATTAAATCGAAACCCCTTTATTATTTTTCTGATTTTTTTAATTGTTTTTCATGTGAAATTTGGTTGAAATGTAACATTATTGCTTAATTGAAAATTTGAAATCTAAAATATGATTATTTACTAAATTCCAACTCTGTTATACTTTTATTTGTTTGTAATTTAGGGGTTGTTAATGTGTTTGTTTTACCTCGGTTTGTAATTTAGGGTTTCTATGATCAATTGGGTCATTTAGGTTTTTGAAATTAAGATCCACTTTTTAGTTTATTTTATGAAATTCTTTAAGTTTTTTTGTCTGCACATTTTGAAGCATTTATTTTTTATAGTACTAATAGATTAGGCATGGAAAACAGTAGTAGATTAAAGTAAAATTTTCTAATTTTCTTTTTTGGAGATGACACTTGTTTATTCAATTTATAAAGTTCGTGCATCTGTCTAGATTTAGATGTGTATTTGGCAATCAATTTGTTATACTTCTATCTTACATTGTAATATGAATTTGGCTGTGATTGTTGTTTCCTTATGCTAGTCACATTGATGGAATTCATGTTTGTGTGAATTATGTTGCTGATGTTGTTTGATGTTCTTGAGTTGTGTAGGTTGATGAAACCATCCGCAAGTTTTCCAAGAAAGGTTTAACTTCATCTCAAATTGGTGTTATTCTTCGTGACTCCCATGGAATTTCTCAGGTTAAGAGTGTAACTGGAAGCAAGATTCTTCGCATATTGAAGGCTGATGGTACGTTTGGCACATATGTTCATTATAACTTAACTTTATTTCATTGTTTTCAATTCGATGGCAACATTGTTTTTTAACTTCTCGTTTCCTAGGTCTTGCACCTGAAATTCCTGAAGATCTTTACCACTTGATCAAGAAGTCTGTCTCCATCAGGAAGCATTTGGAGAGGAACAAGAAGGATAAGGATTCCAAGTTCAGGCTTATTTTGGTTGAGAGCAGGATCCATCGTCTTGCTCGTTACTACAAGAAGACAAAGAAGCTTTCACCAGTATGGAAATAATAAATTTTTAGTCGATATTCCTCTGAATGATTCATTTTAAAGAGATTTATTAAGTTGATTGATTTAGTAGAACACATCGTTCCCTAATTTGCACGAATTTGCACGCTTAAACAATGAATAATTGTGGTCCATCTCGTTTCTAATATTTGTCTTGTTTACAACTATTGCATCTTTATCTTAGTTCATATTTATTCTAGGTATCTTTGTAGTTTAAATGTATTGTGTTTCATCTGATATCTCATTCTAATTCTTGTTTGTTTTTCAATTATTGCAGTGAATTAACAACTTCCAGTACCCTTGTTGCTTAAGAGAAGATTGGAGAATGAATCAACAACTCATCAGTGGGAAAGAATATGCTGCTAACAATTTCTCGCTCGTGGACATTACACCAATGAGTGTTACGATTTTAAATTTCTTGTTTTGAATCTTGTGATGTTGTTTATTTGAATTTAATTTCGAACCTGATATGTGAATTTGATCTATCTGGTTTAGTTAGAAAAGAGATAGTTGATATGGGCCTCGACAGAGTTAGAAATTTGTTGATATGTATTTTGTGCTAGCATAATATGTTAGAAGTTCAAAACTATAATTTAATTCATAAATATGTATGTAGCATAAGCCAAAATAAAGTTGAGTTTTAAATTAGACAAACTCTAATCAAATGGTTTTGTGAGTTATACAGTACAAATTTAAGTACATCATAATTGAATTAATGTGTTGATTGCCATGACATTTTACAGTTTCGAGATAAAAGATGACACGAGGCACTTTTCAATTATGAAGACAGGAGGCTGTTAGAGAGACTGGGGAGAAGGCATTGGTTTCTCTGGCCATAGTAAGAGCGTATACTATGCGTTAAAGGTTAATTACATTGCTTGTTTATTTATATTATACTTTTGCTGGAAGATATATTTAGTGTCGTTATTTCAACATGCTTATGATAACGTATACACGACTTTATTATGTTGGCAGATACTAAATTATGTCCCTGTATACTAAAGAGATTATACATGATTTTTTGCTGGCAGATACTTTATTTAGATTATACACAACTTTTTGTAGTGCTTATTGTACTAACTTATTTTATGTATATACAGTGACATGTGTAATCATGTATAGATGTTAAACTTACATGAATTTGATGGTGATTTTTTATGTTAGAGTAAGTTTTTGTGAATATATTTACCACATGCTCTATTATTTGTCTAGAATGATTTGCGTATATTCACTGATGTATCACGTTCGTTGTAGAATGGAGACGAAGAAGCTTGTCATCAAGATATGGAAGAAGAACAAGGAGGACATGATCAAGAAGAAGAATATTATGATGCATGAGTTTAATTAATAGAAGTTTTGTTTTATATTATCCATCTCTTTGAACTTTTTTTTGAATTTGGAATGATTAATAAGTCGCACAAAACTTATTAGTCGGTAGCGTCACTTGATGTAGATTTAGTTATATTTTTTAATGAATATTTTGACATTGTGTCTTAATGTTTTCTTGTATGATTAGAATTTAATTTTTTTTAATCAATAACTACAAGAATGAGTAATCTTGTTGGAAGGCATTTTATATTTGATCTAAAATGGTTCTTTATGCCATGGCATGAAGAACAAGATGGTCATAACTATGCATCACAAAAATAAACCATGGCCAACTTAAATGGTGTAAAACCATGGGAAAAATGTAGCCGCGGTTTTAATTAGTGGCCATAAATTAAAATCCTATACATTAAATATGAATCGTGGCTACATTTGGCCACTGTTAATAACCGAGGTGCAAGATAAACCGCGGACATAACCTATATATCTAGATCGTGGCCTATCCAAGCCACTGATGTATATAAAATGTGGCCCAAACACGAAAACCGCGGCTAATATTTTAGGCCACGACCGCATATCCCACAGTTACATATTCGTGGTAAAACCGTGGCAAAAGCGTATTGCCACAGTTATTTTATATCTAGCCGCGGTTTTCTGGTCGTGGTTGAAGACGTTTTTTTTGTAGTGTTGGTTTCATCTAGGATTCATGTTTTTGTTTGGAGATGTATTAGAAATAGGATTGCAACTAGAAATCAGTTGCTAAGGATGGGTATTCTTATAGATAACATGGACAAGGTTTGTGGGTTGTGCTTTTTAGAGCTTGAAACTTTGGATCATCTTATGGTGTGGTGTCCTCTCACAGGGATGGTGTGGAATAAGATAACTTTGTGGTTAGGGGTGGTCTCGGCCAATTTAATGGGGGTGGTGGATCACTTAATGTGGTTTCGGGATTCCTTGGTAGGCAAAGTTTGTTTGGGGAAAATTTTGTTAATTTGGTTGGCAATTTGCTGGGCTATCTGGAGTAAGAGCAACGCAATATTATTTGAGTCGAAAGTTTTTAACGTAGGAGAACTGAGAGATAAAGTAAAAGTGGCTATAGAATGTTATTGGTTCCAAATTCAATATTCTTTGTAGCTTCTTCTTTTGGAATCAATGGCCTTTGAACTTCCTCAATATAACTTGTATTGTGTAATTGGATGAGTACCCTTGTACTATTTTGATTAAGAATTCTATTGCCTATAAAAAAGATTTACTAAGTAATATACTATCCTTTCTTCATAGTCAAGAGTAAAATAGTTGCCACAAACGCTTCAATCGCGTGAATTTTTACGTCACTAAATTTAATTTATGACGTAATTTTTACCTGAAAATTACACGGTTAATTTCTCTTTAAAAGAGATAAATAAATGCATTCATATCCTTGTATAATATAGACATAGTATAATCTTTTATTGTTTATTTGTCGATTATGTTTCTCGTTATTTAAGAATAAAAGGGCGATTAAACTTAAAAATATTTATGAAATTTTATTTTTATCTATAAAAATGAAAACCTTTTCCCACCGTTTTAGACTTTAATAAACATAAAGACACAGCCAAGCCCGCACAAAAAGTGTGACATGTGATGAATGACATGCCATGTTCTTTTCTTTTCTTATCCTAAATGCTGTCTATTTTAGAATGTTTTTTGTTTTTATTTTTAACGTATATGAGAATGTTCAAACACATTTTCTGACTTAAAACAGAATCCTCAACCCCAAATTCCACTTAAAATAACTAAATTATACATTTTCCATATACATTATTTCTAGGAAGCTGTCAAAACATGCCTAAGTGATATGTATATGAAAAATAAATACTATTATTTGTCGCAGACCATTCAATTTGCCAATCTTGAATACTGCTGTGCAGAATATATTCAAGTATATTTATATATAAATATATGGCCTTGAGGATCAAAGATGAACGCTTGTGTTTCCAAAGAGAACAAGAGAGTTAACTTAAGTTAACCAGCTAGTGAGGGCACAAGAATATTCATACACATATAGCTTCTTGTATCAAATAATTAGAATATGGTTAGATCTCCATGTTGTGAAAAGAAAGGATTGAAAAAGGGTCCATGGAGCTTAGAGGAAGATGAAATCCTCCAATCTTACATCCAAAAACATGGACATAGCAATTGGCGTGCCCTTCCAAAACATGCAGGTATATGGCTTTCAGTCTTATTTATAAGAAAAAATTTACTTTATATATACATGAAATAATTAATGTATTTGAACAATATATATCTAAAAAGTAATCTTTTTCTGCTGTAAATTTTACAGGTTTATTAAGATGTGGAAAGAGTTGTAGATTGAGATGGATTAATTATTTAAAACCTGATATTAAGAGAGGAAACTTTACAAATGAAGAAGAGGAAATCATCATTCAGATGCATCAGTTGCTGGGGAACAGGTATGCATGAAATCCATCAATGAATTATATTAACCTAAGTAGCAAATTTCTTAGTCAAATTATTTGTTTTTTAGGTGGTCAGCAATAGCAGCAAAGTTACCTGGAAGAACAGACAATGAAATAAAAAATGTGTGGCACACACATTTGAAGAAGAGGCTATTAAAAACCAATAACAACAACCAAGAGAATTCAAGTATCAGAAAAAAAGCATCAAAACCAAAAATCAAAAGATCTGATTCCAATTCAAGCACTATAACTCAATCATCAAATTCCACTTTTGCTAGTGATTTTTTGTCACAGGGAAAATATATTGAAAATGTCATAAACTGTGAAGATCCTGAAGACTCACTTGTGACAATGCTTGAAATTGATGAAAGCTTTTGGTCAGAAACAAAAACTGATGATGAAATTAGTTCCACCATGCCATCAAATACTGAATTACCAAATCAACAATACCCTTTTAATAATTCATTGGAAAATTTCCAAAACCAAGAGATTTATGGTTCAAGTTCAAACTCCTTAGATAATATTGATGATGATGGAATGGATTTTTGGTATGACTTGTTCATCAGGTCAGGAGAATCTACTGAATTGCCAGAGTTCTAAGCTTTTATCATGAACACATTTTGACGGTGTTACTAAATTTGGCTGAAAACAAAACATTTTTTTAATTAAATTTTATTACTACATTCAATTTGACTATTACAACAAGTGAAGGGGTGCATTGATTTCTGATGTGTTACTACTATTGTTACATCCAGATCCAAGAGCCAAGTTGGTGGTAAAGGGTAATAATACGATGTAACATAAACATACATGCATGCATGTGCATAAGGGGTCAAAAGGGAAACCCAAATTTGTTAATGCAATATATTGTGTAAAACATTAGGCTAGATAAATAAATAAAAATTGTTAGAGATTGTTTCATTACGTACTGAATTATGTGAAGTAATGAAAATAATTATCTACGTATTTATATGTATGGCAAATTTATTTACGGTTTTTTACGATTTTAGTTTGGTTTAATTTGCTTTTACGATTTTATATTTAACTGGTTCGGTTTTGAACACCTTTAATATCAACCATCTATTTGATATGACATTTTTCTTTCTGTTTTTATAAATTATCTATTTCGTCGATTGGATTGTTCAACTAAGAGAATCTATTTTGCATGTATTTCCAATGATTATACTCTAATTATTCATTTACTCATTTCATCTTTATTCTCCTGCAAAATCAGAAGGTGTTTGGCAATTTTCATCTTCATTTTCTTCATCTAAACACCATAACATCTAAACCTAAATTACATCAAGGTTTTTAAAATTTCACCTCTTCTAATACACGAAAGTGTTCAAACATTAATGGTTCCAACACACGTATGTTTCCTCCCTTCGAACGACATAACGTCATTGAAGTACCTGAAGGTTTAGAAAACACTTAGAAGGGGGGTTGAATAAGTTTTTCCTTCATTTTTTCTCGCGTAACAACAATATAAAACACAAGTATTTTTATCCTGGTTCGTTTGAAACTCAAACTACTCTAGTCCACCCGCTAAGTTGATTTTGCCTCTCTCAACGAGGACTTAATTCACTATAATCAAATTGATTACAAGTGCACAATCAACTGTTGTGACTAACAATACAATGCACAAGCCAATTGCGAGTGACTAACACCTCTAAGACTCTCTAGTCCTAGCCCTCTCGAGAAATCTGACCCAACTGGTGTCTCAAGGAACAATTACAAAATAACTTCTAACAATAGTGTATCAGTTTGCTTCTAATAAGCTTTATCACAATTGTGATTTTTCACAAAGTATTAAGCTCAATACAAATGATAAACTCAGTAATCAAAATGTTCTTGCTTGCTTGAGTTCAGCGTGAATTCACAAATGAATAGCATGCCACTCGTATTCTTTAAGCAATTGATCTTCTATATATAGCTTCAAGAATTTGTCTGTGGCTATCTTGAACAATGAAAATGCATTTAATGTTGCTTGTCTGTTTGTATTTTGTGTTTTAAATGAACCCCGAACTTTGTTCCACTTGAGTGCTTCAGCCGTTTTAGCTTTAAATGTCTAACGGTATTGTGGCAGAGCTTGTCTCAGAACTTGAAGTCTTAAATATTTCTCTTTATGTTCTGTTCAGACTTTGTTAGCTTATCTATTATCATAGTTTGCTTCAGTATGCTTCTATCAGAGTTTGCTTCATCGTGCGTATTTAGAAGTTGCTTTCATCTTTAGAACTTCTAATTCTTTATCTGCTCAGTGTAAGTTAATATTTTGCTTTCTAGAGTGCTTGAGTCAGAACATAATTTAAATTGAAAAACATACTTATCAGAATATCAGATGCAAACATACTCATCAGAGTATCAAATTTACCATACAAAATTTATTTCATTTGTTATCATAAAAACTCTAAGATGTGATTAGAACCAAACTATGTTCTAACAATCTCTCCCTTTTTGATGATGACAAAAACATTCAGATTTTGATTAAGAAATTTTGTATATATTTGAAAATCTTCCCCTGAGATAAATATTGCGAAAAGAATAAATACACAATAGAACTTCCATGAGTTTGTTCTTTCAGAGCTTAGGAATTCTTTCTTTCAGAGTTTCCTTCTCAGAGCTTAGAGCTTAAAACTTAGATTTCTTGTTTCAGAGTTTCCTTTCAGAGCTTAGATATCCCTGCATACTTCAGAAACAAATGCACTTGTATTTTTATTAGGAATGTTTGAGACTTTAGTCCCAATAACTGTTATATTTAAATCAGATCAAAATCACAAGTTTCTCCCTTTTTTTGTCATTATCAAAAAGCGTAAATAAAAGATTATAACGACAGTTTAAAAATGATCCAAACGATTTATAAAGGATGTCACAACCACACAGTTACAACGGTTTTAAAAAAAAAATCTAGATGCACAAAAGTTTCAAACAAATAGAGACTAAGTTTGACGAGAGACTAGCGAAAGAAGAAGATTCTTGTTCTCACTAGAAGATTCTTCTTGCTTCACCATCTAATTTTTAATTTCTTTGTTGGTCTCGTCTTGCTTGTCCAAACATTCACGAACAACTTCATTTTCTCTCTTCAACTCTTTCAGAGTTTCCAGCACAAGAGAAGTTTGAGAAGCATCTTTAGAAGAGACAACCTTAGAGGTAGAAGCAGTAGCTTCAGGACAAAAAGCTCTGGAGAATAAGATGTCAAGATCGATCATAAGCGTTGGCACTTTCTTAGAAGTATCTTTAGCACCAAAAGTAGAAGGTTGTCGATACAAAACCATTGCTAAAGAGTTTTGTTCTGCAACTTCTAACTCAATAGATTCATCTTTAGAGATATCCAGAGATTCAGAATATGGTTGCCATGGAGCGTTGTCCATCTGCAGAAGAGGCTTCTTATTCCAGATATTCACAACTGCCGTCATCAATATATTCAGAGACTAAGTGAATTTCTCATGAACATGAGAGTATCACACTTCTTTGAGCTTAAGGGATTCAACGTTGGATCTCTTTCTGAATGTTTTCCACAGGTCATCTGACGCAACTGGGTTCAGATTGCTAGCATAGTCTGCCTTCAGCTTTTCTATCCAACCCTGCATCTCTATTTCAAAATTCTGCAATAGTATATTAACATCTGTGTGAACAGGTTTTGGGGTAGGTTTTGGAACAACTTTCTTTTTGGACTTATTTTTAAGATAAGGTAGTCATTCGAGATCAACTACAGTCCTCAGACAGTTAGAAGTTTCAAGATGTAGAGGTTATTGAGGTTTTGAAGTGAAGGTAGGTGAGTTTTGGGGGGAAGGTGAAGATATGAAGTGGTGAGATTCTGATGAAGATGGAGTGAAGGTATGTTTTGGGGAGTGAGGTGGTGGAAGTTCTGGAGAGATGGTACTGATGGTAGGTTCAGAAGATGAAGTAACGATAAGTTCTGGAGACTTATTCAAATCAAAAATATTGGTGGAGGGAATAGGGAGGGAAGGAAATTTAGTGGACAAAGGTACATTTATTCCCGGTAATCTCCAAGATCCATCATACCATTCAGAAGATTTTGGTGACAAAGTTCTGATGGGGGATGTTGGAAGTGGATGTTCAGAAGAAACATTTGGAATAGTTTGGTGGGGAGTAGAAATAGGGATTTCCTATTGAGAACATGGTGGTGTGATGAGTGGATATGGTGGCGTTTGAGTTGTTTGTGGTGGTACTTCTGTATTTGAAGAATTAAAATTATCTATATCAGATAACACTTGAGCAAATTGAGGGTTAATTTCATGAAGTTCTGATGGAGTGGTGAGGTAAATGTCTACATCTATGTTTCCTAGACTTTGTGGTTCAGGAGGGTTACAGGTTTGAGTGGGGAGTGTATCAGATGCTACTATATTTAAAGAATCTATAACAAAGATGGTGTTAGAAGATATACTCGAGGTATTCTTCTTCTTCTTCTTCTGAGATTTGTGGGGTTTTGTAGAAGGACCCTCTCCATCTTCTCTTCTTCTCTTCTTTCTCTTGACATATGGGCTTGGTGTATTTCTGCCTTGAAGCCATGATGGATCAATTGGAATTCCATTCATTTTGCATATTTTAATTAATTGCCGAATGTTTTCAGGATGATCACCAGTGTTGAACCAAGGAAAATATTTTAGAGGAATTCTCCTTTTAGTGACAGATCCCCAGACGTAGGGAGTGGGTTCAACCAGAAGTCTGTCAATGATCTTCCTTTTCAGCAGGTTTTTCCCAGTCAGAGCTTTACCACAAATGGGGTCCAATTCTCCAAGTAAATTGGTGCCCTCTAAATGAGCTATCAGACCATTCTCTGTCAGAATATTTGATATCAATCTCGCCAGAGGTATCCAATTCCTTTTGGACTTAGGATGTTTGCTTCTTTCTTCTTCCCCGGTTTCCTTAACATGCATCCACAGATGATTGAAGAGAAGATATGGCAAATCAATTTTGATATTTGTTCCAAGACAGAACAATAGATATTGTTGATCTACATTAATGTAGTCAGGAGAACTGGTTTTCTTCCTGTGATGAATACAACTGTGAATAATCTTTGCCTAAATCTTGTATTGATTCTTCAAATCTTTAATCTTGTTTGAGGCAGTACCAGAGGTAAAGATTTCAGCATATACTCCAGACATATCAAATATTCCTTCAGGAACACCTGTGAGTCTTTCTCCTTCAAAACCTATCAATCTTTTGATGAGGTTTTCAGTAATGGAGATTTCCTTGCCCATAAAAAAACGACAATATTACCTTAGGGGTAGCAATGACATGAATCCAAAATTCTTTAACAAGGTGTGGGAACACAGGCCCAACGAGACGGTCAAAGAATTTGCTCCAACCTTGAAACTCCACCACTGGAAACAAATCAAACCCATTGTCTCTTAGGTTTTCCAAATCAATCATGAGTTCACATACAACTTCCAAACTATCAACTGGAATCAGCGTTATTCTTGCTAGAGTTATGTACGTCATGGATTGTTGAGAGTTGTTTGTAACAGGGGTGTCTGGGTGAGAGGATGAAGATGAAGCCATTTTTGAGCGTTTGGGGTTTTTGAAAAGAGAGAATAGAACGCATAAATGCATAAAAGGTTTGGAGTAAATGTGAGTGAAAAGAGAAAAAAGAAATTTTGAAGATGTATTTATAGAGAAGGTGCATGCAACTTAAAAGTTAATTTGAAATAAAAAAAATAATATTTTTGAAAAACTAATCATCACAAACATTTAATAGATTTTGACATTGAGGGATTGCGTGAGATTTTAAAAGGATTTGACCAGTTACCTAGGAACGACGTCTCAGTAGCTTTCACGCATGCGACCTTTCAAGATTTTTGAACGCGTGTTCAACTTTTAGGGTTAGCACGTTATAGCTATTTTATGTAATGAACTTCTGAACCATATTCATAGTGAAACATTAGAAAACATTTCAGAACTTTATATATGGTTTTTGATTTAACTTCTCTTCTAACTTTTGAAGAGTTGTTAACCAAAACATTCATTTTAGAACAGAACTTCTGACAAAATAATTTCATTCAGGATAAAATTCCATAATGATGTTTTTCAAAATGAATTTAAATCTATCTTCATAAAGAGGTTTAATAAAGATATCATCCCATTGATGGTCTGTGTCTACAAACTTTAAGCTTAAGATACCTTTCTGAATATAGTCCCTTATGAAATGAGTTTAATTTCTATATGTTTTGCCTTAGAATGTAAAATAGGATTTTTCGAAAGACAAATAGCAGAAGTATTATCACAGAAGATAGGAATGTTACTCTCATAGAGATGATAATCTTCTAATTGACTTTTCATCCAGAGCATTTGAGTGCTACAACTTGCAACAACTATATATTTTGCTTATGTTGTTGATAGTGCAATTGTAGCTTGCTTCTTGCTGTAACATGAGATTAGGTTTTCACCTAGAAACTGACAGCTTCTGGAGGTGCTTTTACATTATACTCTATCTCCATCAAAATCAGCATCACAATAACCTACTAAGTTAAAATCTTTGGATCTTCTGTAAAATAGTCCAACATTAGTTGTACCTTTCAGATACCTCAGAATTCGCTTAACAGCTATTAAGTGAGATTCTCTAGGATTTGATTGGAATCTTGCACATAAACAAACACTGAATAATATATCTGGTTGTAACACGGTGGGAGAAATGACATGTTTGTTTTTCTTTTTATCGCAAATATTGCGAATAGCAAGAGTCGTCGCCGACTTTTCTTTTATCCAATTAAGGGAAGGCAAAAAGAACAGGAAAAGACCTTCGTTAGATTCTGAGTACGTAAGGCAGTTATGAAAAGGGAAGGTGTTAGCACCCTTTCCACCCGTAGTTATCTACGGGCTCTTAATTTCTTTAGCTCACTTTGTAAATTGCTTTTTGTGTGTGTGTTTGAAAATGTTTTTGAAAAGGCATTTCGCTATGACTTCGTAATGATTCACGCTGGAATGTATACGAAGTGTTTGGAAATGTTTTGTTTTGGAAAAGGACTTTGTAATGATTCACGCTGGAATGTACACAAATTATTTTGAAATTTTTTAAAAGTGTGAGGTGTAGAAAATATTTTGATTGAGCAATCAAAAGAGACTTATTTTACCCACTCAGAACGGTCATTTCTGTGTTATTTTGCTTTCCTTTAGAATAAGGCTATCCATACCATTGGTTGATAGGTAACCTTATTCGTTGGATGTAAAGGGACATTCGAAGGGACATCGGATGGTCATAGAAGGCAACTTGTAGGGATACCTTAGCATATTTGTAGGGACAATCATCACTTTTTCGTAGGCAACAACCGAGGGACTAGATCATATATTCGTAGGCAACATCGAGGGTCATCGAGGGACTATGATCTTTAATTCGAAGGGACTATGATGATATGTTGTAAGCGTCTTAGCTAAAATATCCCTACGTTCGAGGGACTTGACCATGTATTCGTAAGGCAACAAGAGAGGATACCTAAAGGTGGGTGCGTTGTGAAAAGTGGGTTGTGTTCAGATATTTATCTTGTGATTAGTGATCTAGATTTATTTAAGTTAATCTTGCCATACATGCCTAATTACTAGCAGTTAATAGGTGTAGAAAGTAAATTGCGAAAATGTAAAGGTCCTACGCTATTACATGGCTTTAGGGCAGATACATAATATAGGAGTGCAGAAAGTAAAGGCAAAAATGTAAAGTGCGGAAAGTAAATCCTACGCTATTACATGATAAATTTTTTGCAACATATACAACCTTTCTAGAATTTAAATGCGGAATAATAAATAATGAGAAAATGAGAAAGTGTTAGTAAAAAAAACGTTTTGGAAGTTAGTAAAAAGGTTTAAGTTAGCAACCCTAATTACTAAAAAATATATCCTTTTTTGAGTTTTTGTGATTGATTTTAATAATAAAAGAAAACTAATTCTGATTAATGCAAAGAAAATGCTTTTTTTGTGAAAATTTAAATAAAGGTGTTTTGAACCTAAATCCTAAAGTTAGATCTTTTTAGAGTTTTTTTAGAAAAATAATTTTAAAAGAAAATTGCAAAGAAAATAAATCAATTAGAAGCAAAATAAATAAAAAAATTTCCATCAGAGCTTCTGACGGAAGTTCCTTCTAGAACTTCTGGAAACCTGTTTTCCAGAGTTTCTGGAGGCTGGCACGAAAGTTGCTTCTTTCTGGCACGGAAGTTGCTTCCTTCTAGCATGGAAGTTGCTTCCTTCTGGCACGGAGACTGCTTCCTTCTGGCATGGAAGCTACTTCCTTCTGGAACTTCTGGGGATCCAGAAGTTGGAACTTCTGGAGATGGAACTTTTGGGGATCCAGAAGTTGGAACTTCTGGAGATGGAACTTCTGGGGATCCAGAAGTAGGAACTTCTGGAGATGGAACTTCTAGGGATCCAGAAGTTGGAACTTCCGGAGATGGAACTTCTAGGGATCCAGAAGTTGGAACTTCTAGAGATGAAACTTTTGGGGATCCAGAAGTTGACCTGCAGTCAAAGACGCCGAAAGAGAAATCTGGTCATCTTCTCCGGTCACCACCTTTTGCAAAAACCTGCGAAATCAAACAGAAAAACAAGAACAAAATGTCCAGATTTAATAATTAGACCCTTGCGAACACGATGGTGGGGTTCGTTTATCCTAAAACAGCCTGTAACTATGGTTTTGAAACTCAACAGCTTGCTTGCCCTAACCATGGCTTTTTTCGATTTGGCCACTAAATCTTGAAAACGATGAGTCTATCCTTCTCTATTGAACCTCAGGAACACATTAGTATGGTTAGTTTAAATCGAAACACGTTAAAAATCAAACACGGAATCAAGCAAAAGTATGAAAATGGATGTTCATGTATGGCATGATTCAACGTGTTATGGCCATAGTTCTTGACATATACTTACTCAAACTTACCTAAGGAGCACGAATAAATGGCTGGAATGGTTCAGAAGTGGCTGGAAGTAGGGTTTCGAACTTTGCAAGTTTCTTGGATTTTTTGTAAGAATGAGGGTTGTTCTTGAGGCTAGGGTTTTTCTCTTGTAGCCTCCTTCGTGATCTGATCTTGTCATGTATTTATAAGAGTGTGCATTAGGTCAAGCATAATTGGAAAATATTTTGCCTTGAATGGGAGAATATTTGATTTGGAATTTTCATCAAATCTTGCCTTTTTTGAACAAATCTCCATTTAGTCTCTTTCCAATCACTCAATTTCGAAATAATCAGATCCTTTGGCTTGCTTAGACCTCAAGAATGAGAGATAATCAATCTTGTATTTAATATTTGATTTTAAATCTTTTTATTTTAATTAAATTGGTTTTAAATTAATAAAATCCAAAATAAATAAAATATAAAATATAAAAATATGGCCTTGGGCTTGGAGGTTCCAATTCAGATGAGAAACAAGTTTGAACCAAGAAACGTTAGACCCATTTAGAAAAAACTTGATTTTTTTAAGTATTTCTCTTTATGCACCTCCTCAAAAATGCTCAATTTGCACAACTTGTATCTTGCTTAATTTTTAACATTTTTGGGTGTTCTTGGACTTTTTAGAAAGCTCAATATGTCCTATAAACAGCCCTTTTGGTTTCATCTTCATTGAAGTTTCCATGTTCATGGACACTTTTTTGCAAAAAGATGACTTTTGGTTGACTTTTAAAAGGACCTGTAATATTTTGATCCATAACTTCCAAATGAAGCATTTCTAGCCAAAGCTTGTGATACATGAATTTGTATAGAATTGAATTCCCTTTAAAATGAGCTTTGGTGGAATTTTTTTTGATAAAGTATGTGAAAGTTATGCCTGGTCAAAGTTCTGTTGACTTTTTTTTTCTGAAAAACCCTAATTTAGAAACTTTGACTTTTGATGAGATCTTGACTTTTCTTGATGAATCATGATCAACCCTTGATCAAATGATGAATATTACTTCAAAATATTGATGTTGACCATAGTTGACTTTTTGTCTAATACAACTGATTTTCAACCATCTGGGCAATTGGATGAGCAATTTTGACTTGTAAGGCTTGAAACTTGACATGATGATCCCTTGAAGCATATAATGAGGTATGATGACCACTTAAAGCACAGGAAATCCATCTTGACTTGAGAGGAGCAAAATCCTATCTTGGATGGATTGCTTAGAAGAAGGTTTGTCTGGTCAACCCTTGTGAAATCCTTTAGTATGGAGTTGTGAATTGTCTTGAGAAGTGGGAGGGCAAATTTTAGGGTATAACAGTTGCCCCTGTTCAATCTTCTTGTACCGGAAGGGTTAGATTGGTATGCTTGCCTTTCGTGACTTGGAGGTAGAAGATGATTGAACACTCGAGTACACCTGAACATTTGCATTCGCTGTTGTATGGAATGGGATCGTCGATTGACGATGCGCGGGAATGGGCTTATAGATGCCATTTGGAGAAGTTGATGCTGGAGATTGAGTCGTACACTAGACTCTGTATTCGTCCTTTGAATGAAAGAGAGATCGGAGATGGGCTTAGGATGCCATATGGGGTGGTTGATAATAAGAGAGGATCAGCATAAACCTTCGTCTTGGTTATTTTTGAGATGAACAGTTGTCAACATGCGGATATTTTTCCCGAATCGTTTCGGGTGTTAATCCATAATCCGTTGTCTGGGAATAATTTTTATGATCGTTCAGATAGCTCTCCCATCTTGTTTCGGGTATTAATCTTTGACCTTCTATTTGGAAAATAGCTTTTACCTGCTGGGGAAATGAATCTTGACAGGATATGGTTAGTCATATGCAGATTATGATGCATGCGAGCATATGACAATGCTATGAATAATGTTATTATGATGTATGAATGTAGATGTTGTGGTATTTCTAAACATATCCATCTTGAAGAAGATAGGAACGTTCTGCTGGAGATCTTTGATGTCTTCTTGGGGATGAAGTTGTTGAAAACCCTGGCCGGGGAATAAGAGGGATGTGAATTCCTCTGATGCACTGTCTGACCAAGTTTCGAGTCTGGATATTGTCGTCGTTGGGGAATGATAACCATTGAGAGATACTCAGTTGAGGATGAATATCTTGTTTATAGACCTTGCTGGGGATGATTATATCATCTATAGACCCTGCTGGGGGATAATGTGATATGGCATAACCTGTGTTACTGCTTGGAGACTGACGTAATATGGTGAAGCTGATAGGATCACTGCTCGGGGACTAATGTGATGAATGTAGAGGATCACTGCTCGGGGACTAATGTGATGAAGTTGAAGCTGATGAAGCTGATAGGATCACTGCTCGGGAACTAACAAGATGAATGTAGAGGATCACTGCTCGGGGGCTAACGTGATGAAGTTGAAACTGATGAAGCTGATAGGATCACTGCTCGGGGACTAATGTGATGAAATGTAAAAGTGTTGGAACACTGTTGGGAGGACATTAGTACTTCGTCGGAGAAGATTTGTCTTTGTAGAGAGAGTGATGACTCTGTGGGGATTGATGATCCTGTTGGACGTATTTCTTGTGAAAGTGACTCCGCGGGGGTTGTATTGGTGACTTTAGTCGTCATCTCAATTCCTAGAGCCTGTAGTAATTACTGTTTCTGTTCGCTTTTCATATGTTTGTGAATAGATGTTTATTATCAGATGCATATAATCATTCAAAGAAATCATTGGACTTTATGCATACAAAACAATAAAATTTGTAACTGGAAAAGAGAGATTTGCATTGAATTTTGAAAGGTGGCCTATAGTCAGGAAATTCGTATATAAGAGACAAATATCCTAGTAAGAGGAAATTATTAGATTAGTAAAAAGCTATGTGGAAACAATCTTGTCAAGTTTCAACTATGCTATTGCTCATATATTTTTGACTATCTCATCTCCTTGCTGTTAGAAGAAAGTGATTGAACTGATTTGTGCCATTCGAATCTTGAAGCTGATAGTAGTTGTAGCCTGTAAGTAGGTGATCTGGATGAGACATAGTCGTACGCTTAAATCCCTAACTTTTTCCTAGACCGCCCCTTTCAGGTTTTCAGTCTACCGGGATACCCTTTTTTCCCAAGCCGCCTTTGCAGGTGTCGCACCCCAAAACTTTTCCCCTTTGTTTCAGTTTGGTGATTCGTTTTTCATCATAGGTATTCTATCATGGTGGTTTCAAAATTCTACAGGAGACATTTTCATGAAAAAAAGATTACAATGGATTTCGGAAAGAACTTTCATTTTTGTCATTAATTCGGTATAATTCGAATTTCGAAAGGAATTTATTTGCTTTTGGAGTTGGCATTCAAGATAAGTTTTGTTTTGTTTTCGGAGTTTAAATTTTAAAGGATTTATTTGTCCTTGGAATTTAAATTCGCTGGAAGGAACCATGTTCGTTTGGAATGCAAGTTCATTAAGCAAAATGTCGGTTAATTCACCTTTTGAGTACAGTAAGATGCTACGGATATTATTCAAGGTTGTATTTATTTGTCTTGAGTTTCTACAAGGTTACAATGCATTTTGCGAGGATTTTGGGAATTAAGTTTGAAATTTGAAGAAACAAGTTTGTGTTATTAACTTGATTAAATTTGAATTACAAAAATTTACAAAGTATTTGAGTTTGCTCATGGAAATTACAAACTTGTTACAAAAAAAAGGAATTTGTAAACTACAATGTTAAATCCTACAAATCCTACAAATGCTACAAATTTGTTACAAAATATTCAAGTCTTCACGTCTTCAGTCTTGTCTGCTACATCGCCCTGCTTTCTCCGCGCCACCATCGCCATCCTCCACATAGTTACATGAGAAAAAAAAAGAGAGAATGATTAGTAGCTACAATTCAACAGCAAAGAAAACCAAAAAAAGCATTTTGTTGTCAAACTCATCATTAGGTGTTTGGTGGGAATCAGGTTTTATTGCTAAACCTCATAATCTTGTTCAAGATTAATCATCGGCGAAATTGAGTTTATTTGCAAATCACGAGTTAACTCGGTTCACAAATAAACCTAACTCAATTATTCATCATAGTTATAATTATCCCAACAGTTCAAGAAATCACAGTTTAATCTAACAGTTTAAGAACCCAACAGGCCAACACAACAGTTCAAGAAATCATAATTTATTCCAACAGGCAGCATTAGAAGCAACAGGCAGCAGTGTAAAATAAGAGACAAAAGAGGTCTTGGTTATCAACAAAAGCAAGTTGCAGCAGGGTATAGCAGAGCCAAAAAGAGCAAGCCAAATTATGCTAGCAATGTGTAGCATACAGCAACATAAAAGAGGAAAGCCTTGGTTCCAAAGGAGTTTTTCACCTCAGGTGAAAAGGAGTAAAAACCAGCAATGATGACAGAAAACAGAGCAGATCTGTTGGGACTAAGACCATATGGCACCTGTTCTAAGAGAATACCAGAAAAAGAGGCAAGATAGCATCTGTTCTTAAAAGATATCGATAAAAAGAGAGAGTCAAGGATAGCATCTGCTACAGAGATAGAGGCAAGTCATCGCTAAGGGAGAGTTTTTAAGCCATCAAGAAAACAAGAGCCACTGGCCAAAAGGAACACAGAGTATATACTCAAGAGAGACCAACAGAACAGGCATCGATCCATAAGCAGAGACCAAAAGCCAAAACCTAGTAGCATTTACACAGTTCCAAACCACCAGTCCCAAAAACTCATTCCAAACCATTTTTCCAAAACCATTTTCCAAACCCAGAAAACCAACAATCGTTACATCAATAGAAATCAAAAAAATGACTAAAACAGTGAAGTATCTGTTCTATCCAAACCAGCTAACTAGATAAATATTCAGAACACACAAATATCGTGAAAACACAAAAAAACCAAGCAAGCAAGCGGTTCATCATTTTCCAGACCAAACACCTTCAGTTATTGTTTTTTCTCAGAAATCCTACTCTGACTATTGAGAAAGAAGAAGAGAATCAGAAAGGTATTACCGGGTTTAAAGGTGGTTGCAAGCCTGGTTGCCCTCCTCCCTTCATTGTTCATAGTATGCATCGGTTCCAGCGAAATCCTCATTAGGGTTAGGGTTCCATGTATCCCTTTCACGATCTATGCCAAACCGCGAGCCATCTGCAAAATCAAGCACCAGAAACGTAAATAGGACGGAGAGACGAGCCGAAAAACATGAAATGACGAGATTCTGGGTCATGCCACCGCCGAAACCGCCGTGAGGCAATTTCCGGCGCAACCCTTTTTTCCTTCTCCGGCGAGAGTTACGGTGAGAGAGCATGAGGTTTTTTGTTTACGAAGAGAGAGAGCAGTTGAGAGTTTCCTTTTCTTTTTTCTTTTAGGATTAGTAATATAAGTATTATTATTATTATAATATATTATTACTACTAAGTATTATTATTATTACTATTATATTATTACTAATCATTATTATTATTATCATATTATCATTATTATTATGGTTATTATTAGATGCATATTATTACTAATATCATTATTATTACTTTTATATTGTTAGTAAAATATTAGTATTATTACTACTATTATTTATCACTATTGCAAATATTATTATTATTACTACTATTATTTTTAAACTGTTAACAACTATTATTATTATTATTTACTATTACTATTAGTAACAAATTTTATTTTTCTAACCCATAATTATTATTATTATTCATAAACCAATAAAATATTTGATATACCCAAAATTACCAAAAAATAATAATAGTAGTGTAGTTAGACATTTTTTATTATATTATTAGGAAATTTTTAGCATTTTTTTTCCCTTTTTCTGTATTATCCCCATTTGTAAATTTGTACCCCCATTCCCCACCTGATGTAATTGTTAGTAAATATTACTGTTTTATCATTTAATTATTCACAAAGCACAAACCAAAAATATTTTCAAACTAATACTCGTGCGATCCATTTTTTTACTACCCTGAGTTGACAAAGCTTTGAAGCGTCACAACGGCCACACATTTGTGCACACACCACGCTTACTCTTGGGCTTACAATGAAACTTTGATTGATTAGTTAAACGTTATTTAATTATCTAATTAGGTTATTTAAAATTAATTAGTCTACCTAATTAATTTTAGTAAACTAATTACTTGACTAAGTTTCGTTTAATTAGTCGATTAAATTTATTTCGTGCATGCACCTACACAATATAAATCGTTTATTTATTTGTGCAAGCCACCTTGTATGGGCTTTTAATTTATTTACTCGCTTTATTCAATGCTTGTATACAATTATTTGTTCATTTCCATTATCACACCTTAGTCCACATGCTTAATTAACTATAATCCGTATCTCCAAAACACTTTCATAATTAAATTACAAACCTCGATCCAACGTCGAGTGCATTTTCAAAAAAATTCTTTCATAAGAAAACTCAAGTGTTTAAGCCGTTGGATGCTAGTCTAACTGTTTAAACACTTGCAAAAATGAACTTCGAATCTTTAAGTCGTTGGATGCTAGACTAATTGCTTAAAGATTCTTAATAACGTGAACCTTGTTTCACTTCACTCTTTCATAAAGAAAAAAAAAACTTTTTGGGATGATAGACGACTCGTTGAGCATTGAGCTCATCTTGTTTCTAGTATTTGAATCGTAGGATGCTAGTCTTATTGTTCAGTACTTTTCACCCAATTAAGAAACAATTCAACTCACTCAAATTCTTTTATCGCTCATACGCGATCATAAAAACTCTTTTCCGATAAAGAGTGTGCAATAGTCATCTCAAAACACGAACGTGGACTTAAAGATTTTCAAACAAACTAAACAAGTCCAAGTTCAAGCATTTGAGATGTCTAGAACGCACGATTTTTCTTATAAAATCAATACAACAAACTTAAAACCTTTTTAAGAGGAACTACAGAGTTTTGACTTTCCCATTGCACAAGGGAATATGTAGGCACACGGTTCTGAAACCATGCCAAACTCAAAATAATAATATACAATTCTTTTTTTTCTTTTGGTATTCATAACTTAGCAATAAACACACACACAAACGCGTAGAATTAAATGGGTCCCATCGAGTACGATGGATGTAAGGGGTGCTAATACCTTCCCCTCACATAACCGACTCCCAATTCCACTTTTTTGGTGACGTAGACCGCCTTATCCGCTTGCTTGGGGTTTTATCTATATTTTCTCGTTCTTTTTAGAACAAATAAAATTAGGTGGCGATTTCACTAGTTTTCGAGAATTAAAAGATTTTTGAAAATAGAGTTGCTTCAGTTGGCGACTTCACTGGGGAATTTTTTAAAGCGAGTTAACCCTAATTTAATACTTTCGCTTGTGTGTTTTGTTTTTGCTTTGATATTTATACTATCCTGTTGATGTATTTTGGGGCATTTATGGTTCATAGATAAGCCCAATACCCAGGCTTCTAGGAAATAAGTTTAGAGTGGTTGAGTAGCTTAGGTCCACCAGACATCCGTGTCTTTTGGATCGACGTGAAGACCACAACTTAGAGTTGGTCGTTTTAAGGGGATTGTTGCACCGTATACTAGTGCGGGACAGCAATTTCTAGACAAATGGCCTACAACTCTAAGTATTAGGATGTCCAAAACTGAGACCAACCGCTCAAAGGTTTTTGAGTATCCCTTTAAGAGGCGTTTCTTGGAGTATACTTTTGAAAATACTATTGTCTTGGCAATAATATTTTTAAAAGGGGATCTGAGACTCCGAGAGACATTTAGCAAGAAAAACATTAGAACCAACCTTGTTTGGGGAATTGTTGGGTAGGCGTCGAAACCATGGCCGACCAACCAGTGACTTATTATGTGATCTATACTGTTATTGGATTCCAGCTTAACTCATTTGCATTGCACTGTTGCATTCATCGTTCATGTTTCATCACATTTGTTGACATTTTCAGGTATCTTTAAAGGACTCATTCTTGAAAGTAATCAGACGGTGCAATGGATTCCGGCAGAAAAAACAATCCTCACATCAACTTCAAAATTCCAAACATTCAGATACTGTTGAGGCTTAGGGGAAAGGTGAAGCATGCTCAATTGAACAACTTTCATACCAGATATGGGTGGATCTTGGAGCTTTTGGATATTGACATTGATCACAACGCTCTGAAAGCTTTGGTAAAATTCTTTGATCCTTCCTTGAGGTGTTTTACATTCCAAGATTTCCAGATGGTTCCAACAATTGAAGAATTCGAAAGATTGTTGAATTGGCCTCTAAAGGATAGTGTTCCTTTTACCAAGTTAGGGGAGAGTGTGGATGCCAGTGATGTAGCAGCTGCTTTGGGTCTTCCGATCCGAGAAATAGGGCCGATGTTAGTGGAAAGAGGAATTTTTAGGAGTTTCTTAGAAAAAAGAGCCGAAGAGTTATCGGTAGGGGAAGAAAATTGGAGATCGTTCAGTGCCATTCTAGCCTTGTTGATCTTTGGAGTGGTATTGTTTCCAAGTCATGATGATGAGTATGTGAGTCAGCCTGCAATTAATGTGTTCCTTTCAGAGAATCCTGTACCAGCTTTGCTAGCAGATATGCTCATCAACATTCATACTCGATACATCAAAAGAAAAGGAGTAGTGATGTGTTGCTTCGCCTTGCTCTATTCATGGTTGAAGTCCCATATTCCTCAACGAGGACCTTGGGTTAAGATTTTGGAGAACTTGATTTGGTCTCGGAAGTTGGCTTCTCTTACTGCTAGCGGAGTTTTCTGGTATTCTCCAACTTGGTATACGTGGGAGGTTATCATTCATTGTGGGGCATTTCCTAATGTTCCGCTAATTGGATCTCGAGGGTGCATTAACTATAACCCCAGGTTGGTTCTCAAGCAATTGGGATGTCCTATGGAAACCGCACCAAAGGAGGAATTTTTGAGGGAGTTTATCTTATTGAATTTTGGAAGAGATGATCCGGGTTTGTTGAAGCAAATACAGAAGGCTTGGACTCAAGTTCACAAGAAAGGTGCGGAGCTCAGAAAAAGAGGAAATGGGGATGGAGAACCTTATGAATCCTGGATACTTAGGAGGGTAATGGAGGTAAAGTTGTCGTTTACTGTGGAAGTTCCATTTGATGTGCCAGAAACTGAAGTCACTCATATCCCTATTGAGGAGTTCAACAAACTCAAACTCACTATCACAGAGATGCAAGCTGAAGAGGGTCGACAACAAGCCATCCTTACTCGTGTTACTCGAGAAAGGGATGATTTGATGCAAAGCCTCAAAGAAAGGGATGATGAGTTGCTAAAGAGTCAAGAGCAGGTAGAAAAGGAAAAGAAAGCAAAGTTCCGTGTGAAAGACAATTTGGATGCCGCCAACTTTGAGCTAAGGGAGTTCAACCGTAAGCTAGCTCGGGCCGAACAACAAAGAGGGAAAGCTTACGCAGATGAAGAACGGGCTATCCAAGCAAAGTCGGATTTGAAAGCAACTCTCATTGCTCAGATTCTAGAGTTGAAAGCTGCGCTGAGAAACATTGAATCTAGTTTGGCGCGCGAAACTCGCCTCAAAGAAGAAGCACGCTTGGCACGTAACGTAGACTCTGAAGAATTAGCTCAGAAAATCCAAGAGTTGGACACTGCGAGAGATCTTGTGGCCCGATGGGAAGCATCGTATGGAGAGTTGGAACTCCAGTGTGAGGGATGGCAAGAAGAAGCCCGACGTCAGAATGAGCTTTGGGTGAACAGAGGAGAAACCATTTTCACTTTGGAAGAGCGGAACAAGAGTTTGTATGATAACTATTCAGGCTTGGTGGAATTCTGTAGGCAATTAATGGTGGAGGTCCCGTAGAGGCTTCAGTCAGCTGTCGAGGATCTAGAGAAAGACCGAGTGCTCCGGCGGTGGAGTACTTCATTTATCTTTGCAGAGACATGGTGGAGCGATTCCAACAAGAGATAAGAGATTTCAAGCCCCAAAGAGGACAACACTTCTGATCTTTTGTTGCTTTTATGCTTTCTTCAGCTCCATTGTACCTGTTAAACTAAAAGCGGACCTACGAGTCTTGCTCTTTATTTACCCTACAAAGACTAATGTTTGTATTTCAATTGTTATGTTTGAATGAAGGAGCTGATTATCCATTTGTGTGTGCTAATTATTTACAAGTGAATGAGTCTGATAAAGATCCTTGGGAACGGGAACACGGTCATAAGCATTTTGCATTAATCATACATAATCATGCATTTCTTTATTAAAAAAGGGACGCCAAACTCATTACCTGTCATTTCATCAGATTCAAGCTGACTACCCGACGCCCGTACGCAACAAGAGCTAACTTGAGAAGAGCAATGGATCAATTTGAGACAAGGCAGACGGCCATGCAAGGCGACATTGATACCTTGAGGACCAGGATAGATCAGTTGGTGGAGATGCTCACGGCCAAGATGCCGTAGAGGAGGAGGGTCACGCCGCCGCCGTATCGCCGCCAAGAACCGCCGCCAACAACGCAGGCATCGCTCCTCCCGTCACCGGAACACAAGGACCATTCGAGGTGTTGCTCCATTATGGGGTACATGCTGATTTCTTCAACAGAATAGATAATCAAGGGAATGTTGCTTCCGCTCATGCCGCCACCCAAACTATGGCGAATGATGAGCAAGGGCGAGAGGAGGACGAGCAAGAGAATCTGTGGTCCACAACTCCTCAAGGTGAGGAAGATCTGCAAGATGACTACATGAGGCAGTTCTATCAAAACGTGGCACCTGTGGGTAACCCAACTCCTTTCCAGGACGTGGCCGCCCAGAAGATGTGCAAGGAGCTTGCCGAGCAAGTAAGAGAGTTGAGAGGGAAGAATGTTGTTGGCCTGAGTGCCGCGGATATGTGTCTCGTACCCGATGTGGTCATTCCGCCGAAATTCAAAGTGCCTGACTTTGAGAAGTACAAAGGAGTGAGCTGTCCAGATACCCATCTGAGGATGTATTGCCGCAAGATGGAGGCACATGTTAATAACAGTAAGCTGATGATCCACTGCTTTCAAGGTAGTCTCTCAGGGGCATCTTTGGATTGGTACATGCAACTTGAAAAGGCAAATATCCGCTCTTGGGACGACTTGTCTAATGCTTTCTTCAAGCAATACCACTTCAATACAACTATGGCCCCCAATCGTGTACAGCTTCAGAACATGTCTCAGAAGGATAGGGAATCGTTTAAGGAGTACGCCCAGAGGTGGAGGGAAGTGGCCTCGAGGGTTCAACCAGCGTTAGCCGAAAGGGAGTTGAATGATCTGTTCATGGGAACATTGCCCGTGCAGTATTATGAAAGGTTGATCGGAAGCACTTTCTCGGATTTCTCTAATCTGGTGATGGTGGGTGAGAAGATTGAAGAAGGATTGAAGACCGGAAAGATTTCCGGAGGGAATGTAGGACCGTCTGTAGTGAAGAAGACGTTTAATGGTTTCAAAAGGAAGGAGGCAGAAGCCAATGCTGTATATGAAGCAAGAGGCAGAGGAAGGGGAAGACCACCAGCTAGGTCTGCTCCTGTTCAGGTTCCGTACATGTCATACCCCTATGTGGCCGCCATGCAATTTCCCGGTATGCCGTATCAGCAACCAATGCAGATGTCGATGCTGTATTCAAATCAGGTTCCTCAGAATCAAGTTCAACAACAACAACAACAAATCAAGAATCAGAACAAGGGTGCGGTTCAACAGAGGAGCCCGCACTATCACAAATACACCAAGGAAGAAATCCATCCTATTCCAATGACTTACACTAGTCTACTGCCGTATTTAATTCAAGATGGAAGAGTGGTGCCAAGAGAATTGAAGCCTGTTCCAGGGCCTCCCAAACCATGGTTTAATGAGAATGCCAGATGCGTTTTCCATGCTAATTCTCCTGGGCATACCACAGAAGACTGTTTCGCTTTCAAGTGCAAAGTCCAGGAATTAATTGACCAGAAGCTGTTAACTTTCGCTGATGTCCCCAACATTGCTAATAATCCATTACCGAGGCATGGGTTGTCATCAGTGAATGCTTTGATTGAAGAAGGAGGTCTGGTTATGGAGGTGGGGCAATTGAAGATGTCTTTAAAGAAGGTGTTTGAGGAATTGAAGAATGCTGGTTTATTGAAAGAAGGTCATGATGGCTGTTTGATTTGCCAAGACAATCCAGAACGTTGTGTAAAGTTCAAGAATTACCTGCAAGGATTGATGTATCAACATTTGATCCAGTTTAGTCGAGTTCCCGCTGAAGTGGTGGTCCCTCTCATCAATAATAGGAGACTTCATGTATCTCCTATCCAAGAAGAAGAGCCTGTTACGGCGGTAGAACCAATGATGGTTTACCCGCCCATCCGGATCCCTTATGAAAATACGAAAGCAGTTCCTTGGAATTATGAACCTGAAGTCGTTGTTGGAGGTAAGCCAATGGTTTTAGGGGAGTCTACCATGGAGAACATCACTGGTATGAGTGGTATGACCCGTAGCGGTCGAATTTATCACCAAGATCCAATGAAGAACTGAGCTGTAGAGAAAGTGTCAGATGTTCCTCCAAGAAAGGATGGAGTTGTTGATTTGAATGCGAAGAGTTAAGGGAATCTTTAAGCCGAGTGATGAGACTTTAAAGATCATTAAGAGGAGTGACTACAAAGTAGTTGACCAACTTAGTCAGACTCCAGCAAAAATCTCAATCTTGTCCCTGTTGAAAAGTTCAGAAGCCCACAAGATGGCTCAGTTGAAGTTTCTCGACAGCTCATACGTGGCTGAGGATATCACAATCAATCAATTAGATGTTGCAATCTCGAGCTTAAATGATGGCAGCTGTTTGTCATTCACCGATGCTGATCTCCCTCAGAATGGAGGTAGTCATAACATGGCTCTTCACATTTCTGTTACCTGTGGTGGAACGACTCTTGCCAGAGTTCTAGTTGATACAGGCTCAGCTCTGAACGTAATCCCAAAGACGACATTGGCTCAGCTGCAGGTAGAAGGGGCAATTTTGAAACCTAGCTCTCTATTTGTGAAGGCTTTCGATGGATCGCGCAGGATGGCGGTGGGGGAGATTGATCTTCCAGTACTTATCGGACCCCAACTCTTCAATATTACTTTTCAAGTGATCGATATCTTTCCAGCTTATAGCTGTTTGTTGGGAAGACCCTGGATACACGGTGCAAAGGCTGTCACTTCAACCCTACATCAGAAATTGAAGTTCTTGTTGAACAACCAGGTGGTGGAAGTTAGTGGTGAAGAAGACTACCTGGTTAGTCACTTGTCTGAATTCAAGTATGTGGATGTCGGAGATGAGGTGCATGAGACCCTCTTTCAAGCTTTGGAGATTGCGGGGAATGTGCAAAAAGAAGTCAAGACTGCTGAAAAACCTAGAGTTAATATAACCCGTTGGCAAGATGTCAAGGCTCTTATTGAGGCCGGAAACCCTGAAGGTTGGGGTACGGTGATAAATGTGGCGGAGAAGAAGGACAAGAGCGGACTCGACTATCAATCATACTCCAGGATCAGCAGAAGTTCAGAGATAGGAAAAGGAAAGATCCCTCGTCTAGAGGATACTTTTGTTGCGAAAGGTTTCCGCTCCGAGAAGGCTATCAATGCCATTGAAGATGATGAGCGTGCAGTGGAGCTTTCTCAGATGGTATTCCGTACTCCTCCTGGTGTGGCACTTAAGAATTGGAGCGTCAAGGATGTTACCCCTCTCATTTCATTTTCAAAGTAATTTCTTGTTTTTTTAATTAAAAAAAAATCCTGTGCTCTGCCCAAGGCACAAAGGATTGCTTTGTAGGGCTTGAACTTTTATCTTCAATAAAAAGCGCATTTTGTTATTCAGTTTGAGATCCCTTTTATTGTTTTTCCTTGTGCTTTCCAGTGCATCTTAAATAATAAAAACAACAACACTTTCACTATTTTTCTGCTAAAATAAACATACATATCTAAAAGATAAAATCAATCATTTATGCAGATCACCTGAAATTGAGCTTATTGAACATAGCCATGCTATAACTCCTTTTGACTTCGATTTCCCGATCAACCAAGCCGAAGATGACGGTGAAGAAGACTATGAACTCCCTGAAGAGTTAGCGCGTCTGGTTGAACACGAGGAGAAGATGATCCAACCTCATCAGGAACCAGTGGATGTGATCAATCTGGGTACTGAAGAGGATCTCAAAGAAGTTAAAGTTGGAACCGCCTTGGGGCAGGATATAAAAGATGAGTTGGTCCGCTTATTGCGAGAGTTTGTAGATGTGTTCGCATGGTCGTATCAGGATATGCCCGGACTCGATACAGATATTGTTGTGCACAAGCTGCCGCTAAAGCGCGAATGCTCTCCCGTGAAGCAAAGACCGAGGAGGACGCATCCTGAGATGGCTAAAAAGATCAGAGACGAAGTGAAGAAGCAGTTCAACATCGGTTTCCTAGCTGTGTCGATATATCCAGATTGGATTGCCAACATTGTACCTGTCCCCAAGAAGGATGGAAAGGTTCGGATGTGTGTAGACTACAGAGACTTGAATCGAGCCAGCCCGAAGGATGACTTTCCCTTACCTCACATTGATGTTTTGGTCGATAGCACAGCTCAGTCGTCAGTTTTCTCCTTCATGGATGGTTTCTCCGGGTATAATCAGATCAAGATAGATCCTGCAGACATGATGAAGACCACATTCACCACCCCGTGGGGCACTTTCTGTTACAAGGTCATGCCTTTCGGATTGAAGAACGCAGGGGCAACTTATCAAAGAGCCATGGTATCTCTTTTCCATGATATGATGCATAAATAAATCGAGGTCTATGTGGATGATATGATTGCCAAGTCTCAGACTGAAGAGGAGCACATTGTCCATCTCAGAAAGCTATTTGAAAGATTGAGGAAGTACAAACTTCGATTGAATCCTAACAAGTGTACTTTCGGAGTCCGGTCCGGGAAGCTACTTGGATTCATAGTGAGCCAACGAGGTATCGAGGTGGATCCTGACAAAGTGAAAGCTATTCAAGAAATGCGAGCACCAAGAACGGAGAACGAAATTCGTGGTTTCTTGGGACGCTTGAATTACATCTCACGGTTCATATCACATTTGACAGCTACTTGTGAACCTTTGTTCAAATTGTTGAAGAAAGATCAAGCCATCGTATGGAATGATAATTGTCAGCGAGCATTTGATAAGATCAAAGAATACTTACAAGAACCACCTATCTTGATACCACCAGTGCCCAGAAGACCTCTCATAATGTACCTCACTGTACTCGAAGGATCTATGGGTTGTGTTCTAGGACAACATGATGAAACGGGAAGAAAAGAGCATGCAATCTACTATCTGAGTAAGAAGTTCACTCTATGTGAAAGTTGGTATTCTCTGCTAGAGAAAACTTGTTGTGCTTTAGCATGGGCCGCCCGTCCTTTGAGACAATACATGGTGTGTCACACCACCATGCTGATATCCAAGATGGATCCTATCAAATATATCTTCGAAAAGCCAGCTTTGGTTGGAAGGATTGCACGTTGGCAGATGTTACTATCCGAATATGATATTCAATATGTAACTCAGAAAGCTATCAAGGGAAGTGTGGTATCAGAATATCTCGCCCACCAGCCTATGGAGGACTATCAACCGATGAGGTTTGACTTCCCAGATGAAGATGTCATGTTTATCAGAGAATGCAACATTCCCGGACCAGAGGAAGGGCCCGAGCCAGGATCCCGGTGGACACTTGTGTTTGATGGAGCATCCAATGCAGTAGGGCATGGAATAGGGGCAATCATAACCTCTCCAACAGGTTTTCATATTCCTTTCACTGCCAGAATCTGTTTCGATTGTACCAACAACATGGCAGAATATGAAGCTTGTATTTTCGGGATAGAAGCCGCTATTGATTTAAGGATCAAAATTCTTGAAGTTTATGGAGATTCAGCACTCGTCGTTTGCCAGGTCAAAGGAGAGTGGGGAACTCGTAATGAAAAGTTGATTCCATACAGAGATCATGTTTTGGAGCTAATAGCGTACTTTGACGAGATTACTTTCCATCACATTCCTAGAGAGGAAAACCAGTTAGCTGATGCTTTAGCCACTTTGTCGTTAATGTTTAAGGTCAAGTGGGCTAATGAAGCGCCTTCCATTACTATTGAGCGTCTAGACGAACCTGGTTATTGTATGATGGTCGATGAAGAAACTGACGGTAAACCTTGGTTCTATGATATCAAGCAATATATAGAAATGGGTGAGTACCCAGAAGGGGCATCTATCACTGATAAGAAGACTCTAAGGAAGTTGTCGGCCAACTTTTTCTTGAGTAGTGGGGTGTTGTACAAGCGAAATTTCGATTTGGTCTTGCTCAGATGCGTGGATAGACACGAAGAAGATCAACTCATCAAGGAAATTCATGAAGGTTCTTTTGGTGTCCATGCAAATGGACACGCTATGGCGAAGAAGATTCTCAGGGCTGGTTACTATTGGATGACCATGGAAACAGACTGTGTTGTTTATGCAATGAGATGTCATAAGTGTCAGATTCACGCTGATAAGATGCATGTGCCACCCTCACCTTTGAATGTTTTGACCTCCCCGTGGCCTTTCTCTATGTGGGGAATTGATATGATCGGAATGATTGAGCCGAAAGCCTCCAATGGACATCGCTTCATACTAGTCGCCATAGATTATTTCACCAAGTGGGTTGAGGCTGCTTCATATGCGAATGTGACACGACAAGTGGTTACCCGGTTTATCAAGAATAACATAATTTGTCGCTACGGTACTCCTAGCAAGATTATCACTAACAATGGGACAAATCTGAACTACAAGATGATGAAGGAGTTATGTGACACATTCAAGATCGACCATCATAACTCATCTCCTTACAGGCCGAAGATGAATGGTGCTGCTGAAGTAGCTAATAAGAATATCAAGAAGATCCTTCGGAAGATGGTGAAGACGTATAAGGATTGGCACGAGATGTTGCCTTTCGCTTTGCACGGGTACAGAACGTCTATTCGTACTTCGACCGGAGCGACACCTTACTCTCTTGTTTATGGCATGGAGGCAGTACTTCCTATAGAAGTTGAGATTCCTTCTCTCAGAGTTCTGATGGAAACAGAGTTGGAAGAAGCGGAATGGGTCCAGAATAGATATGACCAACTCAATCTGATCGAAGAAAAGAGGTTGACAGCAATCTGTCATGGCCAACTTTACCAGAAAACAATCAAGAGGGCTTTTGACAAGAAAGTACGTCCCCGCGAGTTCAAGGTGGGCGAATTGGTGCTAAAGAGGATAATCTCCCCACACAGAGACCCTCGTGGAAAGTGGGTGCCAAACTATGAAGGACCATACGTGGTAAAGAAAGTTTTCTCGGGAGGAGCTCTTGTTCTCACCAACATGGATGGAGAAGACTTGGCACATGCCATCAACTCAGACGCGGTCAGGAAGTATTATGTCTAAAAAAAAGAGAGAAATAAAAAAAAGAAGAAAAAATTAAGCCCGGTAAGCTGAAAACCCGAAAGGGCGGCTTAAGCAAAAAAGGGTAAATGTCCCGGTGAACCAAGATCTTTTGAAAATGGTTCACGCAAAAGTTAGGGAATGTATCAAGACATAATGTTGCAGTGCATTTCCGTGCCACAATAGAAGCTCAGATGGAGGGGATTAGTTCAATCACCATCCTCAGAAGCGAAGTGATGAAGAATAGCAGTCAGAAGGGGGAATAGCATGTTTCAGTTCAATGAAGTTCAGCTTCAATTTCGTTGTTGTTTTAAGAAATGTGTAATAGATTCACTTTTTCTGTATGTTCCTCCTAAAGGAATGTGCATCTTTATGTACAAAATCCCTACTTATGAGTTACTTTTCTCATATTTTAAATAAATTGTTCTGCATCTTACTTTTTATTTTTTCTGCATGATTAACTTAATGCTGCTGTTTTAGATAAAATTAAAATCATTCAAAATGATGAAACAATAAATTTTGAAACTTAAAATTACTTTGATTTACGGAATATTAGGGGTGACTGACTCTCTAAGTATTACGCTTTTCCTCGGAATTGGAACTACCTCCGTACCCATCTTAGTGTTTGTGATTGATCAGAAGATATCTTCCCTGTGAAAAATCATTGCAATAACATTTGTGGCCTGGATTATGGCCGTTGCCCTTCATTTGATTTCTTTCAGCGGTGTCGGGAATTCAGTTGATAATCCAATGCATCAACCAGTATACGCATGCATGCATTCATTCATCCATTTATGTCATATCACGGTACAGTCATGCATAAACCCTTGCCAGAATTCAGAATCTGTTCAGAAAATGTTGGATGTGGAAGCCAAAATTCTTTCAGATGACAATCTAGCTTTTCTCCCTAGCGCCATGTGAATACTTGGGTGGCAAACAATCGATAGTGGTGTCAATTCTCCAGTGAAGTCTCTTCCCCAGAGAAGTGATTGGTCATCCCCAGTGAGTTCTTGTGACAACAGGATTGCCAAATTGGATTCCCCAATGGTGTCTTCCTTTTCTCCACAGTAACAGGAAATCATATACCAGTTGCATTAAAAAAAAATATATCATGCATATCATACCCATGCATTAGCTTCGGCATTTATTTTGCAGGTTTTTCAGCTGAAACATAACTATCCTCTTAAGGATCGAATGGAAGGATTAATTTCGATATATAATTATCCTCTTTTCTACGGCACCAGCACAAGTGATATACTTGTATGGATCTTAACAACTGATTTGGTTTCCCCAATCGAGGTTTCTTTCCCAGCGAAAAAGTTCTCCCATTCAAATGGACTCCAATGTCAGCAAAATTATCAACCGGGAATCCCCAGTGAATTTTCCACACGGTTTTGTTACGAAGTTTCCCCAGCGAAGCTTATTTTACTCCCAAGTGAGTCTCCTTCAGAAAGGATTATTACAACATTATTCGTGGTATTTTCAAAGACTTCTTTCATACAAGAATCTTTCCAGCAATTTCTATTTGCAGTGTATTCTGCGTCTCTGTTATCTGAGCTATTCTCAGAAAATTACAGTGAACTTCTGGTGTGTTTATTTCCCCAGTAAGTCATCAACTACTCAACAGATAAATATCCACCAGGTGGGATGTTTATTCGACCACAGGATATTTCTCCGACTCAGACGTTGATCCACATATCCACTTGCTACAACGCATTGTCTATACAATGCCAACAAATTGAAGCTCATTACCCTAGAAGTTTTTCAGTCACAGGTGCTGAATCTGATTTTTTCTATTACCGGTAGAGCTATCTGCATACGAATTGAAGATTTTGTCAACTCGGAAGTTGTTCAACATGTCCGTACATGTTCAGTAAGATCTCTCATCAGCAGAAACGTCGGAAACAAGATTTACCGACTGCATAAACAACTATATCACACCAGGGTGCTGGATATTGTTTTGTTTATCCCCAGAGAATTGTATTCTCGGGTGCGCTACTGAATTTGTTCTGGTAACTCGGAAGTTACACGGTCAAAGACATTCAACATGCCATGGCTCCTCGCACCTTCGTGCACCAACAATTCAGATATTGTTCTGGCCATATATCTTTGTTAAAGTTTGCGGGTATTCTTTAACTCCGTGGGATCTTCAGACAGTTTCTCAAATTTCATTTTCGTTAAGGTCTGCGGGTATTCCTTAACCCTTCGGGATTTTCTGACAAACTCTCGATTATATCTTTGTTAAAGTTTGCGGGTATTCTTTAACTCCGGGATCTTCGTACGCTTTCAAATTTCATTTCGTTAAAGTCAAATTTTGTTCTTCGTATTCAATCCTCTTCCACCTTGAATGTTCGAAAGCTGTCGCTCTCACTTATCAAGTTTAAGATGATTGAATAGGGGCAACTGTCGCACCCCAAAAATTTTCCCCTTTGTTTCAGTTTGGTGATTCGTTTTTCATCATAGGTATTCTATCATGGTGGTTTCAAAATTCTACAGGAGACATTTTCATGAAAAAAAGATTACAATGGATTTCGGAAAGAACTTTCATTTTTGTCATTAATTCGGTATAATTCGAATTTCGAAAGGAATTTATTTGCTTTTGGAGTTGGCATTCAAGATAAGTTTTGTTTGTTTTTTTTCGGAGTTTAAATTTTAAAGGATTTATTTGTCCTTGGAATTTAAATTCACTGGAAGGAACGATGTTCGTTTGGAATGCAAGTTCATTAAGCAAAATGTCGGTTAATTCACCTTTTGAGTACAGTAAGATGCTACGGATATTATTCAAGGTTGTATTTATTTGTCTTGAATTTCTACAAGGTTACAATGCATTTTGCGAGGATTTTGGGAATTAAGTTTGAAATTTGAAGAAACAAGTTTGTGTTATTAACTTGATTAAATTTGAATTACAAAATTTACAAAGTATTTGAGTTTGCTCATGGAAATTACAAACTTGTTACAAAAAAAAAAGGAATTTGTAAACTACAATGTTAAATCCTACAAATCCTACAAATTTGTTACAAAATATTCAAGTCTTCACGCCTTCGCCTTATCTCTACATCGCCCTACTTTCTCCGCGCCACCATCGCCATCCTCCACATAGTTACATGAGAAAAAGAGAGAATGATTAGTAGCTACAATTCAACAAAAAGAGAACCAAAAAGCATTTTGTTGTCAAACTCATCATTAGGTGTTTGTGGGAATCGTGTTTTATTGTAAACCTCATAATCTTGTTCAAGATTAATCATCGTAAATTGAGTTTATTTGCAAATCACGAGTTAACTCGGTTCACAAATAAACCTAACTCATTCATCATAGTTATAATTATCCCAACAGCTCAAGAAATCACAGCTTAATCTAATGCTTAAGAACCCAACAGCCAACACAACACCAAGAAATCATAATTTATTCCAACAGGCAGCATTAAAAGCAACAGGCAGCAGTGTAAAACAAGAGACAAAAGAGGTCTTGGTTATCAACAAAAGCAAGTTGCAGCAGGGTATAGCAGAGTCAAAAAGAGCAAGCCAAATTATGCAAGCAATGTGTAGCATACAGCAACATAAAAGAGGAAAGCCTTGGTTCCAAAGCAGTAAAAACCAGCAATGATGACAGAAAACAGAGCAGATCTGTTGGGACTAAGACCATATGGCACATGTTCTAAGAGAATACTAGAAAAAGAGGCAAGATAGCATCTGTTCTTAAAAGATATCAGACAGAAAAAAAGAGAGAGAGGGTCAAGGATAGCATCTGCTACAAGAGATATAGAGGCCAGAAGTAATTAGTTTTTAGGGAAGGGAGAGTTTTTTAAGCCATCAGTAAAAACAAGAGCCATCAGTTTTCAAAAGGAACACAGAGTATATACTCAAGAGAGACCAACAGAACAGGCATCGATCCATAAGCAGAGACCAAAAGCCAAAACCTAGTAGCATTTACACAGTTCCAAACCACCAGTCCCAAAAACTCATTCCAAACCATTTTTCCAAAACCATTTTCCAAACCTAGAAAACCAACAACCGTTACATCAATAGAAATCAAAAAAATGACTAAAACTGTGAAGTATCTGTTCTATCCAAACCAGCTAACTAGCTAAATATTCAGAACACACAAATATCGTGAAAACACAAAAAGACCAAGCAAGCAAGCGGTTCATCATTTTCCAGACCAAACACCTTCAGTTATTGTTTTTCTCAGAAATCCTACTCTGACTATTGAGAAAGAAGAAGAGAATCAGAAAGGTATTACCGGGTTTAAAGGTGGTTGCAAGCCTGGTTGCCCTCCTCCCTTCATTGTTCATAGCATGCATCGGTTCCAGCGAAATCCTCATTAGGGTTAGGGTTCCATGTATCCCTTTCACGATCTATGCCAAACCGCGAGCCATCTGCAAAATCAAGCACCAGAAACGTAAATAGGACGGAGAGACGAGTCGAAAAACATGAAATGACGAGATTCTAGGTCATGCCACCGCCGAAACCGCCGTGAGGCGATTTCCTGCGCGACCCTTTTTTCCTTCTCCGGCGAGAGTTACGGTGAGAGAGCATGAGGTTTTTTGTTTACGAAGAGAGAGAGAGAGTAGTTGAGAGTTTCGTTTTCTTTTTTCTTTTAGGATTAGTAATATAAGTATTATTATTATTATTATTATAATATATTATTACTACTAAGTGTTATTATTATTACTATTATATTATTACTAATCATTATTATTATGATTATTATTATGATTATTATTAGATGCATATTATTACTAATATCATTATTATTACTTTTATATTGTTAGTAAAATATTAGTATTATTACTACTATTATTTATCACTATTGCAAATATTATTATTATTACTACTATTATTTTTAAACTGTTAACAACTATTATTATTATTATTTACTATTACTATTAGTAACAAATTTTATTTTTCTAACCCATGATTATTATTATTATTCATAAACAATTAAAATATTTGATATACCCAAAATTACCAAAAAATAATAATAGTAGTGTAGTTAGACATTTTTTATTATATTATTAGGAAATTTTTAGCATTTTTTTCCCTTTTTCTGTATTATCCCCATTTGTAAATTTGTACCCCCATTCCCCACCTGATGTAATAGTTAGTAAATATTATTGTTTTATCATTTAATTATTCACAAAGCACAAACCAAAAATATTTTCAAACTAATACTCGTGCGATCCATTTTTTTACTACCCTGAGTTGACAAAGCTTTGAAGCGTCACAACGGCCACACATTTGTGCACACACCACGCTTACTCTTGGGCTTACAATGAAACTTTGATGGATTAGTTAAACGTTATTTAATTATCTAATTAGGTTATTTAAAATTAATTAGTCTACCTAATTAATTTTAGTAAACTAATTACTTGATTAAGTTTCGTTTAATTAGTCGATTAAATTTATTTCGTGCATGCACCTACACAATATAAATCGTTTATTTATTTGTGCAAGCCAACCTTGTATGGGCTTTTAATTTATTTACTCGCTTTATTCAATGCTTGTATACAATTATTTGTTCATTTCCATTATCACACCTTAGTCCACATGCTTAATTAACTATAACATGTATCTCCAAAACACTTTCATAATTAAATTACAAACCTCGATCCAACGTCGAGTGCATTTTCAAAAAAATTCTTTCATAAGAAAACTCAAGTGTTTAAGCCGTTGGATGCTAGTCTAACTGTTTAAACACTTGCAAAAATGAACTTCAAATCTTTAAGTCGTTGGATGCTAGACTAATTGCTTAAAGATTCTTAATAACGTGAACCTTGTATCACTTCACTCTTTCATAAAAAAAAAAACTTTTTGGGATGATAGACGACTCGTTGAGCATTGAGCTCATCTTGTTTCTAGTATTTGAATCATAGGATGCTAGTCTTATTGTTCAGTACTTTTCACCCAATTAAGAAACAATTCAACTCACTCAAATTCTTTTATCGCTCATACGCGATCATAAAAACTCTTTTCCGATAAAGAGTGTGCAATAGTCATCTATAAACACGAATGTGGACTTAAAGATTTTCAAACAAACTAAACAAGTCCAAGTTCAAGCATTTGAGATGTCTAGAACGCACGATTTTTCTTATAAAATCAATACAATAAACTTAAAACCTTTTTAAGAGGAACTACAGAGTTTTGACTTTCCCATTGCACAAGGGAATATGTAGGCACACGGTTCTGAAACCGTGCCAAACTCAAAATAATAATATACAATTCTTTTTTTTCTTTTGGTATTCATAACTTAGCAATAAACACACACACAAACGCGTAGAATTAAATGGGTCCCATCGAGTACGATGGATGTAAGGGGTGCTAATACCTTCCCCTCACATAACCGACTCCCAATTCCACTTTTTTGGTGACGTAGACCGCCTTATCCGCTTGCTTGGGGTTTTATCTATATTTTCCCGTTCTTTTTAGAACAAATAAAATTAGGTGGCGATTTCACTAGTTTTCGAGAATTAAAAGATTTTTGAAAATCGAGTTGCTTCAGTTGGCACTTCACTGGGGAATTTTTTAAAGCGAGTTAACCCTAATTTAATACTTTCGCTTGTGTGTTTTGTTTTTGCTTTGATATTTATACTATCCTGTTGATGTATTTTGGGGCATTTATGGTTCATAGATAAGCCCAACACCCAGGCTTCTAGGAAACATAAGTTTAGAGTGGTTGAGTAGCTTAGGTCCACCAGACATCCGTGTCTTTTGGATCAACGTGAAGACCGCAACTTAGAGTTGGTCGTTTTAAGGGGATTGTTGCACCGTATGCTAGTGCGGGACAACAATTTTTAGACAAATGGCCTACAACTCTAAGTATTAGGATGTCCAAAACTGAGACCAACCGCTCAAAGGTTTTTTGAGTATCCCTTTAAGAGCCGTTTCTTGGAGTATACTTTTGAAAATATTATTGTCTTGGCAATAATATTTTTAAAAGGGGATCTGAGACTCCGAGAGACATTTAGCAAGAAAAGCATTAGAACCAACCTTGTTTGGGGAATTGTTGGGTAGGCGTCGAAACCATGGCCGACCAACCAGTGACTTATTATGTGATCTATACTGTTATTGGATTCCAGCTTAACTCATTTGCATTGCATTGTTGCATTCATCATTCATGTTTCATCACATTTGTTGACATTTTCAGGTATCTTTAAAGGACTCATTCTTGAAAGTAATCAGACGGTGCAATGGATTCCGGCAGAAAAAACAATCCTCACATCAACTTCAAAATTCCAAACATTCAGATACTGTTGAGGCTTAGGGGAAAGGTGAAGCATGCTCAATTGAACAACTTTCATACCAGATATGGGTGGATCTTGGAGCTTTTGGATATTGACATTGATCACAACGCTCTGAAAGCTTTGGTAAAATTCTTTGATCCTTCCTTGAGGTGTTTTACATTCCAAGATTTCCAGATTGTTCCAACAATTGAAGAATTCGAAAGATTGTTGAATTGGCCTCTAAAGGATAGTGTTCCTTTTACCAAGTTAGGGGAGAGTGTGGATGCCAGTGATGTAGCAGCTGCTTTGGGTCTTCCGATCCGAGAAATAGGGCCGATGTTAGTGGAAAGAGGAATTTTAGGAGTTTCTTAGAAAAAAGAGCCGAAGAGTTATCGGTAGGGGAAGAAAATTGGAGATCGTTCAGTGCCATTCTAGCCTTGTTGATCTTTGGAGTGGTATTGTTTCCAAGTCATGATGATGAGTATGTGAGTCAGCCTGCAATCAATGTGTTCCTTTCAGAGAATCCTGTACCAGCTTTGCTAGCAGATATGCTCATCAACATTCATACTCGATACATCAAAAGAAAAGGAGTAGTGATGTGTTGCTCCGCCTTGCTCTATTCATGGTTGAAGTCCCATAATCCTCAACGAGGACCTTAGGTTAAGATTTTGGAGAACTTGATTTGGTCTCAGAAGTTGGCTTCTCTTACTGCTAGCGGAGTTTTCTGGTATTCTCCAAATTGGTATACGTGGGAGGTTATCATTCATTGTGGGGCATTTCCTAATGTTCCGCTAATTGGATCTCGAGGGTGCATTAACTATAACCCCAGGTTGGTTCTCAAGCAATTAGGATGTCCTATGGAAACCGCACCAAAGGAGGAATTTTTGAGGGAGTTTATCTTATTGGATTTTGGAAGAGATGATCCGGGTTTGTTGAAGCAAATACAGAAGGCTTGGACTCAAGTTCACAAGAAAGGTGCGGAGCTCAGAAAAAGAGGAAATGGGGATGGAGAACCTTATGAATCCTGGATACTTAGGAGGGTAATGGAGGTAAAGTTGTCGTTTACTGTGGAAGTTCCATTTGATGTGCCAGAACCTGAAGTCACTCATATCCCTATTGAGGAGTTCAACAAACTCAAACTCACTATCATAGAGATGCAAGCTGAAGAGGGTCGACAACAAGCCATCCTTACTCGTGTTACTCGAGAAAGGGATGATTTGATGCAAAGCCTCAAAGAAAGGGATGATGAGTTGCTAAAGAGTCAAGAGCAGGTAGAAAAGGAAAAGAAAGCAAAGTTCCGTGTGAAAGACAATTTGGATGCACTTTGAGCTAAGGGAGTTCAACCGTAAGCTAGCTCGGGCCGAACAACAAAGAGGGAAAGCTTACGCAGATGAAGAACGGGCTATCCAAGCAAAGTCGGATTTGAAAGCAACTCTCACTGCTCAGATTCTAGAGTTGAAAGCTGCGCTGAGAAACATTGAATCTAGTTTGGCGCGCGAAACTCGCCTCAAAGAAGAAGCACGCTTAGCACGTAACGTAGACTCTGAAGAATTAGCTCAGAAAACCCAAGAGTTGGACACTGCGAGAGATCTTGTGGCCCGATGGGAAGCATCGTATGGAGAGTTGGAACTCCAGTGTGAGGGATGGGAAGAAGAAGCCGGCGTCAGAATGAGCTTTGGGTGAACAGAGGAGAAACCATTTTCACTTTGGAAGAGCGGAACAAGAGTTTGTATGACAACTATTCAGGCTTGATGGAATTCTGTAGGCAATTAATGGTGGAGGTCCCGTGGAGGCTTCAGTTAGCTGTCGAGGATCTAGAGAAAGACCGAGTGCTCCGGTGGTGGAGTACTTCATTTATCTTTGCAGAGACATGGTGGAGCGATTCCAATAAGAGATAAGAGATTTCAAGCCCCGAAGAGGACAACACTTCTGATCTTTTGTTGCTTTTATGCTTTCTTCAGCTCCATTGTACCTGTTAAACTAAAAGCGGACCTACGAGTCTTGCTCTTTATTTTCCCTACAAAGACTAATGTTTGTATTTCAATTGTTATGTTTGAATGAAGGAGCTGATTATCCATTTGTGTGTGCTAATTATTTACAAGTGAATGAGTCCGATAAAGATCCTTGGGAACGGGAACACGGTCATAAGCATTTTGCATTAATCATACATAATCATGCATTTCTTTATTAAAAAAGGGACGCCAAACTCATTACCTATCATTTCATCAGATTCAAGCTGACTACCCGACGCCCGTACGCAACAAGAGCTAACTTGAGAAGAGCAATGGATCAATTTGAGAAAAGGCAGACGACCATGCAAGGCGACATTGATACCTTGAGGACCAGGATGGATCAGTTGGTGGAGATGCTCACGGCTCAGCATGCCAGAGAGGAGGAGCGGGCCGCCGCCGGCCGCCGCGAATCACGGCCACCGCCACATGTACCAATGCAACAGCATCGCTCCTCCAACCCACGGGAACACGAGGACCATTCGAGGTGTTGCTCCATTTCTAGGAGTACAAGCACCTAATCCTCCATTTTATGGGGTACATGCTGATTTCTTCAACGGAACAGATAATCAAGGGAATGTTGCTTCCGCTCATGCCGCCACCCAAACTATGGCGAATGATGAGCAAGGGCGAGAGGAGGACGAGCAAGAGAATCTGTGGTCCACAACTCCTCAAGGTGAGGAAGATCTGCAAGATGACTACATGAGGCAGTTCTATCAAAACGTGGCACCTGTGGGTAACCCAACTCCTTTCCAGGACGTGGCCGCCCAGAAGATGTGCAAGGAGCTTGCCGAGCAAGTAAGAGAGTTGAGAGGGAAGAATGTTGTTGGCCTGAGTGCCGCGGATATGTGTCTCGTACCCGATGTGGTCATTCCGCCGAAATTCAAAGTGCCTGACTTTGAGAAGTACAAAGGAGTGAGCTGTCCAGATACCCATCTGAGGATGTATTGCCGCAAGATGGAGGCACATGTTAATAACAGTAAGCTGATGATCCACTGCTTTCAAGGTAGTCTCTCAGGGGCATCTTTGGATTGGTACATGCAACTTGAAAAGGCAAATATCCGCTCTTGGGACGACTTGTCTAATGCTTTCTTCAAGCAATACCACTTCAATACAACTATGGCCCCCAATCGTGTACAGCTTCAGAACATGTCTCAGAAGGATAGGGAATCGTTTAAGGAGTACGCCCAGAGGTGGAGGGAAGTGGCCTCGAGGGTTCAACCAGCGTTAGCCGAAAGGGAGTTGAATGATCTGTTCATGGGAACATTGCCCGTGCAGTATTATGAAAGGTTGATCGGAAGCACTTTCTCGGATTTCTCTAATCTGGTGATGGTGGGTGAGAAGATTGAAGAAGGATTGAAGACCGGAAAGATTTCCGGAGGGAATGTAGGACCGTCTGCAGTGAAGAAGACGTTTAATGGTTTCAAAAGGAAGGAGGCAGAAGCCAATGCTGTATATGAAGCACGAGGTAGAGGAAGGGGAAGACCACCAGTTAGGTCTGCTCCTGTTCAGGTTCCGTACATGTCATACCCCTATGTGGCCGCCATGCAATTTCCCGGTATGCCGTATCAGCAACCAATGCAGATGCCGATGCCGTATTCAAATCAGGTTCCTCAGAATCAAGTTCAACAACAACAACAACAAATCAAGAATCAGAACAAGGGTGTGGTTCAATAGAGGAGCCCGCACTATCACAAATACACCAAGGAAGAAATCCATCCTATTCCAATGACTTACACTAGTCTACTGCCGTATTTAATTCAAGATGGAAGAGTGGTGCCAAGAGAATTGAAGCCTGTTCCAGGGCCTCCCAAACCATGGTTTAATGAGAATGCCAGATGCGTTTTCCATGCTAATTCTCCCGGGCATACCACAGAAGACTGTTTCGCTTTCAAGTGCAAAGTCCAGGAATTAATTGACCAGAAGCTGTTAACTTTCGCTGATGTCCCCAACATTGCTAATAATCCATTACCGAGGCATGGGTTGTCATCAGTGAATGCTTTGATTGAAGAAGGAGGTCTGGTTATGGAGGTGGGGCAATTGAAGATGTCTTTAAAGAAGGTGTTTGAGGAATTGAAGAATGCTGGTTTATTGAAAGAAGGTCATGATGGCTGTTTGATTTGCCAAGACAATCCAGAACGTTGTGTAAAGTTCAAGAATTACCTGCAAGGATTGATGTATCAACATTTGATCCAGTTTAGTCGAGTTCCCGCTGAAGTGGTGGTCCCTCTCATCAATAATAGGAGACTTCATGTATCTCCTATCCAAGAAGAAGAGCCTGTTACGGCGGTAGAACCAATGATGGTTTACCCGCCCATCCGGATCCCTTATGAAAATACGAAAGTAGTGCCTTGGAATTATGAACCTGAAGTCGTTGTTGGAGGTAAGCCAATGGTTTTAGGGGAGTCTACCATGGAGAACATCACTGGTATGAGTGGTATGACCCGTAGCGGTCGAATTTATCACCAAGATCCAATGAAGAACTGAGCTGTAGAGAAAGTGTCAGATGTTCCTCCAAGAAAGGATGGAGTTGTTGATTTGAATGCGGAAGAGTTAAGGGAATCTTTAAGCCGAGTGATGAGACTTTAAAGATCATTAAGAGGAGTGACTACAAAGTAGTTGACCAACTTAGTCAGACTCCAGCAAAAATCTCAATCTTGTCCCTGTTGAAAAGTTCAGAAGCCCACAAGATGGCTCAGTTGAAGTTTCTCGACACCATACGTCGAGGATATCACAATCAATCAATTAGATGTTGCAATCTCGAGCTTAAATGATGGCAGATGTTTGTCATTCACCGATGCTGATCTCCCTCAGAATGGAGGTAGTCATAACATGGCTCTTCACATTACTGTGGGAACGACTCTTGCCGTAGTTCTAGTTGATACAGCTCGCCGAACGTAATCCCAAAGACGACATTGGCTCACCGCAGTAGAAGGGCAATTTTGAAACATAGCTCTCTAATTGTGAAGGCTTTCGATGGATCGCGCAGGATGACGGTGGGGGAGATTGATCTTCCAAGACTTATCAGACCCAAACTCTTCAATATTACTTTTCAAGTGATGGATATCTTCCACTTATAGTCGCTTGTTGGGAAGACCCCGGATACACTGCAAAGGTCGTCACTTCAACCCTACATCAGAAATTGAAGTTCTTGTTGAACAACCAGGTGGTGGAAGTTAGTGGTGAAGAAGACTACCTGGTTAGTCACTTGTCTGAATTCAAGTATGTGGATGTCGGAGATGAGGTGCATGAGACCCTCTTTCAAGCTTTGGAGATTGGGGAATGTGCAAAAGAAGTCAAGATCAAAAACCTAGAGGTAATATAACCCGCTGGCAAGATGTCAAGGCTCTTATTGAGGCCTAAACCTCAAGGTTGGGGTACGTGATAAATGTGGCGGAAGAAGGACAAGAGCGGACTCGCTATCAATCATACTGTGATCAATGAAGTTCGAGATAGGAAAAGGAAAGATCCCTCGCCTAGAGGATACTTTTGTTGCGAAAGGTTTCCTCCGAGAAGGCTATCAATGCCATTGAAGATGATGAGCGGCAGTGGAGCTTTCTCGATGGTGTTCCGCATCTCCCGTGTGGCACTTAAGAATTGGAGCGCAAGGATGTTACCCTCTCATTTCATTTTCAAAGTAATTTCTTGTTTTTAATTAAAAATCCCGTGCTCGCCCAAGGCACAAAGGATTGCTTTGTAGGGCTTGAACTTTTATCTTCAATAAAAAGCGCATTTTGTTATTCAGTTTGAGATCCCTTTTATTGTTTTTCCTTGTGCTTTCCAGTGCATCTTAAATAATAAAAACAACAACACTTTCACTATTTTTCTGCTAAAATAAACATACATATCTAAAAGATAAAATCAATCATTTATGCAGATCACCTGAAATTGAGCTTATTGAACATAGCCATGCTATAACTCCTTTTGACTTCGATTTCCCGATCAACCAAGCCGAAGATGACGGTGAAGAAGACTATGAACTCCCTGAAGAGTTAGCGCGTCTGGTTGAACACGAGGAGAAGATGATCCAACCTCATCAGGAACCAGTGGATGTGATCAATCTGGGTACTGAAGAGGATCTCAAAGAAGTTAAAGTTGGAACCGCCTTGGGGCAGGATATAAAAGATGAGTTGGTCCGCTTATTGCGAGAGTTTGTAGATGTGTTCGCATGGTCGTATCAGGATATGCCCGGACTCGATACAGATATTGTTGTGCACAAGCTGCCGCTAAAGCGCGAATGCTCTCCCGTGAAGCAAAGACCGAGGAGGACGCATCCTGAGATGGCTAAAAAGATCAGAGACGAAGTGAAGAAGCAGTTCAACATCGGTTTCCTAGCTGTGTCGATATATCCAGATTGGATTGCCAACATTGTACCGTCCCCAAGAAGGATGGAAAGGTTCGATGTGTAGACTACAGAGACTTGAATCGAGCCACCAAGGATGACTTTCCTTACCTCACATTGATGTTTTGGTCGATAGCACACCTACCGCCGCTTTCTCCTTCATGGATGGTTTCTCCGGGTATAATCAGATCAAGATAGATCCTGCAGACATGATGAAGACCACATTCACCACCCCGTGGGGCACTTTCTGTTACAAGGTCATGCCTTTCGGATTGAAGAACGCAGGGGCAACTTATCAAAGAGCCATGGTATCTCTTTTCCATGATATGATGCATAAATAAATCGAGGTCTATGTGGATGATATGATTGCCAAGTCTCAGACTGAAGAGGAGCACATTGTCCATCTCAGAAAGCTATTTGAAAGATTGAGGAAGTACAAACTTCGATTGAATCCTAACAAGTGTACTTTCGGAGTCCGGTCCGAGAAGCTACTTGGATTCATAGTGAGCCAACGAGGTATCGAGGTGGATCCTGACAAAGTGAAAGCTATTCAAGAAATGCGAGCACCAAGAACGGAGAACGAAATTCGTGGTTTCTTGGGACGCTTGAATTACATCTCACGGTTCATATCACATTTGACAGCTACTTGTGAACCTTTGTTCAAATTGTTGAAGAAAGATCAAGCCATCGTATGGAATGATAATTGTCAGCGAGCATTTGATAAGATCAAAGAATACTTACAAGAACCACCTATCTTGATACCACCAGTGCCCAGAAGACCTCTCATAATGTACCTCACTGTACTCGAAGGATCTATGGGTTGTGTTCTAGGACAACATGATGAAACGGGAAGAAAAGAGCATGCAATCTACTATCTGAGTAAGAAGTTCACTCTATGTGAAAGTTGGTATTCTCTGCTAGAGAAAACTTGTTGTGCTTTAGCATGGGCCGCCCGTCCTTTGAGACAATACATGGTGTGTCACACCACCATGCTGATATCCAAGATGGATCCTATCAAATATATCTTCGAAAAGCCAGCTTTGGTTGGAAGGATTGCACGTTGGCAGATGTTACTATCCGAATATGATATTCAATATGTAACTCAGAAAGCTATCAAGGGAAGTGTGGTATCAGAATATCTCGCCCACCAGCCTATGGAGGACTATCAACCGATGAGGTTTGACTTCCCAGATGAAGATGTCATGTTTATCAGAGAATGCAACATTCCCGGACCAGAGGAAGGGCCCGAGCCAGGATCCCGGTGGACACTTGTGTTTGATGGAGCATCCAATGCAGTAGGGCATGGAATAGGGGCAATCATAACCTCTCCAACAGGTTTTCATATTCCTTTCACTGCCAGAATCTGTTTCGATTGTACCAACAACATGGCAGAATATGAAGCTTGTATTTTCGGGATAGAAGCCGCTATTGATTTAAGGATCAAAATTCTTGAAGTTTATGGAGATTCAGCACTCGTCGTTTGCCAGGTCAAAGGAGAGTGGGGAACTCGTAATGAAAAGTTGATTCCATACAGAGATCATGTTTTGGAGCTAATAGCGTACTTTGACGAGATTACTTTCCATCACATTCCTAGAGAGGAAAACCAGTTAGCTGATGCTTTAGCCACTTTGTCGTTAATGTTTAAGGTCAAGTGGGCTAATGAAGCGCCTTCCATTACTATTGAGCGTCTAGACGAACCTGGTTATTGTATGATGGTCGATGAAGAAACTGACGGTAAACCTTGGTTCTATGATATCAAGCAATATATAGAAATGGGTGAGTACCCAGAAGGGGCATCTATCACTGATAAGAAGACTCTAAGGAAGTTGTCGGCCAACTTTTTCTTGAGTAGTGGGGTGTTGTACAAGCGAAATTTCGATTTGGTCTTGCTCAGATGCGTGGATAGACACGAAGAAGATCAACTCATCAAGGAAATTCATGAAGGTTCTTTTGGTGTCCATGCAAATGGACACGCTATGGCGAAGAAGATTCTCAGGGCTGGTTACTATTGGATGACCATGGAAACAGACTGTGTTGTTTATGCAATGAGATGTCATAAGTGTCAGATTCACGCCGATAAGATGCATGTGCCACCCTCACCTTTGAATGTTTTGACCTCCCCGTGGCCTTTCTCTATGTGGGGAATTGATATGATCGGAATGATTGAGCCGAAAGCCTCCAATGGACATCGCTTCATACTAGTCGCCATAGATTATTTCACCAAGTGGGTTGAGGCTGCTTCATATGCGAATGTGACACGACAAGTGGTTACCCGGTTTATCAAGAATAACATAATTTGTCGCTACGGTACTCCTAGCAAGATTATCACTAACAATGGGACAAATCTGAACTACAAGATGATGAAGGAGTTATGTGACACATTCAAGATCGACCATCACAACTCATCTCCTTACAGGCCGAAGATGAATGGTGCTGCTGAAGCAGCTAATAAGAATATCAAGAAGATCCTTCGGAAGATGGTGAAGACGTATAAGGATTGGCACGAGATGTTGCCTTTCGCTTTGCACGGGTACAGAACGTCTATTCGTACTTCGACCGGAGCGACACCTTACTCTCTTGTTTATGGCATGGAGGCAGTACTTCCTATAGAAGTTGAGATTCCGTCTCTCAGAGTTCTGATGGAAACAGAGTTGGAAGAAGCGGAATGGGTCCAGAATAGATATGACCAACTCAATCTGATCGAAGAAAAGAGGTTGACAGCAATCTGTCATGGCCAACTTTACCAGAAAACAATCAAGAGGGCTTTTGACAAGAAAGTACGTCCCCGCGAGTTCAAGGTGGGCGAATTGGTGCTAAAGAGGATAATCTCCCCACACAGAGACCCTCGTGGAAAGTGGGTGCCAAACTATGAAGGACCATACGTGGTAAAGAAAGTTTTCTCGGGAGGAGCTCTTGTTCTCACCAACATGGATGGAGAAGACTTGGCACATGCCATCAACTCAGACGCGGTCAGGAAGTATTATGTCTAAAAAAAAGAGAGAAATAAAAAAAAGAAGAAAAAATTAAGCCCGGTAAGCTGAAAACCCGAAAGGGCGGCTTAAGCAAAAAAGGGTAAATGTCCCGGTGAACCAAGATCTTTTGAAAATGGTTCACGCAAAAGTTAGGGAATGTATCAAGACATAATGTTGCAGTGTGCATTTCCGTGCCACAATAGAAGCTCAGATGGAGGGGATTAGTTCAATCACCATCCTCAGAAGCGAAGTGATGAAGAATAGCAGTCAGAAGGGGGAATAGCATGTTTCAGTTCAATGAAGTTCAGCTTCAATTTCGTTGTTGTTTTAAGAAATGTGTAATAGATTCACTTTTTCTGTATGTTCCTCCTAAAGGAATGTGCATCTTTATGTACAAAATCCCTACTTATGAGTTACTTTTCTCATATTTTAAATAAATTGTTCTGCATCTTACTTTTTATTTTTTCTGCATGATTAACTTAATGCTGCTGTTTTAGATAAAATTAAAATCATTCAAAATGATGAAACAATAAATTTTGAAACTTAAAATTACTTTGATTTACGGAATATTAGGGGTGACTGACTCTCTAAGTATTACGCTTTTCCTCGGAATTGGAACTACCTCCGTACCCATCTTAGTGTTTGTGATTGATCAGAAGATATCTTCCCTGTGAAAAATCATTGCAATAACATTTGTGGCCTGGATTATGGCCGTTGCCCTTCATTTGATTTCTTTCAGCGGTGTCGGGAATTCAGTTGATAATCCAATGCATCAACCAGTATACGCATGCATGCATTCATTCATCCATTTATGTCATATCACGGTACAGTCATGCATAAACCCTTGCCAGAATTCAGAATCTGTTCAGAAAATGTTGGATGTGGAAGCCAAAATTCTTTCAGATGACAATCTAGCTTTTCTCCCTAGCGCCATGTGAATACTTGGGTGGCAAACAATCGATAGTGGTGTCAATTCTCCAGTGAAGTCTCTTCCCCAGAGAAGTGATTGGTCATCCCCAGTGAGTTCTTGTGACAACAGGATTGCCAAATTGGATTCCCCAATAGTGTCTTCCTTTTCTCCACAGTAACAGGAAATCATATACCAGTTGCATTAAAAAAAAAATATATCATGCATATCATACCCATGCATTAGCTTCGGCATTTATTTTGCAGGTTTTTCAGCTGAAACATAACTATCCTCTTAAGGATCGAATGGAAGGATTAATTCTCAGACGATATAATTATCCTCTTTTCTACGGCACCAGCACAAGTGATATACTTGTATGGATCTTAACAACTGATTTGGTTTCCCCAATCGAGGTTTCTTTCCCAGCGAAAAAGTTCTCCCTTTCAAATGGACTCCAATGTCAGCAAAATTATCAACCGGGAATCCCCAGTGAATTTTCCACACGGTTTTATTACGAAGTTTCCCCAGCGAAGCTTATTTTACTCCCAAGTGAGTCTCCTTCAGAAAGGATTATTACAACATTATTCGTGGTATTTTCAAAGACTTCTTTCATACAAGAATCTTTCCAGCAATTTCTATTTGCGGTATTCTCATCTCCGAAATGCTTTAAAATTACGTGAACTTCGTGTGTTTATTTCCCGAAGTCATCAACTACTCAACAGATAAATATCCACCATGTGGGATGTTTATTCGACCACAGGATATTTCTCCGACTCAGACGTTGATCCACATATCCACTTGCTACAACGCATTGTCTATACAATGCCAACAAATTGAAGCTCATTACCCTAGAAGTTTTTCAGTCACAGGTGCTGAATCTGATTTTTTCTATTACCGGTAGAGCTATCTGCATACGAATTGAAGATTTTGTCAACTCGGAAGTTGTTCAACATGTCCGTACATGTTCAGTAAGATCTCTCATCAGCAGAAACGTCGGAAACAAGATTTACCGACTGCATAAACAACTATATCACACCAGGGTGCTGGATATTGTTTTGTTTATCCCCAGAGAATTGTATTCTCGGGTGCGCTACTGAATTTGTTCTGCTGGTAACTCGGAAGTTACACGGTCAAAGACATTCAACATGCCATGGCTCCTCGCACCTTCGTGCACCAACAATTCAGATATTGTTCTGGCCATATATCTTTGTTAAAGTTTGCGGGTATTCTTTAACTCCGTGGGATCTTCAGACAGTTTCTCAAATTTCATTTTCGTTAAGGTCTGCGGGTATTCCTTAACCCTTCGGGATTTTCTGACAAACTCTCGATTATATCTTTGTTAAAGTTTGCGGGTATTCTTCAACTGCGTGGGATCTTCAGACAGTTTCTCAAATTTCATTTTCGTTAAAGTCAAATTTTCGGGGTTCTCTGGTATTCAATCCTCTTCCACCTTGAATGTTCGAAAGCTGTCGCTTTTTCTCACTTATCAAGTTTAAGATGATTGAATAGGGGCAACTGTCGCACCCCAAAAATTTTCCCCTTTGTTTCAGTTTGGTGATTCGTTTTTCATCATAGGTATTCTATCATGGTGGTTTCAAAATTCTACAGGAGACATTTTCATGAAAAAAAGATTACAATGGATTTCAGAAAGAACTTTCATTTTTGTCATTAATTCGGTATAATTCGAATTTCGAAAGGAATTTATTTGCTTTTGGAGTTGGCATTCAAGATAAGTTTTGTTTGTTTTTTTTCGGAGTTTAAATTTTAAAGGATTTATTTGTCCTTGGAATTTAAATTCACTGGAAGGAACGATGTTCGTTTGGAATGCAAGTTCATTAAGCAAAATGTCGGTTAATTCACCTTTTGAGTACAGTAAGATGCTACGGATATTATTCAAGGTTGTATTTATTTGTCTTGAATTTCTACAAGGTTACAATGCATTTTGCGAGGATTTTGGGAATTAAGTTTGAAATTTGAAGAAACAAGTTTGTGTTATTAACTTGATTAAATTTGAATTACAAAAATTTACAAAGTATTTGAGTTTGCTCATGGAAATTACAAACTTGTTACAAAAAAAAAAGGAATTTGTAAACTACAATGTTAAATCCTACAAATCCTACAAATTTGTTACAAAATATTCAAGTCTTCACGTCTTCAGTCTTATCTGCTACATCGCCCTACTTTCTCCGCGCCACCATCGCCATCCTCCACATAGTTACATGAGAAAAAAAGAGAGAATGATTAGTAGCTACAATTCAACAGCAAAGAGAACCAAAAAAAGCATTTTGTTGTCAAACTCATCATTAGGTGTTTGGTGGGAATCAGGTTTTATTGCTAAACCTCATAATCTTGTTCAAGATTAATCATCGGCGAAATTGAGTTTATTTGCAAATCACGAGTTAACTCGGTTCACAAATAAACCTAACTCAGTTATTCATCATAGTTATAATTATCCCAACAGTTCAAGAAATCACAGTTTAATCTAACAGTTTAAGAACCCAACAGGCCAACACAACAGTTCAAGAAATCATAATTTATTCCAACAGGCAGCATTAGAAGCAACAGACAGCAGTGTAAAACAAGAGACAAAAGAGGTCTTGGTTATCAACAAAAGCAAGTTGCAGCAGGGTATAGCAGAGTCAAAAAGAGCAAGCCAAATTATGCAAGCAATGTGTAGCATACAGCAACATAAAAGAGGAAAGCCTTGGTTCCAAAGCAGTAAAAACCAGCAATGATGACAGAAAACAGAGCAGATCTGTTGGGACTAAGACCATATGGCACATGTTCTAAGAGAATACTAGAAAAAGAGGCAAGATAGCATCTGTTCTTAAAAGATATCAGACAGAAAAAAAGAGAGAGAGGGTCAAGGATAGCATCTGCTACAAGAGATATAGAGGCCAGAAGTAATTAGTTTTTAGGGAAGGGAGAGTTTTTTAAGCCATCAGTAAAAACAAGAGCCATCAGTTTTCAAAAGGAACACAGAGTATATACTCAAGAGAGACCAACAGAACAGGCATCGATCCATAAGCAGAGACCAAAAGCCAAAACCTAGTAGCATTTACACAGTTCCAAACCACCAGTCCCAAAAACTCATTCCAAACCATTTTTCCAAAACCATTTTCCAAACCTAGAAAACCAACAACCGTTACATCAATAGAAATCAAAAAAATGACTAAAACTGTGAAGTATCTGTTCTATCCAAACCAGCTAACTAGCTAAATATTCAGAACACACAAATATCGTGAAAACACAAAAAGACCAAGCAAGCAAGCGGTTCATCATTTTCCAGACCAAACACCTTCAGTTATTGTTTTTCTCAGAAATCCTACTCTGACTATTGAGAAAGAAGAAGAGAATCAGAAAGGTATTACCGGGTTTAAAGGTGGTGCAAGCCTGGTTGCCCTCCTCCCTTCATTGTTCATAGCATGCATCGGTTCCAGCGAAATCCTCATTAGGGTTAGGGTTCCATGTATCCCTTTCACGATCTATGCCAAACCGCGAGCCATCTGCAAAATCAAGCACCAGAAACGTAAATAGGACGGAGAGACTAGTCGAAAAACATGAAATGACGAGATTCTGGGTCATGCCACCGTCGAAACCGCCGTGAGGCGATTTCCTGCGCGGCCCTTTTTTCCTTCTCCGGCGAGAGTTACGGTGAGAGAGCATGAGGTTTTTTGTTTACGAAGAGAGAGAGAGTAGTTGAGAGTTTCGTTTTCTTTTTTCTTTTAGGATTAGTAATATAAGTATTATTATTATTATTATAATATATTATTACTACTAAGTGTTATTATTATTACTATTATATTATTACTAATCATTATTATTATGATTATTATTATGATTATTATTAGATGCATATTATTACTAATATCATTATTATTACTTTTATATTGTTAGTAAAATATTAGTATTATTACTACTATTATTTATCACTATTGCAAATATTATTATTATTACTACTATTATTTTTAAACTGTTAACAACTATTATTATTATTATTTACTATTACTATTAGTAACAAATTTTATTTTTCTAACCCATGATTATTATTATTATTCATAAACCAATAAAATATTTGATATACCCAAAATTACCAAAAAATAATAATATAGTGTAGTTAGACATTTTTTATTATATTATTAGGAAATTTTTAGCATTTTTTTCCCTTTTTCTGTATTATCCCCATTTGTAAATTTGTACCCTCATTCCCCACCTGATGTAATAGTTAGTAAATATTACTGTTTTATCATTTAATTATTCACAAAGCACAAACCAAAAATATTTTCAAACTAATACTCGTGCGAGCCATTTTTTTACTATCTTGAGTTGACAAAGCTTTGAAGCGTCACAACGGCCACACATTTGTGCACACACCACGCTTACTCTTGGGCTTACAATAAAACTTTGATTGATTAGTTAAACGTTATTTAATTATCTAATTAGGTTATTTAAAATTAATTAGTCTACCTAATTAATTTTAGTAAACTAATTACTTGATTAAGTTTCGTTTAATTAGTCGGTTAAATTTATTTCGTGCATGCACCTACACAATATAAATCATTTATTTATTTGTACAAGCCACCTTGTATGGGCTTTTAATTTATTTACTCGCTTTATTCAATGCTTGTATACAATTATTTGTTCATTTCCATTATCACACCTTAGTCCACATGCTTAATTAACTATAACCCGTATCTCCAAAACACTTTCATAATTAAACTACAAACCTCGATCCAACGTCGAGTGCATTTTCAAAAAAATTCTTTCATAAGAAAACTCAAGTGTTTAAGCCGTTGGATGCTAGTCTAACTGTTTAAACACTTGCAAAAATGAACTTCAAATCTTTAAGTCGTTGGATGCTAGACTAATTGCTTAAAGATTCTTAATAACGTGAACCTTGTATCACTTCACTCTTTCATAAAAAAAAAAACTTTTTGGGATGATAGACGACTCGTTGAGCATTGAGCTCATCTTGTTTCTAGTATTTGAATCATAGGATGCTAGTCTTATTGTTCAGTACTTTTCACCCAATTAAGAAACAATTCAACTCACTCAAATTCTTTTATCGCTCATACGCGATCATAAAAACTCTTTTCCGATAAAGAGTGTGCAATAGTCATCTATAAACACGAATGTGGACTTAAAGATTTTCAAACAAACTAAACAAGTCCAAGTTCAAGCATTTGAGATGTCTAGAACGCACGATTTTTCTTATAAAATCAATACAATAAACTTAAAACCTTTTTAAGAGGAACTACAGAGTTTTGACTTTCCCATTGCACAAGGGAATATGTAGGCACACGGTTCTGAAACCGTGCCAAACTCAAAATAATAATAAACAATTCTTTTTTGTCTTTTGGTATTCATAACTTAGCAATAAACACACACACAAACGCGTAGAATTAAATGGGTCCCATCGAGTACGATGGATGTAAGGGGTGCTAATACCTTCCCCTCACATAACCGACTACCGATTCCACTTTTTTGGTCACGTAGACCGCCTTATCCGCTTGCTTGGGGTTTTATCTATATTTTCCCGTTCTTTTTAGAACAAATAAAATTAGGTGGCGATTTCACTAGTTTCGATAATTAAAAGGTTTTCGACTTGCCGGGTGTACATTTTTTTTGTATATATATCCTTAACTTTTTCCTAAACCTTTTTGGTTCCCCAGAATGCCCTTATTTTTTCCTAGGCCGGTCAACCTAGCGGGTCTCATTTATGCGTAGTGTTTTTTGACTATGTCTGCGTTCACAGGGTGTGGGACATCTTATCCATCCATAGTGCTAAGTATCATAGCTCCGTCGGAAAATACTATTTTGACTACAAATGGTCCCTGATAGGTGGGAGTCCATTTTCCCCTAGGGGTCACCTTGTGGAAGAATGATGCGCTTGACTACTAGATCACCGACTTGGTAGACTCAGTGCTTGACCTTTTTATCAAATGCTCGTATCATTCGCTTCTGGTATATTTGTCCATGGCAAATGGTTGCGAGCCGTTTTTCATCGATCAAGTTGATCTGGTCAACCCATTCATCTTCGTCTAACTCTGCGTCCTGGAGTACTCTGGTTGAGGGTATCTGAACCTCGATGGGTAGGACTGCTTCCATACCATATACGAGAGAGAAGGGGGTTGCCCCTGTAGATGTTCATACTGTAGTGCGATAACCGCGGAGAGCAAACGACAACAACTCATGCCAATCCTTATAGGTCACTGTCATCTTCTGTATGATCTTCTTGAGATTCTTGTTGGCGACTTCCATTGCGTCGTTCATTTTTGGCCGATATGGAGAGGAGTTGTGATGCTTAATCTTGAACTGCATGCAGAGTTCGGTGATCATTTTGTTATTGAGATTGGTAGCATTGTCCGTGATGATCCTTTTGGGGACGCCGTACCGACAGATAAGATTATGCTTGATGAATCGAGCCACAACATTCTTGGTAATAGATGCGAACGAGGCTGCTTATACCCATTTGGTAAAGTAACCAATAACAACAAGGATGAAACAATGTCCATTGGAAGCGGTGGGTTTGATCTCTCAAATCATGGCAATGTCCCACATTGCGAAAGGCCACAGAGCGGTCAGGACATTCAGTGGAACTAGAGGCACGTGCATTCTATCTGTGTATATCTGGCATTTGTGACAAGATCGAACATAGTGGTAACAATTAGCTTCCATGGTGGACCAATAGTAACCTGCTCTTAGAATATTCTTAGCCATTGTATGTCCACTGGAGTGGGTACCGAATGTGCCTGCATGTAATTCTTCCATGATCCGCTCTACTGTCTTCTGGTCTACACAGTGGAGTAAGCACAAGTCATGGTTGTGCTTGTATAAGATGTCGTTGTTGAGAAAGAACTTGGAAGCGAATCTTCTTAAAAACTTCTTATCGTTGATAGATGCCCCTACGGGATATTCCTGAGCTTCGAGATACCTTTTCACTTCGTAGAACCAAGGTTTCTCTTCGGTATCAAGTTCATAACAATATGCAGGTTCGTCTAGTCTTTCAATGATGATTTGGGGAGCTTTGTTGTCCCATCTGACCTTGAACATAGAAGACATGGTAGCTAATGCGTCTACCAATTGATTCTCTTCTCGAGGGATATGATCGAAAGTGATTTCTTAGAAGTAAGGGATCAGACTCAACACATGCTCTCGATATGGAATGAGATTCGGATGCTTCGTATCCCACCCGCCCTTAATCTGACTGATCACCAAAGCTGAGTCTCCATACACTTGCAAGAATTTAATTCTTAAGCCAATAGCAGCTTTGATACCCATGATGCACGCTTCGTATTCGGCCATGTTGTTGGTGCAGTTGAAACAAAGTCTGGAAGTGAAAGGCATGTGTCCGCCTGTAGGAGATGTAATGATGGCGCCAATACCATTGCCAAGTCCATTTGAGGCTCCATCAAAGACCATAGTCCATTGGGATCCTGGTTCAGGTCCTTTGTCTGGTCCTGGTTCTTCGCAATCAGTGACTAACATAATATCCTCGTCTGGAAATTGAAATGCATAGATTGATAGTCGTCTAGGCTTGATGAGCCAAATGATCGGCTACTATACTTCCTTTGATCGCCTTTTGAGTAGTATATTGGATGTCGTATTCGGTCAAGATCATTTGCCATCTTGTTATTCTTCCGGAGATAACAGGTTTCTCGAATATGTATTTTATCGAATCCATCTTAGAGATCAACAAGGTAGTGTGAGTCAACATATATTGTCTTAGTCGGTGAGCATCCCAAGCCAACATGCTGAAAGTTTTCTCAAGCTGTGAGTATCTTGTTTCACAGTCGATAAACTTTTTGCTAAGGTAGTATATTGCATACTCTTTTCGACCAGACTCGTCATGTTGCCCCAACACACACCCCATTGAGTTCTCTAATACCGTCAAGTACATGATAAGAGGTCTTCCTTTGGCAGGTGGTATCAGGATGGGAGGATTTTGTAGGTACTCCTTGATTTTTCCAAAAGCTATATGGAAATCATCGTTCCACTTCACTACTTGATCCTTCTTCAGTAACTTGAAGATTGGCTCACAAGTAGCAGTTAGATGTGCAATGAATCTAGCAATGTAGTTTAATCGTCCCAAGAAGCCTCTGACTTCCTTCTCGGTACGGGGAGCTGGCATTTCTTGAATAGTTTTAACCTTGGCGGGGTCGACTTCAATGCCTTTACCACTGACAACAAATCCCAGGAGTTTACCGGATCTGACTCCAAAGGTGCACTTGTTAGGATTAAGTCTTAGTCTGTATTTCTTCAGTCTATTAAACAGCTTTCGCAAATGATCGATATGTTCTTCTTCAGTTTGTGATCAAGCTATCATGTCATCGACGTAGATCTCTATCTCGTGATGAATCATGTCATGGAATAAAGCGACCATGGCGCGTTGATATGTGGCGCCAGCGTTCTTCAGTCTGAATGGCATGACCTTGTAGCAGAAAGTGCCCCACTGTGTAACGAAAGTAGTCTTTTCCATGTCTTCGGGAGCCATTTTGATCTGATTATAATTGGAGAAACCATCCATGAAGGAGAAAACTTTGTGTTAAGCGGTGTTATCAACCAGGACATCAATATGAGGAAGTGGAAAACCGTCTTTCGAACTTGCTCTATTAAGATCTCAGTAGTCCACACACATACGTACTTTTCCATCCTTCTTAGGTACGGGCACCACGTTCGCAACCCACTGTGGATAAGAAGTAACGGCTAGGAAACCGGCATTGAACTGTTTCATAACTCCGACTTTGATTTTCTCAGATATCTCGGGACGCATATGACGAACCTTCTACTTCACAGGGAGAAAACCTTCTTTTGTTGGTAGTCAGGGTGTGTGTAAGAACACAAAGATTTTTGAAAGGGTGATAAAGTAAAGGAAAGAAAAGAAAAGAGCACAATATTTGAATGCAAAAGTCCAATGATTTTATTGAATGAAAATATGCAAATGACATATAATAACCCTCACAAATGAGCCGTGGTGCCCCGGGCAAGGCACTAGGCTTTAAAGTTTATTGTTCAAAGCATAAAAAGCGAAAAGCATAACAAAAAAAGAAATTATTCCTGTCTAAAGGAGATTGGTACAACATCTTCAGTCTTCCAATTGTTGAGTCCACCGTCTGGAGTCAGGAAGATCCAATTGTTGATGCCGAAGTCGCCGTCATTGTCTTCTATAGCATGGATTTCATTTTTGTTGATGTGGAAAGGAAGTTTGCTGGCATGTTTGCGGCGTATCATCTTCTGACCTTTGATAGTGAAGCCTAAACCAGTCTTGTCAGATTTGAACGGAACATCGGGGAGCTGACCCCAAATAGTACAACCTCTTTCTTCAACCACAGCTTTGGCGTCTTTCAGTGAAGCCATATTTGGTGGAACTCTAGTAACTTCAGGAGTGACAGGAGAGTCAATAGCCATGACTCGTGGAATTGCTTCGAAATCTTGAAAGGGAGTTTTGACAAATTCTCCTTCCATTTCAAGGTATCAGAATGACTGCAAATGGCTTACCATATATTCTTCTTCACTACATACTGTAACGATCTTCCCCTTTATTGGGTACTTCAGCTTTTGATGCAGGGTAGAGGTGACAGCGCCTGCCCCATATATCCAAGGGCGTCCGAGTAGGCAAGAATAAGCTGGATGAATGTCCATGACAAAGAAAGTAGAGTCAAAAGTTTGGGAACCGACTTTAACTGGCAGGATGAGCTCTCCAAGTACTGTTCTTTTCGAACCATCAAAAGCTCTTACGATTATGTCACTAGGCTTCATGACCACTTCTTCAGCATTAAGTCGGTCGAGAGCGCTCTTCGGTAGAACATTCAGAGCAGAACTAGTATCCACCAATACGTGAGACAATGTAGTGCCCTTGCATTCAATAGAGATGTGCAAGGATTTGTTGTGTTTCCTTCTAGCAGGAGTTAAATCAACATCAGAGAAACCTAAAACATTGTTGACAGTTAGGCTAGCAATACAACCTTCTAATTGATCAGCAGTAGTGTCTTGCGGTATGTGAGTATTCTTCAGAAACTTTACTAAGGCTTTAGCATGAGCCTCGGAGCACAAAAGCAGAGCTAGCATGGATATCTTGGACGGAGTTTGTCCCAACTGTTCCACAACATTGTAGTCGCTCTTCTTGATGATCTTCAGAATTTCCTCAATTTCTTGCTTGGAGGTATCCTCAGCAACTTCCTTTGGTACTTATGTTTGAGCAGGATGAGTTACTGGTTATTTCCCTCTCGCTTCGGGAATTGGTTCGATAGCAGGAATGCGAATTGGTGTAGTAGTGTCCTTTGGAAGAGAGATCTCTAGAGAAAATACTCTTCTGGTTCTGGTTACCTTGCTTGATCCGGTGATGTTGTCGATGTCAAGATTGGTAGCTTTAACTACAATGTCTTCAATGGTCACCAGTTCTTGCTTGAGGCCATAATAGTAAACTTCGGCTCCATAATTCCAAGGTATAGCTTTGTAAGAGGAATATGGAATTAGTCTGGGAGAGGTAATAATGAGAGGTGTCACTCTAGGTGCGGGATCTGTAGAGGAGATCCTTATTGTGTTCACATCAACATAGTCTTCTGGGTAATCGTCTCCCCATCGGTTGCCTTGATGTCTTTGATTGGAATCTTGTAACTTTCGGGAGCGGTATATCTCACTGTGAAATCAAACTTTCCACTTGGCTGCCCCAAGGTATTCCAGACTTCTGGTACGACTTCGCTTACGTCTTCGATCTTCAGATTCTTAGAAATGTCTTCGCACAGATTCTCCACAGATGGAGGTTTCAGAAATAGCACTTCTCAGTTGTCCATCATGCGTTGAATACGCCTCTTCAACCAAGCACATCCGTCAGATTCAGATGCACACCAACGACAGTCATCAAGGCATCCTGGAAATACACCGGCTTGCAGCAAATCTTTCTTGACACTCATCAAGGGAATAGTCAGCTCGTTCACATCATAAACATAGGAGTCTTCATCAATAGCATTGTCACTTTTACCATGGTCAGGCATTGGTGAGTTTCGACAGGAGGGTCGAATTCAATTTCCCTTGCTTCAATCATGTCTTGAATCTTGTTCTTCAGGGCCCAACAGTTGTTGGTGTCGTGCCCTGGGCTGTTGGAGTGGTATGCACACCTCGCATTAGGATTGTACTTTAGAGAGGAAGTGTTGACGTGTTGAGGAGGATCCCTCAAAGTAATGAGCTCTGCTTTCAACATGTGTTGCAATGCTTGAGACAACGACATGTTGATCTTTGTAAATTGTCTTCGTGGCGCATTCTACATACGCGCGTTGTCTCGTTGAGGTTGCGTTGGTGTAGGATTGGAGATCACGACTGCCCCCACATATTGAGTGCGATCAGCTTTGTCACGGCTCTTCTGACCATACACAACATTGGCTTCTTTCTTACCATCAAAAGATCTCTTCGCAGCATTTGAAGATGACTCTACTTGAATCTTTCCGCTCTTGATTCCAGCTTCGATGCGTTCGCCTGCCAATATCAGCTCGATGAATCTGGCTGAAGAGTTTCCAATCAGATGATTGAAGAATGGGCCTGTCAGTGTTCCCATAAACATGTCAACCAACTCCCTATTGGACAAAGATGGTTGCACTCTGCCTGCTAACTCTTTCCACTTTTGGTCATATTCTTTGAACTTCTCGTCATGACCCATAGATATGCTTTGTAGTTGCATGCGGGTAGGTGCCAATTCAGCATTGTATTGGTACTGCTTGTAGAAAGCATCTGCTAAGTCATTCCAGGTATGAATGTGGGTACTCTCTAGTTGATAATACCACTCCAACTGAGCTCCGAATAAATTCTGTTGAAAGAAATGGATCCACAGTTTCCTGTCTTTAGCATGAGGAATGATCTTCTGAACATAGGACTTCAAATGTAGCTTTGGACAAGAGATGCCATTATACTTGGAAAAGGTACGAACTTTGAACTTGTGGGGAATTACCACACCAGGAACAAGACTCAGATCATCAAAATTCAGCCCGGACATTTTTCAGATTTTCCACAGCGTTCAGACGGTCTTCAAGTTGTTTGTATTTTTCGTTGTCAGGAGGATACTGCCCGCTCACATAGTCTTCATCTTTGTTTTCAGGCTCATGATGGCTTCCTTCGTTGTTCTTGACACTTCCTTCAGTTTCACCGCTCTTATCTAAGAATTCGAGCTGTCTGATCACCTTGACTGAACCCTTGTGATGTCTTCCCATGTTGAGAATACCAATGGTCTTCTTCTTTCTGGTGATGAGCTTCTTCAAATCTTTCTGGCCTTGAACCAAGTTGGTGAACATTTCCTGGAATTGAGCGTTCTGAGCCTGGAGGTCTTTGACATGATATGCGATGTTATGCAATGCAATATTTTCAAGGACCTTAGGAATTTAAATTTGTTAAACAAGCACGAACAAACTTTTTATTACTTAGGTCTCCCATGGGCGCTTCCTCTTTGTGTTGAAGTAGGTGTTGATGCTTCGCTCCTCGTGAAGCAGCTTTGTCAACTCTAATACCTTCTTCTCGCTTACATAGCATTGAGCTTCGAATGTATTCCTTTCTTCTTTAAGCTGAATCCAGGATCTCTTCAGGTCTTCAAAATTAGTAGGCATGTCTGGATGGAGAACGGTATAGGGTTCGTCACCTATAGCAACAGGTTCCATAATCACTGGTAGAACAGCTGTAAATGGCATCATGAGGTTTTGAGCTCGAGCTCGCACCCATTTGAGGTAAGGTTCCCAAGGAATGGAATTTTTGTGTCCCAAAGTCTTGGTATCAGTCTTCTTTACCATGCCCCAAGCGTGAACAAATATTTGACGGTAGTTCTGGAGATCGTTTTCGTAGTCAAACACATTGTCTTGAAGAATCATATCATGAGGACCATCTCTTCGAGCATAACCAAACTGACGTAGAGCTAGAGAAGGATTATAAGTGATTCCTCCCCTCATGCCAAGGAGTGGTACATTAGGGAATTCTCCATAACACTCAATGAAAGTGAAGTCCTTTTGAGAAAACAAACACCAACGAATATCTGAATGAGAGAGTGACATCATCCTTTGAGACCACTTCAATCTTTGCTCGTTCTTCATTACTGATTGAGGAAGGTGCGAAATAAACCACCTGGAAAGTAACGGTATGCAACACATGAGAGTTCCTTGTATTTTGATAGTACGAGTGTGGAGAGAATGCAGAATGTCCCCAAGTAAGGTAGGCACAGGATTGCGAGTGAGGAATATCTTGATGGCGTTCACATCTATGAACTAATCTAGATTAGGAAATAGCACCAAACCATAAATTAGCAAGGCCAAAATGTCTTAGAATGCATGGAAACTCAGAGCCTTTAGGAATTCTCGAGCTTTCTTTATCAGAAACTTTGCAAGATAACCCTTAACTCCACTTCTTGTTTCCTAATTAGCTTTAATGTATGATCTCTTTAGATGTAACGCTGATGCGATGTCTTCGTATTTTGGAGCTTTTCCTGAACCGGTGAATGGTATCTGATAACGGATAGGTATCCCAAGTAGCTTGGAGAACTCTTCCAATGTAGGAACCAACTGATAATTTGGGAATGTAAAGCAATGATGTTTCGGATCGAAGAACTGGAATACGATGAGCATCATATCTTCTTCAAAGCCGGAGATAACCAAGTCAAGCAGATAACCATGTCTTTTGATGAAATGAGCATGATCGGGAATTTTTGAAACCAATTCTTTGAGTTGAGAAGGTATACCCATGAAGTTGATTCAGATAGTCTTCTTGGAAGCCATAACTCCAACAAAACAGAGCAAAGATAAATCCCTAGGTCCTTGAAATAGTTAGAAATGATATGATGTTATGATGTTATGATGTCATGTTTAAAAAAAGTAGCAAGCACACGCCGCAATTCACACAATAGCCCTAGGTTCAAGGCTTGCATGAGGTATAGGTGTCTACCCTACCGAGTTTGAGTGGGTTCAACCTGTCCTATAATAGTAACCGGATTCTAGGAATCTCATATCATTAATCTTTCTCGTAGGCTTTATTTCAATATGACTACCAAGTATTCGACCGAAACATCCTGAAAGTCGAATCTTAATGAGCGTAGCATCGAGTATCAACCAACCTCAGTCTACACCAAAGTCAGCCATCTCACTACCTTCTAATGGAAAAGATGGGTCAATTAGGGTTCTAAAAGTTGAGTTAGTGCTTATGACACCATGCAGATGCCAAATACTTTCCTCAACTGAACATGAGGAGCATCGGGACATCCAAAGTGTCGCACTAACGTAGCCATCATGTTGACCGTTTTGGTATACGCCTAGCGGTCGCGATGATTTATTGCTACTTACCTAAGGAAACCTGGATCCGGGTGTAGGATCCCCCACGAATATAATACCCGAGCAACCCTTAAGATAAAGCATACAAGTCAAACAGAAAGCAATAAAGTGATCTAAAAAACCCTAAGGTAGCCTCTCTTTAGGGTGTCTCCCCGGCAGAGTCGCCAGTTTGTAACACGGTCGGAGAACTGACTTGTTTGTTTTTCTTTTTATCGCAAATGTTGCGGATAGCAAGAGTCTCCATCGACTTTTCTTTTATCCAATTAAAGGAAGGCGAAAAGAACAGGAAAAGACCTTCGTTAGATTCTGAGTACGGGAGGCAGTTATGAAAAGGGAAGGTGTTAGCACCCTTTCCGTCCGTAGTTATCTACGGGCTCTTAATTGCTTTAGCTCACTTTATAAATTTCTTTTTGTGTGTGTGTTTGAAAATGTTTTTGAAAAGGAATTTCGCTATGACTTCATAATGATTCACGCTGGAATGTATACGAAGTGTTTGGAAATGTTTTGTTTTGGAAAAGGACTTTGTAATGATTCACGCTGGAATGTATACAAAGTGTTTTGAAAAGTTTTGAAAGTGTGAGGTGTAGAAAATATTTTGATAGAGCAAGCAAAAGAGACTTATTTTACCCACTCAGAACCGTCGTTTCCGTGTTATATTTCTTTCCTTTAGAATAAGGCTATCCATACCATTGTTTGATAGGTAACCTTATTCGTTGGATGTAAAGGAACATTCGAAGGGACATCGGATGGTAATATAAGGGAACATGTAGGGATACCTTAGCATATTCGTAGGAACGATCATCACTTTTTCGTAGGCAACAACCAAGGGACTAGATCATATATTCGTAGGCAACATCGAGGGTCATCGAGGGACTATGATCTTTAATTCGAATGGACTATGATGATATGTTGTAAGAGTCTTAGCTAAGATATCCCTACGTTCGAGGGACTTGACCATGTATTCGTAAGGCAACAAGAGAGGATACCCTAAGGTGGGTGCATGTGTGAAAAATGGATTGTGTTCAGATATTTATCTTGTGATTAGTGATCTAGATTGATTTAAGTTAATCTTGCCATACACGCCTAATTACTAGCAGTTAATAGGTGCAAAAAGTAAATTGCGAAAATGTAAAGGTCATACGCTATTACATGGCTTTGGGGAAGATACATAATATAGGAGTGCAGAAAGTAAAGGCAGAAATGTAAAGTGCGGAAAGTAAATCCTACGCTATTACATGATAAATTTTTTGCAACCTATACAACCTTTCTAGAATTTAAATACGGAATAATAAATAATGAGAAAATGTGAAAGTGTTGGTAAAAAAAATGTTTTGGAAGTTAGTAAAAAGGTTTAAGTTAGCAACCCTAATTACTAAAAAAATATCCTTTTTTGAGTTTTTGTGATTGATTTTAATAATTAAAAAAAACTAATTTTGATTAATGCAAAGAAAATGCGTTTTTTTGTGAAAATTTAAATAAAGGTGTTCTGAACCTAAATCCTAAAGTTAGATCTTTTTAGAGTTTTTTTAGAAAAATAATTTTAAAAGAAAATTGCAAAGAAAATAAATCAGTTAGAAGCAAAATAAATAAAAAAATTTCCATCAGAGCTTCTGACGGACGTTCCATCCAAAACTTCTGGAAACCTGTTTTCCAGAGCTTCTGGAGGCTGGCACGGAAGTTGCTTCGTTCTGGCACGGAAGTTGCTTCCTTCTGGCACGGAAGCTGCTTCCTTCTGGCACGGAAGTTGCTTCCTTCTGGAACTTCTAGGAATCCAAAAGTTGGAACTTTTGGAGATGGAACTTCTAGGGATCCAGAAGTTGGAACTTCTGGAGATGGAACTTTTGGGGATCCAGAAGTTGGAACTTCTGGAGATGGATCTTCTGGGGATCTAGAAGTTGGATCTTCTGGGGATCCAGAAGTTGGAACTTATGGAGATGGAACTTTGGGGGATCCAGAAGTTGGAACTTCTAGAGATGGAACTTCTCTGGTCACCACCTTTTGCAAAAACCTGAGAAATTAAACAGAAAAACAAGAACAAAATGTCCAGATTCAATAATTAAACCCTTGCGAACACGATGGTGGGGTTCGTTTATCCTAAAACAGACTGTAACTATGGTTTTGAAACTTAACAGCTAACTTGCCCTAACCATGGCTTTTTTCAATTTGGCCACCAAACCTTGCAAATGATGAGTCTTTCCTGCTATATTGAACCTCAGAAACACATTAGTATGGTTAGTTTAAATCAAAACATGTTAAAAATCAAAACACGAAATCAAGCAAAAGTATGAAAACGGATGTTCATGTATGGCATGATTCAACGTGTTATAGCCATGGTTCTGGGCATATACTTACTCAAACTTAACTCAGGAGCACGAATAAATGGCTGGAATGGTTTGGAAGTGGCTGGAAGTAGGGCTTCGAACTTTGCAAGTTTCTTGGATTTTTTGTAAGAATGAGGGTTGTTCTTGAGGCTAGGGTTTTTCTCTTGCAGCCTCCTTCGTGATCTGATCTTGTCATCTATTTATAGGAGTGTGCATTAGGTCAAGCATAATTGGAAAATATTTTGCCTTGAATGGGAGAATATTTGATTTGGAATTTTCATCAAATCTTGCATTTTTTGAACAAATCTCCATTCTCTTTCCAATCACTCAATTTCTAAATAATCAGATCCTTTGGCTTGTTTGGACTTCAAGAATGAGAGAAAATCAATCTTGTATTTAATATTTGATTTTATATCTTTTTATATTAATTAAATTGGTTTTAAATGAATAAAATCCAAAATAAATAAAAAATAAAAGATAAAAACGTGGCCTTGGGCTTGGAGTTTCCAATTCAGATGAGAAACAAGTTTGAACCAAGAAAGTTAGGCCCATTTAGAAAAAACTTGATTTTTTAAAGTAATCTCTTTATGCACCTCCTCAAAAATGCTCAATTTGCACAACTTATATCTTGCTCAATTTTTTACATTTTTGGGTGTTCTTGGACTTTTTAGAAAGCTCAAGATGTCCTCTAAACAGCCCTTTTGGTTTCATCTTCATTGAAGTTTCCATTTTCATGGACACTTTTTTGCAAAAAAGATGACTTTTGGTTGTCTTTTAAAAGGACCTGTAATGTTTTGATCCATAACTTCCAAATGAAGCATTTCTAGCCAAAGCTTGTGAGACATGAAGTTGTAGAGAATTGAATTCCCTTTAAAATGAGATTTCGTGGAAAAATTTCTGATAAAGTATGTGAAAGTTATGCCTGGTCAAAGTTTTGTTGACTTTTGTCTGAAAAACCCTAATTTAGAAACTTTGACTTTTGATCAGATCTTGACTTTTCTTGATGAATCATGATCAACCCTTGATCAAATGATGAATATTAATTCAAAATGTTGATGTTGACCACAGTTGACTTTTTGTCTAATATAGTTGATTTTCAACCATCTAAGCAATTGGATGAGCAGTTTTGACTTGTAAGGCTTGAAACTTGACATGGTAATCCCTTGAAGCATATAATGAGGTATGATGACCACTTAAAGCACAAGAAATCCATCTTGACTTGAGAGGAGCAGAATCCTAGCTTGGTTGGATTGCTTAGAAGAGGGTTTGTCTGGTCAACCCTTGTGAAATCCTTGAGTATGGAGTTGTGAATTGTCTTGAGAAGTGGGAGGGAAAATTTTGGGGTATAACACTGGTCTAGATGGAGTCAGGTAAATAAGAGATCTAATCATACCTTTGTAGAGTTTTTGATCTACTTTCTAACTTACCTCATCTTTTCCCATAATGCATGTAGGATGCATAGGTGTCTTCGCTTCTTTACTTTCTGATAACTAGAATTTCTTCCGAAGTTCTTTAACATACTTTGTTTGATGTATGTAAGTGCCTTCTGGAGACTGATTTATTTGAATTCCCAGAAAGAATTTAAGTTCTCCCATCATGCTCATTTCAAATTCTGTGTGTATAGACTTAGCAAATTCTCTTCCAAGAGAGACATTAGAGGTTCCAAAAATAATATCATCTACATATATTTGACAAATTAAAATATCATTTTTAAATTATTTTTGAAATAAGGTTGTGTTCACTTTCCCTCTAGTAAAATTATTTTCTAAAAGAAAGTTACTGAAACGTTCATACCAAGCTCTGGGAGCTTGTTTCAGACTGTATAAAGACTTTTTCAGTTTAAAATTGTTATGGAGATTTTGAATCTTCAAAACCAGGAGGTTGACGGACATAAACTTCTTCATCTATGTAAACATTTAAAAATGCACTCTTAACATCCATTTGATATAAAAGTGATGTTATTTTGAACAACAAAAGAAATTAGTACTCTAATAGATTCTAACTTGGAGACTGAGGCAAAGGTTTCATTATAATCAATTCCTTCTTGTTGACCTTGTGCAACCAATCGTGCCTTGTTTTTGACAACTTCTCCTTGCTCATTCAGCTTGTTTCTGAATACTCATTTTGTTCCAATGATATTGAATCCTTGAGGTCTTGGAACTAGATCTGATACATCATTTCTCGTGGATTGATTGATTTGTTCTTGCATAGCTATAATCCAATCATTGTCTTGAAGAGCTTCATCTATTTAGGTTGGTTTAATCAAAGAAACCAATCCAAACAGTGATTCTTCATTGCTTTTGAGAGAAGATCTTGTTTTGATGGGGTCATCTTTCTTTCCAATAATCATATCTTTTAGATGTGCTGATGTGATTCTAGGAAATCTTTTCTATGAGGGTTCCTCAGACATTCTTAAGTTGTCCAAAGCATTTCCAATAGAGAGATATTCTAAGTTGTCCTTTGCTTCTGACTCTTCGGAGTTTATTAGTTAAACTTTTGTACCTGCAGAATTTTCAGTCTGCTTTGGTTTTTGATAGCCAAGCTTATCATCAAATTTGACTTTGATTGATTCTTCAACAATTAGAGTTTATGTAATGTATACTCTATAGCCTTTTGAGCATTCAGAATATTCAAGCAGAATACACTTTTGTGCCTTAGAGTTAAACTTGTTCAGATGATCTTTTGTATTCAGAATACTTTTTTGCAAAAAGAATGACCTCAAGGGGACAAATGATGATCAAGATATGATAGGTTCATAGGAAAATTTCATGTGTATTAGACATCCTTAGGTTCATAGCGAAAGAAAATGAGCTCAAGTAAACAAGGGATGACCAAGTTATGATCCTTTGAAGTTGTTATACCCCAAAATTTGTCCTCCTATTTTCAAGTTAATACACATCTCCATACTCAAGAGTTCCTCAAGAGCAATCAACCCACCACTAGGGTTTTGCTTCTCTCAAGTCAAAATGGATTTCTAATGCCTCAAGTGATCATCATGTCTCCTCATATGTCTCAAGATATCACCATGTCAAGTTTACAGCCTCACAACTCAAGTTTGCTCAATCAATTGCTCAGATGGTTGAAAATTAGTTGTATTGGACAAAAAGTCAACTGTGGTCAACATACAGTCAAACTTCATCATTTTTGGTTAACATCATCATTTTATCAAGGGTTAATCATGATTCATCAAGAAAGTCAAAAATTTGATCAAAAGTCAAAGTTTCTAAATTAGGGTTTCTTAAGGGGAAAGTCAACAGAACATTGACCAGGCATAACTTTCACATACTTCATCAGAAATTTTTCCACTAAGCTAGTTTTGAAGGGAATTCAATTCTCTACAACTTTGTGTCTCACAAGCTTTGGCCAAAAATGCTTCATTTGAGACTTATGGATCAAGACATTATAGGTCCTTCTAAAAGTCAACAAAAAGTCATCTTTTTCAAAAGAAGTGTACATGAACATGGAAGCTTAAATGAAGATGAAACCAAAATGAGTGTTTATAGTACATCTTAAGCTTTCTAAAAAGTTCAATAACACTTCAAAATGATAAAAATTGAGAAAGATACAACTTGTGCAAGTTTGACATTTTTGAAGAAGTGCATGAAGGGAAATACTAAGCAAATTCAATTTTTTTCCAACTGGGCCATGGTTTTTATAGTTTGGACTTATTTATAAGATAGTCCATGACTTCTAAGCCCACTTGCACGCCTCTCTTCTATTTATTTAATTTAATTTTTAATTAAAACATTAAAATTCAATTTAAATTAAATAAAATGCAAAAAATAAAGGAAGGGCGTGTGGGCTTGATTTTTGTTTGTCTTGAGGTCTAAGATAGCCCATGCAAGTTGTAAGAAAATTCCCAAGAGGTATCAATGCAAGATTGGCCAAGATTGGAAACTTTTCATGTGATTTCCAAATCAAATATTATCTCCATCAATGCAATATATTTTCCTCAAAGTTTCTGACCTAATGCATTCACTATAAATACAAGATTGGATCCAAATGCAAAGGACACGAGTTTGGCAGCCAAAGCTTTAGGGTTCAAAGTTCAAAATTTCAAAGGAAACTTGCACCATCGAGTTTCAGTTTCTAGCCGTTCTCAAGCAGTTCCAAGCACTGATTCTTGATCCTAAGGTATTGTAGAGTAAGTACAAGTCCAAAGCCATGGCCAAACATCCCTGAAATGCACGCATCATGAACTCAGTTTGCCTTAAACTTTTGGTATTCGTATTTTAAATTTTATTGTGTTGTTGCTTGAACTAACGTTGTTAATGAATTCCTAAGATCCTATGGAACAGTTTAGAATGATCGCATGAATTTTTTAATGGCCGAAACATGATCTACCATTGTTAGGGCTTTGAAACAGAAAAGCTTCGAATCTCAATTTACATGCAGTTTCAGGACAAAAGAACACCACCATCGTGTTCGCACGGTCCCAATTAGTGGATCTGGACTTCTTTTTTTTGCGTTTTGATGAATTTTCGCAGGTTCTAGAAGAAATCTCCCATCGGAGAAGGTGATCGGAGTATGGCTCTGGCGCCTCTGACTTTCCTTGACCGGCGAGGACTAGGGCAAGGCAAGCGTGTTATTCTCCTATTCGTCCATTCAGAAATCAGAGGGTCCCCTACGCGTGTGTTCTAAAATATGATTTCATGAACTTCTTTTCCCTTATATATTTATCTGTATTCATAAGTTGATGGATGTATTACCACCCCAGTGGCAACCCATGCATGCGCTAGTCCTCTCACTCTCTCAAGGCACGGGTTCGATCCCTGCATTTTGCAATTTTTTCTAACATTTTCTGATTTCATAGGTTTTCATTTACGTACAAACGGAGGCGAAATCTAAACACCATGGTCAAGTGGTGTGATGGTAAAATTTTGAACCTGTGACACTGAGGTCGTGAGTTCAACACTCTCTAGGGTCTGTCTATTTTATAACACATGGTTTTCTTGCATTTTCACAACAAAAAAAAATTCACAATCCAAAAAAACCCAAAAAAGTTTTAATTTTAGATTTAGGTTTTAAAAAACCTTTATTTAATTTTTGGCACAATAATATTTAATTTGTATTTACATTTTAAAATTATTTTCTTAATTAAATGCTAATTAATTAGAAATAGGATTTTTCTAAATTAAAATCAATTCCAAAAAATATCAAAAACTATTTTTCTTATAGTAATTAGGTTTATAACATTTTCCTAACACTTAGAATATTTTTTCCATTATCTATTTATTTATTTCGCATTCTAAAATTCTAGAAATTGATGTATAGGTTGTAAGGTTATTTTTTGTAATAGCGTAGATTTAATTTCTCCCACTTTACTTTTCGCACCTCCTATTATGTAACTGCCCCAAAGCCCTGTAATAGCTTAGGACTTTACTTTCCCGCACTTTTACTTTCCGCAGCTTTACTTTTGTATATATATTAACTACTTAGATGTATGGCTAATAGGATTGCATGCTAAGACTAAAATCAGTCATTAGATCATTTTAATAATCAAGACAAAATATCTGAATCGAACACACTACTTTCACACTTGCACCCCCTTTAGGGTATCTTCTCTTGTTGCCTTTCAGATTAAAATGGTCATGTCCCTCGAACATAGGGGTACCATTAGCAAAGGACCCTCGATTAAAAAATAATCACAAAGATCATAGTCCCTTGATGACCCTCGATGTTGCCTACAAATATATGATCTCATCGCTCAGTTGTTGCCTACGAATAAGTGATGATCGTCCCTATGAATTGCTAAGGTATCCTTACATGTTTCCTTCTATGACCATATGATGACCCTATGATTGTCCCTTCACATCCAACAGATAAGGTTACCTACCAACTAATGGTATGGATAGCACTGTCCTAAAGGAGAAGGAAAATAACAAGAAACGTTCATTCTGAGTAGGTAATAAGACTCTATTGCTTGCTCCAATCAAAATGCTTTTCACACCTCACACTCTTTTCAAAACTATTTTTTAAACAAACACTTTGTATACATTCCAACGAGAATCATTACAAAGTTAAAACTTTCAAAAACATTTCCAAACACTTCGTATACATTCTTGAGAACTGATACAAAAATCATTACGAAGTCAAAGCGAAGTACTTTTTCAAAATACTTTTCAAATCACACGCATATAGAAAGCAAGATTTTTTCAAAAAAAAAGTGAGCTGGGCAATTAAGGGCCCGTAGATAACTACGGATGGAAAGGGTGTTAATACCTTCCCTTTTCATAATTGCCTCCCGAACTCATAATCGATAAAAGGTTTTTCCTGTTCTTTTCATCTTTTCTTTATTGGATAAAAGAAAAGTCAGTGGCAACTCTTCCTATCTGCAATATTTGCGATAAAACACAAAACAAACAAGTCAGTTCTCCCACCGTGTTATAGAATTGGCGACTCTGTTGGGGACTGCCCAAAAAGAGGTTACCTTAGGGCTATAGATTAATTTTAATCGCTTTTTGTTTGCTTTGTCTGATTTACTTTTTAAGGGTATGCTTGGGTACTATATTTGTGGGGGATCCTACACCTGGATCTAAGTTTCCTTAGGTAAGTAGCAATAGATCATCACGGCTGTCCAGCGTACACCGAGACGGTTAAAGTGATGGCTACAGTTAGTGCGATACTTTGGATGTCCTGATATTTCTCATGTTCAGTTGAGGAAATATTTGGCGTCTTTGTGGTGTCATCAAACACTAACTAAACTTTTAGAACCCTAATTGACCCATCTTGGCCATTAGAAGGTAGTGAGATACTCGACTTCGGTGCAGACTAAGGTTGGTTGATACTCGATGCTACGCTCATTGAGATTCGACTTTCGGGATGTTTCGGTCGACCATTTGGTAGTCTTACTGAAATAAAGCCCGCGAGAAAGATCTATGATTTAAGATTCCTAGAACTCGATTACTATTGTAGGACAGGTTGAACCCACTTAAACTCCGGTAGGATAGACACCTATACCTCATGCAAGCCTTATGCCTATGGCTATTGTGTGAATTTCTTGTGCTTTCTATTTAAGCATGACATCATGACATCATATCATCATATCATCATAACATTTTTAACCATTTCAAGGACCTAGGGATTTATCTTTGCTCTTTGTTGTAGGGTTATGGCTTCCAGGAAGACTATCCGAATCAACTTCGTGGATATACCTTCTCAACTCAAGGAGTTAGTCTCAGAAGTTCCCAACCACTCTCAATTCATCAAAAGGCATGGTTATCTACTCGACTTGGTTACCTCCGGTTTCGAAGAAGATATGATGAGCTTCGTATTCCAGTTCTTTGATCTGAAGCATCACTGATTTACTTTCCCAGATTATCAGTTGGTACCTATAATGAAAGAATTCTCTAAGCTACGTGGGATACCTATCCTTGATCAGATACCTTTCACCGGTTCAGAAATAGTTCTGAGGTTTGAAGACATTACACCAGCTCTACATCTAAAATAGTCAGATATTGAAGCTAATTGGGAAACAAGAAGTGGAGTTAAGGGATTGCTTGCTAAATTTTCGATAAAGAAGGCTCGAGAATTCTTAAAGGCTATGATTTTCACAATTTCGAATATATTTTAGCTTTATTAATCTATGGTTTGGAGATGTTCCTAACTCTTAAAGGCCATCAAGATATTCCTAACTCATAATCCTATGTCTACCTTGCTCGGAGATGTTCTACATTCTCTCCACACTCATACTATGAAAAGACAAGGGACTCTCATGTGTTGCATACCTTTATTATCTAGGTGGTTTATTTCGCACCTTCTTTGATTAGTGATGAAGAATGAACAAGGGTTAAAATGGTCTCAAAGGTTGATGTCACTCTCTCATTCAAATATTCGTTTGTGTCTCTACTTTCAAAAAGACTTCACTTTCAATGAGTGTTGTGGAGAATTCCCCAATGTGCCGCTTCTTGGCATAAGGGGAGGTATCACTTACAACCCTTCTCTAGTGCTATGTCAGTTTGGTTATGCTCGAAGAGATGGTCCTCGTGACATGCTTATCCAAGGTATTATGTTTGACTACGACAACGATCTCCATGGTTATCATCGAAGATTTGTACACGCCTGGGGCATGGTGAAGAAGACTGATACCAAGACCTTGGGGCATAAAAATTCCATTCCTTGGGAACCTTACCTCAAATGGGTGCGGGCTCGCGCTCAAAATCTTATGATGCCATATGCCACTATTCTACCAGTGATTGTGGAACCTGTTGCCGAAGGCGATGACTCTTATACCATTCTCCATACAGACATGCCTACTGATTTTGAAGAATTGAAGAGATCCCGGATTCAACTTAAAGAAGAAAGGGATACATTCGAAGCTCAATGCTATGCAAGCGAAAAAAGAGTATTGGAGCTGACGAAGCTACTTCACGAGGAACAAAGCATTAACACCTATGTCAACACAAAGAGGAAGCGTCCATAGGAGGCCTAAGCATTAGGAATTGTATTTTTGTACTTGAACTTTCTTTTGTGTTTACTAATCAGACTAATAAAAAGTTTGTTCGTGCTTGTTTACCAAATTTAAATTCCTAAGGTCCTTGAAAACATTGCATTGCATAACATTGCATATCATAGCATATCATTTCATAACAGGTACTCTGAAGACCAGTTTTCTTATTCTCTCGATGTTTATCACGCAGAAGATGGCTCTCAAGCAAACTGTCAAAGATCTCCAAGCTTAGAATGCTCATTTCCAAGAGATGTTCACCAACTTGGCCCAAGGATAGAAAGATTTGAAAGAGCTCAGGTGACAATGGTGAAGTGTTTCCTGACCTTGTTAGAGAATTTTATCACAACTTAAAACTTATCCCTGATGAATTTGGTGATATTACTCTAACCTCTCATGTTCTGTCAAAGAATATCTCTTTAACCGTTAAGGAATTTGGTGAATTGTTGGGTATTCCGCATGAAGGTTTGGTTCTTGTTAATGGTGTTATCCCACATGATTGGCTACCATACAATAAGGTAGAGGTTTTATCAACATGTGTAGGCCAAACCAGCAAAATACTGCTCGTCAACAACTTCTCTCGTCGTCTAATTTGTTTAGCTCAAATCTCTCTGTAAGTGACAGAATGCTTCACCTTATTATTGCCTATGTCCTCTTTCCAAAGAATTCTAACCACTCTCGTATCAATGAGCTTGAATTAATGGTCCTTAATGCATTGAGACGTCGTTGTTCGATTAATTGGGCACTTTCTATTATGTACCATATGCAACTTATGGAATCTCTAGATGGTGGTTACCATATGCTCGAGCCATTTCTCACATTCTGGAAAATGCTGATGTTAACCTTCAACGGGAAGTTACAAGAATTCAAGGAGATAAGGAGGCTATTACAGATGCCATCGCTCTTAAGAACACCGGAATCATTCTTGATGCAAGAGGTCACTTTCACTACAAAGAGGATTACGAACCAACGGTCCACTATGTCGCTCAACCTCCCGAAGGCGGCTACACAATAGACATGTTGTTTAATCAAATGCAAATATTCCAAAGACATGTGGATGGTCACTTTGATGTGCTCTCACAAGAACATGCTTCCGCACGACGACAACTACGTAATGTCCAAAGAACTCAAAAGCTTATTCTTGATCACCTTGAAAGAAAAGAAGTTCAAGAGGAAGAGGAATCCGGAAGTGGTAGTGAAAATGGAAGTGAAGATGATGGTGATGAGATGAATGAGGATGAAGACTAAAGACTTACTTTTAAATTCTATGTTATTTCTTTCATTTTCGTGATGTTTAGGTTTCTTATGTGTCGTTGTTATATGCGTCCTTAACTTATGTTGTATCGTACAATCCGTTATGTTCGTGTTTTAGTGTGTGGTTGTGTTTAAAATTGTTTGTGTGTTTTTAAAATTTGTTTCACTCTTTTTCCCCATCCTTTTTGATGTTAACAAAGGGGGAGAAGAATATGCATATGTGTTGTTTTGTTTCAAAGAAATTGCAGGCCAAAATAACTATCATAAACTCACTCCAAAATTCAAAGAATCATGGACTTAAGGGGAGCCTACAATTTAGGGGGAGCCTTGCACTTGCTTAACATTTTTGCTACACAAAACAACATAAACATTTCAAGAATTGTTTTCAAGACTTGGTTGTCATCATCAAAAAGGGGGAGAATGTAATTGCAAGCTTCTCAAGTCATGTTTAAAGCCTTGGTTTTGATGAAGACAACATGGATATCAACATTCAAAGGATGTGCAAGAAGTTTATCAATATCACATAAAACTTTTTTACAAGTCTTGAAGATTAGAAGAAGAATTATTAAAGAAACAACAATGTCAAAAGGTATAATAAATAATTCTTAAACTTGAATATAGATGTTCACAAATATGCATTCATAATCATATACATATCCCACATTTTTAACAATAAGAAAAACTATGTTTGAAATCCTTTTCAAAAAGAATTTTTGAAAATAAGCTTTTAGGAACCGGTTCTGACCTAACAGGGAACCGGGTTCCAAACTTGTGCAAAAAACACTTCCCTGGAATTTGTACCAGGAATCGGGTTGTACCTATAGGGGAACCAGTTCCTGCGTGTTATTTTTGAAATTCTAAGTTATAACGTTCACTAGGAACCAGGTTCTGCCTAGGTCGGAACCGGTTCCCAGCGAACCAGTACAGTTTGTCTTTTGTTTTTTGAACATAATTCAAATGATATTCTTTCATAATTGCATTGCATCTTTTCATATCAAATGACATGAATGAAGAGGTACTTGTGACATTATAAATAGTGCAGATTTTTCAAATTCAAACTACCTTCTTCATTTAACAATTTTCATCATTCAAATTTTCATTATCTTACAAACTTTCAAGTGTTCTTACAAATCATAATTTTGTGAAACTTGCCATATACATTTTCATTAAGAAATCATTACAAGTTCATACATTCATTTGTGAACATTTATAATCATTGCTTGAGAATTGTTCCTTTCTTGAAGAAGAAGAAGATCAATCAAAGATTGATATTGCTCTCCATCTCTTACAAATAAACTATTGTATTACAAAAGGAAAGTATTCCCTTACTATCCAGGATTGTTGGAAGTAAGTGTTGTGATTTGAAGAGGATTGTTCTTCATTCACATTAGTGTTTGTTTGACCTTAAAGGTGTTAAGAACCTTTGGTCACCCTATAGGTTAGATAGTAAGCATAGGCTGTACAATCATTCTAAACTATAGTGAAATCTCTTTCATGTTGGAAAGGGGACTGGAGTACTCTCGAATTGTGAGGGGAACCAGGATATATCGCCGTGTTCTTTACTTTTTCGCATTTATCTTTTTCATCACCATAATCAAGAAAAGATAAGATATAGTCAAAAACCTTCAAACACTTAACCACAAAAATTACTACAAGTATTCTCATAAAACCGAATAAATTTTTATACACCTAATTCACCCCCCTCTTAGGCACTCTTAGACTTACAAAAAAATGTTCGATGGCGAATTCATTGATATATAGTTATATATTCTTTGATTTTTCAGCCGTTTGTTTCACTCTTTTGTCTTGAGCGAGACAAAGAGAAAAACATTTAAAAGCTAGCCCTATGAAATATATCTCTTCCTTGGGCTGGGCGAGAGTTCAAAATAAAAGAGAGATAATTACTTTGAACAATGAACAACAGTCGGAGCTGCAACAACTTTCCAATAGTGACGAACTCCTTGGTAGACTATGTATTCCGACATTTTTCCCTTATGATCTTCTTTAGTGATGACGTTGACCGTTGGTCGAGCAGGATTGGAAGGCTCTGGTTTGTTAACCTTGTCCTTTGTACTTCTGAGGCAATCTTCCTCTGTTTGTTTGACATGTCGAGGAGTATAAAATGAGTTATATGTGTCTTCAGGCGACATGTATTCTGGACTTTTAGGATATAATTCCCAATCTTCTGGATAAAGAGACTCTTTGTTAGAGACAATTTCCAAGTCATTTTCGGGACCATCTTCCCAATCGTCTCCAAAAATTGCATTTATCTGGGAATAAACAAATTTAGGTTCAACAACCTTGGTAGGTGTATGGAAGTGAAGATCTTCAGTCTTGATCTCGAATGGATGATGAGATTGGGAGGGAATGCATGCCTCTTCTGGTTGACTGAGATATTCAAGAGGATCTTCCTGTCTTGTTGGTTGGATGTCTTCGATTGAAATTTTTGAAATTTTAGGGGCGGTATATTTTACCATGAAGTCAAATTTTCCACTTGGCTCCCCCAATGTATCCCAAACCTCAGGTGGGATATGTGGAATTTCTTCTTTATCGCCTTGCTGGAACATGCCTTCGAATTTTTCTAAAGGAGGATATAACGGTGTATACGGTTCTTCCTAAGATATGTATCTAGAGTCGTTGAGATAAGAATTCCATTCTTCAGAACCAGAGAGATTTTCTTCAGTGCTTTCATCAATAAGGACATTAACCTCTTGAGGAACAGGGTTAAGGAAACCTTTGTTGTGGAACATTTCTTTGATTGGACGGAGAGTTTCATCCTTCTCATTGGCTTTTGAGAGTATTGGAGTAAATCCGTGTCCCGTTTTGGTTTCGTTGTTGACAGGAATCATAACTTGTCCCCAACCGGCGACAATTCCGTCTTTCACTATCTGTGCTGCTTCTTTATAAGAGGAGATATATGATCTATTTTTCTTGGTAGATTCATCTTCTAACGAGAGACCTTGGAACTGTGTTTTTTCTACATCGTTAGCAGTGATGAGAGAGAAAGTGAATAAGTGGCTCACTAACAACGCTTGCTCCTCACTAATGGTTACCAACTTTTCGTTTATTACGAACTTCAATTTTTGGTGGAGCATAGATGTTACTGCTCCAGCTTCATGTATCCATGGTCGACCTAGAAAATAGATGTAGGCGGCTTGAACGTCCATAACTTAGAAGGTGACTTGAAAGTATGCAGACCAATCGTCATCGGAAGGTCAATTTCTCCAATAACAGATTTTCTTGATCCATCAAAAGCTTTGACTATCACACCACTGAATCTCATAGTTGTTCCTTTATGAGACAAACGAGCAAGAGTCATTTTTGGAATTACGTTTAAGGAAGAGCTAGTGTCCACTAGCACGTTGGACAAAGGGATCTCAAATTAACTTATTAAGGACTGAGACTCCTCGTAAGTTAATAGGACTATACCCCAACCTAAATCTTAAAATATTTCTTAAATCCGGGTTAGGACTTATTTCCATCAGATGAAATCGTGAGTAATGGAACAAAACACGCAATAAAGAAAAACAAAATATGCACAAATGAAGCTTAAACCTTTTTTTCTTTTTTGGAAACAAAGAAAAGCTTGTTTCTCCTCAACAGAGTTGCCATTTTTCTGTTCACGGTAAAAACTAACGAACGAGGGAATCGATTCAAAATTCGAATCTCCGGCTCAAAACGATTTACTCTTTTGATTTTTTTTTGTTTAAAAGATGCCGCGAGCACCAAGATTTATTGTTTCTAAACAAGAAAGAAGATAGAAACGGGGAAAGCTGAAATACCCTAAATAAGATAAGCGATGCGACTAGCGTGAACTAGACGCAACGCATTGGGGAGAGACCAGGGTGTTTTATTTGCTATGCTATTTTGGGAGAATTTCTCCTTTGGGATTCAAGAAGGGTAGGTTAGGTAGGAATCTAAGTTTGTTTATTATTATTATGCTCGCAAGGATCATTGGGATCCTATGCATACATATCCCCTAGTGGGAATCAAAGCATTTGTAGCTCGAATTTAAGGGAATTAAGGTTTGTTTGGTTTGAGGGAGAAAGAAGTATGCTCGCCAAGGGTGAGACCTTGTGCCTACGTATTCTCAAAAGGAGGTTGAGAAAGTCAGAGCAATCATAGTTCCCACTTATGTGCTAGTGGAAGCAAAAATTAAGAGACAACGACAAGTGTCGTCTTAATGAAAAATGTATCTAATCTATTTCATCACATACATTTTTGAAAATTGATTTAATTGTTTGAATATTTCTTTGTAAGCATTGGATGTTTTGCTTGAGTGTACAAGCGTTACCACTTACAAGTTAAGAAAGATGTTTGAAAAATGTTTGAATCTTTCATTGTAAGCATTGGGCGTTTTGCTAGAGTGTACAAGCGTTGTCACTTATAAGTTAAGAAAGATGTTTTATTTGAAAAAGTGTTTGATTTGAAAACAATGTTTGATTTGTATGTGATGCTATAGATGAGATACTTCTCCCATAGAGATGATTCATGTCTTATCTCTAAGGAGAATTATTTTTTTATTAATTAGGGGGATGCTTTTAAGAAGCCCGTGGGTCCTTGTATTGTAAGCCTAAGAGGAGGCTATCCGAGGGACATCGAGGGTCCTTGTATTGTGATCCCAAGAGGAGGATTTCTGAGGGACATCGAGGGTCTTTGTATGAAGCCCAAGAGGAGGCTATAGTGTAAGGCTGGCTTGGCTTTAAGAGTGATTTCACCAGCAAACCATACTCTTAGGGTTCTATCCTAGTGAAGGTGATTCTTTGTATTGGAAGCCCAATAGGAGGCTGTTAGATATTTCCAGATCTCTTCTTGTATGAGGCCCAAGAGAAGGCTAAACTCAACGAGGGAGTTCTTTTGTACGAAGCCCAAGAGGAGGCTAACTCAACAGGGGAGTTCTTTTGTATGAAGCCCAAGAGGAGGCTAACTCAACAAGTTAGCTCTTTTGTACGAAGCCCAAGAGGAGGCTATGGGGAACCTAGTTGTTATACTAGTTATAATGACATAAATAAACATGAACAAGTATATATATGACGAAGTGTGTGTGTGTGCATTCACAAGAATTTATGAAGGAAATATATAAACAAATGTATAAAACAAGCAAATAAAAGCTAGTGTAACTTTAATATGTACAAAGGAGTGGGACTTACACCTTAAGGGAGGCCCACTGGAATAAGAGCAGTTTCACCGAGAATAATGCTCCTCTTAATACCAGTGGAATTTGTGTATAAACAAGTGGAATAAAACTAGCGAACGATACTAGTTATACTTGAATATTTGCAAAAAAAGTTGAATTTGTACAAAGAAATGAACATGCACACAAAAGGGTGAATATGTACAAGGAAACTAAGTATGTACATAGGAGGCTTGGGACTTACACCGTAAGGGAGGCCCATGATCAATTTGATTTTGAAAGATTTTCGAGGAAAAAACCTAGTTCGGTTTGTGTTTTCAAAGATTTATCGAATCGATCATGGAAAAGAGGTGCGTAAGACAATTAAAATGTTTTTGAAAGTTTTGAAAAGATTTTGAAAAGTGAAATGTATTCACAAGAAGTTTTGAAAAAGATTTAGGTTTGAAAAATCAAGAACAAAACATTTTCGAAAGTATTTTAAAATAGTTAAAAACGTCTATTTTAAACCTAATAAAAATATATCAAAAGAAAATATTTTTTGGTATTTTTTGACATAATCATAAAATAGATATATCAAATGACAAGTGTGCAAAAAATCATCTCAAAATCAGAAGTTTTGATTGATTTTTGAAAATGTTGAAGTTTGATAGAAAAATGAAGAAAACAAGTGATAAAAATTTGATTTTGGTCCTAAGGTGAAAAGATTAACCATTGGGCCACATGTGTGGCTTGTTATTAACACGCCATAATTTGATTTTATTTGAAAACAAGTTTGGAAAATGGTTTGAAAAAAATAGTTGAAAAGTGAAAATTTGGAAAATAAAAGGGTCTCAGGGGGGTTCGAAACCTAGACCTTAGGCATGGCAAGACAAGAGAAGCACGCTCTCTACCACTGGGATGGATATATGTAACACCCCAATTCTACCCCACGTAATTAATAATAAAATCAGAGTTTCAAAATTTCATTTAACAAAATTGAGGCATCACATATTCGCATTCACATTAATTCGCATTATAATGCACATCAAATAGAACATCAAAAGTCGGATATACCGATTCATACACAGTTCATCATATCCACATATGACTATTCACAACACAACTGATATGTTCACAAAATACACATAATATCATGTTATCATTAATACATCAAGTTATAACATCATAAGATAATTTACACAAACTATCCTATCAAAAAGACGTCGCCCAAACCCTGAGTGTTACAACTATTAGAGCAGAACGACACAAAAAGAGTGACTCGAGTCAATTCTCCTCATCCCCGGGGATCACCTGCACGTTACCAATATATAGGCAACGATGAAACAAGCAAAGGGGTGAGATACTCCAAAACATATGATTATAAGCATGATAGAATATATATATATATATATAGTTTTGGAATCATAAATGATATAGGATAATAAGAGTATGTCAATAAATATCCAAATCTCACACATTTTAAATCATCATTTGGTGTATAAAATCAACACTTTAAATATCATCACATAATCTCCATAATCATGTCAAAACAAGACATAAACTCCATCACTATAAACTCATATCGTCGTTTTATCGTCATGTTATATCCATCGCATAATTTTCATGAAATTACCACATCATAATCAATTTAGGTTCAACACAAAAATCATCACAAAACAAGGTATCATATAACATCGCAATTCATCATAAGCCATCAAATAAAACTCAATACCAAAAGACTCAAAATAAACATAACTGACTCCATGAGACACGACTATGTTATGCATGTGGTACTCGTCACTTTGCCCATAATTAGGAACCCTTGGCATAAAGCCCATCGTCGCTTGGCATAAAAGCCATCATCGCTTGGCATGAAAGCCCTCGTCGCCTATGCAATGTATGTGACTCAATAATAAAGACCACACAACAACACATCATCGTCGCTCATCACAATTGACATAAAGTCCACATCGCCATATTTATTCACATCAAATAAACATGTCATCGCATTGCATAAACAACAAGTATTCATAATTAAATACACCGTCACAAACATCATTATCAATTAATCCACCAATTTCTAAAAATGGACAAATAGCCAAAGACACCAATAATCCTCGCGAAAGCCATTCTTAATTACCGGCATCAATTATAAACATCAACATCAAAATCGGATAGTTCATGTATGTCTTAAATTGACTAAAACACCATCCGGTTCAATTTACCGTAAATTGACCTATTTCGGGTCGCTCCGTAAAAACTCGTAACTTCTAAAAGCTAACCTCACCACTATGTTCTACACGTCAAACTTAGCTAGCACGTCAATTTTCGTTGAATTCGGAGCAACTTGCTCCGTCGTCGAATTTACCGAAATCGGAAAATCGGAACACAATCGGGTTCTAAAGGAAGTGCGGAAAATTAGAATTTTGGAGGCTACAGACACATCAACACGGGCCCCCGTGTGAATCAACACGGCCCGTGTTGAAAAGCCTCAAGAACAAGCAAAAATGCCCAAGTCAGTGCATCAACACGGGCACCCGTGTGGATCAACACGGCCCGTGTTGATTGGTCTGCAGAAAACTATTCTTTGTTCCGGGGATCAACACGGGCGCCCGTGTGAATCAACACGGCCCGTGTTGATTGGTCTGTGTGAAAACTTCACTTTTTGAGTTTTTGGACCTATCTTTGTCATTTCCATTTATAACTTCCATTCCTACTACTAGCAAAGAAACACCCAATGATCTATACTCTTAACTTAACCTTCCTATGCTATTTCAACCATCAACCAACCAAAACCCTATAATCAACTATCAATTTTCCCCAAATCCTAAACATGACTATCAAACCCCAACCATATGTGATAGAGAAATCAAACCCCTTACCTAGCAAGCTTTGAGTGTTCTTGATGATTCTCCAACCAAGTCTTGCTCTTCTTCTTGTTCTCCTCTTCTTCTTCTTCCCAAACCCTAGCTTTTCTCCAACTTTCTATATTTGTGTTTTTGGTGTTGTGTTTGGAAAGTGAAGGAAAAAATGGTTTTATATGAATGTGGTCATACCAACTAGGGGTGAAAACCCAACTCTAGCAATTACTTCCCCCACCCTACTCTATTCCTAACACACTAATTATATCATTTAATCATATCATTTAATCATATCATCTAATTATATCATTAACTCAATCTATTAATACAATTCCGGGGAATTAAATATCGGTCCGAATAATATTTTACCGAACCGGACGGAACATCGCCAAATATATTAATAGATATACCGATTAATATAATTATTTTCGTCGCCTAAACAATCGTCAAACGGTAATTCAAATTATCAATATAATATAATATATAAATAAAACGGGCGTTACAACTCTCCCCCACTTAAAAAGTTTCGTCCTCGAAATTACCTGACTCGAAAAGCTCGGGATATGAATCCCGCATCTTACTTTCTAACTCCTATCCAAACAACTTTGACTAATGAAATCTCCTTGCCACGAAGAGACTTTATCTCACGATCCTCAATCCTCAAAGGCATCGTTTCCACCATAAGATTCTCCCGAACCTGAATATCATCCATCTCAGTCACATGCGAAGGATCCGGGACATACTTCCGAAGTTGTGACACATGGAAAACATCGTGCAAATTCAAAAGATTTGACGGTAACGCCACCCGATAAGCCACTTTTCCCACTTTACTAGTAATTTTATAAGGACCAATAAAGCGAGGAGTTAGCTTCTTCGACTTCAATGCTCGCCCAACACCAGTTGTAGGAGTAACTCTCAAAAACACATGATCACCCTCTTGAAATTCCAAATCTTTCCTCCTTTTATCATGATAACTCTTTTGTCGACTTTGGGAAATTCTCATCTTTTCTCTAATCATCTTTACCGCCTCAGGAGTTTCTCTAACCAATTCGGGTCCAAGCACCACACTTTCACCCGACTCGTGCCAACACAAAGGAGTTCTACACCTCCGACCATACAATGCCTCGAACGGTGCCATTCCAATACTAGCATGAAAACTGTTATTGTAAGTAAACTCAATCAAAGGAAGATATGTATCCCATGAACCACCATGCTCAAGAATACAAGCTCGTAACAAGTCTTCCAACGATTGAATTGTCCTTTCCGTCTGACCATCAGTCTGAGGATGATAAGCCGAACTCAACCTCAACTTAGAACCCAAAGCCTCTTGCAAGCTTTTCCAAAATTCAGAAGTGAACCTCAGATCTCTATCCGAAACAATACACAAAGGAATACCATGTAATCTAACAATCACATGTGTATAAATCTCCGCCAACTTCGATACGGGATAAGTGACGTTAATAGGAATAAAGTGAGTCAACTTTGTAAGCCTATCAACAATCACCCAAATCGCATCGTGTCCTCTTGGTGTATTCGGTAACCCCGTCACAAAATCCATAGAAATGTTATCCCATTTCCATTCTAGGATCTCCAACGGTTGCATCAACCCTACAGGTTTCTGATGTTCCACTTTAGACTTCTGACAAGTCAAACAAGCATAAACAAACTGAGCCACCTCTCTTTTCATGCCCGACCACCAAAATAGTTTCCTTAAATCTTGATACATTTTGGTCGCTCCGGGATGAATACTCAAATTACTTCTATGACTTTCTTCCAAAATCATTCTCTTTAAATCAACATCATCGGGAATACAAATCCTACCTCAGAACCTCAAAACACCCTGAGCATCCAACTTGAAATCTTCACCTTCAGGTTGTCCAATACCAACCAACAAATCAACAAGTTTCACATCAAGCTTCTGAGCTTCTCTAATGCTATCGAGGAAATCATTATTGATCTTCAACATTCCCAATATAACACTCTTTGGCGTCACTTCTATCACAAGACTCATATCTCTAAATTGTTCAATCATTTCCAACTCTCTTACCATCTAAAGTGACATATGCAAAGTCTTTCGACTTAAGGCATCGGCCACCACATTCGCTTTACCAGGATGGTAATTCAATCCGAAATCATAATCTTTCAACAATTCAAGCCACCTCCTTTGCCTCATATTAAGCTCCTTTTGATCAAACAAATATCTCAAGCTTTTATGGTCACTAAATACTTCAAATCTAGAACCATAAAGATAATGCCTCCAAATCTTAAGCACAAAAACAACCGCCACAAGTTCCAAATCGTGAGTAGGATAGTTCTTCTCATGAATCTTCAATTGCCTAGAAGCATAAGCAACCACCTTGCCATTTTGCATGAGCACACCACCTAAACCCATCATAGAAGCATCACAATAAACAACAAACGGTTCTTCGAGATTAGGTAGAATCAAGATCGGCGCCGTCGTTAACCTTTTCTTCAATTCAACAAAACTTTCTTCACACTTGACATCCCACACAAAAGCAGCTCCCTTACAAGTTAACTTTGTCAAAGGAAGTGCCAACTTAGAAAAACCTTCAATGAACCTCCTGTAGTAACCAGCCAAACCCAAGAAACTTCTAATGTCCGTAACAGACTTAGGAGTTTCCCATTTTAACACCGCATCAACTTTAGAAGGATCAACCGCAATACCATCACCAGAAATGACATGCCCCAAAAAGCTCACTTCACCTAACCAGAACTCGCACTTTGACAACTTAGCATAAAGCTTTTTCTCCTTCAGAACTTCTAATACAATGCGCAAATGCTTTGGGTGCTCTTCTTCAGATTTAGAATAAACCAGAATATCATCAATAAAAACAACCACGAAACTATCCAAGTAAGGATGGAAAATACGGTTCATGTACTCCATGAATACTCCCGGTGCATTAGTGACACCGGAAGGCATCACCGAATACTCGTAATGTCCATACCTCGTCCTGAAAGCAGTTTTCTGAACATCTTCTTCTTTCACCCTTATTTGATGGTACCCCGATCTCAAATCAATCTTGCTAAATATGCGAGGGCCAACCAAACGGTCAATCAAATCATCAATTCTAGGAAGTGCATACCTATTCTTGATAGTTACCTTATTCAACTGGCGATAATCAATACAAAGTCTCATGCTACCATCTTTCTTCTTTACCAATAACACAGGAGCTCCCCACGGTGACACACTTGGTCTAACAATCTTCTTCTTGAGCAGATCTTCTAATTGGCTCTTCCATTCTGTTAACTCTGATGCAGACATCCTGTATGGCGCCATAGAGATAGGTCTGGTACCAGGGACAAGATCCACCGAAAATTCAACTTCTCTTTCTGGAGGTGCACTAGGAATCTCATCAGGAAACACTTTGGGAAAGTCGCACACCACCGGAAAGTTTGCAATAACAGATTGACTTTGCACAGAAAGAGTCGCCATCAACAAGAACACCAATGCTTCATCTTTCATGAACTCCTTCAATTGCTTCGTCGACATCAACATAGTTTGATCTTCTTCCACTAAGGAAGAAAACCTTACAGTGTTGTCATAACAATTGATATGAACATAGTTAGCTTTCAACCAATCCATACCCAGAACCACGTCCAACCCGATAAGCGGTAAACAAATAAGATCCACCACGAAGTCTCTATCAAAGATTGATAAAGGGAAATTCGCACACACAAAAGAAGTAGTAACCGTGCCCTTAGCCGGAACTTCCACCACCATATCTCTATTTAGAGATGACAAAGTGAGACCCAGTCTCTTAACACAATCAGCGGCAATAAAACAGTGAGTAGCACCAGTATCGATAATAGTAATAAGAGGAATGCTATTAATGAAACTAGTACCTCGAACAAGACCATCTTCATTTGCCGTCGGAGCACCCGACAAAGCAAACACCTTCCCCGCTCCTTGAGTCTTCTTAGGCTTCTTACATTGTGGACTAATGTGACCTCCCTCGCCACAATTAAAATAGACCACATCCTTATGCTTGCAATCACGAGTCACATGACCCACTTCACCACATCGGAAACATCTCACTTCATTCTCCTTAGCCTTCCCATCACTTCGACAAACATTACTTTTGTGGCCAGGTTTCCCACACTTGTAACAAACAATACTAGCAGGAGCATCTCCCGACTAGTCTTTCGCCCTTGAAACGCTTTATGTTTCCCCTTACCAGCTGGAATATCATAAGGTTTCCCACGGCTCTGCTAGCTCTTGCCCCTCTTATCAGACATAATCTTATAGTGTGCATTACTATCTTCCTCGAAGATTCTACAACTATCAATCAAATCCGCAAAGACACGGATTTTCTGATAATCGATGGCTTTCTTAATCTTAGGACGTAAGCCATTCTCAAATTTAATGCACTTAGAAAACTCAGCACCTTCACCATCATAGTGAGGATAGAACTTAGCCAGCTCGGTAAACTTCGCAACATAATCAGTGATAGACATATTCCCTTGCTTAAGCTCAAGGAACTCAATCTCCTTCTTTCCTCAAGAACTCCCTACGGAAAACTTCCCACGTCACTTCCTCACCAGCAACTTCAAGCCTCTGACGGGTGTCAACCCACCAGTCATCAGCCTCTTCACTTAACTTATGAGTGCCATAACGGATCTTCTGCACAAGAGTGCAATCCATCACACGGAAGATTCTTTCAATCTCCTTCAACCAGGTTAGAGCACCTTCAGGATCATACTTTCCTTGGAAAGTAGGGGGATTCTCTCTCTGGAAGGTCGCCAAACTACGAGACCCAGTGTTCTCGTCAACATTTGGCGGGTGTTGGAAAGCCTGAGCCATTGCCTGTATAGCAGCAGCAAGAGCCTCATCATTCCTACCAACGTTCCTACCAGCATTTCTACCAGCCATGACAACTTCTGCTCACAACAAAACAAGAATTAGAATCGACAAATAACAATACTCGATTGTTAGACAACAACAAACTCAACAACTTGGCCAGACAGACCGACCTGCTCTGATACCACTAATGTAACACCCCAATTCTACCCCGCGTAATTAATAATAAAATCAGAGTTTCAAAATTTCATTTAAAAAAATTGAGGCATCACATATTCGCATTCACATCAATTCGCATTATAATGCACATCAAATAGAACATCAAAAGTCGGATATACCGATTCATACACAGTTCATCATATCCACATATGACTATCACAGCACAACGAATATGTTCACAAAATATACATAATATCATGTTATCATTAATACATCAAGTTATAGCATCATAAGATAATTTACACAAACTATCCTATCAAAAAGACGTCGCCCGAACCCTGAGTGTTACAACTATCAGAGCAGAACGACACAAAAAGAGTGACTCGAGTCAATTCTCCTCATCCTCGGGGATCACCTGTAACACCCCTTCTAAATACCCCGAATTATATTAGTTATATCAAATATTAAAGACAGATTTCATCAGAGTTAACACGGAACAAGGGATGTCACAATTATGAAATAAATAAAACCTTCAATAAAACAGTATTCATGCTACACTGAGGGCCATTACTAAAATAATTCAATCAATTTAAGACCAAGTCTTACAGAGTGGAAAATTACCATAAACCAAAACGGAATAAACCAAATCATAATTATTCCCAATGGAATTCAAAGAATAATTAAATAATAAACAAATCCTCAACTAAACGTTCCCCAGTGTTACAACCTATCAGAGCATGACACTGACACGCGTACTTAAAATAACATAGCTCTAGAGCCATCCTCACCAACTCCTGAGCTGCTAACCTTAATCTAAAATCATTAAAGTAAGGGTGAGATTTCTCATAATTAACATGCATTATAAGCCTCTCAATCAACATACATCACAAGCATATTATTTCATCCAATCCAGCATAATTCAGATTTTTAATACACAGTTACAACCATACAACCAGTATGCACAAGAAATAACAAGAGAATTGTAACACTGGAAGACATCCTAGCATGTTACAATTCCATGCAAACACAAATGCAGACACAATGCATGTGGTACCAACACGTGACCAAGTCACCCAACACTGATCCATCATCAACCGGATACAGTAACCATCGATACGTCCATAAACACCCGGACACAAATCCAGCCTAACCACCCATCATCACCCGGGTACGGTTAACGGTAATACAAGTCAAATTCCACACAATGGGAATTAACTTCACCCAAAATGCATATGCACGCACATCGCCAGCATGCAACATCAAATCAGTCTATGAATTACACAAATTATCATAACTGAATCAAAACAAAAAACATGATATCTCAACGATCATGCACACAATCATCAGCAATATAAACATGCCTTTCATTCTCACAATACTAATACATCCATCATCACAGGTTCACTGCTACATACACAACAATGTGCGTCAGTCAATAATCACTTATTTTGGAATTCGACTCATTTTCAAAATAATTTCAAGTTTTAGGAAATTTTTTCATTTTATAAAATAGAGCATTAAATTTAAGAAACAACGTCCAAAACGGTGCTCAAAACGGACTTACGGTTTGAAAGTTATGAATTTTCAAAGTTTTGAAATTTTTCAAAAAGTTACAGTGGAACCCGGTTCCTCCCTGGGAGTAACCGGTTCCCACAATGTTCAAAAACCACGCCCCTAGAAAATTGTATGGGGAACCCGGTTCCTCCAGGTAGGGAACCGGTTCCCAGAAGAAAAAATCATTTTCTTTGGAAAAAAACAACGTGGAACCCGGTTCCTCCCCAGGAGTAACCGGTTCCTGAGTTCAAAAATGCCCATTTTCTCAATTTTACACACTGGAACCCGGGTTCTCCCACTGGGGAACCGGTTCCCACGACTCTCAGAGCCAAAAATACCAGTTTGACAACATGTTTCCAAAATCATTTTCCATTCTTTCCAAAACGTACCCATACGTTCCAACATAATAAAAACACTCATTTAACGTCATTAACGTGCAATATAACATGTTTTGTTCATTCCTATTGACTCTATATCATACTAATCAACAAATTCCTCATAATCCGACACAATAGGGATACATTCTACGGTAACCTAGAATTTCTAAACCGGGATTCCCTAACATACTATGATCCATACAATTGAATTCAAAACCCATAATACGCATTAATTAATCGAAATCACCCTTTACCTTGTGGGTTCTTCGACTTCCGACACGAATTGGCTTTTCTCCTTCCTTTTCCTCTTCTCAATTGCACGTACTGAGAGTTTTCTCCAAAAGTGATTCTTTTTCCTCTTTCCTTCTTTTATTCCTCTTATTATTCTAACATAATAAAAAATAAAATAATAATGTGAGTAGAGCCTTTTTCTCCTCACACCCTCCTCACTTTACCCTTCACACCACCAATAATTTCCACTTCTATTTAATTTAATTAATTCCATTAATCCAAAATATTAATAATTACATTCCTAATTAAATTAATAATTAAAAATTATAATTATTTAATAATCGAATTAATTGGGGTGTCACAACTCTCCCCTACTAAAAAGAGTTTTCGTCCTCGAAAACATACCTTAGACGAAGAGTTCGGGATATGAGTCTTTCATCTGATTCTCCAGTTCCTATGTGACATTTCCATCTGCTGGTCCTCCCCAAGCTACTCTCACCATTGCTATCTCTTTACCTCGCAACTGTTTCAACTTCCGATCCTCAATTCTCGCAGGTACTGCTTCAATAGTCAAATTCCATCTACACGAATCTCATGGGACGGATCGATGCGTTTCCTCGGTGAGATACATGGAAAACATCATGCAAATTTGCAAGTGACGGCGGCAAAGCAATATGATACGCCACCTTCCCAACTCTCTTGGTAATCTGAAACGGACCAATAAAACGTGGAGTCAACTTCTTTGACTTCAAGGCTCGACCAATACCAGTCATCGGAGTAACCCGCATAAACACATGTTCTCCTTCACTAAACTCAAGATCTTTCCTCCTCTTATCATGATAACTTTTCTGACGACTCTGGGAAGTTCTCATCTTTTCTTGAATCACTTAATCTTTTCTGAAGTCTGTTGGACAATTTCCGGTCCGATCACAACACTTTCTCCAGATTCATACCAACACAACGGTGTCCGACACCTCCTACCATACAATGCTTCAAACGGAGCCATACCAATGCTCGAGTGAAAGCTATTGTTGTAGGTAAACTCAATCAACGGTAGATAACTATCCCAAGCTCCACCCTTTTCCAACACACAAGCTCTTAATAAATCTTCTAACGATTGAATCGTTCTTTCCGTCTGACCATCTGTCTGTGGATGATACGCAGAACTCAAGCGTAACTTAGTACCCAAAGCTTCCTGCAATCCCGTCCAGAACTTAGATGTAAACCTCGGATCTCGATCCGACACAATACTAGAAGGAATACCGTGCAAACTTACGATTTTCTCAACATATAATTCTGCCAACCTCTCCATCGGATAATCCATCCTCATCGGAATAAAATGAGCAGATTTTGTCAATCGGTCAACAATAACCCAAATAGAATCACAATTCTTTGCCGTCCGTGGCAAACCAGACACAAAATCCATAGAGATGCCATCCCATTTCCACTCTGGGAAAAATAACGGTTCCATCAATCCCGACGGTTTTTGATGTTCAATTTTCGACTTCTGACAGACCAAACAAGCATACACGAACTCAGCAATTTCCTTTTTCATTCCAGGCCACCAAAACAACTTCATCAAATCATGGTACATTTTAGTAGCACCGGGATGAATACTCAACCCGCTACGATATCCTTCTTCCAAGATACTCTTTCTAATCTCGGCAACATCCGGAACACATACCCTATTACCAAACCTCATAACACCATTCTCGTCAATTCGGAACTCACCTCCTTGACCTTGGTTGATCGATGTCAATTTGTCAACTAAACCAACATCAGATTTCTGTCCATTTCGAATTTCCTCCAAAATACCACTAGTCAGCTTCAACATTCCCAATTTCACACTATTTGGAGTAGTTTCACATACCAAACTTAAGTCTCTGAACTGCTCAACCAAATCTAACTCACGAACCATTAACATCGACATATGCAAGGACTTCCTACTCAAAGCATCCGCGACAACGTTTGCCTTACCAGGATGGTAATTCAAACTGAAATCATAATCCTTTAGGAATTCTAACCAGGTCCTTTGCCTCATGTTGAGTTCCTTCTGATCGAAGAGATATTTCAAACTCTTGTGATCGCTGAATACCTCAAATTGAGAACCATATAAATAATGCCCCCATAGCTTCAAAACAAATACAACAGCTGCCAATTCCAAATCATGAGTCGGATAATTCCTTTCATGTACCTTCAATTGTCTCGAAGCATAAGCCACAACCTGCTTATCTTGCATCAACACACCACCTAATCCCATCAATGATGCATCACAATACACAACAAAAGACTTAGCCGGATTCGGCAAAATCAAGATCGGAGCACTAGTCAACCTCCTCTTCAGCTCTTGGAATCCTTTCTCATATTCAGCATCCCAAACAAACACCTGCCATTTTCTGGTCAACTTAGTCAATGGCAACGCTAGTTTGGAAAATCCTTCAATAAACTTCCTGTAATAACCTGCAAGACCTAGAAAAATACGGATCTCAGAAGCATTCTTCGGCGCTCCCCACTGAGATACCGCTTCTACCTTTGTAGGATCAACAGCAATTCCATTCTTGGAAATTACATGGCCAAGAAAACTAACTTCACTTAACCAGAATTCACATTGGGACAACTTCGCATAAAGTTTCTTCTCTTTCAACAATCTTAATACAACTCTGAGATGTTCTGCATGTTCTTCCTCGCTCTTCGAATAAATTAAAATATCATCAATGAATACCACCACAAACTTATCAAGATACGGATGAAATATCCTGTTCATATACTCCATGAAAACACCAGGTGCATTAGTAACTCCAAACGGCATAACAGAATATTCATAATACCCATACCTCGTTCTAAATGCAGTCTTCTGTATATCCTCCGTCTTCACACGAATCTGATGATATCCAAACCTCATATCAATCTTACTGAATACACAAGCTCCAACTAATTGATCCATCAAATCATCAATCCTCAGAAAAGGATACCGATTCTTGACTGTAACCTTGTTCAGCTGTCTGTAATCAACACATAATCTCATTGAGCCCTCTTTCTTCTTAACCAACAACACCGGAGCTCCCCACGGCGAAACACTAGGACGAATAAACTTCTTCTCAAGAAACTCCTCCAACTGCTTCTTTAACTCAGCTAATTCAGATGCCGACATACGGCAAGGCGCCATCGACACCGGACTAGTTCCAAGAATCAAATCTATAGTAAATTCTACCTCTCTCTCAGGTGGCAATTCACTAACGTCTTCCGGAAACACTTCTGGAAATTCATTCACCACTGGCAATCCATCACTCTTTGCCTTCCCCTCCGCTTCTATTACAGAATACAACATAAACACTATGACACCATCCTTAACAGCTAGGTTCATCTGTTTAACCGACATAGTCACGTCTTCGACACCAACCTCTTCAAGAAAAATAACCGTCTTCGCAAAATAGTTGATATGAACCTGGTTGAATTCCAACCAGTTCATTCCAAGGATGATATCAAGTTGTTCTAACGGTAGGCACACTAGATCCATACCAAAACCCCTACCAAAAATCATAATAGGACAATTCCTACAAACATATGAAGTAGTCACTGAACCCGACGCAGGAGTGTCAATAACCATACTTCCATCCATATTAGAAATTTCCAAATTCAATCTTTTAGCACAATCCAAAGCAATAAAAGAGTGTGTGGCTCCAGTATCAATAATCGCAATCAAAGGAATGTCATTAATAAAACATGTACCTTTAATCAACCGATCATCTAGCTTAGTATCTGATCCAGACAAGGCGAACACTTTACCACCAGCTTGTTCCTTTTTGGGTTTTGTACACTGAGGACGAGTATGACACTCTTCACCACAGTTGTAACAGGTCACCACTCTCACTCTACAATCATTGGCCACATGGTCGAGTTTCCCGCACTTGAAACACTTCTTATCATTACTCTTGCAATCCACCATACGATGTCCTATCTCACCATACTTGTAGCACTTAATGGAAGAACCAGAATCTCTTCCACTAGACTTCTTCCAACCACCGGATCTCTGATTACTCCTATCATAAGGCTTACCACGATCCATCTGTTGCTTACCCTTCCTATCAACATACCCTCGAGAATTCGACTTAGTACTAGCAAGATCCTCCTCTAAAATCCTACTACAGTCTACCAAATCAGAGAACCTTCGGATACGCTGGTACCTGATACCCTGCTTAATCTCATCACGCAGACCATTCTCAAACTTGATACATTTGGAAAATTCTCCATCTGCATTGTTAGTGTAATGAGCATAATACTTCGCCAACTCAGTAAACTTCGAAGCATACTCACTTACAGTCTTATTGCCTTGCTTGAGCTCCAGAAACTCAATCTCTTTCTTACCTCGAATGTCTTCGGGAAAGTACCTCCTCAGAAAAGCCCTCCTAAACACAGCCCAAGTCAACGCAATACCATCTTCTTCCATTTCAGTTCTGGTAGCAACCCACCAGTCATCAGCTTCCTCTGCTAACATGTGAGTACCATACCTCACTTTCAGCTCCTCAGCACAATCAATCACTCTAAAGATCCTCTCGATCTCCTTCAACCACTTCTGAGCACCTTCGGGATCATGTGCACCCTTGAACAATGGAGGATTATTCCTCTGAAAATTCCCCAATTGTCGGTCAGCACCAATAACAGCTCCCTGCTGGTTCCCTCCGAGCACTCCAGCTAACATTCCCAACGCTTCAGCAATAGCATCATCGTTTCTTCCGTTACCTCTTCCAGCCATTGTTCTGTAACATTACAAAACAATCTCATCAGCACACAAGTATCGACAGTGTCATCTCACACTAGTCGCATACAAAAGGGATAACGACACTAAGACAAGACCGACTATGCTCTGATACCACTATTGTAACACCCCTTCTAAATACCCTGAATTATATTAATTATATCAAATATTAAAGACATATTTCATCAGATTTAACACGGAACAAGGGATGTCACAAGTATGAAATAAATAAAACCTTCAATAAAATAGTAGTCATGCTACACTGAGGGCCATTACTAAAATAATTCAATCAATTTAAGACCATGTCTTACACAGCGGAATATTACCATAAACCAAAACAGAATAAACCAAATCATAATTATTCCCAATGGAATTCAAAGAACAATTGAATAATAAACAAATCCTCAACTAAACGTTCCCCAGTGTTACAACCTATCAGAGCATGACACTGACACGCGAACTTAAAATAACATAGCTCTAGAGCCATCCTCACCAACTCCTGAGCTGCTAACCTTAATCTGAAATCATTAAAGTAAGGGTGAGATTTCTCATAATTAACATGCATTATAAGCCTCTCAATCAACATATATCACAAGCATATTATTTCATCCAATCCAGCATAATTCAGATTTTTAATACACAGTTACAACCATACAACCAGTATGCACAAGAAATAACAACAAGAGAATTATAACACTGGAAGACATCCTAGCATGTTACAATTCCATGCAAACACAAATGCAGACACAATGCATGTGGTACCAACACGTGACCAAGTCACCCAACACTGATCCATCATCAACCTGATACAGTAACCATCGATTCGTCCATAAACACCCGGACACGAATCCAGCCTAACCACCCATCATCACCCGGGTACGGTTAACGGCAATACAAGTCAAATTCCACACAATGGGAATTAACTTCACCCAAAATGGATATGCACGCACATCACCAGCATGCAACATCAAATCAATCTATGAATTACACCAATTATCATAACTGAATCAAAACCAAAAACATGATATCTCAACAATCATGCACACAATCATCAGCAATATAAACATGCCTTTCATTCTCACAATACTAATACATCCATCATCACAGGTTCACTGCTACATACACAACAATGTGCGTCAGTCAATAATCACTTATTTCGGAATTCGACTCATTTTCAAAATAATTTCAAGTTTTAGGAAATTTTTTCATTTTATAAAATAGAGCATTAAATTTAAGAAACAACGTCCAAAGCGCTCAAAACGGACTTACGGTTTGAAAGTTATGAATTTTCAAAGTTTTGAAATTTTTCAAAGTTCTGGAACCGGTTCCTCCACAGGAGTAACCGGTTCCCACAATGTTCAAAACCACGCCCTAGAAAATTGTATGGGGACCGGTTCCTCGGTAGAACCGGTTCCCGGAGAAAAATCATTTTCTTTGGAAAAAAACAACGTGGACGGTTCCTCCCCAGGAGTAACCGGTTCCTGAGTTCAAAAATGCCCATTTTCTCAATTTTATACACTGGAACCCGGGTTCTCCCACTGGGGAACCGGTTCCCACGACTCTCAGAGCCAAAAATACCAGTTTGACAACAACATGTTTCCAAAATCATTTTCCATTCTTTCCAAAACGTACCCATACGTTCCAACATAATAAAAACACTCATTTAACGTCATTAACGTGCAATATAACATGTTTTGTTCATTCCTATTGACTCTATATCATACTAATCAACAAATTCCTCATAATCCGACACAATAGGGATACATTCTACGGTAACCTAGAATTTCTAAACCGGGATTCCCTAACATACTATGATCCATACAATTGAATTCAAAACCCATAATACGCATTAATTAATCGAAATCACCCTTTACCTTGTGGGTTCTTCGACTTGACCAATTGGCTTTTCTCCTTCCTTTTCCTCTTCTCAATTGCACGTACTGAGAGTTTTCTCCAAAAGTGATTCTTTTTCCTCTTTCCTTCTTTTATTCCTCTTATTATTCTAACATAATAAAAAATAAAATAATAATGTGAGTAGAGCCTTTTTCTCCTCACACCCTCACTTTACCCTTCACACCACCAATAATTTCCACTTCTATTTAATTTAATTAATTTCATTAATCCAAAATATTAATAATTACATTCCTAATTAAATTAATAATTAAAAATTATAATTATTTAATAATCGAATTAATTGGGGTGTCACATCACCTGCACGTTACCAATATATAGGCAACGGCGAAACAAGCAAAGGGGTGAGATACTCCAAAACATATGATTATAAGCATGATAGAATATATATATATATATATATATATATATATATATAGTTTTGGAATCATAAATGATATAGGATAATAAGAGTATGTCAATAAATATCCAAATTTCACACATTTTAAATCATCATTTGGTGTATAAAATCAACACTTTAAATATCATCACATAATCACCATAATCATGTCAAAACAAGACATAAACTCCATCACTTTAAACTCATATCGTCGTTTAATCGTCATGTTATATCCATCGCAAAATTTTCATGAAATTACCACATCATAATCAATTTAGGTTCAACACAAAAATCATCACTAAAAAAGGTATCATATAACATCGCAATTCATCATAAGCCATCAAATAAAACTCAATACCAAAAGACTCAAAATAAACATAACTGACTCCATGAGATACGACTATGTTATGCATGTGGTACCCGTCGCTTTGTCCATAATTAGGAACCCTTGGCATAAAGCCCATCGTCGCTTGGCATAAAAGCCATCATCGCTTGGCATGAAAGCCCTCGTCGCCTATGCAATGTATGTGACTCAATAATAAAGACCACACAACAACACATCATCGTCGCTCATCACAATTGACATAAAGTCCACATCGCCATATTTATTCACATCAAATAAACATGTCATCGCATTGCATAAACAACAAGTATTCATAATTAAATACACCGTCACAAACATCATTATCAATTAATCCACCAATTTCTAAAAATGGACAAATAGCCAAAGACACCAATAATCCTCGCGAAAGCCATTCTTAATTACCGGCATCAATTATAAACATCAACATCAAAATCGGATAGTTCATGTATGTCTTAAATTGACTAAAACACCATCCGGTTCAATTTACCGTAAATTGACCTATTTCGGGTCGCTCCGTAAAAACTCGTAACTTCTAAAAGCTAACCTCACCACTATGTTCTACACGTCAAACTTAGCTAGCACGTCAATTTTCGTTGAATTCGGAGCAACTTGCTCCGTCGTCGAATTTACCGAAATCGGAAAATCGGAACACAATCGGGTTCTAAAGGAAGTGCGAAAAATCAGAATTTTGGAGGCTACAAACACATCAACACGGGCCCCCGTGTAAATCAACACGGCCCGTGTTGAAAATCCTCCAGAACAAGCAAAAATGCCCAAGTCAGTACATCAACATGAGCACCCGTGTGGATCAACACGGCTCGTGTTGATTGGTCTGCAGAAAACTATTCTTCGTTCAGGGGATCAACACGGCCGCCCGTGTGAATCAACACGGCCCGTGTTGATTGGTCTGTGTGAAAACTTCACTTTTTGAGTTTTTGGACCTATCTTTGTCATTTCCATTTATAACTTCCATTCCTACTACTAGCAAAGAAACACCCAATGATCTATACTCTTAACTCAACCTTCCTATGCTATTTCAACCATCAACCAACCAAAACCCTATAATCAACTATCAATTTTCCCCAAAGCCTAAACATGACTATTAAACCCCAACCATATGTGATAGAGAAATCAAACCCCTTACCTAGCAAGCTTTGAGTGTTCTTGATGATTCTCCAACCAAGTCTTGCTCTTCTTCTTGTTCTCCACTTCTTCTTCTTCTTCTTCCCAAGCCCTAACTTTTCTCCAACTTTCTATATTTGTGTTTTTGGTGTTGTGTTTGGAAAGTGAAGGAAAACATGGTTTTATATGAATGTGGTCATACCAACTAGGGGTGAAAACCCAACTCTAGCAATTAGTTCTCCCACCCTACTCTATTCCTAACACACTAATTATATCATTTAATCATATCATCTAATTATATCATTAACTCAATCTATTAATATAATTCCGGGGAATTAAATATCGGTCCAAATAATATTTTACCGAACCGGACGAAACGTCGCCAAATATATTAATAGATATACCGATTAATATTAATTATTTTCGTCGCCTAAACAATAGTCAAACGGTAATAAAAAATATCAATATAATATAATATATAAATAAAACGGGCGTTACAATATACATCCGTTAACTGAAACACGAGGATATATATATATATATATTCATATATATATTATAAAATGTGTTTTTGAAAATGGACACAGGCACCATCAACTTCATCTTCTTCCTCAAGATAAACTGCCATGGCCAAATCGAATTTCTTTGATTCTTGATCAAATTGAAAAATGTACAATGCTAAATTGCTCAGAATTCCACCACGATTTCAACCATGCAATTTATTAAAGTTAAGATTCAAAGATCAATGAGAATTTCCATAAAGTATCAAATGAACCCTGACTGAAAATTTCAACTAATCTATGGGTACGATTGATTTTAAGTGAAATTGAGGATTCAGAAAGCTTGAGCAATATGATATCTACATTTCTAACTATTAAAATGATGCCAAAGATGCTTATATAAGAGAATCAGAATTTGAAAAATTTACCTCTTGAAGCAAATTTGTAGAACTCGTATGAGTTCTTCTAGATGCAAATTTGTGATACTGTGGGCTTCCTTAATCCTTCGTCAGTGTGTTCCAACTCCTAACTTTCTTCGAAGCTCACTGAATTCTTCTACCCGACTCAAACTGCAGGTTATTGGTTTTTTAGTGAGCAGGGATGAATGGCATGATACCAGTTCAGATTTTATGACTTGGATGAGTTTTATATGAGTTATAGAAGCTTTGTGAATGATTAGAACTAAAAACGCACAAGTGGATTTCAAGTTGGCAAGTTAAGGCTCAAAACTTGCACAAATGGAGTTTCTTGAGGAAACTGAGTTTTGGCTTATTTTGTGATGGTTTAAAGTGATGAACAACTTCTAAATGATGTTTAGAAGAAGTTTGGATGACACCTTTGGTTAGAATTTGCAAGATTTAGAAGTTGGAATTCTAACCTGTTTGAAAATGAGAAAACTTGAAATTTAAGAAAGAATGAGAAAACAAGTTTATGGTTGTTTTTGTGTGATTTCCAAATGAGGAAAGGCCTCTATTTATAGGCCAAGAAGTTTGGAGAGCAAGGCAATATAAGATTAGAGAATTTGTGCATGTTGTCTTGCTGTTACTTTTAATTAATTTTCTTTTTCTTTGCCTTATTTTCATTTCATTTACACTAACACATATAAATAGATTTTGTTTATCATTTGAGTTTTCCTGAACAAGCATAGAGTGAAAGATACACATAGAGAGAACATCATCTTCAACATTCCTTCTTCAAATTCAACTTCTCCAAAAATCAAAGTGGTTGAATTCAAGATCAACGAATTGTTGATAACGTCCGAATTGAAGAATAGGTTCAGATTTGGGTTGTTCTTTGGGGGCTCTATCTTGAATAAAACCGTTAGGGTTTTGTCCTCTTAGATTCGGATCGGTGCGGGGATTTTTGTTACTAATCTTCTCTTTGCAAGATTCAATTGAGTGAAGCATCAAGGAGCAATGGACTTGCTTGATTTTGTCATGGTAACCGGAGGATCTTGAAGGAAGAGTTAGGGTTCGATATTGTTCGATTGGTATCAGCCGAGAGAAAGAAATTCTACAGAAAATTGGTATAGATTTCAAGTATCGCTAATCGAAGGTGTACTCGAAGAGACCGAAGCTTGGTTTGGCTCGAACCAAGGATTGTGAAGAAGATAGGTTCATCATCATCAATTGAATTGTGTGAAAAGAGAACTATTTGTTCACTTGTTAAAATTTGCAATTTTATGAAAAACTTCTCAACTCTAAATTTTAGAGTTGGGGGCAGACGTGTACCACTCGAGAACGAAAGGTGGAACTGCCTTAACAATTTCTTGTATTTTTTTCGCATTTACTTTCATTATTCGATTGATCAAATTTGTTTGTTTCAAATTATCAAACTTGCATAAACTAAATTGGTGTTGTGTCGAGGTTTAACTTATACGTTCGTAACATTCCGTTTGATCGTTACGTGACAATTGTCGATAACACAAATTAGTTAATGCAAAACTTGTGAACTTTGCTTACAAGGTTTTTGATAAATTCTCTCTCCTACAAATTTCTTATTGTGATTACGCTTTGTTTCTTACTATTCGCATTGGAAGTGTTTGATACTCAAGGTGAAAGCTAAGACGATTAATAAATTTTATTCTAAGTGCATTATTCAAAACAATTTTTCTCACTTTTTCTTAATGGTTTGCATATCCGATCTTCTTAATAGAGGATCGTTTAGACGATCAAAAATCCATGAGGCTTTCGTAAAAATATTTTAAACGCGCAAATTTTAAAAACTCGATCTATTAAACCCCCTTCTAGGATACGTAAAGGAAGTCTATCTCATTGAAGGCTTCAAGCTCATAGTCTTCCACCAACAACTCATGTGCTAGTGAGTCTAGTGATGATGATGAGAGCTCGAGTGAAGACATGGGGTTGTTTATGAGAAAATATCACAAATATCTTCGAAATAATGAAGTGCAACACTCGGACAAAAATGTCGTTAACTATAGGCAACAATCAAAGACATCTAAGTAAGATGATGACAAGAAATAAAAATCAAGGGGATCATGTTTTAATTGTGGAAAACCTGGACAATACAAGTTGGATTGTCCCCTTCTCAAAAGAGACAAAGGAAAAGACAAATTCCAAAGAAGACCTAACAAAGCTAGAAGAGCTTACATTGCATGGGAAAGCGATAGTGAAGAATCTAACAAGATTGACTCTAGCAATGAAGAAGAAATAGTCAATTTTTGTCTTATGGCTCATCAAGGAAAGAAGAAAAAGGTAAAACACTCTAAGTATGTTCATAGTGATAAAATGTCTCATCTAGAATTACAAAAATCATTTGACACTCTACATCATGAGGCTAGAGAGGCTTTCAAGCGACTAGCCTCAAATAAGAAAATATTTACATACCTTGAGCATAAAGTTTTCGAATCCAAACAAGAACTTGAAGCTCTTAAGGATTATATGGTTGAGAAGGTCAAATGTGATAGCAAAGATGACAAGATGTCTTGGCATGATTGGCTTGGGTGTGAAACTTATCATATTTGGCAAAGAGAAGTTAAAACTCTTAAAGTTAAACTTGACAAGGCTCTACAACCCAAAATTACATATGCTATTGATAGATCAAATTTCCGTAGTATGATTAATCCTTACCAAAAATACACTTATGAAATTAGAGATCAATTTAGCAAATGCAATTATTCCAACACACTAATTTGCCTATATTGTTGCAAACAGGGGCATACCATTAGAAAATGTCGTTTTAGGAGATTTCTAGTTTCCCAAGGTATTTTCCAATGGTTTCCTAAATGAAACTCATGTACAACTCACACACAAGAACCCAATAAAAGTTGGGTACCTACTTCCCTTGTTTAAATTCACAGGTGGAATGTCTCGAGACTACCGAGAGAAGATAGTTTCTCGATAGTGGGTGCTCAAGACATATGGTGGGTGACATATCTCTATTCTTTGACTTTGTGGATAAGAAGAAAGGATTTGTTACCTATGGTGACAATAACAAGGGATAAATACTCGATAAAGGTAGTGTAGGTAATCCCTCTTCTACTACTATCTTTGACGTCCTTTTAGTTAATGGTCTTAAACACAATCTCATTAGCATTAGTCAATTGTGCGACAAAGGATATAATGTCTCTTTTTCTAAAGATTGTTACACTATTGAACACAATGTAAATAAAGAGGATGTGTTTAAAGGCTTGAGGGTTAATAATGTATGCATGCTAGACTTGAATGAAGTATCTATTAAAGGTGCCAAATGCCTAATCTCCTTAAATGAAAACTCTTGGCTTTGGCATAGACGTCTTGTTCACTTAAACTTTTATTTGTTAAATATTGTTTCAAAAGATTTAGTAGTCGGATTACCCATAGCAAAATTTTCCAAAGATCACTATGTGATGTGTGCCAAATGGGAAAGCAAACAAGAATCTTGTTTAAATCTAAAAACATTGTATCCATAGCGAGACCTCTTGAACTTCTCTATATGGACCTCTTTGGACCTTCTAGGATTAAAAGCCTAGGTGGAAATTATTATGGATTTGTCATTGTTGACAACTATTCTAGATTTTGTTAGACACTTTTCTAAGAAAATAAGAGCGACAGGTTTCCGGCATTTAAAAAGTTTGCCAAGATCTTCCAAAACAAATTAAATGCAAACATTATTACTATTCGTAGCGATCACGGAGGAGAATTTGAAAATGATTTGTTCAACAAGTTTTGTGCTAAGCACAAAATTGATCATAATTTTTCTGCACCACGCACTCCTCAACAAAATGGAGTTGTGGAGCGTAAAAATCGTGTTTTAGAAGAACTAGAAAGAACTATGATTAATGAAAACCATCTTCTTAAATATTTTTGGGCCGATGCCATTAACACGGCTTGTTATGTTTTGAATAGGGTCCTAATATGTCCTATTCTAAACAAACATCCCTATGAACTTTTGAAAGGAAGAAAACCAAATATTTCTCATCTTCGTGTATTCGGATGTAAATGTTTTGTATTAAACAATAGAAAGGAAAATCTAGCTAAATTTGACTCAAAAGATGATGAAGGTATCTTCCTTGGATACTCTCATTCTAGTAAAGCTTATCGAGTATACAATAAAAGGTTACATATTGTTGAAGATTTTGTGCATGTTTCCTTTGGTGAATCCTATCCGAAAGAAGTCGGAAAGGGTAGTTTGTTTGATGGTGTAGGTGTATCTTCGGAAAGCATATTAAAAGATCCCAAAAAGGACTCTAAATCTACTAATAACAAGGAGGAGTTGGATCAAGTATCTGAGGAAAGAGGGGAGGATCATCCAAGTAATAAATATGATCTTCCTTTGGAATGGAAAACCTCTAAGGATCATCCCATCGACAACATCCTTGGAGACATATCAAAGGGAGTTATTACTCGCTCTAAGATAAGTAACTTTTGTTATCATTTCACTTTTGTCTCACAAATTGGGCCTAAAAATTCTAAAGAGGCATTACTCGATGAACACTGGTTTTTAGTTATGCAAGAGGAACTTAATCAGTTTAAGAGAAATGAGGTTTGGGACCTTGTATCACCTCCGCAAGATCATCGAGTCATTGGCACTAAATGGGTCTTTAGGAACAAACTTGTCGAAAATGGAATAATAACTCGCAACAAGGCCCGCCTTGTTGCCCAAGGGTATAACCAAGAGGAAGGCATCGATTATGAGGAAACTTATGCTCCGGTGGCCCGACTTGAGGCTATACGTCTTTTACTTGCATATGCATGCTCACAAAATTTTAAAAATTGTTTCAAATGGACGTAAAGAGTGATTTCCTTAATGGATACATTAATGAAGAGGTCTATGTGTCTCAACCCCCCGGTTTTGAGAATTTTGAGAATCCCAACTATGTTTATAAACTTAAGTGTGTGTTATACGGTCTTAAACAAGCTCCTAGAGCTTGGTACGAACATCTTAGCAAATTCTTATTAGATCAAGGATTCTCAAGAGGTAAGGTTGACACAACCCTTTTTATTAAACATCAAGGAAAACACTCAATTCTTGTCCAAGTCTATGTAGATGACATTATTTTTGGTTCCACTAATATATCCTTGGTCAAGGAGTTTTCTAAGCTTATGCAGGGAGAGTTTGAAATAAGCATGATAGGGGAGTTGAACTACTTCCTTGGACTTCAAATAAAGCAGTTGAATGAAGGAACATTTTTGATCCAAACAAAATAGTCTTGATTTTCTTAAACGCTTTGATATGGCTAACTCAAAGGTAATTGACACCCCTATGCCCACTGCGGTAAATTTAGACCGTGATGAAAATGGTAAGTCCGTTGACACAAAATGGTATTGAGGTATGATTGGTTCTCTTCTTTATTTGACTGCCTCTCGTCCAGATATCATGTTTATTGTTTTCATGCGTGCACGGTATCAATCATATCCCAATGAATCACATTTAAAAGTCGTTAAGCGAATACTTAGGTATCTTTGTGGTACCACTAAGTATGGTCTTTGGTTCTCCAAGGGAAGTGATTGTTCCTTAGATGGATACTCTGACTCCGATTTTGCCAGTTGCAAATCGGATAGGAAGAGCACGAGTGGTACTTGTCACTTCTTTTCTAATTATTTGGTAAGTTGGAAAAGCAAGTTTTCGTTGCCTTGTCAACCGCCAAAGCAGAATATGTCGCGGCCGATAATTGTTGTGCCCAAATTTTGTGGCTAAAGCAACAACTACTCGACTTCAATGTCCATCTTGGACGTATTCCCATTTTTTGTGACAATACTAGTGCTATCAATCTAACTAAGAATTCAGTCCTACACTCTCGCACAAAACATATCGAAATAAGACACCACTTCCTTAGAGATCATGTGGAGAAAGGCGATGTAGTTTTTGAGAATGTTGATAGCAAGAATCAACTTGCAGATAGTTTTACTAAACCTCTTGCGACTGAGCCTTTCTTTCGTATCCGAAGGGAACTCGGTGTTCTCGATATCTTGGATCGATTGCATCTCAATTGAGGTGCATGCTCCAAATTTATTATTTATTTCCTTCTTTCATCATTCACTTTGTGCTAGCATTTAGTATAAGATTCATGACAAATCCTCATGAAGGTAGTATCTCTCTAACTCTTAAATATTCTCTTGACCACAAATACGTGTCTACTTATTTTTCTACTTTACTTGTGATTTGTGTATGCTTATGTGCAAGTGTTGCTTATGTATTGTTTATTCTTCATGACTACATGTCTTAATTTTGCAGAAAATTATTAGTGTCTAAGTAGATGAGTCGACACCACCATATAAGTTGCGTCGACGCACTTGATTTATTCAATTCAGTAGCAATTTTTATAGCAATTGTGTCGATGCATGGCCTCGGGGCGGTCGATGCATCACTTAAAAATTCAATTTTTATTTTACATTTAGGGTTCATTTGTTGCATAATCTTCATTTCATTCCAAAGACAAAAACGAAACCCTAACCCCTACAAGACCTCCAGACAACTTTTCTTTTGTTCTTCATCAAGATCCTTCAAAGCTTCATCATGGCATCTCAGAGGGTGGCTAAGAAAAGGATTATCCGCAGTGGATCTTCTCAATCTCAGCAAGATTTACCGGTAACTGCTCTCTCACTTCTCTCCACTGATTTAACTAAGGTTTTTGAAAAATTCAGAAATAAAAAGGTTGTAAAGCAACATTATGTCACCATGAAAACCCTTGAGGTAGAAAATTTGGCTTATATCAGGACCTAATTACATTTCAAGGGCTTTAACCCTTCTTTGATTGTAGTAATAAGTATAATGAAGATTGTGTTAGGTTATTTTATGTGGGTATAAAGGGAATTTTGAGGGTCCCTTATTTCATTATCGTATTGATAACAAATTCTTCATGGTATCATCTCATGTTTGGAAGGGTATTCTCAATCTTGATTCTGAAGATGCAAATGTTGTTATGTTCTCTGACCCACTAACATTGTTCGATGTGATTTTAAGACTGCTTTGAATTCTATGCTTAAGGCTCCATATGCTGAACACATTGTTAACAGTGCTCTCTTTCCACCTAATGTCACCACGTGTTCTCTAGCACCATTTGACATAATCCTATACTGGTTTGTGGGGCATATCATTGGGCCTAAAAAGGGTGGCCTGTCAAGAATCGACAAAGTTGATGTCAAAATCATGTTCTGCTTAAAAAATAAAATAAAGGTCAATTGGCCTCATTACCTTGCCAACAAAATGTTTGATCTCCGGGATTTTACTTGTGGCACCTCATTATGTTATGGCTCTTTCATTCAAAGAATATTGAACCGTGAGCGAGTTAGAGTTGTTGGCATCCCTTATGTAACTTTTGACATGGATCAAGATTTCACTCACAAATCCCTTAAACTTATGGGATTCATATGGTGCCCCAACGACAAGCTTTTCATCACATTATGAGATCAAATGCTACTCAAATCAGAAATGCAAGTGATGATACTGATGATGAGATTGAGGCAATGTTTGATGAGGGGAATGCGGGAAACAATGCTGAAAATTATGTAGAAAACATTGATCAAATGGAAGAAGATGTTGGGGTGGCTGCTGGTCAAAGTGACATGGCTCGGGTTCTTGCTCAGATGTAACGGATAGAGCTTCATATGCGTGACAACCTAGCTGCTCAAAATGAAAGTTTCTCCACTTATATCTCTGTATAATGTTTTATTATGTGCACTCATTGTGCTTCTTAAAATTGCATTTTGTTTGACAAATATACTCTCTCTATATTGTGTAACATCTAATCTTGCCTCTATCTCTTTTTGATGTTGTGAAAGGGGGGAGAATGTGATGAATTAAGGTTCACTCTCATATGCACACTCTCAGGGGAAGATTTGATCTTCTTCTCTTAGCTTATCCCATATACTATTGTGTATCTCCGTATATTTTTTATACAGGTACTACCTTGCTTGTGTCGGTTTTGCCATCATAAAAAAGGGGGAGTATGTAAATGCATGCTCAAGTTTTAATGATGGAAAAAGCCCCAGGATGTGTATGCGCGTGCTACAAGGTTGGATGTCAGAAGAAAAACAAAGAAACCAGAAAAGGATCCAATGCATCGATGCGCACTACCTTCCGGTTGACGCACGTTTAAGGGTAACCCACTGGAAGTTATGTGCCGACCACTGAGTCGACGCTTAAGAAAATGAAGTCTCGAAGCTAAAATAAAAAAGGCTGCATCAACGCACTCCACTGGTTATGTCGATGCAATCAACATGATTAGCCCAACATGTAAGCTCCGGAAGTTACGCGCCAACCCTCCCTCCTAGAGCGATCGACGCATCCCTCCTGTGCTGTTACTTTTAATTAATTTTCTTTTTCTTTGCCTTATTTTCATTTCATTTACACTAACACATATAAATACATTTTATTTGTCATTTGAGTTTTTCTGAAGAAGCATAGAGTCAAAGATACACATAGAGAGCACTTCATCTTCAAAATTCCTTCTTCAAATTCAACTTCTCCAAAAATCAAAGTGGTTGAACTCAAGATCAAAGAATTGTTGATAACGTTCGAATTGAAGAATTGCTTTAGATTTGGATTGTGTTTTTTGGGCTCTATCTTGAATAAAACTGTTAGGGTTTTGTCCTCTTAGATCCGAATCGGTGCGGGGGTTTTTGGTACTAATCTTCTCTTTGCAAGATTTAGCCGAGTGAAGCATCAAGAAGCAGTGGACTTGCTTGATTTTGTCACGGTAACCGGAGGATCTTGAAGGAAGAGTTAGGGTTTGATCTTGTTTGATTGATATCAGCCGAGAGAAAGAAATTCTACAGCAAATTGGTAGAGATTTCTAGTATTGCTAATCGGAGGTGTACTCGAAGAGATTGAAGCTTGGTTTGACTCGAACCAAGGATTGTGAAGAAGATAGGTTCATCATTATAAATTTAATTGTATGAAAATGGACCTATTTATTCACGGGCAGACGTACACCACGCGAGGACGAAAGGTGGAACTGCCTTAACAAATTCTTGTGTTCTTTTTTCGCACTTACTTTCATTATTCGATTGATCAAATTTGTTAGTTTCAAATTATCAAACTTGCATAAACTGAATTGGCATTATGTCGCAGTTTAACTAATATGTTCGTAACGCTCCGTTTGATCGTTACGTGACAATTATCGACAACACAAATTAGTTAATGCAACACTTGTGAACTTTGCTTACAAGGTGTTTGATAAATTGTATCTCCTACAAATGCTTATTGTGATTAAGCTTTGTTTCTTACTATTCGCATTGGAAGTATTTGATACTCAAAGTGAAAGCTAAGAGATTAATAAAGTGTTTTCAAAGTTAATTATTCAAAACATTTTTTCTCACTTTTTTTCTTAACAGTTTGCATATCCGATTTTCTCAATAGCGGATCGTTTAGACTATTGAAAATCCAGGAGGCTTTTGTAAAAATATTTTAAACGTGCAAATTTTAAAAACCCGATCTATTCAACCCCTCCTTCTAGCTCGAGCAAATCGTCTAACACTGAAGAAGAACATCTTGATCATTTGCATAAGTTGTTTGATAGACTGAAGAAATATAGATTGAGACTGAATCCGAGCAAATGCACCTTTGGAGTCAGATCTGGTAAACTCCTAGGATTTGTTGTCAGTGGTAAAGTTATTGAAGTTGACCCTGCTAAGGTTAAAGCTATTCAAGAAATGTCATCTCCCTGTACCGAATAGGAAGCCAAAGGTTTCTTAGGATGACTGAATTACATTTCCATATTTATTGCACATCTAACTACTACTTGTGAGCCAATCTCCAAACTACTGAAGAAATATCAAGTAGTAGAATGGAACAAAGATTTCCAGACAGCTTTTGACAAAATTAATGATTACCTACAAGAACCTCTTGTCCTGATGCCACCAGTTGAAGGAAGACCTCTCAGCATATACTTAACAGTATTATAAAATTCAATGGGGTGTGTGTTGGGGCAATATGACGAGTCTAATCGAAAAGAGTATGCAATATACTACCTTATCAAAAAGTTTACCGACTGTGAAACAAGATACTCACAGCTCAAGAAAACTTGCAGCGCTTTGGCCTGGGCTGCTCACCGACTAAGACAATATATGTTGACTCACACTAATTTATTGATCTCTAAAATGGACACCATTTCATCCTCGTTGATATCGATTACTTTACCAAGTGGGTAGAAGTAGCCTCATTCGCATCTGTTACCAAGAATGTGGTGGCTCAATTCACCAAACATAATCTTATCTACAAATACGGCATCCCCGAAAGGATTATCGTAGACAATGGTACTAATCTTAACAACAAGATGATCACCGAGCTCTGCACGTAGTTCAAAATAAAACATCATAACTCTTCTCCATATCGGCCAAAGATGAACGACGTAGTGGAAGCCGCCTATAAGAATCTTAAGAAGATTATATAGAAAATGATAGTGACGTATGAGGATTAACATGAGATGTTGCCATTTTTTCCCGCCACGATTATCGTACTTCAGTACGAACATCTAGAGGGGCAACCCTTTTCTCTCTCGTATACGGTATAGAAGTGGTTCTACCTATCGAGGTCCAGGTACCCTCGCTCAGAGTATCGAAGGATGCAGAGTCAGATAAAGATGAATAGGTCCAGACTCGACTTGACCAGATAAACTTGATCGATGAGAAAAGACTCACAGCCATCTGCCATGGACAGATATATCAAAAATGCATGACCAAAGCCTTCAATAAGAAAGTCAAGCACCGAGTATACCAAGTTGGCGATCTAGTAGTCAAGCCATCATCCTACCCCAAGGTGATCCCAGGGGCAAATGGACTCCCACCTATGAGGGACCATTTGTATTCAAGACAATATTTTTCGGAGGAGCCACGATACTGAGCACTATGGATGGAGAAGACTTCCTGCACCCTGTGAATGCAGACATAATTAAAAAATACTACGCATAAACGAGACCCACTAGGTCGACTGGCCTAGTAAAAAATAAGGGCGTCTTGGCGAACCAAAAGGGTTCGGGAAAAAATTAGGGACATAAATAAAAAATGTACACCCGGCAAGTCGAAAAACTACAAAGGCGGCTTGGGCAAAAAAGGGTATCCCGGTAGACTGAAAACCCGAAAGGGCGGTCTAGGAAAAAGTTAGGGATTAAAAGCGTATGCCTATGTCTCGTCAAGATCATCTACTTACAGACTACACTACTATCAGCTTCAAATGGCACAAATCAATTCAATCACCTTCTTCTAGCAGCAAGGAGATGAGATAGTTGAAAATATATGATCTATGGCAGAGTTGAAACTCGATGGGATTACTTCCACATAGTTTTTACTATTTTTCTAATGCTTCCGACAATTTCCTCTTACTAGGATATTTGTTCTTTGTACACAATCTTCCTGTCTATAGGCCTACTTTCCAAAATCAATACAATTCCTCTTTTCCAATTTCAAACTTTTCACTTTTATCAATTTTGTTTGCATAAGTCCAATGATTGATTTGAATGATTATATGCATATGACAATAAATATTTGTTCACAAATACACGAAAAGAGAATAGAAACAACAATTACTATAGGCTCTAGGAATTGAGATGACAATCTAAGTCACCAACACGTCCCTACAGAGACAGTTTCACAGAAATATTCCCACAGAATAATCTCTACAATCCCCACAGAGCCATCACTATCTCAACAAAGACAGACTTCCCCAAAAAAATACTACTCTATCATCTCCTTTCATCAATGTCCAACATATTTAGTCATCACGTCAGTCCCCGAGCAGCGGTCGTATCAATTCATCACGTTGGTCCCCGAGCAATGGTCATCTCAACTCATCACGTTAGTCCCCGAGCAATGATTGTAATACGGTGGAAGAATTGACTTTTTTGTTCTATGTTTGATCGCAAATGTTACGGATAGCAAGAGTCGCCACCGACTTTTCTTTTATCCAATTAAGGGAAGACGAAAAGAACAGGAAAAGACCTTCGTTAGATTCTGAGTACGGGAGGCAGTTATGAAAAGGGAAGGTGTTAGCACCCTTTCCATCCGTAGTTAACTACGGGCTCTTAATTGCTTAGCTCACTTTATAAATTTCTTTTTGTGTGTGTTTGAAAAGATGTTTTTGAAAAGGAATTTCGCTTTGACTTCGTAATGATTCTCGCTGGAATGTATACGAAGTGTTTTGAAATGTTTTGTTTTGGAAAGGACTTTGTAATGATTCACGCTGGAATGTATACAAAGTGTTTGAAAAGATTTTGAAAATAGTGTGAGGTGTAAAAAGTATTTTTGATAGTTTTGAGCAAGCAAAAGAGTCTTATTACCTACTTAGAATGGTCGTTTCCATGTTATTTTACTTTCCTTTAGGGTAGCGTTATCCATACCATTAGTTGGTAGGTAACTCTATCCGTTGGATGTAAAGGGATATTCGAAGGGACATCGGATGGTCATAGAAGACAACATGTAGGGATACCTTAGCATATTCGTAGGGACGATCATCACTTTTCGTAGGCAACAATCAAGGGACGAGATCATGTATTTGTAGGCAACAATCGAGGGTCATCGAGGGACTATGATCTTTGATTCGAAGGGACTATGACGATGTTATTCGTAAGCGTCTTAGCTAAGATATCCCCATGTTCGAGGGACATGACCATGTATTTGAAAGGCAACAAGAGAGGATACCCTAAGGTGAGTGCATGTGTGAAGAGTGTGTTGTATTCAGATATTTATCTTGTGTTAGAATTGATTTATATTGCTTGATTTAATCTTGCCATACACGCCTAGTTACTAGTAGTTAAAATATGTACAGAAAGTAAATTGCGGAAAGTAAAGTGCGGAAATGTAAAGGTCCTACGCTATTACATAACTTTGGGGCAGATACATAATAGAGGTGCGGAAAGTAAAGTGCGGAAAGTAAATCTACACTATTACATGATAAAAAATTGCCACCTATACAACCTTTCTAGAATTGTAAATGCGGAATAGAAAATAAATAATCATAATAATAAGAAAATGTTAGTGAAAATATTTTGGAAATTAGTAGGAAAATGTTTTTAAGTTAGTAGTCCTAATTACTAGAGAAGAAAATATTTTTAGGGATTTTCTGAATTAGTTTTAATGTGGAAAAACAATTAAAGGTTAATTTGATGGTTAATTAACAATTAATTAAAATATGAATGAAAAATATTATTTTTTTATGTCAAAAATTAAATGAACATTTTTCTGACCTAAATGCAAAATAGAAATATTTTTTTGATTTTTTGTAGTGTTTTAAAAAAATGTTTGAAAGAAATTAAATTGGAAAAATAAAAATATGAAGAAAATAAGAAAAATAGTTTAGTTTGCAAAGTGGTAAAAAATAATGGACAGAGCCAGGGATCGAACCCAAGCCCTTTCCTTCACACGCACGCTGCCTTACCAACCAAGCCAGTCTGCAATTGTGTTTGGCAAATGGAACAAATATATTATAAGCGAAATTAATTTATGGGAATTAATTCAAAATAGAAAACGCGCCAAGGGTCTTCGTCTTCCTCATTAGGACACATGCCTATACCCACGATTTTCTTCCGTTGCTATAACCTTTACCAACGGTTCCTCTGTAGCTATAACACCTGTGATTTTCAAAATCAAAATACATGCAATATAAATTAGTTATGAATATATGAATCGATTGGAATCGATCCACTAAGCATGATGGTACCACTCGTTTGGTCCAATTTTGTCTATTTTAGAAAACCCCAATTCGAGGTTTCAAACCCTAGCCATGGCAAGTTACGATCCCTACATCTAAAACTCAATCAAACGGTTCAGATAGTTTCGAAACATCATCGTGAACATAAATAAGCAATCAAATTGTATTAAAAATGCATAAATCAATGAAATCGATTTTGAAATATGAAGAGCAAACCGTGATTCGAATTTTTGTGTTTCTGGACGTGTTGATACTTGTAGGGGTCTGGAACGGTTCAGAGGATCACCAGGAAGCTGTTTCAATGCTTGAGATGGCCTGGATCAAAGAAAAACTTTGGTTGCAAGTTGCTTGAAACACATGGTTTTTTGAAGCTAGGTTAGGGTTCTTGGAGGCATGGAATTCGTTTTCGTGGCATCTGGAATCAGTGTGTATATATACTAGAGTGAATTAGGTCAAGAATCATGAAGGAATTATATGTCAATCAATGAGAAAATATTTGATTTGGAATGAAACCAAATATTGCCTTTTTTTAATCAAATTTCAATCAATTCTCTTGCCAATCTCAATAATTTCGAAATTGACAGCTTGTATGGCTTGCTTGGACCTCAAGAATGAGAGAAAATCAACCTTGCACTTAATGTTTTGATTTTATATCTTTTATTTTAATTAAATTGGTTTTAAATGAATTAAAATCCAAAATAAATAAAAATAAAAGATAAAAGGCGTGGCCTTGGGCTTGGAGGTTCTAATTCAGATAAGAAATAAGTTTGAACCAAGAAAAGTTAGGCCCATTTATAAAAAATTTGATTTTCTCAAGTATTTCTCTTCATGTACCTCCTCAAAAAATGCCTAACTTGTACAACTTGTATCTTGCTCAATTTTCAACATTTTTGGGTGTTCTTGGACTTTTTAGAAAGCTCAAGATGTCCTATAAATACTCCTTTTGTTTTCATCTTCATTGAAGTTTCCATGTTCATGAACATTTCTTTGCAAAAAGATGATTTTTTGTTGACTTTTAAAAGGACTTGTAATGTTTTGATCCATAACTTCCAAATGAAGCTTTTTTGGCCAAAGCTTATGAGACATGAAGTTGCAGAGAATTGAATTCCCTTCTAAATGAGCTTTGGTGGAAATTTTTTTGATAAAGTATGTGAAAGTTATGCTTGGTCAAAGTTCTGTTGACTTTTGTCTAAAAAACCCTAATTCAGAAACTTTGACTTTTGATCAAATCTTGACTTTTCTTGAGGAATCATGATCAACCCTTGATCAAATGATGAATACTATCTACATCCTGACGAATACTCATTTCAGATAAAGCCAAGACGAAGGTTTATTCTGACCTTTTCTTACCATCAAGTACCCCGGGTGGCATCTTTAAGCCCATCTCTGACTACACGTGGTTATCTCTCCACCTGCAGAATGCTGCATATCTGGTTAAAAATAAATGCATGCAAATAACTTCATTCAAAGACAAGCATGGAGTCTAACGTATGACTTATTCCCCAGCATCATCTTCTCCAAATGGCATCTATAAGCCCATTCTAGTACATCATCAATCGACGGTCTCTTTCCATACACTAGTGAGTGCAAATTTCAGGGGCACTCGAGTGTTCAATCATCTTCTACCTTCAGGTCTCGAAAGGAAAGCATATCAATCTAAACCCTCAAGTACAATAATATTAAACAAGGGCAACTATTATACCCCAAAATTTGCCCTCCTATTTTTAAGTCAATACACATCTCCATACTCAAGAGTTCCTCAAGAGCAATCAACCCACCACTAGGGTTTTGCTTCTCTCAATTCAAAATGGATTTCTAATGCCTCAAGTGATCATCATGTCTCCTCATATGTCTCAAGGTGTCACCATGTAAATTTTCAAGCCTCGCAGCTCAAGTTTGCTCAATCAATTGCTTATATGGTTGAAAATCAATTGTATTGGACAAAAAGTCAATTGCTCAGAAGGTTGAAAATCAGTTGTATTGGATAAAAAGTCAATTGCTCAGATGGTTGAAAATCAATTGTATTGGACAAAAAGTCAATTATGGTCAACATACAGTCAAAATTCATCATTTTTGGTCAACATCAAGATTTTGAAGTTACATTCATCATTTGATCAAGGGTTGATCATGATTCATCAAGAAAGTCAAAAATTTGATCAAAAGTCAAAGTTTCTAAATTAGGGTTTCTTAAGGGGAAAGTCAACAGAACTTTGACCAGACATAACTTTCACATACTTCATTAGAAATTTTTCCAACAAATCTCATTTATATGGAAATTCAATTCTCTACAACTTTGTGTCGCACAAGCTTTGGCCAAAAATGCTTCATTTGAGAGTTATGGATCAAGACATCATAGGTCCTTCCAAAAGTCAACAAAAAGTCATCTTTTTCAAAAGAAGTGTACATGAAAATGGAAACATAAATGAATATGAAACAAAAAGGAGTGTTTAGAGGACATCGTAAGCTTTCAAAAAAGTCCAAGAACACTTCAAAATGATAAAATTGAGCAAGATACAACTTGTGCAAGTTTGGCATTTTTGAAGAAGTGCGTGAAGGGAAATACTAAGCAAATTCAATTTTTTTTCCAAATGGGCCATGGTTTTTATAGTTTGGACTTATTTCTAAGATAGTCCATGACTTCTAAGCCCACTTGCACGCCTCTCTTCTATTTATTTAATTTATTTTTGAATTAAAACATTAAAATTCAATTTAAATTAAATAAAATGCAAAAAAATACAAGGGCTTGATTTTTGTTTGTCTTGAGGTCCAAGATAGCCCATGCAAGCTATAAGAAAATGCCCAAGAGGTATCAATGCAAGATTGGCCAAGATTGAAAACTTTTCATGTGATTTCCACATCAAATAATCTCCCCATCAATGCAATATTTTTTCCTCAAAGTTTCTGATCTAATGCATTCACTATAAATACAAGATCAGATCCAAATGCAAAGGACACGAGTTTGGCAGCCAAAGCATTAGTGTTCAAAGTTCAAAATTTCAAAGGAAACTTGCACCATCGAGTTTCAGATTCCATCCGTTCTCAAGAAATTCCAAGCACTGATTCTTGATCTTGAGGTATTGTAGAGTAAGTATAAGTCCAAAGCCATGGCCAAACATCCCTGAAACACACACATCATGAACTCAGTTTGCCTTAAACTTTTATTATTCGTAAATTTTATTGTGTTGTTGCTTGAACTAACGTTGCTAATGAATTCCTAAGATGCTATAGAACAGTTTAGAACGATTGCATGAAGTTTTTAAAGGCCGAAATATGATCTACCATTATTAGGGATTTGAAACGGAAAAGCTTCGAATCTCAATTTACAGGCAGTTTCGGGACAAAAGAACACCACCATCGTGTTCGCACGGTCCCAATTCGTGGATCTGGACTATTTGTTTTTGTTTTTGATGAATTTTCGCAGGTTTTAGAAGAAAAATCCCATCAGAGAAGGTGACCGGAGTATGGCTCCGGCGCCTCTGACATTCCTTGACCAGCGAGGACTAGGGCAAGGTAGTCGTGGCATTCTCCTATTCGTCCATTCAGAAATCCGAGGGTCCCATGTGCGTGTGTTCTAAAGTCTGATTTCATGAACTTGTTTTACCTTATGTATTTATCGTTGTACATAAGTTGATGGATGTATTACCATCCCAGTGGCAACCCAGCCTTTTGCAATTTTTTCTAACATTTTCTGATTCCATGTGTTTTCATTCACATACAAATAGTAGCGAAATCAAAACACCATGGTCAAGTGGTGTGATGGTAAAATTTTGAACCTGTGACCCTCAGGTCATGAATTCAACACTCTCCAGGGTTGGCCTATTTTTTAACACATGGTTTTTTTATTTCTTTTCAAATTTCTAACTCATTTTAACACTTTCACAAATTATTGTTTTTCACAATCCAAAAAAACCTAAAAAATGTTTTAATTTTAGATTTAGGTTTTAAAAAACCTTTATTTAATTTTTGACACAAAAACATTTAATTTTTATTTACATTTTAAAATTATTTTCTTAATTAAAGGCTAATTAATTAGAAATATGATTTTTTAAAATTAAAATCAATCCAAAAAATATCAAAAAATATTTTTCTTATAGTAATTAGGTTTCTAACATTTTCCTAACACTTAGAATATATTTTCCATTATCTATTTATTTATTTTGCATTTTAAAATTCTAGAAATCGATGTATAGGTTGCAAGGTTATTTTTTGTAATAGCGTAGATTTAATTTCTCGCACTTTACTTTCCGCACCTCTTATTATGTAACTGCCCCAAAGCCCTGTAATAGCTTAGAACTTTACTTTCCCGCACTTTTACTTTCCGCACCTTTATTTTTTGTACATATATTAATTGCTTAGATGTATGGCTAATAGGATTACAAAGACCCTCGATTAAAAAATCATCACAAAGATCATAGTCCCTCGATGACCCTCAATGTTGCCTACGAATGTATGATCTCATCTCTCGGTTGTTTCCTACGAATAAGTGATGATCATCCCTACGAATTGCTCAGGTATCCTTACATGTTGCCTTCTATGACCATACGATGACCCTACGCTTATCCCTTCACATCCAACGGATAGGGTTACCTACCAACTAATGGTATGGATAGCACTGTCCTAAAGGAGAAGGTAAATAATAAGAAATGACCATTCTGAGTAGGTAATAAAACTATATTACTTGCTCCAATCAAAATTCTTTTCACACCTCACACTCTTTTCAAAACTATTTTTTAAACAAACACTTTGTATACATTCCAACGAGAATCATTACAAAGTTAAAACTTTCAAAAACATTTCCAAACACTTCGTATACATTCTTGAGGACTGGTACAAGAATCATTACAAAGTCAAAGCGAAATACTTTTTCAAAATTCTTTTCAAATCACACGTGCACAGAAAGCAAGTTTTTTTCAAAAAAAGTGAGCTAAGCAATTAAGATCCCGTAGATAACTACGGATGGAAAGGGTGCTAATACCTTCCCTTTTCATAATTGCCTCCCGAACTCAGAATCCATAAAAGGGATTTCCTGTTCTTTTCACCTTTCCTTTATTGGATAAAAGAAAAGTCAGTGGCGACTCTTGCAATAAAATGCAAAACAAACAGTTCTCCCACCGTGTTACAGAAGTCATACAAGATAAATGAAGTATCAATAGGGAGAGTAGGCAATCATAGACTTCTAAAACAATCTTCTTGTCAATCAAACTCCTTGGATTCAAACATATTCATATTAGAAGTCCTTTTGAGAATCAAATGACTTTGAAATCATCCATAAATTTCACACAAATGCGAAGATATGATCCTTAGAAGTCCAATACCCTAATTCAACGTAGATGGCCATAGAGTGGTGAATTCTGTGAATTTGATGATCTCTTTCACACATGAAGCATATACTCATGATGAGAATTCATAGCTGATGATAAGATAAATCTTCAATGGGAGACAATACTTTCAAAAATCTAGAGAATTAAGGAGAGAAGACATGGAAATAAACACATGAACATATTAACTCCTTGAATAAGAGACTTGTGCACCATTCACCTACAAGATTTAGAGAGTGAAGTATACACACATTATTTTTAGTCAAATATCAATCATCACATAAATTCAATGGTTCTTGGTGATCTCCCAAAGGCAAACCCAAAGATAAGAGGGAGAGAGTGAGATACTGTTTGATCTTTGTGTGATGCAATGGTATGAAGTATGAGTGGATCTTAGGGGAGAAAATTGGGTTACAACAACATCATTGAAGTATATCGACTAACTAGGAGTGGGCATGTGCATACCCCATTGCCACCAAAGCAGCCTATCGCTCATGTGACTAGGAAAAGTCCTATCTATATACCTGTTGTGAATTCTGTAGGAAATCCCATTGGTAATCCAGACTTAAACATTGGTCCATCCAATGGAACCAGTATCAATCCTGACTTTGATGAAATTCTAAAACTAATCAAGAAAAATGAATACAAAGTTGTGGATCAACTGATGTGACTATCACGATGTGACTATCAACCAATTTGGTGGGATAGTATCCAACATAACGGCTTGCAACAATTTGAGCTTTTGTGATGAATAACTCCCTGAGGAGGATAGGGATCACAATTTTGCTTTACATATCTCTATGAACTGGCAATCTGACTCTTTGTCAAACATGCTAGTGGACACTGGCTCTTCCTTAAACGTAATGCTAAAAATTACTCTTACTAGTTTGATAATTAATTTAGTTGGGTGTTTTAATTTAAATTTGAATTATTTGAATATGTGTGTTATTTAAATAATTGAGTTTTATGAGTAGAATTATGGTTATTTAGTATTGGGCCTATTTATGATAATGGAAGTAATAGAGAGGTGTTAAGTATTAAGCTCATTAAGACAATCCTAGTTAGTAACAATTAGAAGGGAATCATAATTAGAATTTCATTTGGAGAAAGAAGAGAAAGAAGAGGAGAAAGAAGGAAAGTGGAGAGGAAACCCTAGAAGAGGAATCTTCAAGAGGTAAGGGTGGAGAATCCATGTTATTATTTGATTGTATGTTGTGGGTAGTGATTAGGAACATGCTAGGTTGTTCAGTTTCAATTTATAGAGTCTTTGAATATTAGTGTTTGAAAGGAAATTATGTTTTTTAACATAGAATGATGACCCATGACTAGAAACATGTTAGGATACCCTTTAATGATGTTATTTGGTTGATTGAAATGGGTTTTATGTGGTAATTTAGTGGGATAAAGAAGTTGGTCCGTAGCAGAAAAAGTGCAGAATCGCAGACCGCGCTTAGCGTGAAATGTTTTGACTTTTGGGGTTGCTTGTTCAGCGAGGTGCGCTTAGCGCGATAGGCCGGGCTTAGCGTGACCTATAATGAAAAATGTTATTTTTAGGATCTTTTGACATGGAATCTTATATGATTATATTTATTGTAGTATTTTCATACATGTGATTAATTGATCAAATTGTGATTAAATGTGTTTTGAATTGGTTTTGAATACTATTTCAATGTATGTTTGATTACTTGAGTATAGTATGTGCTAATCTTATTAGATGGAATGTGTTAAATAACATTGGTGGAATGATATGTCATAATGTTATTTGTTATGTGTGATGATATGTATAAGATACATGTGATGATCTTGTTGTTGAAATATAATGTTGTGCAATTGATGTATAATTCACATGAGATGAATTATGATAATATTCTTGGACAATTGAGATTTTGTGAATAATATTAATTTGCATATGTTGTCTTGGTGAGTTGTACATGCATACATTTGGCTCGATCTTTGTGTGGATAAGTAGCGGTGAAACTGTGGGTTCACAAATTGGCTCGATCCATGATGGATAAGTAGCGGTGAAACGTTGGATTCACATTTGGCTCGATTCCATTTGGGAATAAGTAGAGGAGGCTTTTGGTATTGTCCGGATCGAAAGTAAGGGCTTGGATTCTATAAATGAATCGGAAGCAGGGTTAATGAAATGTTCCCAAAAACTTGGTACCACATGCATATTGAGTCACATTTCACTGTTGTCACATGAGTCGTTATTGAATATGCAATGTGTGAAATGAAATTGTGATGCTTAATCATATGGATTAATTGGATTGCTTGAATGTATGATAATTATGCTATGTATGAATATATTATACTTGAAATGTTTGTATGATCATGTTATCTTGGAATATCACTTGAAGTGTGTGGAATTCATGACTAGATGCGATTTCTTCATTATTTCCATTTATATACTTTTGAATAATGATGTGAATTCTCATCCTTCTGTTATGATGTTGCCTCTACGTGGGTAACATGCAGGTTCCGAGGATAGAGGTGCTTCGCACGAGACTAATTGAAGAGTCTAGCTAGTTTATCCATTACTAGGTAGTCTAGTCATTGCTCTAGTCATGTAACACGGGATTTATCTGGATTTCTGCTTTGATGAGATATTTGTTATGTATACTCATCTATTTTGATTTGTATGATTGAGATACTATGCTAATGTGGCCTTGGTGTCAATGTATGAATTCTGATGATTTGAGTATGTTATGGATTCATCGCTTCTTCATCCAATGATTATAGTATGGGATGTAATCATTGATAGTATCTGTGAATAAGAATTAATCCGTTGTGAAATGCATGATTGGTTTTAAAGCATGAGATTCAAATATGTGTTATGATTATGACTAGTATGCATGTATTGTATTAATGGTAAGGTAAATCATGTGACGCTCTCTTGCTATGCATTTTATTTACTCTAATTATGCAATAATTATGTGGGGAATTAGAGGGGATGTTACAAGGAACACCTATGAAATTCAGTGGTGTGGTAGTCAAAGCTTTTGATGGATCGTGAAAATCTGTTATTGGAGAAATTGACCTTCCGATGACAATTTGTCTGCATATTTTTCAAGTCACCTTCCAGGTTATGGACATTCAAGCCGCCTACAACTGTTTGCTAGGTCGACCATGGATACATGAAGCTGGAGTAGTAACATCTACGCTCCACCAAAAATTGAAGTTTGTAACAAATGGAAAGTTGGTAACCATAAGTGGGGAGCAAGCCTTGTTGGTAAGCCACTTATCCACTTTCTCTTTCATCACTGCTGATGAGGTGGAAGGAACGCAGTTCCAAGGTCTCTCTTTAGAAGACGAATCTGCCAAGAAAAATAGATCATCTATCTCCTCTTACAAAGAAGCAGCGCAGATGGTGAAACATGGTACTGCTGCCGGTTGGGGACAAGTTGTGATTCCTCTCAACAACGAAACCAAAATGGGACTCAGATTTACACCAGTACTCTTAAAAGCCACTGAGAAGGATGAAACTCTTCGTCCAATCAAAGAAGTATTCCACATCGGAGGTTTCCTTAATCATATTCCTCAAGAGGTCAATGTCCTTATTAAAGAAAGCATTAAAGAAAATCTATTTGGTCCTGAAGAATGGAAGTCTTATCTCAACGACTCTAGATAAATATCTAATTGTTGTAAATAGGTGAAAAGATGCCACAAGTGCCAGATCTACGCAGATAAGATCCATGTGCCACTGACTCTACTCAATGTTCTCTCCTCTCTATGGCCTTTCTGCATGTGGGGCATCGATATGATTGGAATGATTGAACCAAAAGCTTCAACGGTCATCGCTTCATCTTAGTGGTCATCGATTACTCCACCAAATAGGTCGAAGCGGCATCTTATGCCAATGTTACAAGACAAGTGGTTGTGAGGTTCATCAAGAACAACCTCATTTGCTGATATGGAGTTCCAAGCAAGATCATTACAAATAATGGGTCGAACTTGAACAACAAAATGATGAAACAATTGTGTGAGGAATTCAATATTGAGCATCATAACTCTTCTCCTTATCGACCAAAGATGAATGGTGTTGTGGAAGCCTCCAATAAGAACATTAAGAAGATCATCTAGAAAATGGTCATCACTTACAAAGACTGGCATGAAATGTTGCCATTTTCTTTACATGGGTATCGCACTTTAGTACGCACTTCAACAGGGGCAACCCCTTTCTCTTTAGTGTATGGAATGGAAGCAGTGCTCCCCGTAGAAGTTGAAATTCCATCAATGAGAATCCTCATGGAGGCTAAGTTATTTGAAGCTGAATGGTGTCAAAGCATATACAATCAATTGAACTTAATCGGAAAAAAAGTATGACCGCTTTGTGTCATGGACAGTTGTATCAAAGAAGGATGAAGAAAGCCTTTGACAAAAAGGTTCGACCTCGTGAATTCCAAGAAGGCGACCTCGTGCTTAAAAAGATATTGTCTTTTCAACCAGATTCTAGGGGCAAATGGTCTCCCAATTATGAAGGCACGTACGTTGTTTAGAGAACCTTCTTTGGTGGTGCCATGACTCTCGCAACCATGGACGGTGATGCGCTCCCGCATCCTGTAAACACTGATGCAGTCAAGAAATATCTTGGTGCATCAAAAACCCGAAAAGGGCGACTTAGGCAAAAATGAGCGTCTTTGTGGACTGAAAACCTGAAGGGCGGTCTAGGCAAAAATTAGAGACAATAAACATAAAAAGTTTATCCTGGTAGATTGAAAACATGAAAAAGAAATCTAGGCAAAAATTAAGGATTATTGACAAAGTAACTGCATCAGTCCTCACTTTGTCAACTTGAAGAATCTTCCATCAACAGATCTTCATTCAAATCTTCTCCAACCTGAAACAACAAGCACAGTTGGAATTCAAAGTTGTTAGGGAGAATAGTGGTTATTGATTTCCATGTAGCCTTTTCCTAATATTTACCATTTCCAACTTTTGTAAATAATCCATGGAATCACGCCTTTGGCTGATTACCATCATATCAATAAATTTGAGCCTTGTGCCCACTTGTTTGCAATTATTTCTTTATTCTATATTGCAAAATGATGCTTTTAATTGTGATAATCACTTTTGAAACAAAAAATAAAATAAAAAGTTTTAAATGAATTTACTTCTAACTTTTTGAAATAAAAGCGACATTTTCCTTTGAATTGTGAACATAGAAAGGAACATTAACAGTTAACTCCATTAGCGTTTTGACCTCAAAAGGATAAACAAATGTTTCGGCATAAGAAGTTTTCTCTTCCTCGAAAGAGATTATGAAATAACGGTATTCTTATCCAAAAAGAATTCCCAAACCTGGCACCGTCAATGGAAAAGTGCTTTTCTCCCCAGAGAAGTCTAAAGCATGGAATTCCTGGTTCATCACCAATGTTATCTACACCTTGCTGAAGATTCTACTGAGTATCGGATTAAACTGCGACCGTGGTCCTTTTCCAAATACGCTTTGTTGTCTTATCAAGTATCGTCAACATGCATATGACATTCATTGTTCATACATACTTGCATCATTAATGCATTCTTTCATTTCTCAATGTTTGCTATAAACACTTGTTTAGTATTTTATTCCCCAATTGAGTTCATGCCTCATTGGGTCCATAATCTTATTTGACTGTTTCTTTCAAGTTCATTCCTGGATAGAATCTCGTCTTTAACCAATTCAGGTCTAGATTTCACAAAAATTTACTTGCAAACAATAAGCAGTAGCCTCTCCATATTTGCCGCTTATTTCCCTTTCATCTTCGAACTTATCATAAAACGATTGTTCTTCCTAACAAGTCCAATCATGAAAGTTCATTAACAAATCTTTACAGTTGTCTTTCTCTCCGAGAAACCTGCACTTTACAATAGAAATTCCTGCGTCTTCTTTAAAAGATCCTCGGTACGATTATAATTGGGAAAGTAGAAACTCAGTTGAGATCTGTTTCTGTTACTGTTTTTTATCCACAAGGCTGAATAATCAGTAAAAATATATCTCAAGAATTACCTTGTTATAGTTATCACTTTGCTGATAATTGGTAATATCTTCAGAACTCTTATCATTTACCATGTCTATCACAATGCTGATAATTGTTAAATGAGTCTTCATTCTATATTACCATGACTATCACCAGACTGAAAATTGGTAATATCACCTTTGTTTACCTTGAACATTGTCACCAGGCTGACAGTAGGTAATCTTCTTGTTTCCCAAAGCGAAACAGATAATCACTTCCTTTGTGAATCTTTTTCCTAGTGAAACATATACTTTTTCCCAATAAACAGGATTCTCCTTTCTTAGCTAGATAGAGACATCCTCGTAAATATTTTGCACCAGTTGTTTCACCCTTTGGTACATCCTTGGTAAATTTATTTCTTGCAATTACTTTGCATCATTCGCATTTTTGGTATCTTAGTCCCAAAATCTACGTATTTTGGTATTTAAGTCTCTTCCCACCTATCGAGATGAAGATTTTCATCTTCATATCTTAGGTTGAAGAAACTTAAATAGGGGCATCTGTCATACCCCAATTTTTTACCTAATATACCATCTCAAATTATTCACATATGCATCATTGCATCACTGACAAATGGCAAAAAAAGATAGCTTGTGTGTTTGCTTCTTGAGCCAAATTAGGGTTTTGAATCAAAAGCATTCATCAGTACAAGATGTGATCAATTAGGATTTGAATCTCCATTCATCTAAATTGATATATCTTCACCAATCATCAACATTTGATCCTCAAATTCCCATCATTTTATCAAAATCAACCATGAATCGACCAAATTAGGGTTTTGATTGAGGATGGTGCATCATTGAATTTTGGCTCAATGTATGACCTAATTTCTTGGATCATGATCTCAAGATCACCAATGCAATATCTTGACCTAATTTCTTTGTTTGAAACATCTCCAATGCCATGGTTGATTGATAGTGAAAATTTGAATCAATCAGACAAAAAGTCAATTGTCCAGATCAATCAAACTTGGACTTTTTTGGTCAACTTTGAAATTCAAAATTTCCAATCATCAAAGCATTTCAAATTATTCAACTTGGTCATCAAGAATAAAAAATGTGAGAAAAAAGTCAACAAAAAGTCAAAACTTGAATTTTCTAAACACTTAGAAAAAATTTCAAGTGTTTTTACAACTTTTTTCACCATTTTCATGTCCATTTTTCACCAAGATCCAATTTGATTCAAGAAAAAATTTCAACATGAAAGTTGTAGATCTTTTTTCAAGATTTACAAAATGTCCAAGAACATGAAAAATTATTTTGTGGAGCTAGGGTTTTGAAATTAGACATTATAGGTCCAAAACTTGCCTTTTAGGTCATTTTTGTCAAATTTTTCAAGCATCTTTGCCAAAATCTTGCCTTGTCATCACCAAGGGATAAGTTTCATCCCAAAATATCTCAAGATCATGATTTAAAGAAGGATAATAACACTTGATTAATTTAACCATGGTTTAATATTTTAACCATGTGCATTTATGGCAAAGATTCCATTCTTATCTCTTAAGGCCAAGTTGCAAAAATCTCAATTCTTGCTTGACTTGATCTCCAAACTTCTTGGACTATAAATAGAGGTCATTACTTCATTTGAAATCACACCAAAACAACAACAAACTTGTTTTCTCACCTCTTTCTTAAGTTGCAAGTTTCAAAGTTTTCAAAATGTAAGAAATCTTCCAATTCTTGCAAGTTCTAACCAATCCAATGCTTCAAACCTCCTCTAAACATCATTTGTAAGTTGTTTGAACTATTCATCCATCACAAAATCAACCAAACACCAGTTTGCTCAAGAAAACGCGTGCAAATTTTGAGACATAACAAGCCAAATTCAAATTCACTAATGCATTTCCCTTTCTAATCATTCAAACATCATCCATACATCCTATAGAAGTGATCCAAATCATTAGATCACTTATGTAACACAAGAATCACCATATCCATGTTCAACTTGGCCAAACTGCAGTAGGGGTCGGGCAGAGAGTTCTAGGAGATCTCTGAGCAAGCTAAGCATATCCACATTTTTCCCAAGGTCCCAGGAAGCTATCCAGATCATCAAACAATTTCTGGAAACACTTTAGATTGAAATTTGATTCTCACTTGAAGAGGTAAGTGCTCAAACTTTGAACTCCATAATTCATGCATCACATATGAAAAATTGCAATGCCATCTTGTTTTCGCATCTATACTGATCATTAACCCTCAATCAATTGATAATTTATCTTGCACCTACACGATTTTATTAAGCTTAGATTGAATTTAGGGTTCATTTGTTTTTTCACGAATTCAGTAATCTTACACTAAAAATAAATGAAATTAATTGCCAACAATCGATTCCTTATTAAAAATCGAGCAAGTTTCATGTTTACATCTTTCAATTTCATCAAGAAACGAGAGAGTTATGAATCAAGGAAGCTTGAGGTTGAAGATGATGAACGTGGCGCGTTTTCAAAAATTCAAATATTTGTTTCATAATATAATTAAACAAAGTTGATTAAATGAACGGGTGTATAGCCACCCCAATGGTAGAGCATGCGCCTTTAAGTCACTTCTTGCCCAAGGTCTGGGGTTCGAATACCCCTCACCCCCAGCCTTTTCACCCTTTTCATATTTTTCAAAACATATTCAGAACTTGTTTTTCAATATAATCTTCACAGCGTGTTTGTCTTACAAGCCACGTGTGTGGCCTAGTGGTTATTCTTTTCACCTTTCAAACCCAGGTCTTGAGTTCAACACTCACCAAGGCCAAAACATTTTTTAACACTCGTTTTCTTAAGTTTTTCAACAAACTTCAACCTTTTCAAAAAACAATCAAAACTTCTCATATTGAGATGATTTTTTGCACACTTTTCATTTAGTATATCTATTTTATGATTATGTCAAAAAATACCAAAAAATATGTTCTTTTGATATATTTTTATCAGGTTAAAAGTAGGACTTTTAAAGTGTTTTTAAATGCTTTCAAAAATGTTTCTTCTTGATTTGTTTAACCTAATCCTTTCAAAACACTCATGTGAATAAATTTCACCCTTCAAGTCTTTTCAAAATGTTTTATTGACTTCCACACCTCCTACACCATGATCGATTCGATTTATTCCTTAAAAATACAAACCGAACTAGGTTTCTTTCTCTTAAATCTTTTGAACTCAAAATCAAATTGAACATGGGCCTCCCTTAAGGTGTAAGTCCCAACCATTTTGTACATATTCAAGTATAACTAGCTTTGTTCGCTTATTTTATCTACTTGTTTATACATTTATTTCACCAATTCCAATGGTATTAAGAGGAGCATTATTATCGGTGAAACTGTCCTTATTCCAGTGGGTCTCCCTTAAGGTGTAAATCCCACTCGCTTGTATATATCCAAGTATCACTAGCTTTATTTGCTTGTCTTATACACTTGTTTATATATTTCCTTCATATACTCCTATGAATGCACATACACACTTTGTCATGTTCATATACTTGTTCATGTTTATGTCATTACAAATAGTATAACAACTAGGTTCCCCATAGCCTCCTATTGGGCTTTATACAAAATAACTCCCTCGTTGAGTTGGCCTCCTCTTGGGCCTCATACAAGAAAGAAATCTGTAAATCTCAAACAGCCTGTTATTGGGCTTTGTACAAAGAATCTCCTTAGCTAGGATAGAACCCAAAGAGTATGGTTTCCCGGTGAAATCACTCTTAAAACCAAGTCATCTATACCCTATAGCCTCCTCTTGTGATTCATACAAGGACCCTCGGTGTCCCTCGGATAGCCTCCTCTTGGGATCATAATACAAGGACCCTCGATGTCCCTCGGATAGCCACCTCTTGGGCTTACAATACAAGGATCCACAGGCTTCTTAAAAGCATCCCCCCCAAACAAAACAAAATATTTCTCCTCAGAGATGAGACATAAATCATCTCTAGGGAAGATGTATCTCATATATAGCATCACATTCAAATCAAACATTTTTCATAATCAAACATCTTTCTTAACTGTAAGTGGCATACTTGTACACTAAAGTTAAACGCACATTGCTTACAATAAAAGATTCAACATTTTTCAAAACAAAAACATTTTCTCATTCTAAGAACTATAAGCGGTATACTTGTAAACTAAAGTTAAACACCCATTTCTTACAATGAAAAATTCAAACATTCAATTTTCAAAATGTATGTGATGAAATATATTAGATACATTTGTCATTAAGATGACACTTTTCATTTTTTCTTAAAATCATTGCTTCCACTAGCACATAAGTGGGAACTACGATTGCTCTGACTTTCTCAACCTCCTTTTGAGAATACGTAGACACAAGGTCTCACCCTTGGCGAGCATACTTATTTCTCTCTCAAACGACCCAAACCTTAATTACCCTTAAATCCCGAGCTACAATTGCTTTGATTCCCTCTAAGGGATATGTATGTAGAAGATTGCAATGATCTTTGCGAGCATAATCATAATAAAAAACTTAGGTTCCTACCCAACTTACCTTCTTAATCCCAAAGGAGAAACTTTCCCAATATCATAGCAAATAAAACACAAACACACAAAATATCCTATAGAGTACTGTAGATACATAGGGTGCCAATACCTTTCCTTTGTATAACCTAACCCTGGATCCAAAGAATCATTGTTCCCCATTTCTTTGCATTTAGTTTCATTGCTTACTTTTTAGGGTTATTCAACTTTTCCCTTTTCCGTTTTTTGGAAACAACAAAGTTTGGTGTTAGTGACATCTCTTTTTAAAAAAAACATTTAGTTGGAGAGCCGAATTTCGAATTGGCTCCCTCGTTCTTCAATTTTTCACCGTGCACACTAACAAGAAAAATCATCAGTGAATGTCACAAAGTACTTGAAACCTCCAGCAGATGGATATTTTGTAGGTCATAGACATCATAATGGACATGGTTTAAGATTCCATTAGTCTTATGTTTCCTGGTCTTGAAACAAACTCTATGTTGTTTCCCAAGAACACAATACTTGTGTTGCACCCCAAAATTTACTCTCTTGATTTAGGCTTATGTTTCTTCATAAACATCATATTGCATTGCATTCATGCACTATGTGGGATTAAGGTTTTTCTTATCTTCCAGGTTTTCTTCAAGCTGCAGAATTTGGTTGTGTTGACAATCAGTCCGAGATGGTTCTCATATTCTCCTCTCTCTCTCTCTCTCTCTCTCTCTCTCTCTCTCTCTCTCTCTCTCTCTCTCTGGTTCAAGATTTCAGGGCGTCATAGTGGTTGTATATATATTCATTAGAGCTTATCTCCTTTGTGGCTTCTTCAAGAAGTGAATTTTTAGATAATGGCTATGAGGGTTAAATTTGTGACAAGTCGTTGAGTTTAAGGACTCGTGGAGAATACATTGGGTTCTTAGGGAGATTTATAGGTTACAAGATTTTTTTGGTGTGAGGGCGATGTTGTAGAGATGTTCATTCAGGTGGCTATTGAATACTATGGGTTTAGATTACTTCAATTTGACAAAACCTAATCCATCTTTTAAACCATTGGTATTCAAATTACAATTCACAACGTGGCATGATTCTTTTAAGATTAATATTTGTTTCACCACTCATTATTCACATTTATGCATATAATTATTTCAAAATCCATCAATGATCATTCATATCTCATTCAAAGTTCTACCATTTCGTTTGAGATTCCACACAAAGTTCAACGTCACTCATATCTTTCATTCAAAATTCAAGTGACTCATTTGTTACTCAATTAAAGAATCCTTCAAGTTTCAATAAAGATTTTGTCCAAGGTTTTCAAGTTACATTTACTATTTCATTCATCAGTTCCAAGTTTTGAATCTCTCATTCATTCAAATTGTTCATCCAATTCCAAGTTTTCAACAAAATTCTTCAAGTTCATGGTTAAAGAAAGAAATACAAATACTTTCGAGTTTGAATCACAAGGCACAATTATTCATTTCTTTTACAAGGCCTAGACAAAAATTCTTAAATCCTAATACATCCTATGAGGTCCTACTCTATATTTCTTCAAGTCTCTTCCAAGATTTCTTCGAGCATTCTTCATTGCTATCTCAAACTCCTCCATCATTTGTACATGAAAGAAGAAATAAGAAGCATTGTTAGAAAGAAATAAATGTCAAAAGTTTGAAACTCAAACAAAGATTTTCAAAAAGAAGTTCTTTTCAAACTCATCATTAGGGTCGTAGTTCAAGAATCAGAAAATAAGGGTGGTTTTCAATTATCTTCAAGTAACCAACAAAGCCTCATTAAATTCAATCATAGGCTTACTACTCCTATTGCAAATCACAAAAACCTATTGGTTTCGGTTCACAATAAAGGGGTGTGTAAAGCAAAGGTAGCAAGTACCATTCAACATACCAAAATAAAAAAAACATGTTCCAGCCCAAACAGTTTTTCTCAAGCACATCAGAAATCAGAATTCAAGCCCAATTTCGAAATTCACAATAACTATCACAAGTTCCAGCCAAAATGCAGAAATGGTTTTCAAAGTCAGAAAAGGACAATACAAGCCAGAGTCCAGCATCACAGATATAGCAAAAATCGAACTCAGCAAGTACAAAAAAATGAAAAGCCCAGTACAGAGGCAAATCACAGGCCTGTTAACAGTTGACATCATACATTCTCAGAGCTATAAAATCAATGATTGGCACAAGTTCCAAAATTGGTCACTATTCACGCAAAAAACCCTAGCAGAGCCGCAGCAAACACAGAACAAACCCAAAAAATTGCAGAAAATCATAGTTCACAGATTAAAACCGCAGAAAGCCATCAAGCCAAGCAATAAACCCTAAAACAGTTCATCATCATTTTCCACAAATACAACCCTTCAGAGTTTGAGAAAGAGGAGGAGGAAAAGATCATAAGTTTCGAGTTAGAGAGAAGAAGATGTGAATCGGAGAGATCTCACCGTGCAAGCTCAGAAAGGAGTTCTCGCCCTTCATCCTCGCCGTCACCAGAAATCGCGTTGGAGGGACCTAGGGTTTCAGTCACCCCTTTCAAGATCTAGGCTAAATCAGACCTCCCCCTGCAAAATCAAACACCAGAAACACGTTCAGAGGAACAAGACGAAGAAGATAATCAAATAAAATCGGAGATTGGGTCATGGCCACCGCTAGGTGGCAATTTTCGATGCGGCGGAGTTATGGATTTCCGGCGAGTTCACACAAAACCATTCATAAATTCGTGATTAGAAGGGCAAGGCGAAGAAGAAGATGTGAAAAAATGATGATCAGAGTTGTATCGCTGTCCGCCGTCGTCGATGCCTCCGTGAAGCGATTCCCGGTGCGCCGGCGCCTTCATCGTCTCCGACGGAACATTAAGAGAGAAAAGAGAGCTTTGATTGTCGAAGAGATAGAAATATTTTTTGATCTGAACCTTTTCCTTAATTAATTTGTCTTAAGTTGTATTATTGTTAAAATATTTAGTGATTAGGGAAGCTAATCCGGCGGTGACAAGTGTCACTGCCTTTGTGGTTATTTCCTGATTTCATGCAGGTACTCCTACCATAGCAACCATAGTCCCTTTCCTCTCCATCATCAGATCTTTATCTGAAGATTCAGAAGCAAGCTTCCACTATGCACCTCATTAACCATCATTATCAGATTTTTATCTGATCAGATCATACGCTCCAGAACATGCACGCCCACGATACACCCTTTTCACCGGCCATACTGGATCCTGCACAGACTTATTGGGCTTGGGCTCAATTTTCTAACGCACACCCCCTATTTACTTGCATTTTTGGCCCATTACTCTTATTTTTATTTGTTTTGTTCATGAACTCATTTTCTTTTGATTTCTATCAAATAATAAAATTATAAAAAAAATATTATTTTGGTTAATTATTTAATTAGATTAAAAGATATTGTTTAGTTTAATTAATTATTTTGTTGATTAATTTTATTAAATAAAATGATTTAATTTAATTAGTTATTTAATTATTTCGATTAGTTTGTATTGTCTATCAAGACTTTTTATCGTATTGTCGATTCTATGCATCTCTAATTGTAAATTTGCTTTCCCATTCTCATATGGATCAAAATAGTTTAGAATTTCGTTTCTTTGTAGCTTAGGGTTTTATTTCTTCGCATGCTTTGATCATCGTTTACTTATTGCCACAATACTCATTTCGTTGTTGATATTGCCATGGATTTGTGATCGATCGTGATACAACCTGGATGATTGATTATTGGATGATCAAGATAAGACCAAAAGGGATACTCATCATCAAGGGAATTCAAAGATTCTCTTAGCGATATTTTCTTATTTTATGTGCCTAATAAAGGGGCAACAAACCTTCTCCGTTAGGTATCATCGCCGCTCTCTTTACTTCTTTCTTGCACCATGTGCATATATGCTTTTGCATGCTTTATTCGATGTATCGTCATCCATGTCTGATGTATTATCATCCACATATACTATATCTGATGTTTCACCATCCATACATTTCTTATCTAATGTTTCGCTCATCCATTTTTATTATACAATGTATCGTCATCCATGTCTTGATGTATTATCATCTATACATGCTTTATCTGATGTCTCATCATCTATGTCCGATGTATTGTCATCCACATATATTATATCTGATGTTTCACCATCCATACATTTCTTATATGATGTTTCACTCATCCATTTTTATTATACGATGTATTGTCATCCATGTCTTCATGTATTGTCATCTATACATGCTTTATCTGATGTCTCATCATCTATGTCTGATGTATTGTCATCCACATATATTATATTTGATGTTTCACCATACATACATTTCTTATTTGATGTTTTGCTCATCCGTTTTTATTATACGATGTATCGTCATCCATGTCTTCATGTATTGTCATCTATACATGCTTTATCTGATGTCTCATCATCTATGTCTGATGTATTGTCATCCACATATGCTATATCTGATGTTTCACCATCCATACATTTGTTATGTGATGTTTCACTCATCCATCTTCATTATATGATGTATCGTCATCCATGTCTTGATGTATTATCATCCACGCATGCTTTGTTTGATGTTTTATCATCCATATCTTTCTCGTCTGATGTTTTATCATCCATATCTTTCTTGTCAGATGTTTTATCATCCATTTCTACTTATATCATGTTTCACCATGCCTCATCTTTCATATATGATGTATCACCATCCATTTTCTGATTTACCTATGTCTCATGGTGAGCCCTTAAGGCATATGATCCATCTCTTTCCTTATTGTTTTACTCATGAATTATTTATCCGGTTGTCAATTTTATTTGATGATTGCTTATGATCAAGGTTTAGGAGGTAGCTTTTGTGCACCACCTTGAATGCCGCGTGTGATGCTATTATGTTTCTAACCTATTATGGTTCTGATCTTTAGAGATTAGTTGGCTATTATACATTGTTCCTATGATACTTGTTCGACATTTTATTGTCCACCCATCATGGTGACAAGTTAGGAGCCGCATCTTTTAGTTTCGACCTAGTTTGTGAATTAACTTTGCATGTGTGTATTCATAGTGATGCTTGATGTTTGTTTTTGGTTTGCATAAACCTTGTATATGTATGTTGTGTCTACTGACTTAACTTCACATGACACATTGCATGATTGTTCACTCACTTCTTTCCACTTCACTTTCTTCCCCGTTTTCTTTGTGACTATTGTGCTGTTGTTTGAGATGTGTTGCCATCATCAATTATCTTCTTGATGTATCGTCATTTGTAACTTAGTGTTTTATCACTCTACCTTGTTATTTCTAATCCATCTGTTGAGTGTGCAAGGTATTTCTATCCGATGTTCATTTGATGCGTGAAGCTTTATCCGACGTCTTGAAGTGCACCTGAGGCGATTTCTCACACCATGCGATGAAGTTCTTTATTTTTAGTTAATTATTTGATGTATTTAGATTGGGTTGTATTATTTAGACTTTTATTTGGACTTTTGATTCGATACACCCCCATTCATAAACTTGTATCCCCATCCCCATATGGTTTGTAATAGTTTAGGATTTTATTTCCTTGTGTGTTTCAATTATTGTTTACTTACGCAATTGTTATTCAATTAGAACACATAGCCTTCTCTTGGGGCTCTTTTCCAATGAACACGTAGCCTCCTCTTGGGCTCTTCCCCAATGAACACATAGCCTCCTCTTGGGATCTTCACCAATGAACACATAGCCTCCTCTTGGGCTCTTCACCAATGAACACATAGCCTCCTCTTGGGCTCTTCACCAATGAACACATAGCCTCCTCTTGGGCTTTTCATCAATGAAAAAGAGTTCATGATCGTTTGTTGATGTGACTTGGGCACACTTGGGTGTTTGATGACACTTTTCAGCAGAGTTTTCTTACCTCGTGCGTGTTGAATGGGCAACGAACTTTCTCCGTTAGGCATCATCATCACCTTCTTCATGTATGATGTTTCACCATCATTCGCATGCATACTTTACATGATGTTTTACCATCCATGTATTTTATAATTGATGTATTGTCATCCATGCATGATGTTTCGTCATCTATACATATTTTATCTTTCTTACATGATGTTTTGCCATCCATGTATGTTATAATTGATGTTTTGTCATCCATGCTTGATGTTTTGTCATCCATACATGTTTTATCTTCCTTGCATGATGTTTTGCCATCCATGTTAGACGTTTCGTCATCCATGCATATTTTATCTTTCTTACATGATGTTTTGCCATCCATGTTAGATGTTTTGTCATCCATGCATATTTTATCTTTTTTACATGATGTCTTTCCATCCATGTTAGATGTTTTTCCATCCATGTTAGATGTTTTGTCATTCATACATGTCTTATCATTCATTGCTTAATATTTTGTCATTTGTACTTGTTCTCTCTTATTTAAGTGTGATTGATTGTTTCCTTATCTCTTTTACGAGATTGCCATGTTCCCTATAGGATCTTTAGTTCACTCTTCTCCAAGTTTGAACTAAATAGACCTTAGGTTTGCTATCCATGTATGATAACTCTAGGTAGATTCTTCCCCTTGTTTATATCCATAACTTAGGATCAACTTTGTATGATAACATTAGGATTAGAAATAAGTTAGTCTCCCATAGCCATTTTCCCTTTATCCTTTTGCATCCTTAAAACTAAAACCTTATTTTGTCAAGTGCATTAAAACATGCAAATAATTTGAAAATTTTTCTAAAGTAAAAGATACAAACCAATTAGTTTTAGGATGTTTCATCATCCCGTTGTTGATGTTTCGTCATCCCGTTGCCGATGTTTCGTCATCTCATTTTCTGATGTTTCGTCATCCCATTTGCTAATGTTTCGTCATCCCGTCTATAGCTGATGTTTCGTCATCATGGAGGTGTTTCGTCATCATTTGCTGTTTCGTCTGCTAATCTAAAAAACACAAACCAACCAAAACAAGTGAGCCGAACTACGACACTCTGACTTTCCCATTGCACGAGGGAATACGTAGGCATCTTGTCGCGGGACTTGATCGAGCAACCTTTGTAAATATTTCCTTCTTTTCCCCGTGTTTTCTTTCTTTTATTCTTTTCTCTATTTCTTTTCGTTATTTTTTTTGCATGCATTATGCCATATACAGATATAGTTAGACCTTTACACCCATTAGATAGAAAGTAAGCAGATACCGTAGAGTACTACATGCACGTGGGGTGCTAACCCCATCCTCGCGTAAACTTCCTTACCGATCTCTCGCAAGACCGTGATTTCTCCGTTTCAGGTTTACTCGATGTTTACCTTTCCCGCTTGGCGGGATAAAAAACGTTCGATGGCGACTTCATTGATATATAGTTATATCCTTTGATTTCTTGGCCGGTTGTTTCAGCTGGCGACTTCACTGGGGACAGTTGACCTATTGCTGGTACGTTCAAAAGTCAATCCTAGCGTTTTTTTCTTTTATTTTGGGTGTTTATTTGTTTTTCTTATTGCTTTATAACTTGTTACTATTATTTGTATATATATACTTGTACATGTTTGCATGCATTTGCATCTGGATCTGGATATATTATTTTGTCTGCTGTTGTGCTGTTGTTTTTCTTGGTGGGTGGGAGTTACAAGAGGTAAAAGGCCCAATACCCCGACCAGTGCACTATAGGTTAGACGGATACTCATGTTGAATCCTGTGTTCCGTTGACACGTGCGATGAGGCATGAGATACCACACTCAGACGATGTTCGATTGACAGTACTATCGCCTTACATCCTTTGTGTAGATAGTGCAGTATTTGATAAAGAACTGTCGACTCTGTTTATCATTAGATACCCAGTTGTGTCTAGAATTACCCGTGAGTTTGGGTTGGGCCAGGTATAGATGGTGATTATTGGTTTTGTTATGATGGTGACTTTTGATTTTGTTGGTGACTTTGGTTCTGATTGGTGATGTCGTTCTCGTTGGTGACTTATTATCTCTTGGTTTTGTTCCGGATTTCTCACTTTATGATGGCCATTTATTTTGGCAATTCAACAGTTATCCCGCATTTTAGAAGCCTTAATCCCGTACAGTTGTTGATCTACATGGTACCTGGTTCTTATGTGTTTTGAAGTTGTGTCGGAATTTTGATTCTGTCTCATTCAGATGGTTCGAAAGTAGTGCAACTGTTATCTGTTGTGATGGGAACTTTGATCCCATGCGCTTACATACATATTTTTTCTACACCTGTTTAATACACATGTTCTTTCCATTTCCAAGGAACCATGCTTGTGAGCTTTGTGTTGCACTTTTTCACCTGTTACTGGTTTTGAAATAAAATTAAAAGCCTTGAAATAATTGAACATGGCATTGCACCCACTCATACACCTAATACATCTTCATGCATTCATAACAGGTACTCAGAGACAGAGATTATTATTCAGACCTGGTATTTTCTTCAGAATTGCATACTTGACTTCTTATTGCTTCATGTTCAGAGATTGGTTCTAGATTAACTTTATGAAGATTTGATTGAGAAGGAAGTTCAGATATGGTTGTTTATGCCATTTATGCCAACCATGGATTGTGGTTAGAAACTCTTGAAATAGGAAAGCAATCATTTGAAGACTCATATGAGTTTGGTTATGGAAATCTTGAATACTGTGTTGATAAATGATTCTACACTTGTTGTTGCGGAAGAAGCTGTTATTTCTCCCTATCATGTGGGACCTTCTTCAAGACTTGAAGTATTTCGTGGATTCCTTCCACAACCTTGGATCTTTTGGTTCTTATCGTCAGCAACCAGTAGTTTTTCGTTGTCTCATGCTCATCCATTTCCTCGATCGCGTGAATTGCAGTGGGTTAAGCTTTTTGCTTTAAGTTCTCCACCTACCTTCTGATTTTGTTGCTGCAAGATACGAGTATCATTCTGTGGGCATTTTTTCATGATTTTGAAGACCGCTTGGGTTGAAATACGAAGTCCAGCATCATAATCTTTATCCTGCGAAGTTTCACTCTTGTGTGGCAGAAGATGAGGTTGAAAGTTCTCGATTGCAATGTCTGATTACTTCTCCTGTTAGAAGAAGATGCTTTCGATTGCAAGTTTTAAATGTCTATTCCATAAGGTAGAAGACACTTGGTGATCCTGTTGGTGCAATTTCGCTTTGCATAATTTTCATCCTTTCTTTTGAAGAAAATCCCCTGTGAATGTTGCCCTGGGGCACTTGACCACTTGATTGAAGACGCTTTATCGTCCAAAGATAAGGTTCGAGTTTGGATCAATTTGAAGATTGTTGTGTCAATGATAGATCAGAAGGGGAATCTCTTACGCAAGAGAGTATCAAGAATGTAGAAAGTCGTCAGAATCAAGAAATCTAGACAGAGTCAAGTCTCCTCAACAATGGCAATCTTGAGTTTCTTTAATGCATTTTTATTTGCATTTTTGTTTGTTTGTTTAAACATTGGTATCATGTAAAAATTTGTTTATTTTTGAATGAAAAACTTAATGCATTAAGTATGTTTGTATGTTTGTCTTGAAGAAATCCATTCGTTATCACTCATCCATTCGCTATCGCTCATAAAATGACTTGCTTGCATATTGATGCCAACTTCACCAAGTCCTTTGCTTAGACAAAGATTGGGGGGAGGATGACGATACTAAAATGCTAGTCTTTGGTTTGTATGCTTTTGAGTAGAACCCTATTGATGAAGCACAGGCCTTGTTTCAATTCCCAAACACCGGAGATATAAGGGAGATAGACCCTCGTCAACCCATTTAAGCCTTGAAGTAGGAGTTTCTTTTCTAGTTAGAAAAAACCCTCATTTTTCTTAACCTGGGGCAGGGTAGATTTTAGTTAATTTGATTGAGCGTTCAAAACTCCTCAAGAGTGCGCAATCAAAGGATACAACAATGGTTATCCTCCAAGAGGCTGAGGAAAGTCCAAATTGCAACGGTCAACCTTCGTCTGTACTCGTGGAATCCTTCATCTATCTAAGACTCAGACAGTCACAATTACTTCCAACAAATTGAAGATGGTGTAGGGATCACACGATTTGTTCTAAAAAAAATGAATGAAAAAAAGAAGAACAGAAAGCCGCTAAGTCGAACTCGGTAATAAGTCGCTTAGGCAAAAAAAGGAATGGGTAAGTTTTTGGAAAACCAGAAAGGTTATCAGTAAGAGAGAAAAATCGTGATCAGACACCAAAATTAAAGGTGAGTGGCTGTCGTGTCCGTAAACCTTGTGGGTTCCTCGAGCATGTCCAAGAAATCTCCAGCAGAAGTCACCCATACCATACTCTTTTGAGAGTTGAATGCTCGTATCAAGTTGACTGAATTTAGGTTTGGAGAACATCACGAAGGGGGGTGGGAACTAAAATATTTTGAGCCTAAAAATCTTTTTTTTTGAAAACCGTGAACCAGGCCACATTACAACCCTCAGAAGTCCTAACTGAAGCATGGGTTAATTCGAAAGCATACTACGATGAGATAACATTTTCCTGACTCCTAAAGTGTGTGCTAATTGTTGTGTTGGCATCATATGTGTATCTTGTCATTCTGAAAAATAAAATGTTTTTTTAAAAAAAATGTTGCATTCTAAAAGTGTTTCGTTCACAAGAAGTTGCAATATCATTTCCATATGAAAACTTCAAGACTTACGTAAGTGTTGCATTAGAGTTTTCATTCTCATAATAAACATTTCCTATATGCGAAGCAACTGTTTGACATCAAGTGAGTTTGTATGATGAGCATCAGGGAAGAGCTTAATATTATCAAAGAAAAGGATCTTGACTCCGTTGAATCAAAAGCCGATCTTTTCAAAGAATTGATGATATCCAGGGGAAGGCTTTCCAAATACCCTGTGAAGCGAAAGCAGGTTATTGCTTTATAGTCTGAGTAACCTAAGGGGTTTTTCTTTTCAAGTACTCTGTTGAGTATGAACATTGTGTTACTTTACTGTCTGAGTACCTTTAAGGGGAATGAAGTTTGCATATTCAGCTGATCTAGGGAACTTTCTAGTGATCCCGTTCAGTAACAGAAGACCCGTTTGAGGGACGATCAAAATCAGATTGCTTGAGATATAGATGTTTGTGTCGAGGTGTTGATTACTCAGAAGTTTATTTTGAGAAATGGTATGTTTCCTTCATTGGTCATGAGGGACAAATTTTCTCTAGCATTTGTTTGAGCATGAAGCAGTTCCAGTTGAAAGTTATGGTTGTGTTGTCATCCAAAATCATGAACTTTTCTTTCCTTTGTGAGCATGAGATAAATATTTGACCTCTCAAGGTTCCATCAACCTGGGGCAAGTTATCTCGATGATACAGATCTCAGGAATTCTTTTTCAAGGAAAGTTCTCCAGCAGACCTACAGCTTAGGACAAGACATTATGCAGGGGCATTCCTTTATTTTAGAATTGATCAATTGAAGTCCAGTCGCAAGCTCAATGTTTGGTGAGTTTGAAGAATATGTCAGATAGTTTGGGTTTTTATCCTCAGTCCATCAGAGACTTAAGTTCAAAGTTTTATTGCTACTTCATCAGAAGTCAGATATTTTTATCTCCAATTGAAGTCAGGATTGCATATCCTCATCACAAATCTCGTGAAGTCCTCTCAAGGGAAATCTTTTCAAAGATCATTAATCTGAAGTAGTTACGTCGAGATTTGACGAATCTCTACATGCCACATGTGTCAAGAGAACTATTCAGAGCTTAAATACACCAGGGGAATTTTATCTTAAATCAGTTATATCCGTGTTTCTACAAGGATTCTCCCTAGTGAGTTTACTTTATCTCCAGCTTGGGGCATACCCCGCAACACCGAAGTTTCTACTTCACCCCAGTAAGTCTCCCAAAGTGAAAAGATTATGTCCAGATGATTCCCAAGTTTTACCTGAAGGTTGTCTACTCCCCAGTATCGTCAGGTGGAGAGTTCTTGTCTGATAAGTTGCGATTGATGAGATTTCATAATTAAGAACCTGTATCCCCAGTGGAGTTGTGTTACTGTTGTGTTCACAAAATAATGCCCATTCGAGGCTGAATGTTTACCGATGACTTCTTTAATTCTCCGGTCAAGTTGTTGCATTCAGAAGTTCTTATTCAAGAATTTTCCCCTTTTCCCTAGTGTATCAATTATTCATCCGAGATTTCTTATTCAAGGTTTCTCCCCTCCGCAGCGAAAAAATTTTCTTTCGAGATTGTGGCACAATATCGTATTTCCCCAGTGGAGTTGTCTTATATGAGATGTCTCATTTCTTCATGCCCAGATGAACTATTTGACTTGGATTTCTATCCTGAGAACTCTCCCATCTCACCAGTGAGTTCGATCCTGTTGATTGGTGATAAGCGTTGTATCGCCCGAGACGTATGCCATTGTGGGTGCCCATCCCACATCCCTTTTATCCCCAGTAAGGACTTTTCTTATCAAAGATCACATGTGAATCTCCAATTGAGCTTCTTAAGGCCACAATTATCCACTCTCCGCAAGAGTTGTGTGCAGATTTTCTCCTATCATTGACCAAAGATTGGTCGCTCCCCATGAAGTTAGGGGAATCCTTATTTCTGTTAGATCCAATGTTGTTCGGTATCTCGCCCAATGTCGTCCAATATCTATTTGGCTTTTGTAACACGGTGGGAGAACTGACTTTGGATTGTTTTACGTTTGATCGCAAATGTTGCAGATAGCAAGAGTCGCCACCAACTTTTCTTTTATCCAACTAAGGGAAGGTGAAAAGAATAGGAAAATACCTTCGTTAGATTCTGAGTAAGGGAGAAGGTTATGAAAAGGGAAGGTATTAGCACCCTTTCCATCCGTAGTTATCTACGGGCTCTTAATTGCTTTAGCTCATTTTTAAAATTTGATTTCTGTGTGTGTGTTTGAAAATGTTTTTGAAAAGGCATTTCTCTTTGACTTCGTAATGATTCACGCTGGAATGTAGACGAAGTGTTCGGAAATGTTTCGTTTTGGAAAAGTGTTTTAACTTTGTAAAAGCATGAGGTGTGAAAAGATGTTTTGATAGAGCAAGCAATTAGGAGTCTATTACCTACTGAGAACGTTCGTTTCCGTGTTATTTTACTTTCCTTTAGAATAGCGCTATCCGTACCATTAGTTGGTAGGTAACCCTATTCGTTGGATGTAAAGGGACATTCGTATGGTCATAGAAGGAAACTTGTAGGAGTATCCTAGCACATTCGTAGGGACGATCATCACTTTTCGTAGGCAACAATCGAGGGACGAGATCATGTATTCATAGGCAACATCGAGGGACTATGATCTTTGTATCGAAGGGACTATGATGATATATTTGGTAGGCAACAGTTCTAAGATACCCCCACGTTCGAGGGACTTGACCATTTGTAAGGCAACGAGAGAGAATAACCTAGGGGGTGCATGTGTGAAGAGAGTGTGTTAAGTTCAGATAATTTATCTTGTATTAGAAGTGATCTACGTTGTTTTTTAGTCTTGCCATACACGTCTAATTACTAGTAGTATATAGGTGTGGAAAGAAAATTGTGGAAAGTAAAGTGCAGAAAGTAAATCCTACGCTATTACATGGCTTTGGGGCAGTTACATAATATAGGAGTGCGGAAAGTAAAACCTAATTAAAACTATTACATCCATGAGCAGTTACATAATATTTGAAAAAATGCGAGAAAGTAAATGACGGAAAAGAAAAACTAGTCCTAATATTTTTGGATTTTTTTGAGATGTGAAGAATAATCCCCCTAATTGATTTTAATTAATTTTAGAGAACATATTAGTTAATTCTAACCCTAAATTAATTAATTAAAATGAGAGAAAAAATTAGTGGAAGTTGTCTAATTAACCCTAATTATTTAACCTAATTTACTAATTTTAATTAATTATGAAATTAATAATAGAAAAAATATGGAAAAGATAAATGGAAAAAGAAAGATGTAGAAACATTTCTGGAAGAAATGCTCCCAAAAGTTGGAGCTTCTGGGCAATCCCTTGCTGGAGGCACCAGTTGGAACTCGGGTTTCCTGAGGCGCCTGTAAGTAGGCACTGGGGCTTTTCCGCTTGAGGTGTCTAGAAATTGGAATTTTTGGGGCTTTCTGCTGGAGACGGATCCAGAAATAGGCGCTTCTAGACATGTCTGCCTCTGAAGGGATCAGAAGTATGCACTTTTGTTGCTGGAAAAGGCCCAGCTTCTGGGGCGTGACTTCTGGAGAGCATGCTTCTGGGACCTGAAACTTAGTGAAAAAATTGGAAATTATGGCAAAAGGCAGGGTTCAAACCCGTGACTTTGGAAGCGAGTGACTTAATGCATGCAAGGTTATCCGCTGGGGCGGTGATACATCCATGAATTAAATTACATGGATTAATATATATGCAAGATTCTTTCCCTTGCTGGTTCAAGTCAGAAGCTCCGGATCGGACCTCCGATTGTCTTCTCTGGTTGGATGATTTTTCAAACCTGCAAAATAAAGAGAATTCACGCAAGAGATTAAGGCTACCCCCTTAAATCGACCCCTGCGAGTTCAATGGTGGTATTGGTTTGCCCTAAAATGGCCTGTATTGTCTAGTTCGTGGCTTCATAAGTTTGAAGCCCTAACAATGGCAGATCAAGTTTTGGCCATGGAAAGCTTCATGTGATCGTCCAGACCTGTTCTATGATGTCTTAGAAACACATTGCAACAGTTAGTTTAAGACAAAACACGATAAATATTGGAATACGAATTTAAAAAAATATGCTAGTGTATGTTCATGTATGACACGATTCAGGGGCCTTTGAGCTTGGCTATTGGTCTGGACTTACTCTATCACACCTCAGGAGCACGATGGAGTGCTTGGACTAGATTGAAAATGGTTGGAGAATAGGATTCGAAGTTTGCAAGTTTGTATGATTTTTTTGAGAGTTTAGGGTTGCTGTTTGAGGCTAGGGTTTCGTCCCTTGTGCTTGTGAATGTATCATCTATATATAGAGCATGAGATTTGATCAGAAATAATGAGAACATATCCTCTCTTGAATGCAAAAATATTCTCTTGTCAATATTCACCAAATCTTTCCAAAAGTGTATTTTTTCTTCTTTATGGCTTCTTGCACGAATTATACAGCTTGCATGGGCTATCTTGGACCTCAAGATAAGTAGAAACCAAGACCAACTTGTCTTAGACCTTGCCTTTGTATTTTATTTAATTTAAAATTGAATCTAATGCTTTAAATTCAAAAGAATTCAAATAAATTGGAAAAGAGGCGTGGCAAGGAGCATAGAGACCATGGATAATGTTAAGATCTAGTTTGGATCATAAAATTATAAGCCCATTTGAAAAATATTTGCTTTTGTCAAGTATTTCTCTTTGTGCACCTCCTCAAAAATGCTCAACTTGCACAATGTGTATCTTGCTCAATTTTTAGCATTTTTGGGTGTTCTTGGACTTTTTAGAAATCTCAAGATGTCCTCTAAACATAACTTTTGGTTTCATCTTCATTGAAGTTTCCATGTTCATGAACACTTCTTTGCAAAAAGATGACTTTTTGTTGACTTTTAAAAAGACCTGTAATGTTTTGATCCATAACTTCCAAATGAAGCATTTTCTGCCCAAGCTTGTGAGACATGAAGTTGTAGAGAATTGAATTCTCTTCAAAATGAGCTGTGGTGGAAAATTTTATGATAAAGTATGTGAAAGTTATGCCTGGTCAAAGTTCTGTTGACTTTTGTCTAAGAAAGCCTAATTTAGAAACTTTGACTTTTGATCAGATCTTGACTTTTCTTGAGGAATCATGATCAACCCTTGATCAAATGATGAATATTACTTCAAAATATTGGTGTTGACAAAAAATTATGAAGTTTGACTGTATGTTGATCACAGTTGACTTTTTGTCCAATACAATTGATTTTCAACCATCTGAGCAATTGACTGAGCAAACTTGACCTGTAAGGTTTGAAACTTGACATGGAGATTCTTTGAGGCATATGATGAGGTATGATGACCACTTGAAGCATTGGAAGTCCAACTTGACTTGAGAATGGCCAAACCCTAGTTTGGATTGATGGCTTAGGAGAGGGTTTGTCCGTCAACCCTCAGAAATCCTTGAGTATGGATATATGAAATGTCTTGAGAAGTGGGAGGGAAAATTTTGGGGTATAACAGTTGTCCCTGTTCAATCTTCTTGTACTGGAAGGGTTAGATTGGCATGCTTGCCTTTCGTAGCCTGAAAGTAGAAGATGATTGAACACTCGAGTACACCTGAAAATTTGCACTCGCTGTTGGTTGATGATGCACTGGAATGGGCTTATAGATGCCATTTGGAGAAGTTGTTGCTGGAGGGCGAGTCGTACGCTAGAATCGTAATCGTCTTTTGAATAGGAGGAACACTGGAGATGGGCTTAAGATGCCATCAGGAGAGACTGAGTCGTACACTAGACTCTGTAGGTGTCTTTTGGATGGGAGAAACATCGGAGATAGGCATAAATATGCCATCCGGGGCGGCTGATGTTGAGTCGTACGTTAGACTTCGCGCCCGTCTTTGAATGAGGTTATTGGTATGTATTGATTTTTTAACCAAATATGCAGCATTCTGAAGGTGGAGAGATGTCGACAAGTAGTCGGAGATGGGCTTAAATATGCCATCCGGGGTAACCGAGTCGTACGCTAGACTCTGTAGTTGCTGTTGATAATAAGGGAGAGTCAGAATAAACCTTTGTTTTGGCTATTCTCGAGGTGGATATTTGGCAGGATGTGGATAGTTTTCCTGTCTTGCTTCGGGTGTTAATCCAATATCTGTTACTAGGAGACAATTTGTATGGTCTTTTAGATAGGTTTCCCGTCTTGCTTCAGGCATTAATCTTTGACCAGTTGTCTGGAAGTGATTTTCATGGTCGTTCAGATAGTTCTCCCGTCTTGTTTCGGGTATTAATCTTTGACTTGTCGTTTGGAAAATAACTTTCCTAGTTGTTCTGATAGTTCTCCCGTCTTATTTTGGGTATTAATCTTTGACCTTTCGTTTGGAAAAATAGCCTTTACCTGTTGAGGAGATAAACTTTTGACAAGATATGGTTAGTCTTGTGCAGATTATGATGCATGCGAGTGTATGACAATATTACTATGATGCAGCTATATGAATATACATGTATGAATGCATATGTATTTCAAAACATATCCATCTTGAAGAAGATGGGAATGTTCTACTGGATATTTCAAATGCTCGCTCGGGGATAGGGTTGCTGTAAACCCTGACTCGGGGGAAAAGAGATGTTTTTGATTCCTCCGATGCACTATCTGACCAAGTTTCGAGTCTAGATATTGCTGTTGTTGGAAGAATAATCATTGGGAGATACTTCGTTAGGGATCTTGTGCGTAGATTTTGCTGGGGAATATTTGATTACTGCTTGGAGACTGACGTAACGTGGCAAAGCTGATAAGGACGTTAGAGCTGACGAGGCTCGAAGAATCCTTTGAGGTGATGAATATGAAGTTTGTTGACACCTCTGACTGGGGAATAAGAGAGATGCAGATTCCTCCGATGCACTATCCAACCAAGTTTCGAGTCTACATATTGCTGCTGTCGGGGGATGATAATCATCGGGAGATACTCCGCTGGGGATGAATATCTTTGTGTATAAGCCATATTGGGGGACGATGGGATATGGAATGACTTGCTACTGCTTGGATACTGATGTAACGTGGTATCTTGAGAAGGTATATAAGTTTGATAGGATCACCGCTCGGGGACTAACGTGATGACGCTGAAGTATTGGAATACTTGCTGGGAGAAGATTAGTACTTCGTCGGAGAAGGTTTGTCTTTGATAGGGAGAGCGATGGCTCTGCGGGGATTGCACTCTTGTGAAAGTAACCCTGTGAAAGTGACTTTGCGGGGGATGCATTGGTGACTTTAGTCGTCATCTCAACTCCTAGAGCGTATAGTAATTATTTTTGTTCGTTTGCTTTTCGTATGTTTGTGAGCAGATGTTTATTGTCAAATGCATATAATCATTCAAAGCAATCATTGGACTTTATGCAAAAAACAAATAAAATTAACACTGTAAAAAAGGAACTTGTATTGATTTCGAAAAGTGGTGTAAGGCCAAGCATTTTGTATACAAGAGACGAATAAAAGCTATGCGGAAATAATCTCGTCGAGTTTCAACTATGTTATTGCTCATGTATTTCGACTATCTCATCTCCTTGCTGTCAGTAGAAAGCGAGTGAATTGATTTTCGCCATTTGAACCTTGAATGCTGATAGTAGTATAGTTTGTAGGTAGGTGATCTGGACGAGACATAATCGTACGCTTAAATCCCTAACTTTATGTAGACCGCCTTTCTAAGTTTTCACCACCGATACCTTTTTGCCCAAGCCGCCTTTGCATGTTTTCGACTTGCCGGGTGTATATTTTTTTGTATATATCCCTAACTTTTGCCCGAACCTTTTGGTTCGCCAGGATGCCCTTATTTTGCACAGACCGGTCGACCTAGCGGGTCTCGTTCATGCGTAGTATTTTTTGACTATGTCTGCGTTCACAGCGTGTGGGAAGTATTCTCCCTCCATAGTTCTAAGTATCATGGCTCCGCCGAAAAATACTGTTTTGACTACAAATGGTCCCTCATATGTGGGAGTCCATTTTCCCCTGGGATCACCTTGTGGAAGGATGATGCGCTTGACTACTAGATCACCGACTTGGTAGACTTGGTGTTTGACTTTCTTGTTGAATGCTCTGATCATTCGCTTCTGATAGATCTGTCCATGGGAGATGGATGCGAGACGTTTTTCATCGATTAGGTTGATCTGGCCAAGGCGAGTCTGGGTCCATTTGTCTTCGCCTAACTTTACGTCCTGGAGGACTCTGGTTGAGGGTATCTGAACTTCAATTGGTAGGACTGCTTCCATACCGTATACGAGAGACAAGGGGGTTACCCATGTAGATGTTCGTACTATAGTGCGATAACCATGGAGAGCAAATGGAAACATCTCGTGCCAATCCTTGTAAGTCACTGTCATTTTATGTATGATCTTCTTGATATTCTTGTTGGCGGCTTCCACTGCGCTGTTCATTTTTTGCCGATATGGAGAAGAGTTGTGATGCTTAATCTTGAACTGCATGCAGAGTTCGGTGATAATTATGTTATTGAGGTTGGTACCGTTATCTGTGATAATCCTCTCAGGGACGCCGTACCGACAGATAAGGTTATGCTTGATGAATCGAGCCACAACATTCTTGGTAACAGATGCGAAGGAGGCTGCTTCTACCCACTTGGTGAAATAGTCAATTGCCACAAGGATGAAACAGTGTCCATTGGAGGCAGTAGGTTTGATTTCTCCGATCATGTCAATACCCCCACATTGCGAAAGGCCAAGGAGCAGTCAGAATATTCAATGGTACCGGAGGTACGTGCACTTTGTCTGCATATATCTGGCATTTGTGACAAGACCGAGTATAGCGGTGACAATCAGCTTCCATGGTGGACCAATAATAACTGTTTCTAATCTTTTAGCCATTGTATGTCCACCGGAGTGGGTACCAAATGCGCCTTCATGTAGTTCTTCCATGATCCGTTCCACTGTTCTCTGATCTACACAGTGGAGTAAGCACAAGTCGTGATTGCACTTGTATAAGATGTCGTTGCTGAGAAAGAATTTGGATGCGAATCTTCTTAAGAATTTCTTGTCATTGACAGATGCCCCTACGGGATATTCCTGAGTCTCGAGATACTTTTTCACTTCGTAGAACCAAGGTTTCTCTTCTGTATCAAGTTCACAACAGTATGTTGGTTCGTCAAACTTTTCAATGATTATTTGGGGTGCTTCGTTGTCCCATCTGACCTTGAACATAGATGACATAGTAGCTAATGTGTCTGCCAACTGATTCTCTTCTCGTGGAATATGATAGAAAGTGATCTCTTCGAAGTAGGGGATTAGACTCAAAACATGCTCTCGATATGGAATGAGATTCGGATGTTTCGTATCCTACTCGCCTTTAATCTGAATGATCACTAAAGTTGAGTCTCCATACATTTGCAAGAATTAGATTCTTAAGTCAATAGCAGCTTTGATACCCATGATGCACGCTTCGTATTCGGCCATGTTGTTGGTGCAACTGAAACATAATTTGGAAGTGAAAGGGAGTGTGTCCGCCTGTAGGAGATGTAATGATGGCGCCAATGCCATTGCCGAGTGCGTTTGAGGCTCCATCAAATACCATGGTCCATCGGGATCCCGGTTCAGGTTCTTCGTCTGGTCCTGGTTCTTCACAATCAGTGACTAGCAAAACATCTTCGTCAGGAAACTCGAACTGCATAGACTGATAGTCATCTACGACTTGATGAGCCAAATGATCGGCTACTACACTTCCTTTGATCACTTTCTGAGTAGTATACTGGATGTCATATTCGGTCAGGATCATTTTCCATCTTGCTATTCTTCCAGAGAGAGCAGGTTTCTCGAATATGTATTTTATCGGATCCATCTTAGAGATCAACAAAGTAGTGTGAGTCAACATATACTGTCTTAGTCGGCGAGCAGCCCAAGCCAAAGCGCTGCAAGTTTTCTCGAGTTGTGAGTATCTTGTTTCACAGTTGGTAAACCTTTTGCTAAGGTAGTATATTGCATACTCTTTTCGACCAGACTCGTCATGTTACCCCAACACACACCCCCATTGAGTTCTCTAATACTGTCAAGTACATGATAAGAGGTCTTCCTTTGAATGGTGGCATCAGGATATGAGGATTTTGTAGGTACTCCTTGATTTTGTCAAAAGCTATTTGGCAATCGTCGTTCCACTCCACTACTTGATCTTTCTTCAGTAACTTGAAGATTGGCTCACAAGTAGCGGTTAGGTGTGCAATGAATCTGGCAATGTAGTTCAATCGTCCCAAGAATCCTCTAACTTCTTTCTCGGTGCGGGGTGCTGGCATTTCTTGGATAGCTTTAACCTTGGTGGGGTCAACCTTAATACCTTTACCACTGACTACAAACCCTAAGAGTTTACCGGATCTGACTCCGAAGGTGCACTTGTTGGGATTAAGTCTTAGTCTATACTTCTTCAGTCTATCAAACAGTTTCCGCAAATGATCGAGATGTTCTTCTTCAGTTTGTGATCGAGCTATCATGTCATTGATGTAGACCTCTATCTCGTGATGAATCGTGTCATGAAACAACACTACCATGGCACGTTGATATGTGGCGCCAGTGTTCTTCAGACCGAACGACATGACCTTGTAGCAGAATATGCCCCACTGTGTAATGAAAGTAGTCTTTTCCATGTCTTCAGGAGCCATTTTGATCTGGTTGTAACTAGAGAAACCATCCATGAAGGAGAAGACCTTATGTTGAGCGGTGTTGTCGACTAGAACATCAATATGAGGAAGTGGAAAATCGTCTTTCGGACTTGCTCTGTTAAGATCTCTGTAATCCACACACATTCGTACTTTGCCATCCTTCTTAGGTACGGGTACCACATTTGCAACCCACTATGGATAAGAAGTAACGGCTAGGAAACCAGCATTGAACTATTTCATAACTTCGGCTTTGATTTTCTCAGACATCTTAGGGCGCATACGATGAACCTTCTGCTTCACTAGGAGAAAACCTTCTTTTGTCGGTAATCGGTGCACCACAATGTCAATGTCTAGACGTGGCATGTCTTTGTAGGACCAACCAAAAACCTCAATATAGTCTCGTAGAATCTGGACCAATCTCTCTTTGATACTGTTCTCAAGACCTGGTCCTATCTTAATTTCTTTTCTATCTACGTTAGTACCCAGATTCACAACCTCGACTGGCTCTTCGTGTGGCTGTATAACCTGTTCTTCTTGTTGTAACAATCTGACAAGTTCTCCTGGCACTTCACAATCTTCCTCACCTTCGTCTTCAGCTTGGTAGATCGTATTATCGAAGTCATATTTAGCAATAGCAAAGCTGTTATCAATGAGATTCGGAGTGAATCTACAGTGTATCACGTGGGTGTGTGTGAGAACACATAGCTTTTGAAGGGGTAGTAAAGTAAAAGAAAGGAACGAAAATAGTATTTAAATGCAACAGTGCAATGATTTTATTGAATGAAAATATGCAAATGACAAATAATAACCCTCACAAACGAGCCGTGATGCCCCGATATGATTGAAGTTAAGCAGATTGAGTTCGATCCTCCTGTTGAGACACCGAATGTGATCAACGCGCCTATGCCTAACCATGACAAAAGTTCCAATGTTGTTGGTGAGGATACTTACGTTTTCAACATAGATGACTTGACCATTCCTCCGATGACTGTTAAGAAGAATTTGCTGCAAGCCGGTGTCAACCCAGGATGCCCAGAGAATTGTCGTTGGTGCCCATCCGCACTTGATGGCTGTGCTTGGTTGAGAAGACGCGTTCAGTGCATGATGGAAAACCGTGAAATACTATTCCTGAAACCGCCTGTGGAGAGTCTGTGTGAAGACATGTCTAAGAAACTGAAGATCGAAGATGTGAATGAAACTGTACCGTCTGCATGGGATACCTTGGGGCAGCCAAGTGGAAGGTTTGATTACATGGTGAAGTATACCGCCCCGAGCTACAAAATTCCTATTGAAGATGTTAAGGCAACCAGGGGTGACGATTTCCGTAAGACTATGCCGATGTTAACACTATAAGGATTTCCTCTCACGATTCTCGTGCCAGAGTGGCACCCTCATCATTACTTCTCCTAGACCGCCCATATTCCTCTGACAAAGCTATTCCTTGGAATTATGGATCTGACGTTTACTATCATGGCGTCAAGCAAGACCCTCTGACCATTGAAGCTACCATTCCTGACATTGACAACATCACCGGATCAAGTAAGGTGACCAGAACCGGAAGGGTTTTCTCTCCAAATATCTCTCCTCCAAAAGACATCGCACTACCGCATTCCAATATTCAATCCATTCCCCAAGCTAGAGGGAAAGAACCAGTGACTCATCCTGCTCAGCCAGAAGTACCAAAGGACGTTGCTGAAGACACCTCCAAACGAGAAATGGAGGAAATTTTGAAGATTATCAAGAAAAGTGACTACAACGTTGTGGAACATGTGGGACAGACTCCGTCCAAGATCTCCATGCTTGCTCTGCTCTTGTGCTCTGAGGCTCATGCTAATGCCTTGGTGAAGTTTCTGAAGAATGCTCATGTGCCGCAAGACACTACTACTGATCAATTTGAAGTTTGTATTGCTAGCCTGGCTGCCAACAACGGCCCGGGGTTCTCTGATGCTGATTTGACACCTGCCGGAAAGAAACACAGCAAAGCCTTGCACATCTCTTTTGAATGCAAGGGCACTACATTATCTCATGTTTTGGTGGATACCGGTTCTGCTTTGAATATCCTACCAAAGACTACTTTTGATCGACTTGATATTGAAGGGTTGGTTCTGAAACTTAGTGACATTATTGTGAGAGCTTTTGATGGTTCTAAGCGAACAAGATTGAGAGCTCATTCTCGCCTAAAGTCGGTTCCCGACTTTTGATTCCACTTTTGTCATGGACATCCGTCCAGCTTACTCTTGCTTACTTGGACGCCCTTGATACATGGGCAGCGCCATACCTTTTACCTTACATCGTGTCAAGTACCCGTGAAAGGGAAGGTTGTTACAGGATGTGGTGAAGAAGAATACATGGTCAGTCATCTACAGTCATTCCGATACCTCGAGTTGGAGGGTGAATTCTTCGAGACTCCCTGTCAATCTTTTGAAACAATACACAGAGTCATGCCTGTTGACTCTCCCATCACTCCCGGGTTACACCGCCCGCCTAGGATGGCCTCACCGAAAGATGCTCAAGCCATCATGAAGAAGGAGGTAGTACTATTTGGGGGCAGCTCCCTGATCTCCCTTTCAAATCTGACAAGGCTGGTTTAGGCTTCACCATCAAAGGTCAGAAGATGATACGCCGCGAACGTGCCGGCCAACTTCCTTTCCGCATAAGCTAGAATGGAATCCATGTTATAGAAGACGACAACAATGACTTCGACATCAGCAAGTGGATCTTCCCAAATCCTGACAGTGGACTCAACAATTGGAAGACTGAAGACGTCATACCAATCTCCTTTAGACAGGAGTAATTGCTCTTGTTTTTGTTTTGCTTTTCGTATTTTCTATGTTTTGAACAATAAACTCTAAAGCCTAGTGCCTTGCCCGGGGCATCATGGCTCGTTTGTGAGGATTATTATCTGTCATTTGCATATTTTCATTCAATAAAATCGCTGGAATTTTGCATTATTTGTTGTTTTCTTTCTTTTACTTTATCACCCCTTCAAAAAGCTATGTGTTTCTTACACACACCCACGTGATACACTGCAGAATCACTCCGAATCTCGTTGATAACAGCAATGCTATTGCTAAATATGACTTTGATAATCCGATCTACCGTCAAGACGAAGGTGAGGAAGATTGTGAAGTGCCGTGGAGAACTTGTCCGATCGCACAAAGAAGAAGATCGAGTTATACAACCGCATCTAAAAGCCAATGAGGTTGTGAATTTGATATCGAGGAAGACGTAAAAGAGATCAAGATAGAGCGGGTCTTGGGAATGTGTTAAAGAAAGGTTGGATCATATGCTACGAGAATATATTGAGGTTTTTGCTTGGTCATACGAAGACATGCCGTGTTTGACATTGATATTGTGGTACACCGATTGCCGATAAAAAGAAGGTTTTCTCCTGAAGAAATGTATGTCTCGATGCGCCCCGAGATGTCGAGAAAATCAAAGCCGGGTTATGAAGCGCTCAACGTCGGTTTCTTAGTTGTTACTTCCTATCCACAAGGGTAGCTAATGCGGTGCTCGTGCTCAAGAAGGATGGCAAGGTACGAATGTGTGTGGATTACGTAGATCCAACATAATGAGTCCGAAAGACGATTTTCCACTTCCTCATATTGATGTTCGTTGACAACACCGCCAAGATAAGGTTTTCTCCTTCATGGATGGTTTCTCCTGTTACAATCGATCAAAATGGCTCCTCAAGACATGGAGAAGACTACTTTCGTTATACACAAGCACTTTCGCTACAAGGTTATGTCTCGGATCGAAGAACGCGCGCCACTTATCGCCATGGTGACATTATTTCATGACATGATTCATCACGAGATAGAGGTTCACGCCGACTATATGATAGCTCGGTCACAAACCGAAGAAAACATCTTGATCATCTACGAAACTATTTGACAGATTGAAGAAGTATGACTAAGACTCAATCCCAAGCGCACCTTTGAGTCGATCCGAAAACTCCTAGGGTTTGTAGTCGGGAAGAGGTATTGAGGTTGACCGCCAAGGTTAAAGCTATTCAAGAAATGCCAGCCCCGCATCGAGAAGGAAGTCGAGGTTTCTTAGGCCGATTGAACTACATTGCCAGATTCATTGCACATTTAATCGCTACTTGTGAGCCAATCTTCGTTATCAAGAAAGATCAAGTGGTAGAATGGAACGACAATTTCCAAATTGCTTTTGACAAAATCAAGGAGTACCCACAATCCTCCTATCCCGATGTCACCCAAGGAAGACCTCTTATCATGTACCGATGTTGTTAGAGAACTCAATGGGTGTGTGTTAGGGCAACATGACGAGTCCGGTCGAAAAGAGTATGCAATATACTACCTTAGCAAAAGTTCACCGATCGTGAAACAAGATACTCACACCGAGAAAACTTGCAAAGACTTTGGCTGGGTCGTCACGACTAAGACAAGATATGTTGACTCACACTACCTTGTTGATTTCTAAGATGGATCCGATAAAATACATATTTGAGAAACCAGCTCTCTAAGAATAGCAAGATGGCAAATGATCTTGACCGAATACGACATCCAAGACACTTTAAAGCGATCAAAGGAAGTGTAGTAGCCGATCATTTGGCTCATCGCCGTAGATGACTATCGCCTATGCATCAATTTGCATAAGATGTTTTACTAGTTACGATCAGGAAGAACCGGTCCGATTTAAGGACCGAACAAGGATCCCGATGGACCATGATCTTTGATGGAGCCTCAAACGCACTTGGCAATGGCATTGGCGCCATCATTACATCCCCACAAAGGCATACTCCTTTCACCAACAGATTATGTTTCATTGTACCAACAACATGGTCAATACTAAGCGCATCATGGGTATTAAAGTCGCTATTGACCTAAGAATCAAGTTCTTACAAGTACGTGGAGACTCGATTTTAGTGATCACCGATATACGAGTGGATACGAAGCATCCGAATCTCATTCCATATCGAGATCATGTTCGAGTTTGATCCCTATCAAGAGATTACTTTCAATCACATCCCACGAGAGAAAATCAATTGGCGTACGCATTGGCTACTATGTCGCCTATGTTCAAGGTTAGGTGGGACAACGAGGCTCCCGCATCATCATTGAGAAGTTTGACGAACCCGATTGTTATGAGCTTGATACGTAAGAGAAACCTTGGTACTACGACGTGAAGAGGTATCTTGAGACTCGTGGATATCCATGGGGCATCCGTCAATGATAAGAAGTTCTTGAGAAGATTTGCATCCAAATTCTTCCTCAAGAATCGACATCTTATACAAGCTTAATCACGACTTGTGCTTTACTGTAGACCTGAAAACAATGAACGAATCATGGAAGAATTACACTTAAGCGCATTTGGTACCCATGGTCATACGATGGCTAAGAAGATTCTCGAGAACAAAGTTACTATTGGTCCACCATGGAAGTCGATTGTCACCGCTATGCTCGATCTTGTCACAAATGCCGATTTATGCACAAAGTGCACGCACCTCCAAGATCTGAATGTTCTAACAGCTCCTGGCCTTTTGCGATGTGGGCATTGACATGATTGGAGAAATCAAGCCCACTTCTTCCAATGGACATCGCTTCATCCTTGTGGCAATTGATTACTTCACCAAGTGGGTGAGGCACCTCGCTCGCTTCATACCAAGAATGTTGTGGCTCGATTCATCAAGCATAATCTTATCTCGCGGTATGGTACTCCCGAAAGGATTATCACGATAACGGCCTAATCTCAACAATAAGATGATCACCGAACTCTACACGCAGTTCAAGATCAAGCATCACAACTCTTCTCCTTATCGGCCTAAGATGAATGGCGTAGTGAAAGCCGCCAACAAGAATATTAAGAAGATTATACAGAAGATGACAGTGACTTACAAAGATTGGCATGAGATGTTACCATTTGCTCTTCACGGTTATCGCACTACAAGATTTAACATCAACAGGGCAACCCCTTCTCTTGTATACGGTATGGAGGCAGTCCTACCAATTGAGGTTCAGATACCCTCAACCAGAGTCCTCCAGGATGCAGAGTTAGGCGAAGACGATTGGATCCAGACTCGCCTTGACCAAATCAACTTGATTGATGAGAAACGACTCGCATCCATCTGCCATGGACAGATCTATCAGAAGCGAATGATCAGAGCATTCAACAAAAGAGTCAAGCACCGGGTCTACCAAGTCGGTGATTTAGTAGTCAAGCGCATTATTCTTCCACAAGGTGATCCAAGGGGCAAATGGACTCCCACCTATGAGGGACCATTTGTGGTTAAGACAGTATTTTCCGGCGGAGCTATGATACTTAGCACCATGGATGGTGAAGACTTCCCTCACCCTGTGAACGCAGACATAGTCAAAAAATACTACACATAAAAGAGACCCGCTAGGTCGACGGCCTCAAAAATATATCCCGCGAACCAAAAGGGTTCGGGCAAAAGTTAAGGATATATATACAAAACATGTACACCAAGAAGTCGAAAACCCGTAAAGGCGGTTTGGGCAAAAGGGTATCCCTAGACCGAAAACCCGAAAGGGCGGTCTAGGCAAAAGTTAGATTTATTTACAATGTCTCGCATCACCTATCTACTGCACTACTATCAAGATTCAAGATTCAAATGGCGAAAATCAATTCACTCGCTTAACGACAAGAAGGAGATGAGATAGTTGAAATATATGAGTACTAGCATAGTTGGAACTTAACGAGATTGTTTCCGCATAGCTTTTTACCTTTCTTGTGTATAAACTACTTGGCCATACACCACATTTCAAATAAATACGAGTTCTTTCTCTTTACAATTTTTGCTATTGTTACTTGCATAAAGTCCAACGTTTGTTTTGAATGATTATATGCATTTGACAATAAGAATATACTTACAAACATGCGAAAAGTGAACATACGAAAGTAATTACTACAGGCTCTATGAATTGGGATAACGACAAAAGTCACCAAAACATTCCCCTGCAGAGCATGATCCCCACAGAGGTGTCGCTCACTACAAACCTTCCCCAGCGAAGTATACGTTAGTCCCCGAGCAGTGATCCCAACCAGCTGAACCCTGTTACATTAGTCTCCGAGCAGTAACGATTCATCACCAACAGAGGTATTTATCCCTAGCAAAATATCTCTTGACAATCATCACCTCCCCAACAGCAGCAATATCCAGACTCGAAACTTGGTCAGATAGTGCATCGGAGGAAACCTATATCTTTTATTCCCCAGCCAGAGATTTCGACAGGCTCCAGATCCTTCTAGCCCGGTCTCCCAACAATTATTAAATACTCTCCAGCAGGATTTATGCGCAAGATCCCCAGTAGAGTACCTCATAGATTCTCCCCAACAGGGTCTATGCACAAGTTCCTCAACAACGCGTCTCTCAATCTCTAACATCCTCAACCATATCTAGGCTCAAGACTCGGTCAGATAGTGCATCGGAGGAATCAAGGTTATCTCTCTTCTCAGGATTTCCGTCCGTTTCGTCCCCAAACAGAAGTCAGAAATCTCCAAGCAGAACATCCACATCTTCTTCAAGATGAAATACCACAACATCTATCATTCATACATTACTCATAAAAGTCATAATTTGAGCATATGTCATTCATATATATTGTCATGCATCATACTTTGCATAAGACTAACAATATCCTATCAAAATTTCTTTTGTTTTTTTTCCCAAAAAACAGGTGAAAATCACTTATGAAACAAACAGGTCCAAGATTAATGCCCGAAGCCAGACGGGAAAACTATCTGAACGACCGCCCTAGTTGTCCTCCGACAACTGGTCCAGGATTAATGCCCGAAGCCAGACGAGAAAACTATCTCGAACGATCGCCTAGTTGTCCTCCGGCCAACCGGTCCAGATTAATGCCCGCCGACGGAAAACTATTTGAACGACCGCCCTAGTTGTCCTCCGACAACAGATCTAGGATTAATACCCGAATCCAGACGGGAAAACTATCTGAATGATCACAAGTTATCCTCCGATAAAGGCATTGGATCAATACCCGAAGCACAACAGGGAAGTTATCCATATTTTGCCAACTATTATCCTCTCAGAGTAATCGACACGAAGGATTATTCTGACTCTCTCTTATTATCAACAACAACTACAGAGTCTGGCGTACGACTCAGTTGCCTTGGATGGCATCTTAAGCCCATGTCCGCCTACTTGTCAACATTTCTCCACTTTCGTATCGTCGCATATTTGGTTAAAACCAATACAAACCAATAACTTCATTCAAGGTCGAGCACTAAGTCTAACGTACGATTTCTCCTGATGGCATCTTAAGCCCATCTCCATGCTCCTTCCACTTCCAGAAACGTCTACAGAGCCTAGCGTACGGCTCACTCCCCAGCATCGATCTTTCCAGATGGCATCTTAAGCCCATCTCCGACGGTCCTCCTATCCCGACGACGATCCCGAGTCTAGCGTACGACTCATTCCTCAGCGAAGTCCCCACCTTCTCCAAATGGCATCTCAGAAGCCCATTCCCGCCACACAACAACAATGAGTGCAAATTGTGTACTGAGTGTTCAATCATCTTCACCTCCGTGTCACGAAGGCCACCATGCCAATCTAACTCTTCCAGTACAAGAAGATTGAACAGGGGCAGCTGTCATACCCCAAAATTTGCCCTCCTACTTCTCAAGACATTTCATACATCCATACTCAAGGTTTCCCCAAGGGTTGATCAGACAAACCCTCTCCTAGACAATCAACCCAAACTAGGGTTTGGCTATTCTCAGATCCAGATGGACTTCCAACATCTCCAATGGTCATCATGCCTCCTCATATGCTCCAAAGATTCTCCATGTCAAGATTCAAGCCTCACAAGTCAAGTTTCCTCAAACAATTGCTCAGATGGTTGAAAATCAGTTCTATTGGACAGAAAGTCAACTGTGGTCAACATACAGTCAAACTTCCTGATTTTTGGTCAACATCTTCATTTTGAAGTCACATTCATCATTTTATAAAGGGTTGAGCAAGATTCATCAAGAAAACTCAAGATTTGCTCAAAAGTCAAACTTTCCAAATTAGGGTTTTTCAATGGAAAGTCAACTGAACTTTGACTGAGCATAACTTCTTCATACTTTCTCAAAAAAATTTCCACCACCTCTCATTTTAAAGGAAATTCAATTCTCTACAACTTCATGTCTCACAAGAATGTTCAAAAAATGCTTCATTTGGAAGGTATGGATCAAAACATTACAGGTCCTTTTCAAAGTCAACAAAAAGTCAACTTTTTATTTTGAAGATTTATTGAGCATGGAAACTCCAATTGAGATGAAACCAAAGAGGTTGGTTAGAGAAAACTTAGAGCTTTCTAAAAAGTCAAAGAACATTCAAAAATGTGGAAAATTGAACAAAATACACCATTCAGAAGTTGGGCATTTTTGAACAATTGCACAAAAGGAGATATTTGTCAAAATCCAATTTTTTCCAAATGGGCCTATAATTTTATGATCCAAACTTGATCATAATATTATTTGTGACCTATTGATGCCTTGCCATTACCACTTTCTATTTTATTGATTTATTTTTGGATTTAAAACCATTTAATTCAAAATTAAATTATATAAAATATGAAAACAAGATATATTTTCAAAAGGATTGGATTTTTATCAAACTTGAGGTCCAAGGTAGCCCACAATACTTGCCAATTTCGTGCTAGCTTGCATATGGAAGAGAAAATCAAATTTTTTCCAAAATTTGATTTTATTTGAAAGGAATTAATTTCACATTGAATACCATATCTTTTTTCACTCTCTTTGCACTCATTCCTCACTCTATAAATGCCAAGCATGCTGCACAAAGCCAAGGACGAAACCCTAGCCCCTACAACAACCCTTACTTTGCTCAAATTTTTCTCAAAATTGTCAAAATCGAATTTCAAATTCCAGCAACTTTCAAGGTGTTCTAAGCCTTCCATTGTGTTCCTGAGGTTCCCAGGGATCATTACCAATCCTTACTTGAAGCTATAACTGCCCAGATCATGCTCTCAAGCTTGCTCCAATTTGGTATTTCTTTGAAATTCGATTTTCATTAATCATGCATTACTAACTGTTTTCACGTGTTTGTTTGAGTTCAGGGTATTCATTAGAATGTGTTTGATGCCTTACATGCAAGTTTCCACGTAGAAATCCAAGAATGCCATTGTAAGGGCTTTTAGAGCTGTGAGTTTTGAAACACGAGTTCCCGGCCGTTTTAGGACAAAAGGATAGCACCATCGTGCTCGCAAGGACCGAATTAGTCGATTTGGGCTTTTGTTTTGGTTTAAATGATGTGTTTTGCAGTATTTTCAGGTTGATGACCATCGGGGAAGACGACCGGAGCTAGGGCTCCGGCGTCGTTGACCGGAAGACTCCGGTGAAGGCAGGCGTGGCAATTCTGTGTGTTCCGATTCGTCCATCTATGCTACCTGGACCCCACTTGCTGACTGTGCTTTGAATTTCAAAATCCTTGACACGTTTACATATTAAAACAATTGATTCCAGTTTCACAAACACCAAAAGCACGTTGGCGTAGTGGTTAAGGCGTGGGGATGAGAAGATGCTCTCAATGGTCTCAGGTTCGAACCTGGTCAGGACCATATTATTTTTCTCTTTTACAAAACTAACTCTATTTTTCATATTTTCTATTTTTTCTTTAATATTTTCCATCCAATTTATTTTACCTTTAATATTTTTTCTCATGCATTTAAAAAACACCAAAAATACCTTTAGGCACTCAGACATTGAAGCCAATTGGGAAACTAGAAGCGGAGTTAAGGGTTTACTTGCTAAGTTCCTGATTAAGAAAGCCCGAGAATTCCTCAAAGTTATGAGTTTCCATGCATTCGAAGACATTGTAGCCTTGCTAATCTATGGTTTGGTTTTATTCCCTAACTCGGATCAATTCATAGATGTCAACGCCATCAAGTTGTTTCTTACCCGTAATCATGTGCCTACTTTACTCGGAGATATTATGCATTCTCTCCACACTCGCACTATCAAGAGACAAGGAACTCTCATGTGTTGTATACCGTTACTTTCCAGGTGGTTTATTTCGCACCTTCCTCCATCAGTATTGAAGAACGAACAAAGGTTGAAGTGGTCTCAAAGACTAATGTCACTCTCTCATTCAGATATCCGTTGGTGTCTTTTCTCTCAAAAGGACTTCACTTTCATTGAGCGTTGTGGAGAATTCCCTAATGTACCACTCCTTGGTATAAGGGGAGGTATCACTTACAACCCTTCTTTAGCTCTACGTCAGTTTGGTTTTGCTCGAAGAGATGGTCCACATGATATGCTTCTCCAAGATATTGTGTTCGACTACAACCACGATCTCCAGAATTACCGACGAAGGTTCATACACGCTTGGGGCATGGTAAAGAAGACTGATACCAAGACTTTGGGGCACCAAAACTCCATTCCTTGGGAACCTTACCTAAAATGGGTGCGAGCTCGAGCTCAAAACCTCATGATGCCATTCACGTCTGTTCTACCAGTATTTATGGAACCTGTTGCTATAGGTGACGTACCCTATACTGTTCTCCATCCTGACATGCCTACTGATTTTGAAGACTTGAAGAGATCCTGGATTCAGCTTAAAGAAGAAAGGGATACATTTGAAGCTCAGTGTTATGCAAGCGAGAAGAAGGTACATGAGAAGCGAAACATCAACGCCTACCTCGACACCAAGAGGAAGCGCCCATGGGAGACTTAGAGCTCTAGGATTTATATGTGTTTCTTTTATTGTTTTGAACTATCTCTTGTACTTAAAAAGGAAAAAGAATAAAAAGAGAACTAATAAATGTTTGTTCATGCTTGTTTAACAAATGTAAATCTCTAAGGTCCTTGAAAACATTGCATTGCATCTGCATAAACATCGCATATCATAGCATAACATTTCATAACAGGTACATTGAAGATCGGTTTTCTTATTTTCTCGCTATTTATTTTAGCAGAAATGGCTCTTGAACAGACTCTCAAAGATCTCCAGGCTCAGAATGCTCAGTTCCAGGAGATGTTCACTAGCTTGGTCCAAGGCCAAGAAGATCTGAAGAAGCTCATCAACAGAAAGAAGAGGGTCGTTGGTGTCCTCAACATGGGTAGACGTTACAAAGGTGGTCCTAAAGTGGTCAGCCGGATAGAGCTCTCAGAAGGAAGTGTCAAGACTGAGGGGAGTGTCAAGGGAAATGAAGAAGGCAGTCAGCGTGAGCCTGAAAAAGACTATGATGATCATGACCAGTACTCTGATGAAGATGACAAGTACAAGCAACTTGAGGACCGTCTGAATGCTGTGGAAAACCTGAAGATGTCCGGGCTGAATTTTGATGATCTAAGTCTTGTTCCTGGTGTGGTGATTTCTCCCAAGTTCAAAGTTCCAACTTTTGCCAAGTATGATGGCATTTCTTGTCCGAAGCTGCATTTAAAGTCCTATGTTCAGAAGATCAACCCTCACACTGATGACAGAAAGTTGTGGATGCATTATTTTCAAGAGAGTTTGTCTGGAACTTCATTGGAGTGGTATTATCAAATCAACTCCGAAAATTACCAAAAATTTATTTTATCATATTTATGTCATCATTAACACAAAAACTTTTTCTCATTCAAAAATACTTATTTTTACTAACATTTTCCTCTTATGCAATTTTCTTCCGTTTTCCGATTTTGCATCTGTTCACAGGTTATACCGTTTCGGACGATTTTTATTGTTTTTCTTTTTCAATTATGTAATTGCCTATAGGATGTAATAGTTTAATTAGGATTTTTTATTTTCCGCACTCATATTATGTATCTGCCGCAAAGCCATGTAATAGCGTAGGATTTACTTTCCGCAATTTACTTTTCGCAATTTACTTTCTGCATCCTATAAACTGCTAGTAATTAGGCGTGTATGGCAAGATAAAATTGGACATAGATCACTCATAACTCCAAGATAAAATACCTGAAATTGACACACTCTTTTCACACATGCACCCCTTAGGGTAATTCTCTCTCGTTGCCTTTACGAATTCAAATGGTCAAGTCCCTCGAACGTAGAGGTATTCTAGCACTGTTGGCTTCAAAACAAATCATTATAGTCCCTTCGATACAAAGATCATAGACCCACGATGTCGCCTACGAAAACATGATCTTGACCCTCGATTGTTGCCTACGAAAAATGATGATAGTCCCTTCGAATGTGCTAGGATACTTCCTACAAGTTGCTTTCTATGACCATCTGATGTCCCTTCGAATGTCCCTCTTACATCCAACGAATAAGGTTACCTACCAACTAATGGTATGGATAGCACTATTCTAAAGGAACGTAAAACAACACGAAAACGACCATTTTGAGTAGGTAATAAGACTTTTAGTTGCTTGCTCAAACAAAATACTTTTCACACCACACACTTTTGTCAAAGTTCAAACACTTTTCAAAAACAAAACATTTCTAAACACTTTGTATACATTCCTACATGAATCATTACAAAGTCAAAGCGAAATGCCTTTTCAAAACATTTTTGTCAAACACACAGAAAGCACTTTTAAAAATGATCTAAGAGCAACTAAGAGCCCGTAGATAACTACGGATGGAAAGGGGTGCTAATACCTTCCCTTTTCATAACCTTCTCCCTTACTTAGAATCTAACGAAGGTCTTTTCCTGTTCTTTTCACCTTCCCTTAATTGGATAAAAGAAAAGTCGGTGGTGACTCTTGCTATCCGCACATTTGCGATACAAAAATCTCAAAGTCAGTTCACCATATTACTGTGGTCACCCGTTTTGAAGAGTAATTTTCTGTTTTTATGTCATGCCATAATTCCTACGTTATGCCTAAGACGTAGTAATCATGCTGTAGGGCCACAATGTTTTTAACTTTCAAGTTTATCATTAATAAAGGACGTCCTTTTTGCATTCAAATATTTCGCTCTTTGTTTTTCTTCACTTATTCTTTAAAAGGTGGCAATATGAAATTTTGTTTTATAATCATTTCTTTCTTTAAAAATTTGGTTTTTTTCCTTCTTCAATCTAAAAATGAAAAAGCAATAATAAAAAAATTACCAACCACGCAGATGCGATCTTTTGTTGATCCCAGATTTTGTCGATGACGATTCTGCCGTGGCTCATTATGACTTTGACAAACCAATTTATCAAGATGAAGATGAAACCGAAGAGGACTGTGAATTACCTGAAGAATTAGCCAGGATGTTGAGGCGAGAAGAAAAGGTCATCCAGCCACACCAAGAGACTCTAGAAGTGATCAATCTGGGAACCGATGATGCTCGAAAGGAGGTCAAGATCGGGGCAGCATTGGAAGATGGAGTTAAGCAAAAGCTAGTCGAAATGCTTCATGAATACGTGGACATTTTCGCTTGGTCTTATGAAGATATGCCTGGGTTAGACACTGATATCGTTATGCACGAATTGCCCCTCAAAGAAGGTTGTCCACCGGTAAAACAGAAGCTTCGCAGAACGCACCCAGAAATGTCAAGGAAAATTAAAGAAGAGGTTCAGAAGCAGATGAAGGCTGGTTTCTTAAAGGTTGTTTCTTATCCCCCATGGGTTGCAAACATTGTGCCAGTGCCGAAGAAAGACGGCAAGGTAAGAATGTGTGTTGATTATAGGGATTTGAACAGAGCCAGCCCTAAAGATGATTTCCCTCTCCCGCACATCGATATTTTGGTCGATAATACTGCTCAAGCTAAAGTGTTCTCCTTCATGGATGGTTTCTCTGGCTACAACCAGATTAAGATGGCGCCAAATGATATGGAGAAAACTACTTTTATTACACCATGGGGAACATTCTGCTACAAAGTGATGCCTTTTGGTTTAAAGAACGTCGGGGCAATGTATCAGTGCGCTATGGTTACTCTCTTTCATGATATGATGCATAAAGATATTGAAGTCTACGTTGATGATATGATTGCCAAGTCCCAGACGGAAGAAGAAGAACACCTGGTTCACTTGTTAAAATTATTCGAAAGATTAAGAAAGTTCAGACTGAGGTTAAACCCAAATAAGTGCACCTTTAGGGTAAGATCAGGAAAACTTTTAGGCTTTATTGTAAGCGAAAAAGGGATCGAGGTTGACCCTGCAAAAATAAAAGCGATACAAGAGATGCCAAAGCCGAGAACAGAAAAGGAAGTGTGTGGTTTCTTAGGAAGATTGAATTACATCGCTAGGTTCATTTCTCATCTTACAGCTACCTGTGAGCCCATTTTCAAGTTGTTAAGAAAGAATCCGACAACCAGGTGGAACGATAATTGTCATACAGCGTTCGACAGTATAAAGAAGTACCTACAAGAGCCCCCAATTCTCTCACCCCCGGTGGAAGGCAGACCGTTGATTATGTACTTGACGGTGTTGGAGAATTCCATGGGTTGCGTGCTTGGTCAGCATGATGAGATGGGCAGAAAAGAACATGCCATATACTATTTGAGTAAGAAATTCACTAATTGTGAATCGAGATATTCATTATTGGAAAAGACTTGCTGCGCACTCGCGTGGGCAGCAAAACGACTCAGACAGTATATGTTGACTCACACTACTCTCTTAATCTCCAAAATCGACCCGATAAAGTATATCTTTGAGAAATCAGCTCTCACAGGAAGGGTAGCCCGTTGGCAAATGGTCCTGACAAAGTATGATATCCAATACACTACTCAAAAGGCTATCAAAGGTAGTGTGTTAGCAAACTATCTTGCTCAACAACCATTAGAAGATGATTATCAGCCAATGAAGTTTGAGTTCCCTGATGAGGACATTATGTATATCAGGGATTGTAATATTCCTGGCCCTGAAGAGGGACCCGACCCAGGCTCGCGGTGGACGATGGCATTCGATGGGGCCTCTAATGCATTAGGAAATGGTGTTGGTGCCGTTATCACTTCTCTGACAGGTTTCATATTCCATTCACTGCCAGGATTTGTTCTGATTGCACCAATAATATGGCCGAGTACGAAGCTTGTATTTTTGGGATTGAAGCAGCTATTGATCTGAGAATCAAAATCTTAGCGGTATACGAAGATTCTGCTCTGGTAATTAGTCAAATCAACGGAGATTGGGAGACTCGCCACCCAAATTTGATTGCATACCGAGAGCATGTCTTGAAGTTGATCCCTTATTTCGACGATATCACTTTTGACCACATCCCAAGGGAAGAGAACAACTTGGCAGACGCCTTGGCTACACTATCGTCTATGTTCAAAGTCAGGTGGGCGAATGATGCGCCATCTATCACTATCATGAGGTTGGATGAGCCCGCGTTCTGCTATGAAGTAGAAGGTGAGGCAGATGAAAAACCCTGGCTCTACGACATCAAAAGGTATCTCGAAACGAAAGAATACCCTGAAGATGCTTCCATCACCGATAAGAAAGCTCTGCGCAAGTACTCGGCTAAAATTTTCCTTAATGGGGGTGTTTTGTACAAGAGGAACTATGACTCTGTTCTGCTCAAATGCGTGGATAGACACGAAGCAAATAAGATCATAGAAGAAATTCATGAAGGTTCCTTCGGGACGCATCCTAGTGGGCACACCATGGCTAAGAAAATCCTAAGAGCGGGTTATTATTGGTCTACCATGGAGAATGATTGCTAAAATCATGCCAGAACCTGTTACAAATGTCAAGTCTACGCTGATAAGATGCATGTGCCGCCTTCTTCGTTGAATGTTTTGACTTCTCCATGGCCTTTTGTGATGTGGGGTGAAGCAACTCGATTTTCAAAAATCTTTTAAATTCTCGAAAACAGTGAAATCGCCACCTAATTTTATTTATTCCAAAAAGAACGGGGAAATATAGATAAAACCCCAAACAAACGGATAAGACGGTCTACGACCAAAAATTGGAATCGGGAGTCGGTTATGTAAGAGGAAGGTGTTAGCACCCCTTACATCCATCGTACTCGATGGGACCCGTTTAGTTCTACGTGTGTGTGTATATTCGCTAATCTCTAAGTTATGAAGAAATGAGATTTGATTATTATATTTTGAGTTTGGCACGGTTTCGGAACCGTGTGCCTACATATTCCCTTGTGCAATGGGAAAGTCAAAACTCTGTAGTTCCTCTTAAAAAAGGTTTTAATTGGTTGTATTGATTTTATAAGAAAAATCGTGCGTTTAGACATTTCAAATGTTTTGAACTAGGACTTGTTTTGTTTGTTTGAAAAGCTCAAGTCCTCGTTCGCATTTGAAACGACTATTGCACCCTCTTTATCTGAAAAGAGTTTTATGATCGCGTATGAGCGATAAAAGGAGTTTGAGTGAGTTGAATTGTTTTTATGTGGGAGACAAGTATTGGACCATAAGCGTTCAACGGCTAACGCCCCAATTACTCGGATGAGTGGACAGAAACATCCGAATCATCTTTTTCTACCCAAAAGTTTTATTAAGAAAAGTGAGGTGAAACATGGTTCACGTTTAATTAAATTCAATTGAAGACACCAAGCATACGGTCGAGGGTCGATACTGGACTGACTACCATATGCTTGGGAGGAGGGAGAGATAGAAATTTATTTGAGAAATTATTTGAAAAGAGAACCGACGTTGGATCGGGGTTTAGAACCTTAAATTATGAAAGCAGTCTGATGCGCGTGCTGAGATAGAATGGAAGCGGGTTATGGTTAATTAAGTATGTGGACTTAATTAACCTCGTGAGGATAGGTGCTCCTATCCCCGACCATGAGACCCTGGTGCATGGTGATTGGTATATAGACCAATGTTGTTTTCGGGTTATGATCGATTAAAGCAACAAGGGCTTTAACCAATCTCGTGAGGATGGCCATGCCCATCCCCAACTATGAGACCCTTTAGGAACATGACATATGAGTCAAACAACGCGGAATCAGATTGATTTTAAATTCGAATTGTGTGCAAAGTGTACAATGGTGAATAATTGCTGAATGAATAAGTAAACAGACAAAAATATCATACAATACAATCGGAAATTTAAATAATTATTGGAGATGATTTTTTCTGTTTGATGAAGAATCGACTAATAATTTAATCGATAAATCATCAAACACAAACTATCAGATCCAATAATCATTTAATACATCGCACAAAAAATATTATTTACGAAAATAAATTAAATGAAAAGATAGGTTCAGAAATAGCCTGGGTGACGCGGATTTGAGCGGTGCAACAAGAAAACCAGAGACAGATACTCATGGGCCCAAATAAAGTGCCCAACGAGCCTTCAGAAAACTTCGGATGAAATGCGATGCGTCAATGATCATGAAAGTAGTGGCAACACGGGTATGTCGATGTCGAATACAGAGGAAACAAAGAAAAAACGCTAGAAATTTCCTATTTAAATAAATAATAAAAAAAAACAATCTCTAACTTAAAACTATTATTATTTGGTATATTTTTCTTTGAGGTATACTAAGTATTTTATTGATTTATGAATACTATAATAATATTTATTATTAATAATAATAGTAAATAATAATGATAAGGATAATAATAATAGTAATATTTAATAATAATAATAGTAATAATGGAATAAAAAAAGATAACAGTTAGAAAATTAAATAAAATTAGTTAAATTAAGAAATTAAAACCCAAAAGAAAGAACCCAAAACGCTCATGTTCACGATGCATCTGCATGCTTGTTTCCCAGAGAAAAACCCCAATCGCTCTTTTCCCACTGTCCACGATCTCTCCGCCTCTCTCTCTCTCGACCTCACACTCAAAATAGAATCTAACCTTCTCTTTCGCCCTCCTCGACGCCGCTCTCTGTCTCCCTCGCGCCGTGACCGCGATTCTCACTCTCACTCTATCGCGATCTCTCTCTCTGCCGCCGCGATCTCGCCGAACTGCCGCCGCCGCCGATTGTCCCTCTCACTCTCATCTCTGTTGCATGTTGTATGATTTCTGATGTTTGACCTTCGATTTTGTTTTCGGTTTGTTTGACAGATTCGGGAAAAATGAAAGGGACAACGGAACCCTAGCTTTCTAATCGGTGACGGCAACGTGATGCAATGCGTAAATGAGAGGGAAAACGTGGAGTGAAGGAGAAGGATGGTGACTCCGCTCGCAACCTCTCCGTCGAAACCCGGTATTACCTTTCCGATCCTCTTCCTCTTTCTAATTTTCGTAACCGGATTAAAAATAAATTATCTCAAGGTTGTTTGGCCGAAAATGATGATGTTGTGTTTATTGCCTGCTGCGTTTTCTGTTTCTTTGTGTTGTTTGGTAGTTCGGTTTTGGTTTTGAATGTTCTCTGGGTTTTACAAGTATGAACTGTTTGGTTTTTTGGTCTCTTGTATAGTAGAACAGATACTACCTGCCTGATCTTTTTGGTTTGTAACTAGTTTGAACAAACGTTTGGAAGAATGGTTTTTTGAACTGGTCTGGGAACTTTAGTTTTTTTCTCTGAAGAACACTCTCTGTCTGTTGAATTTTCTCTCTCTTTTCAAAAACTCATGGCCTCTTCTCTTTTAACTGATGAAAACAGATGCTATGTGTTGAAATTTCTCTGTGTTCTCAAAACCTGATGGACTCTTGTGTTAACTGATGGCTTCAAAAACTTTTCTTTCTTTTTCTGATGACTTCTGGTCTCTATATTTCTTGTAACAGATGCTATCCTTGATCCTATCTCTCTTTTTTCTGATATCTCTTAAGAATGATGTTATAAGGTCTTAGTCCAATGTTTCGCTCTGTTACTATCATCAAAGTTACCCTTTTCACCTTTGGTGAAAACCGACTTTGAATTCTCCCTTTCCCTTCCATGCTAATGTCGCTATGTATTGCTTGTGTGGATTATCTTGCTTTTTTGACCTATGCCCCGCTGTTGGCTTTATGTCACGATAACCATAACCTTTGTCTTACTTGTCGCTACCTTGATCATGCTGTCTCGTTGCTTTGGATCAATTGGTTGCCTTGAATCATTTTGTGCCTTGGTTATGTTGGTGGGATTAGTGAACTGTGGGATTAGTGAACTGGGATTAAACTTCGTTGGGTTGTTGGAATTAAATGGAATGTTGGATTAAACTATAGCTTTTTGAACTGTTGATTAAATGATGCTTGCTGCCCGGATATTAAATTGTCGCCTGCTTTATGCTTACTCGTTGTATGCTTGTTTGTGAACCGTTAGCTCGCGATTTGTGCAAGCCATTCGCCGATGATTAATCTTCAAGATTCTGAGGCTTCGCAATTAACCTGATTCCCGCCAACGCCTAATGATGATTATTTGACAAAAGGATAATTCTCTGATAGTTTCTTGCATTCGAAATTCATTTATGTTTATGTTTGCTAACCTGATTTCCCTTTCTTGTTTCATGTAACGAGATGATGAGGATGGATCCAAGATGGAAGGTTCACATCGAAGAAGAAAAGGAAGTAGGAGTTGGAAGCATTCATGAAAGCATTCGAAAAACTCATTTAGCAATCCTAAGATTTGATTCCCTAAGATTAGATTAGGAATCAATTGAGTTTGCATTGTAAAAAACTTCGAATCTAGTCTCTTTGTAACTCGTAGGAATCTTGTAACATAATCACTCCATTTGCAAGAATTTTTGAATGAACTTGTAATGTGTTTGGAAATATTTGAATAAAACTCGATTTGACGGTATTTGAACCACTTTGCCAATATTGATACAATGCTTTAGAATTTAAAATCCGATTTAAATTCCGAACATTTGAGTTGCTGTAAAAAATCCGATAATTCTATTTTGCATTGTTCCTTAAGTAGAATTCAAAATTTCCTTTGAACTCAAACTTGTGACCAACTTGTTAAATTAAAGCGTAACAATCCTTTTTTTATCGGCTTGAAATCTTTGAATTTCCTCTTGGGCTTGAGAAACTTTACAACTCTTTGCAATTTAAAATTCAGATGGACTTGTATCAATTACGATCTTCAATCATAACAGCTCATATTCTTCTCGTATCTGAAATTAACATAGAACTTAGGCGTATAAAGCTGCAGTGTACAAAATTGGTCTAGAACTCAAGTATCTGCATATATCATGAATTTGAGAGAAGCCCAAAATGAAGTATTCGTAACGGAATAAATGATGAACACCATAAATTATGAATTCTGAAATTCAATACAATGAATCCCGGCATTCTCATTCTTGAGTTACCACTTTGAATCCCGAACACAAAATTCGCTCTAAATCTCTTGACCTAATTGAACCACCATTCGAAATAATCTTGGTTGAAAATAAAGTATGATGAGATATTTCAAGCTTGTATAAACATATAAGTTTTTTTAGACGAATCAAAAACTTAATGTATCAAATAATCCGCCGCAAACTCAAATTCCAAACGTTCTCAAATTCAAACTTCAATTTCCAAATTTGACTCAAAACACCAGATGAATTAAGCAAGAAAGTCCCGATCGCGATTCCAACCATTGTACTACAGTTCATCTCAAACATGGGGAACTTCAATCATATACCCGGCCAAAAAGCAAGCCAACTTAGAATCAAGACATCAATAAATCCACATTTTGAACTCATACCCTTGCAAGAAAAATCCAAGAAAACTTATGATAAGGAGGGTAAATTTTGGGGTGCGACAGTTGCCCCTATTCAATCATCTTAAACCTGATAAGTGAGAAAGACTGACAGTTTTCGAACTTTCAAGGTGGAAGAGGATTGAATACCAGAGTACCCCGAAAATTTGCCCTACGCAGGAAACCAATGCCACAAAAGAAAATAAATAACATATCTTGACTACGGAGCCGAGAAAAACGCTTGAAGAGGAAACTTTGCCAAGCACCAACAGAATGCTTTAACACAAATACTAGGAGATTTTAACCACACTGGGGATAACCGTGTAACCGAAATGACTTTGACAATAATTTTAACGAAAATGCTATGAGAAGAGAAACGAACTTCTCAAGCGAAAAGAAAAACAACCAAAATTGAAAAAATTGACATGACTGAGAACTTAACAAAGAGTTCTCTGATAACTAAGGAATACCTGGAGACCTTAAACAAAATTGAAAAACGACACGATTGAGAACTTAACAAAGAGTTCTCTGAACTAAGGAATACCTGGAGACCTTAAACAAAATTGAAAAACGATACGATTGAGAACTTAACAAAGAGTTCTCTGAACTAAGGAATACCTGGAGACCTTAAACAAAATTGAAAAACGACACGATTGAGAACTTAACAAAGAGTTCTCTGAACTAAGGAATACCTGGAGACTTTAAACAAAATTGAAAAACGATACGATTGAGAACTTAACAAAGAGTTCTCTGAACTAAGGAATACCTGGAGACCTTAAACAAAATTGAAAAACGACACGATTGAGAACTTAACAAAGAGTTCTCTGATTGACATGATTGAGAACTTAACAAAGAGTTCTCTGATTGACATGATTGAGAACTTAACAAAGAGTTCCCTGATTGACATGATTGAGAACTTAACAAAGAGTTCTCTGATAACTAAGGAATACCTGGAGACCTTAAACAAAATTGAAAAATGACATGATTGTGAACTTAACAAAGAGTTCCCTGAACTAAGGAATACCTGGAGACCTTAAACAAAATTGAAAAATGACATGATTGAGAACTTAACAAAGAGTTCCCTGATTGACATGATTGAGAACTTAACAAAGAGTTCTCTGATTGACATGATTGAGAACTTAACAAAGAGTTCCCTGATTGACATGATTGAGAACTTAACAAAGAGTTCTCTGATAACTAAGGAATACCTGGAGACCTTAAACAAAATTGAAAAATGACATGATTGTGAACTTAACAAAGAGTTCCCTGAACTAAGGAATACCTGGAGACCTTAAACAAAATTGAAAAATGACATGATTGAGAACTTAACAAAGAGTTCCCTGATTGACATGATTGAGAACTTAACAAAGAGTTCTCTGATTGACATGGTTGAGAACTTAACAAAGAGTTCCCTGATGACACGGTTGAGAACTTAACAAAGAGTTCCCTGAAGACACGGTTGAGAACTTAACAAAGAGTTCCCTGATTGTTGATTGAGAACTTAACAAAGAGTTCCCTGATAATTAAGGAATACCTGGAGACCTTAACAAAGATATATGGCTAGAACAATATCGGAATTGTTGGTGCACGAAAGTGCGAGGAGCCATGGCATGTCGAATGTCTTTGACCGTAACCTCCGAGTTACCCGCAATCAATTCAAGAGCGCACCGAGAGTACAATTCTCTGGGGATAAACAAAACAATATCCAGCACACTGGTGCGATATAGATGTTTATGGAGTCGGTAAATCTTGTTTCCGACGTTTCTGCTGATGAGAGATCTTACTGAACATGTACGGACATGTTAAACAACTTCTGAGTTGACAAGATCTTCAATTTGTATGCAGATAGCTTTACCGTTGATAGAAGAATCAGATTCAGCGCCTGTGACTGAAAAACTTCTAGGGTAATGAGCTTCAATTTCCTAACATTGTATGGACAATGCGTTGCAGCAAGTGGATATGTGGATCAACGTCTGAGTTGGAGAAATATATTGAGATTGAATAAACATCCCGCTGGGTGGATATTTATGGTTGAGTAGTTGATGACTTACTGGGGAAATAAACGCACCAGAAGTTTGATATAATTTTCTGAGAACAACTCAGAGGAGTATATTGTGGAAGCCACTGCCAATAGTATTTGCTGAGAAGATTCTTGTATGAACGAAATCTTTGAAAATACCAAGAATGATGTTGTAGTAATCCTTTCTGAAGGAGATTCACTTGGGGAGAGAAATAAGCTTCGCTGGGGAAACTTCGTAAGAAAACCATGTGGAAAATTCACTAGGGATTCCCGGTTGAATAATTTTGCTGACATTAGAGTCCAACGGAAAGAGATAACTATTTCGCTAGGGAAGAAATCTCGATTGAAGAAAACCTCAGTTGTTAAGATCCATACAAGTATATAACTTGTGCTGGTACAAAAGAGGATAATCATGTCGTCTGAGAACTAATCCTTCAAATTGGTCCTTACGAGGATATTTACAGTTTCAGTTGAAACACCTGCAAAACAAATAGCCGAAGATAATGCATGAGTATGATATGCATGATATATTTGTTTTTTTTATGCAAATGGTATATGATTTCCTAATACTGTTGAGAGAAGGAAGACGTCACTGGGGAATCCCACTGAACGATCTTGTTGTCGTAAGAGATCACTGGGGATGATCAATCGATTCTCTGGGGAGAGACTTCATTGGGGAGATGACAATATTGTCAGTTGTCTTTCACACAAGCATTCTCCTTGCACTGGGGAGAAAAGCTAGATTGTCATCTGAGAAAAGTCTTCTGCTTGTAATGGGGTACTTTAAAAGAAGCTCTATAAAGAAGGTCCATTGATACAAGAGTTCGCTTAGGGAAATCCAATCACTCTAGAATAGATTCGATTTGAGAATCGTCATCGTTGTAGACCAATTATGGTTGAGCCCTCAAACTTGTGATCGGAAGCACTAAATTTTGTCATTCAAAATAGTCTCCAGATTATGATTCTGTTGAGAAAAATCACTAACTGATCTTGGAATAACCCGAGTCCTGGCTGAGGTTTATGAATGAATGTGCTATGTAGTATATGATATGAATGCATGAATGAATGAATGCATGAATATACTGGTTAATGCACTGGCTATCAAACTGAATTCTCGACACCGTTAGTCCGGAGGATAAAAGAATAGGGCACAACAAGATGATTGACCAAGCTCCAAATATTGAATTGCCGCTGGAAGGGCTGCAATGCTAATTCTTGTAGAATAGCAAACTCCTGAATTGATCAGATAATGACGATTTAGAGGCGTGCCCTATGTGTGGGAATGCAGCTGCATTAGATTTTTCACTTCAGAATCTCAATATGCCCCGGTCTGGTAGACCTTCTAAAATCTTTCCCGAAAAGGAGTGCCTCGGTAACCTGTATTCTGATCGTCAGCATTTTAAAGGAACCGGATATTCTGATATGGGAATATCATGCCTTGATAGGAGCTTTGGAGGTATTTCCGCATCTCAAAATAACCTCCTTAGATTTATTGAACCTCAGAGTGACGGACTTTGCATAAATGGCCGACATGCCCCCATGATGAACATTGGAGAGACTCCAACGTCTCGAAGTAGTTTCTTCAGATGAATCTTTTCAGCAAGCTTGGTTTAGAATGAATCTTGAAGGGACTTCTGCGTCTCAAGTTGTTTCCTCAGATTGATTGCATCTGAATAAGGAGCTATGCGAACATCGGGAAGACCTGTCCCAGGACGAGCTTTAGAGAGACTCCTACGTCTCGAAGTAATTTCTTCAGACTGATTGATTCTTGAATGAACACTTGCTCCAATTAAGAGAGCTTCACCGTTATGAAGTGACTGCTTCAGATCAACAACAAGTGAGCGACTAACTTGGTGGAACAAGAGCTTTTGAAAGCTTCCACGCGTCGAAGTAATTATCTCAGATTGATTGGAACCGAACGATTAGTTCGAAATGTCCCAATGTAAACAGCCTTAGAGAGACTCCCATGTCTCGAGTGATTGCTTCAAGTTGACTGAAACATGGAACAATAGCTGTCCCAGGCTAACTGCTCTTGGGAAAGACTAAATCAACTGCTGATTGCTCTTTAAGGATTTGTCCCCGGATTGGCAGAAATTCGAGGAGCTGAATTTCGATTTGATTGCCCCTCAAAATAACAGAATCTTGAGAAGACAACCTGTGGTATGCTCAAAGGAGTCCTTAGACGTCCTGCTCCTTGCTACAAATAACTGCTAACACAGCAGAATAATCAAGTTTCTCTTCTTTGGACAAAGTTAAACTCTTCACTGATGTTCATTATGAGAACTTCTTCAATGTCAAACAAATGTTTTACATGTAGAAAAATGTTTATTGTGACAATTAATGCAACATTTATGCGTCTTGAAGTTTTGTATGAAAAACATGACTTTTTGTTTGTGAAACACTTTTGGAGTGCAACACTGAAAATTTTCTTTTTTTGGAAGATAAGACGAGCATATGATACCAACACAGGTAATTAGCACACACTGTAGGAGTCAGGTAAACGCGATCTCTTCGTTATATGCTTTTGAATTAACCCATGCTTCAATTAGGACTTTTGAGGGTTGTAACGTGGTCTGGTTCACGGGTTTTTAGAAAAAAGGATTTTTAGGCTCAAAATATTTGGTGCCCACCCATTCTCCGTGATGTTCTTCAGTCCTAAGTTCAACTATCCTGATACGAGCACTCATCTCTCGAGAGGCGTTATGATGGTTGAGGAACCGATACGAGGTTTCTTGGACACGATAGTCACTCCTATTGTCTTTGGTGTCTAATCACACGACTTGTTCTTTGTTGAGAATTTTTCTCTGAAAATGCATTTCGAGATTTTCTCTTTTTTTTAAATTTTGCCTGACTTTTGCCTAAGCGACTTATTAATAAGTTCCGACTTAGCGGGCTTTTTGTCTTTTTCTATTCATCTTTTTTTTTTTGAACAAGTCGTGAATTTACACAATTATTGATTTGTTAAAAGTGATGGTGACTATCTCGAGTCCTCGTAGATGAGGGATAACCGCTATGGTGTCGCTATCTCGTTGACCTTTCACAGCGAGAGATACCCAACATGGTATCATTCTCCTTTGATGCACACTATTGATAGATGGGGGTCGACTACTGTGGTTTTGACCTTTCTCAACCTTTTGAAGGATAGCCATTGTTGTATCCTTAAATGCACACTCTCTTGATGAGTTATGAACGCCCGATCAGATTAACTGAACACTACCCGCCCACAGGGTAAAAATGATGAGGGTTTTTTCCGAACAAAAAGAAACTCCTACTTCAAGGCTCGAAGGGGTTTAACGAGGGTCTATCTCCCTTATAACTCCGGTGTTTGGGGATTTGAAACAAGGCCTGTACATCATTAGCAGGGTTCTACTCAAAAGCACATGACTAGAGACCTGGCATTTTTAATCATCGTCATCCTCCCTCCAATCTTTGCCTAGGCGAAAGATTCGGTAACGTTGGTATCAAAATGCTCGCAAATCATTTAAAGAGTGATAACGAATGGATTGCTTCAAGACAAACATATTCATTGCATTAAGATAAAAACAAACAAGTTTCTACATGCAAACAAAGTTTAAACAATCAAACAAGATACACATGAAAATGCAGCAAAGAAATACAAGATTGTCATTGTTGAGGAGACTTGGGCTCCATCTTGACTTGTTGATTTAGATGACTTTTAGTAGTCTTGGCGTTCACTTGAGTATCGGGTTGCCATTCACAAACAGAATCCCTCCTTGAAGAGTCAAGTATTTCTGATCAATCAACTGTTGAACTTTGGCTTTGTAGGCGTTGCAGTCCTCTGTTGAGTGGCCTACTGCTCCATCATGGTATTCACATCGCGCGTTATGATCATAACCAAGCGGAAATAAATTTGGTGGGTTAAGAAATTTGGGAACCACCAATGAGCTTTGAACCAGATGTGGCAGGAGTTGACTGTAGGTTACCGGAATTGATCGAGAGGAGCATTCCTTCTTTCCAAATTATTCCGAGGCACGCTTTGATTTTGAGAGTTCGACTCTGAAGTTGAGGAAGATCAGACAAAAGTTGTTGATGCAAAGATTTGAAAGATGGTAATGGAGGATAATGAGTTGGTGTTGCAACCGACTTCCCTTTGCTAGAACTTGAGATATCTTTGCTAAAGGTTACCACCTTTTCTGAAGTGAACATCTGGTCTACTTCATCACTACTCTTCAAAGTCTCAACTTCTTTTTGGCAAGCAATTGTCCCAATGAGTTTTGGAAGTTTCTCAAAATTGCTATGATTAAACCTTGCAAGAAAAATGTCTAAGCTCGATCCATTCTGTTTGAAAAACAGAATCTTGTCATCAATTAACTCTTGAACTGTGCATTTGAAGGCCGAGCAATTCTCAGTGTCGTGTCCTGTAGAGTTAGCATGAAAAGCACATTTAGCTTTCTCATCAAACCAAGCTTTAGCAACCCACGTATCGCTTCAACTCCTTGGTATCACAACACCACTCAACCAAGCAAGGCAAAAGTTGAGAATATGATATCGGATTGGTGAATATCCTGCCGAGCATATCGGCGATAATGCGGATTAATACGCTGATTTGATTCCTTCTTCTTCGATCGGGGAGCAAGCAATTGTTGTTGTCGAGGAATCCTCGAAGATGATGGTCGAGGATGATACTCAGTAGGAGAATTTCGAACTGGAGAGTTCGCCACATGTGGATGTCCTTGACTCATGGAGACATCAGATGATAGAGCAAAGCAACCAAACTTGCGGAGATTGGTGTGGTGTTGCACTCTCTTCAACACAACTTGCAAGAGATCCATGACCGACTCATCCGACTCTTCAAGTGCTTAACTTCTTCCTTCAGCTTCGACCATGTCAAGCTCGCCTATAGTCCTCCGAGACATCCTTGGAGTTCGAACGCGTCGAGTAAATGTTTGATATTTCCGACGTAAGAGATGAGATGAGTTTTTTCTGATGAAGATGAAATGCATGATAATGCATTAAAGAATGCAAATGTAATATAATGGTAACGCATGTCAGAATGCGATGTAAGGTAATAGTAACGCATGTAAGAATGCGATGTAATGGTAATGCATGTAAGAATGCAATGTAATATAATGGTAACGCATGTCAGAATGCGATGTAATGTAATAGTAACGCATGTAAGAATGCGATATAATGGTAGTGCATGTAAGAATGCAACGTGATGGTAATGCATGTAAGAATGCAATGTGATGCGATACATATTGATGTTATGCGCAAAATCACATGTAAAGTTGAACAGACAAGGGTTTAAAAGGACGGTCGGACATGGTTTCGACGTCTACCCAACAATTCCCCAAACAAGGTTGGTTCTTAGGGTTTTTGATACAACAAACACAAATTCTCGCGCATCGCAAAGATACTTGCAACGCTACCAAGTTTTTCAAGAGAATTTGGTTTGAGGGAGAGTTACGACAACCGAATAGACAAAGCAGGTCTAACGATCCAACAAACGTAACCCTCAATACTGGGATCTGAACGGGGTGCTCAAAATCATTGATCCCAACTTAGGTGTATCATTTTCACCGCAAATAAATTTGTGATTAGATGATATATCCAAGAACGTCTCATTTGAGCATTCTTAAAACCTACAGGTTAGGTTTCCTTAAAGGTCAAAACTAGGGGAAAAATCCCTTCTAACAACATTATCGTCAATGCAAAAATAACTTGCAACCGACGATAATATCTTCGAAAGAACCTCCCCTAGGTGTGGTCTTCGCACCAACTTACAAGACATTTCCGTCTAGCAAATCAATACTACGCAACCACTCTAATTTATGTGTTCTATAGCCTTGGTAGTGGGCTTTTCCTATAGTCCCATCCATCATTCCCACACACAATAATATATCAACAAGTTAATAATTAAAGCGATAGGAAATAAACGACTAAAATAAAACACACAAAAGAGTGATGAAAAGAAAGCGAAAATAAACACACATACGAAGAACCAAACTAGGGTTGACACGCTTAGTCAATCTTCCCCAGTGAAGTCGCCAACTGAAGCAACTCGATTTTCAAAAATCTTTTAAATTCTCGAAAACAGTGAAATCGCCACCTAATTTTATTTATTCCAAAAAGAACGGGGAAATATAGATAAAACCCCAAACAAACGGATAAGACGGTCTACGACCAAAAATTGGAATCGGGAGTCGGTTATGTAAGAGGAAGGTGTTAGCACCCCTTACATCCATCGTACTCGATGGGACCCGTTTAGTTCTACGTGTGTGTGTATATTCGCTAATCTCTAAGTTATGAAGAAATGAGATTTGATTATTATATTTTGAGTTTGGCACGGTTTCGGAACCGTGTGCCTACATATTCCCTTGTGCAATGGGAAAGTCAAAACTCTGTAGTTCCTCTTAAAAAGGTTTTAATTGGTTGTATTGATTTTATAAGAAAAATCGTGCGTTTAGACATTTCAAATGTTTTGAACTAGGACTTGTTTTGTTTGTTTGAAAAGCTCAAGTCCTCGTTCGCATTTGAAACGACTATTGCACCCTCTTTATCTGAAAAGAGTTTTATGATCGCGTATGAGCGATAAAAGGAGTTTGAGTGAGTTGAATTGTTTTTATGTGGGAGACAAGTATTGGACCATAAGCGTTCAACGGCTAACGCCCCAATTACTCGGATGAGTGGACAGAAACATCCGAATCATCTTTTTCTACCCAAAAGTTTTATTAAGAAAAGTGAGGTGAAACATGGTTCACGTTTAATTAAATTCAATTGAAGACACCAAGCATACGGTCGAGGGTCGATACTGGACTGACTACCATATGCTTGGGAGGAGGGAGAGATAGAAATTTATTTGAGAAATTATTTGAAAAGAGAACCGACGTTGGATCGGGGTTTAGAACCTTAAATTATGAAAGCAGTCTGATGCGCGTGCTGAGATAGAATGGAAGCGGGTTATGGTTAATCAAGTATGTGGACTTAATTAACCTCGTGAGGATAGGTGCTCCTATCCCCGACCATGAGACCCTGGTGCATGGTGATTGGTATATAGACCAATGTTGTTTTCGGGTTATGATCGATTAAAGCAACAAGGGCTTTAACCAATCTCGTGAGGATGGCCATGCCCATCCCCAACTATGAGACCCTTTAGGAACATGACATATGAGTCAAACAACGCGGAATCGGATTGATTTTAAATTCGAATTGTGTGCAAAGTGTACAATGGTGAATAATTGCTGAATGAATAAGTAAACAGACAAAAATATCATACAATACAATCGGAAATTTAAATAATTATTGGAGATGATTTTTTCTGTTTGATGAAGAATCGGCTAATAATTTAATCGATAAATCATCAAACACAAACTATCAGATCCAATAATCATTTAATACATCGCACAAAAAATATTATTTACGAAAATAAATTAAATGAAAAGATAGGTTCAGAAATAGCCTGGGTGACGCGGATTTGAGCGGTGCAACAAGAAAACCAGAGACAGATACTCATGGGCCCAAATAAAGTGCCCAACGAGCCTTCAGAAAACTTCGGATGAAATGCGATGCGTCAATGATCATGAAAGTAGTGGCAACACGGGTATGTCGATGTCGAATACAGAGGAAACAAAGAAAAAACGCTAGAAATTTCCTATTTAAATAAATAATAAAAAAAAACAATCTCTAACTTAAAACTATTATTATTTGGTATATTTTTCTTTGAGGTATACTAAGTATTTTATTGATTTATGAATACTATAATAATATTTATTATTAATAATAATAGTAAATAATAATGATAAGGATAATAATAATAGTAATATTTAATAATAATAATAGTAATAATGGAATAAAAAAAGATAACAGTTAGAAAATTAAATAAAATTAGTTAAATTAAGAAATTAAAACCCAAAAGAAAGAACCCAAAACGCTCATGTTCACGATGCATCTGCATGCTTGTTTCCCAGAGAAAAACCCCAATCGCTCTTTTCCCACTGTCCACGATCTCTCCGCCTCTCTCTCTCTCTCTCGACCTCACACTCAAAATAGAATCTAACCTTCTCTTTCGCCCTCCTCGACGCCGCTCTCTGTCTCCCTCGCGCCGTGACCGCGATTCTCACTCTCACTCTGTCGCGATCTCTCTCTCCTCGAACTGTCGCCGCGATCTGTTTCTGCTCGAACCGTCGCTGCTTCCGATTGTCCCTCTCACTCTCATCTCTGTTGCATGTTGTATGATTTCTGATATTTGACCTTCGATTTTGTTTTCGGTTTGTTTGACAGATTCGGGAAAAATGAAAGGGACAACGGAACCCTAGCTTTCTAATCGGTGACGGCAACGTGATGCAATGCGTAAATGAGAGGGAAAACGTGGAGTGAAGGAGAAGGATGGTGACTCCGCTCGCAACCTCTCCGTCGAAACCCATATACCTTCGATCCTTCCTCTTTCTCTAATTTTCAGAACTTGATTTCAAAAATAAATTATCTGAAGGTTGTTTGGCGTCGAAAATGATGATGTTGTGTTTATTGCCTGCTGCGTTTTCTGTTTCTTTGTGTTGTTTGGTAGTTCGGTTTTGGTTTTGAATGTTCTCTGGGTTTTACAAGTATGAACTGTTTGGTTTTTTGGTCTCTTGTATAGTAGAACAGATACTACCTGCCTGATCTTTTTGGTTTGTAACTAGTTTGAACAAACGTTTGGAAGAATGGTTTTTTGAACTGGTCTGGGAACTTTAGTTTTTTTTCAAGAACACTCTCTGTCTGTTGAATTTTCTCTCTCTTTCAAAAACTCATGGCCTCTTCTCTTTTAACTGATGAAAACAGATGCTATGTGTTGAAATTTCTCTGTGTTCTCAAAACCTGATGGACTCTTGTGTTAACTGATGGCTTCAAAAACTTTTCTTTCTTTTTCTGATGACTTCTGGTCTCTATATTTCTTGTAACAGATGCTATCCTTGATCCTATCTCTCTTTTTTCTGATATCTCTTAAGAACAGATGCTATAAGGTCTTAGTCCAACAGATTTCCTGCTCTGTTACTATCATCAAAACTGTTTTTTACCCTTTTTCACCTTTGGTGAAAACCTGACTTTGAATTCTCCCTTTCCCCTTCCATGCTAATGCTGCTATGTATTGCTTGTGTGGATTATCTTGCTTCTTTTGACCCTGCTATGCCCTGCTGTTGGCTTTATGCTGCTGATAACCATAACCTTTGTCTTACTTGCTGCTACCTTGATCATGCTGTCTGTTGCTTTGGATCAATTGGTTGCCTTGAATCATTTTGCTGCCTTGGTTATGTTGGCTGTGGGATTAGTGAACTGTGGGATTAGTGAACTGTGGGATTAAACTTCTGTTGGGTTGGCCTGTTGGAATTAAATGGAATGTTGGATTAAACTATAGCTTTTTGAACTGTTGGATTAAATGATGCTTGCTGCCCGGGATATTAAATTGTCGCCTCGTTTTATGCTTACTCGTTGTATGCTTGTTTGTGAACCGGGTTAGCCCGCGATTTGCAGGCAAGCCATTCGCCGATGATTAATCTTCAAGATTCTGAGGCTTCGCAATTAACCTGATTCCCGCCAACGCCTAATGATGATTATTTGACAAAAGGATAATTCTCTGATAGTTTCTTGCATTCGAAATTCATTTATGTTTATGTTTGCTAACCTGATTTCCCTTTCTTGTTTCATGTAACGAGATGATGAGGATGGATCCAAGATGGAAGGTTCACATCGAAGAAGAAAAGGAAGTAGGAGTTGGAAGCATTCGCGAGCAGTATCGAAGAACTCATTTAGCAATCCTAAGATTTGATTCCCTAAGATTAGATTAGGAATCAATTGAGTTTGCATTGTAAAAAACTTCGAATCTAGTCTCTTTGTAACTCGTAGGAATCTTGTAACATAATCACTCCGTATTTGCAAGAATTTTTTGAATGAACTTGTAATGTGTTTGGAAATATTTGAATAAAACTCGCATTTGGACGGTATTTGAAATCCACTTTGCCAATATTGATACAATGCTTTAGGATTTAAAATCCGATTTAAATTCCGAACATTTGAGTTGCTGTAAAAAATCCGATAATTCTATTTGCATTGTTCCTTAAGTAGAATTCAAAATTTCCTTTGAACTCAAACTTGTGACCAACTTGTTAAATTAAAGCGTAACAATCCTTTTTTTATCGGCTTGAAATCTTTGAATTTCCTCTTGGGCTTGAGAAACTTTACAACTCTTTGCAATTTAAAATTCAGATGGACTTGTATCAATTACGATCTTCAATCATAACAGCTCATATTCTTCTCGTATCTGAAATTAACATAGAACTTAGGCGTATAAAGCTGCAGTGTACAAAATTGGTCTAGAACTCAAGTATCTGCATATATCATGAATTTGAGAGAAGCCCAAAATGAAGTATTCGTAACGGAATAAATGATGAACACCATAAATTATGAATTCTGAAATTCAATACAATGAATCCCGGCATTCTCATTCTTGAGTTACCACTTTGAATCCCGAACACAAAATTCGCTCTAAATCTCTTGACCTAATTGAACCACCATTCGAAATAATCTTGGTTGAAAATAAAGTATGATGAGATATTTCAAGCTTGTATAAACATATAAATTTTTTTAGACGAATCAAAAACTTAATGTATCAAATAATCCGCCGCAAACTCAAATTCCAAACGTTCTCAAATTCAAACTTCAATTTCCAAATTTGACTCAAAACACCAGATGAATTAAGCAAGAAAGTCCCGATCGCGATTCCAACCATTGTACTACAGTTCATCTCAAACATGGGGAACTTCAGTCATATACCCGGCCAAAAGGCAAGCCAACTTAGAATCAAGACATCAATAAATCCATATTTTGAACTCATACCCTTGCAAGAAAAATCCAAGAAAACTTATGATAAGGAGGGTAAATTTTGGGGTGCGACATGGGGCATTAATATGATTGGAGAAATCCAGCATACCGCTTCTAATGGACATCATTTTATCCTCGTTGCTATTGATTATTTTACCAAGTGGGTTGAGGCAGAATCTTATGCTCGTGTTAAAGTGGTGACACGTTTTATCAAGCATAATATCATTTGTCGTTATGGGGTTCCTGAGAAGATCATCACTGATAACGGCTCGAATCTCAACAACAAAATGATGAAAGAGTTGTGTGACAGTTTCAAGATAAAACATCATAATTCTTCTCCGTATCGTCCAAAAATGAATGGTGTTGTGGAGGCGGCAAATAAGAATATCAAAAAGATTGTACAAAAGATGGTTGTCACTTACAACAATTGGCACGAGATGCTGCCATATGCCTTGCACGGATATCGCACCTCGATACGTACATCAACAGGGGCAACTCCCTTCTCTTTGGTATACGGTATGGAAGCAGTCCTGCCCGTAGAAGTTAAAATTCCTTCCTTAAGGATTTTGACAGATGTGCAACTCGATGAAGCTGAATGGGTTCAGAATAGACTTGATCAGTTGAATCTTATTGACGAGAAAAGATTGACAGCTATTTGTCACGGACAGTTATACCATAAGCGAATGAAAAGGGCTTTCGACAAGAGAGTGCATCCTCGGAGCTTTCAAGCTGGTGACCTTGTGCTGAAGACAATTTTGCCTCCTAACAATACGGATGCTCGGGGCAAGTGGGCTCCAAATTATGAAGGACCATATGTCGTGAAGAAAGTTTTCTCTGGAGGAGCTATGTTGCTCACGACTATGGACGGAGAGGATTTCCCTCACCCTATCAACGCAGACATAGTCAAAAAATACTTCGCATAAAAAAAAGACCCGTTAGGTTGACTGGCCTAAGCAAAAATAAGGGCATCCCCACGAATTAAAAAGGTTCAGGCAAAAGTTAGGGATAAATATAAAAGATTGTACACCCGGCAAGTCGAAAACCTGAAAGGGCGGCTTGAGCAAAAAAAGGTATCCCGGTGGATCGAAAACCCGAAAGGGCGGTCCAAGCAAAAATTAGGGATTCAAAGTGAGCGACTATGGTCTGCACAGCACCTGTTTGGTCAACTTTTTACAATAACTTGACAATCCGGAAAGATGGAAAATTAGTCTAATCTGAGCATTTTGGATAGCTCGATATTAAGGAATGTTGGAGTTGTGAAGAACACGGCGGATTCGGGGTTCGATAAAAATCCACGATTTTGTTGCCACCTTTGTTTTCTTTTAACTTTGATATGTACGCAATTGCCTCTTTTCAGGAATTGCTTCTCGATGTAAATGCTCATTTACGGGCTAGTCAATCAATAAAATACTTTTATCCAAACTGTGATTCTTTTTTATTTGTCTTATTTTCATATTTTTAGCTATTTTGTTTGTAAAAATAACGTCCAATATTTTTAATAAACTTCGCATATAAAATATCAGATCCCTACAGCACGTGACATAATTCTCGAGTACCTTTTGCGTCTCCGAAGAGAAGTTTATCCATAAAAAAAATCCCAAGTGCTATTCCCCATAGATTTTCCTCAAGACATATCTTCTTGTTGTTGCTATCTACATTTTTGACCCTGTGTTGGTCTCTTACGTCATTCAACTCAATTCAATTACCAAGTGCCTTGCTTTCTGCAAATTCTTATTTTGGTATTCTTACCCGTGTTTGCCTCTATCGTTAGAGCGCGAGTAAGAGTCGGTGTCTAACCTTTCTTGCTTCTCAATTGTTTGAGTATCCATACTTGGTGTGCAGTAATTCATATAATTGCCACTCTTGAAGAATTACACCCCCCGCCTTTGGTCTGAGGGATATTGTATTTCTTGCATATTTGCAAACTTTCAAAGTCCAACGTAGCCTGGAAATCCTTGCTAGAGTCTCTTTTGGTTGGCCTCTTTCCCCGTAAATTCGTCTTCGATCGACGATTTTACCATTCTATATATCTTCTCCCCAGTGAGTCTGCTCCAGTCGGTCTCCTTCTTGTGTGTGTCTAATATCTTTACCTGACATATACTACTGTCTGTTCTCATTTTTTATCTACAAAGCAACTTATTTACGTATGCTCGTTCCAAAGATCTATGAGTCCTTACCTTTCTGATCTGCGAAGCAACTTATTTAAGTATGCTCGTTCCAAAGATTTGTCTGTTTTCATTTCTAATCTGCGAAGCAACTTATTTAAGTATGCTCGTTCCAAAGATTTGTCTGTTCTCATTTTTGATCTGCGAAGCCGCTTATTTAAGTGTGCTCGTTCCAAAGATCTATGAGTCCTTACCTTTCTGATCTGCGAAGCAACTTATTTAAGTATGCTCGTTCCAAAGGTCTGTCTAGTTTCATTTCTGATCTGCGAAGCAACTTATTAAAGTATGCTTGTTCCAAAGATCAGTCTGTTCTCATTTTTTATCTGGCCGATGGTGTGTGCTGCTCCAAAGATCTATGAGTCCTTACCTTTCTGATCTGCGAAGCAACTTATTTAAGTATGCTCGTTCCAAAGGTCTGTCTGGTTTCCTTTCTGAACTACGAAGCCGCTTATTTAAGCGTATTCGTTTCCTGATGTACCGAAATCTTTTACAAAAACAAAAAATAGAAATATGAAAAATTATTTTAAAAAAAATAAAAAAAATAAAAAAAAGCATAAATGTTTCTACTTGTTCTTCGGAGCGCAAATTTTTGGGTTCTTTTAGTATTTAATCTTCTTCCACCTTAAAAGTTAGAAAGGCTAGCACCAATCTCACTTTAAGGTTTAAGACGATTAAATAGGGGCAGCTGTTGCACCCCAAAATTTGCCCTCCTATCTCAAATTTCAGTTTGAGAGTGGTTGTTTCCGATCAAGTTTTTCGAGCTCTCTCCAATTCAAAGGTAAGGGGTGGGGTTCAATTTATATAATCATTTGTATGATGATTTTTATGTGGGATTTAGGGTGTAAAAATTCACTGTAGATTCAATGTTTTGTGATAAAATTGATAGATCGATATTGAAAATATTGCTATATGTTAATTATTGTTGTTGCTAGTACTATGTTGGTGTGATTATGTGTGTAGTTATTGTTGCACCCCAAAATTTACCCTCCTATCTCGATTTTATCTGGCTTAGGCTTCGCGTTTATCATAACACTCACATGCATACATATCATCGGTTATATGGCTATGAGATCAAGGTGTCCTTTAATGAGTCTGTTTCAACCAATAAGGAATGATCACTTGGTACCTGGATGACTTTAAAATTTATCTTCCTTTGTCCATCCAATGTACATCACAAGAGTTGTGGTTTTATATTTAATATTAAAACGAGGGCTCCTTGAGATTACAGAGAAAGGTTGGTTTTTGTTCATTTTGAAGTTGATGTGAGATTAATGCGGGGTTAAGCGTACGTCTCCCAAAAGAGGGAATCATGTTTGGAAGTTTCATGGCCTTTTAAATCTTTGGATTTTTTAGTTTTTTCAAGTTTATTCAGATATGCATCATGCTAAGTTGATATTGCTATTTTTGGTTTATTCAAATTGCGTAAGCCAAGTTTACAAGTAAGCTTGTATTCACTCAAGATTCGAAGTTTTAAATTTATTCGGAATGGTTTGATTTTTGTTGAAGGATAAACAATTGCAAAGAGGAAGAATTCATTTACTTTGGGGTTTCTTAAAGGTCCATCATTTATAGCATTCATTTTTATGATTCTTGTTTTGAATTGAAGTTATTTGAAAGTTTTTTATTAAAGACAAATTCATTCTTCAAATTTCATCCAAAATTTATCTTACATCAAGAAATCTTTCAAAGTGTTGTTCATGTTATTGTTCACAGTTACGACACAAGCCTTAATCTAAATCTTCAAGGTTCCAATAGCATGAATTAACAATTCGAAAATAAGTTCATATAATTGATCTTGTACATTTGCAAGAGGATTCAAAACTTTCAAATGAAACAATTATACTATTTCCATTGATTTGAAGTTGTTTTGTACATAAGCTACAAGAAAATGTCTAAATGATCATTGAATTAACTTACAAGATTATATTACAAGTGATTTCTATGTAAGCTACAACAACAAGAAACTACAAGTTTGGAACATTCTACTACAAGTTTCTAATGATTGCTATCTTTTGTTCTAAGTTGGAGCTTTCTTCCTCTTCAATTCCCTCTTAGCATATTGCCTCCACTTCATGTTTGAATTTCCCTCTACGCTTTTGCTCCATCTCCAAGCTTTCCTTCATCATATTTCCAAGCTCATATCAATACCCGCATTCATGAAACAAGAATAAAAGTGGTTAGCAAGTAACGGGCAGCAGTGAAAATACAAGGCAATACGCTTTTCACAATTTTATTAATCTCATCATTAGGGATTTATATTTGGGATTAGTTTACATTAGGGATTTACTTTTCTCAATCATGTTCAAGAAAACCTTACCCTTTTGCAAATCACAACAACTCTTTGTTGTTGGTTCACAAAAGGGGGTGTGATTCAGACAGCATCATGATCACTAAAGGCAGCTGCAACAAGTACAAGTACAACACGTCTAGAAATCAGAAAATAACAGCAGCCCAAACAGTTTCAGAAGTGTTTCAGCCCATTAAATCAATGCTGCTAAGTCCAGTACAGAGAAAAATAAGGCTGGTGTAATAGTTTCTGACCAACGTATCAGAAAAACAAAAACACCTAAGCCCATTTTTCGATTTATCTCAAGCAGGCCCTGTTCCAAAACTTGACATCAGAACAAAAACCCTAATGTAGACATTATAAAAGGATTAAAGGCACAGAAATCAAGGGCAACGGTTCATTTCAAAAACCAACCGAAACATAACCAGAACATAGCAAGAACATCATTCAAAAACCCAGAAACATAACCGAGGCAGCAATCAGAAACCTAGAAAACATATCAAAAACATGATTCAGAACCCCAAAACAACACAAATACATCATTTCCCAAACATAAACCCCTTTAGAAAATCGAAAAAGCCACAGAAAAGGAGTGATTCGTAAGGTAATACCGCAAGAGAGAGTGGAGGTTGCGAACTCTGTGTCGCCATCCTTCTCCTTCTCTCCTGGATTCTTTCATTTTCGCATAAACAGCATCACCGCCGTCACAAATAGAAGCTAGGGTTTCATTTTCCCCCTTTCAGTTCCAACAACCTGTAAGAATCAAACACAAAAGTATGAAATCGAGTCCCAAACAGAGTAAACAGAACGCGTGAGAGAGAGAGAGAGACAATTTCTATAACAACAGAACGCGTGAGAGAGAGAGACAGTTTCTGTAACAATCACAATCGCGAGCGAGAGAGATGGTTTTTGTGATGAATCACGATGGTAACGAGAGCGGCGACGATGAGAGATCGCGAGAAACGAGAGAGTTTTTGTGAGACGAGAGCGGCGACGATGAGGGTTTGTGAGAAAACGAGAGAGATTGAGAGGATGAGAGATTGTGAGAAAACGAGAGAGATTAGAGTGAGACAGAAATATCATTTTTCTGTTTAGTTTTTTTTATTATTTATTTTCATTATATTAATTTTTGATTAAATATAGTTTAAGTTTAGTTTAAGTATTAATTAAATTTAGTTTATTTTAATTAATTAGTAAAAAAGACATGGGTTAATATTTAGTTAAATATATGATTAGATTAAGCTTTGTTGGTTAGTCCAGGCGGTTACACTTGTCACCGTCTGTGTGGTCCGTTTGAAATATGACGCAGGTACATACATGGTAGCAACTTTGCACCCTCCTTCATAACCATCAGATCTATCCAAATTCAAATCTGACGCTCCAGAATGATGGTCCACCTTGCATTGCCATGGAGCTTTCATACAAGATCCAGCAAGCTAGTGGGCTTGGACTCAGCTTTGCTCTTCACACCTCCAGATTTGACTACAACTACAGGCCCATTTCTAAATTCACTCTTTAATTTATTTATTATGCAAGTATTTTATTTTATTTGATGTATTAAATAATAATTAGTATAAGATAGTTTTTATCAAGTAGAAAAAATCCATCCTAATAATTATTTAAATCCCAGTTGTATTGTGTGTTAATTTTCTTTTTCTTATTATCTGTTTTATTATTTTATCCGCTTGTATGTTTTATTACACAATCGTACACTCCACTCACAAATTAATATAAAAGAAACAACGTCTCCGAACTCTCATTTTGGTTCCCACACCAAATTCTCTAAGGGTCTCATAGTTGGGGATGGGCGTACCATCCTCACGAGGTTAATCAAGGCCCTCGTTGCTTTGATTAATCATAACCCGAATAAACATTGGTCCACATTCCAATATCCATGCACCAGGGTCTCATGGTTGGGGATAGGAGCACCTATCCTCACGAGGTTAATCAAGTCCACATACTTGATTAATCATAACCCGAAACATTACTTCTCTTCGTCCGATATCAAACTCTTAAAACACTTTCAAATTAAAATAATTAATTGAATTTGTTTTCTTTAAATCAATTCTCTATAAAAAAAAGAACACTTGGATGGGATTTGTTTCAATTGTTAGATGTTATCCTAACGATTTAAACAAATCGAAGTTTCTAGGTTGTTAGATGGTAGCCTAATAAACTAGAAACTTCTATCCATGTTCTAAAACAAAAAATATGGTGTTATGGTATTTGATTAAATTGTTGGATGATAGCCCGACGATTTAATTAAATTTAAAGTATTTGGGCCATTAGATGATAGCCTAATGACTTAAATACTTTTATTCCATACACTTAATAAATGTGAACTTTGCTTCACCTCACCCTTTTTATAATAAAGATTTTGGATGAGAGATGATTGGTCGAGCTCACTCACCAATTTCGAGTATTCGAATCGTTAGATGATAGCCTAACATTTTGGTACTTGTCATCCACAAATTAAAATCAATTCAACCCATTCAAATTCTTTTTTCGCAAATTCTTTTTTCGCTCATATGCGATAAAAAAACATTTCTATTAAAATCAATACAACCAATTCAAACATTTTCAAGAAAAACTACGGAGTTTTGACTTTCCCATTGCACGAGGGAATACGTAGGCACGCGGTTACGAAACCGTGTCAAACTCAAAATAATAATAAACAACCCCCTCTTCTTCTTTCTTATTCATAATTTAGAAATTAGCGAATACACACACAAACACACTTTGGAACTATATGGGTCCCATCGAGTACGATGGACGTAGGAGGTACTAATACCTTCCCCTTACGTAACCGACTCCCGAATCCATCCTTTTTGGTCTTGTAGACCGCCTTATCCGATTTTCGTGGGTTTTATCTATATATTCCCGTTCTTTCTAGAACAAATAAAATTAGGTGGCGATTTCATTGTTTTGAAAATCGAGTTGCTTCAGTTATATTGGTAGATAGAAGTCGTATTTTAGGAAAATAAATTGATTCTGGGTTGAACTGTTAGAACACATAGTGCTGGAAAAATAAGGAAATGATGAAGGAGAAAAAGTTGTAAGGGGATGGTTTAGGTAGTTATTTTGGAATTACTTTTAGGAACCTTTTAAGTATGATAAATACATGTGCTAGTAGTATAGTTGGAGTGATAATAATAATTATAGTAGTGAATTTAGCATGTGGTCTATAGCAAACAAATAGCCATAGCAGACAAGTTTTGTTGAGTATAATTGATGTTCATAACTTCTGATGGTGCAGAAGTTCTGATGGGCAGAAGTTCTGATGGTGCAGAACTTCTGATGGTCCAAAACTTCTGATGGTGCAGAAGTTCTGATGGGAAGAAATTCTGATGGTGCAGAACTTTTGATGGTGCAGAACTTCTGATGGTGCAGATGGGCAGAAGTTCTGATTGTGCAGAACTTTTGATGGTCCAGAACTTCTGATGGGCAGAAGTTTTGATGGTGCAGAACTTCTGATGGTCCAGAACTTCTGATGGTCCATAACTTCTGATGGTGCAAAAGTTCAGATGGGCAGAAGTTCTAATGGTACAAAACTTGTGATGGTCCAGAGCTTCTGATGGTGCAGAAGTTCTGATGGGCAGAAGTTTTAATGGTGCAGAACTTGTGATCGTCCAGAACTTTTGATGGTGCAGAAGGTCTGATGGGCAGAAGTTTTGATGGTGTAGAACTTCTGATGGTCTAGAACTTTTGATGGTGCAGAAGTTCTGATGGACAGAAGTTCTGATGGTGCAGAACTTCTGATGGTCCAAAACTTCTGATGGTGCAGATGTTGTGACGCGTGTTTTGATGGGGCGTAAGTTCGATGGCGCAGTTTCGATGGGGCGGTTCGATGGTGCGTGTTCGATGGGCGAAGTTCGATGGTGCGTAACTCGATGGTCCGTATAGAAACTTCGCGTGGGATGAGTCAACGCATGAAGAAGGCGTGCGCTTTCCCGGGCGCTGCCAGACTATAATTTTCACTATTGAGCCGACCTAAGGACCCATGAGTCAGCTCATGCAGGCTGTTTTGAGGAATTTGCTTATTTTTGGATGTTTCTCACTTTCACCGGTTTGAAGCATGATTTTGTTGATGATGATTTGCATAATGCAAATAGTGATGATGTTAATGAAGATGTTTTACCTCCGATGTTTGGTAAATAAAATGATGAGTATATTTCGGTGAATATTAATCCGTAACTAGAATTAATTAAATTTTGAAGATTGTTGATATGCTTCTTTTAATTGAATGCATGATTTTGGAGATTGACGAATTTTTATTGGTGATTTTCATAATGCAAAATATGTTGTTGTTGATCGTTTTACCTTGGAGTTTGGTAAACGAAACATTGAGGGTCTATGCCTAAATGATGAGTTGATGATGTTAATGACGATGTTTTACCTTCGATGTTTAGTAAATAAAATGATGAGTATATTTTGGTGAATATTAATCCGTAAGTGGAATTAATTTAATTTTGAATATTGTTGATTAATGCTTCCTATTTGTGAATGCATGATTTTGTTGATGATGAATTGCATAATGCAAAATATGATGATGTTGATGACGATGTTTTACCTCCGATGTTTGGTAAATAAAATAACGAGGGCTTATGCCATTTTGATTATTATGACGATGTTGATGTGTTGTTGTGTGTATGCGTTGTCTTTTGTTGAGTCGCATACATTGCATAAATGACGAGGGCTTTAGCCAAAAATGACAATGGCTTTAGCCGAAAATGATGAGGGCTTTAGCCAAAAATAACGAGGGCTTTAGCCAAAATGACGAGGGCTTTTGCCAAAATGACGAGGGATTTAGCTAATGTTCCTAATTACGAACAAAATGTATTGGTACCACATGCATACATAGTCGAGTCACATTGCGTCAGTTATGTTTGTTTGAGTCCATTGGTTATGTGTTGTCTGATAATGATTTATGACGACTGTGATGAAATATGATGGTTTATGTGGTGATAATGATTTATGATGATTGTGATGAATTGTGATGGTTTATGTGGTGATAATGATTTATGACGATTGTGGTGAATTGTGATGATTTATGTGGTGATAATGATTTATGACGATTGTGATGAATTGTGATGGTTTATGTGGTGATAATGATTTATGATGATTGTGATGAATTGTGATGATTTATGTGGTGATGATAAAGTGTTGATATGTATAAATTAAACTGATGACAAAATTTATTATAATGGGTGTTATTTACTATGTTGTTTTTGTTGATTGTTATGTTGTAGTCGGTTGAAGCAGTGAGTATTATATGATTCTAGATCTAATATATTAGTTATCATACTTTTGCTTATATTTTTCGATATCTCACTCTTTTTATTTGTTCGCTGTTGCCTTTATACTGGTAACGTGCAGGTATCCAAGAATGAAGGATTAGTCGTTGTTAGTTCAAGTTGGTGTCTTTCTCTGATACGTAGCACTCAGGGGGGGGTGTTTAGTCTATGTTGTTTATATGTTGACTCTTGTTGTTGTTAGTAATTGTTGAATCTTAAGTGATGTTGTGAAATAAAAGTTGTTCAGTATTTTAGAAGTTGAATATGATGTTTCAAATTATTTTGAGTGAATAAAGATGATCAGTTGCTTGATTTGAATACTTACGAATTTTCGTTGCATAGTAAATAAAAGTTTGTTTTATTTTAAAAGCTGAAGCAAGTGTTATGTGATCCCCTATTAATAAAGGTGTTTTGTATCTGTTATGTTTATGTTGTTAAAGATGATAGTGTGGCATCCCATGTGTTATATGAAAAATGAAAAATACTCTGATTTTCTTTATACTTTCCGGGTAGAATTTGGGGTGTTACATTAGTGGTATCAGAGCAGGTCGGTCTGTCCGGCTAGTGTTGTCTAATATTACTTACTTCCTTTGTACGCGACAAGTGTGTGGAACACTGTCAGTACTTGTTGTTTTCTGATTATTGTTGTAGGAATTAAGTTGAAGCTAAGTGGGGGAGAAGCTTTGCTTCTCGAATGTGTTCGGTAGGGAGATATCAGATTAGTATGCTAATGATGGATACAGTGCAAATGATGTAGGAGATTTACTATTTCTCGAATTCGATAGTAATACAAATTTAAGATTTTGGTTGTTTAGCAAGTTGTTATGCCTTGGAAAAGAATGGTTGTTATGAGATAGAATTTAGTAAGTTGATGTTTAAGTAGACCATGTTGTAGAACTATTGGGTTTGATTTTAAAAGTTGTAGAAGTTTTTGGAGTTGTTGGGATCTTTGAATCATGGGTGCAAGTTGGAAAAGAATACGTTAATGCTAGTGACGACGGTTTATTCTCCATTATGGTTTTCGGATACCTATTGACAAATTGAGGAACTGATCACCCTTAATCTCTTGTTAATAGTAGACGGAATCGTATTGGGTGGTATGCAATTGTCTTGCTATCTTAATGGTAAGTAGAGCGATGGATGTTGCATCGATGTGATGTGTATAAGTCAAGTATGGGCAAGTGAAGGTTGTTGCTATATTGTAAGATGTTGCTTCAAGGTATTGCCAAAATGGTTGGCAAGTTAGTAAGGATTATACTTCAAGAGTGTCAGAGGATTGAGATATAAGTATTAGATTTAAACCATGGTTGGGTTATTGTTGAATCGAAAGATTAGATGCGAATGTGGTGTTAGGGATTGTTGTGTCAGATAGATTTTAGAGGGAGAAAATATCCTAAGTGGGGGAGAGTTGTAACGCCCCGAATTTAATAGAATATTTAATTTAATTATATAGGGATTTAATTATTGGATTATTAAATTAAAGTTGGATTTTATTTGGTTAGTCGAAGAATTAATTAAGTTGATTATGTTGAAGAAATAATATTATAATGTATTAGTATTTTTAGAATTATTAATTAAATATGGATGAGTTGGTTATAGAGGTGAAATAGCATTTTGAGGAGTAATAGTTAGTAGATCCAATAAGACTTTAGTGGCTCATTAGTATTTTAAGTGGCTTAAGTAATAGTTGGAAGTGGCATTATTAAAGGAAACAAATATCACTTACAGTACCACTAGTACTTAGAAAAAGAAAGGAAAAGAAGAACACCACGTACAGTAGCAAGAGAGAAGAAAGAAGAGGAAAAATTAGGAATAAGGGTTTGCTAGAAGTTGAGGAGAAAAGCTCAAATTTCAGTCCGAGAGTGGTTGTTTCCGATCAAGTTTTTCGAGCTCTCTCTAATCCAAAGGTAAGGGTGAGGTTCAATTTATATAATCATTTGTATGATGATTTTTATGTGGGATTTAGGGTGTAAACATTCACTTTAGATTCAATGTTTTGCGATGAAATTGATATATCAGTATTGAAAATATTGTTGTTTCTTAATTGTTGTTGTTGCTAGTATTGTGTTGGTGTGATTATGTGTGTAGTTATATTGGTAGATAGAAGTCGTATTTTTGGAAAATAACTTGATTCTGGGTTGAACTGTTAGAACACATAGTGCTGGAAAAATAAGGAAATGATAAAGGAGATGAAGTTGTAAGGGGACGGTTTAGGTAGTTGTTTTGGCATTACTTTTAGGAACCTTTTAAGTATGATGAATACATGTGCTAGTAGTAATGTTGGAGTGATAATAATAATTATTATAGAGAATTTAGAATGTGGTATGTAGAAAACATATAGCCTCAGCAGACTAGTTTTGTTGAGTATAATTGATCTTCGGAACTTCTGATGGTGCAGAAGTTCTGATGGGCAGAAGTTCTGATGGTGCAGAACTTCTGATGGTCCGTAACTGATGGTGCGAAGTTCGATGGTGCGTAACTGATGGTCTAGAACTTCTGATGGTGCAGAACTTCTGATGGTCCAGAACTTCTGATGGTGCAAAAGTTCTGATGGGCAGAACTTCTGATGGTGCAGAATTTCTGATGGTCCAGATCTTCTGATGGTGCAGAAGTTTTGATTAACAAACATTCTGATGGTGCAGAACTTCTGATGGTGCGAACTTCGATGGTGATGGCGAAGTTCGATCGCGTAACTTCGATGGTCCAAAACTTCTAATGGTGCAGAAGTTCTGATGGGTAGAAGTTCTGATGGTGCAGAACTTCTGATGGTCTAGAACTTCTGGTGGTGCAGAGGTTCTGATGGGCAGAAGTTCTGATGGTGCAGAACTTTGATGGTCTAGAACTTCTGATGGTGCAGAAGTTCTAACGGGTAGAAGTTTTGATGGTGCAGAACTTCTAATTGTCCAGAACTTCTGATGGTGCAGAAGTTCTAATGGGCAGAAGTTCTGATGGTGCATAAATTTTGATGGTCCAAAACGTCTGATGGTTCAGATGTTATGATGGGCAGAACTTCTGATGGTGCAGAAGTTTTGATGGGCAGAACTTCTGATGGTGCAGAACTTCTAATGATCCTGAACTTCTGATTGTGCAGAAGTTTTGATAGGGCAGAAGTTCTGATGGTGCAAAACTTCTGATGGTCCAGAAGTTCTGATGGTGCAGAAGTTCTGATGGGGCAGAAGATCTGAAGGTGCAAAACTTCTGATGGTCTAGAAGTAGAAACTTTTGAAGCAAGGGATGAGTCGACGCATGGAGAAGGCGTGAGCCTTCCCGGGCGCTGCAAGACCATAAATTTCACTCATGAGCCGACCTAAGGACCCATGAGTCGGCTCATGCAGCCTGTTTTGAGGAATTTGCTTATTTTTGGATGTTTCTCACTTTCACCGGTTTGAAGCATGATTTTGTTGATGATGATTTGCATAATGCAAAATGTGATGATGTTAATGACGATGTTTTACCTCTGATGTTTGGTAAATAAAATGATGAGTATATTTTGTTGAATATTAATCCGTAACCGAAATTAATTAAATTATGAATATTGTTGATATGCTTCTTTTAATTGAATGCATGATTTTGGAGATTGATGAATTGTTGTTGGTGATTTGCATAATGCAAAATATGTTGTTGCAAAATATCTCAAAAGTTTATTTCCTCAACAGGTAAAAAAACTTATTGTTTCCAAACAACAGGTCCAAGATTAATACCCGAAACAAGACGGGAGAACTATTTGAACGACCACGAAAGCTATTTTCCAAACGAACGGTCAAAGATTAATACCCAAAACAAGACGGGAAAACTGTCTGAACGACCGTGAAATTATTTCTAGACAACAGGTCAAAGATTAATGCCTGAAACAAGACGGGAAACCTATCTCAAAGTCCACATGAATTGTCTTCTGACAACAGATATTGGATTAACACCCGAAGCGAGACGACTCAGTTGCCCCGGATGGCATCTTTAACCCCATCTCCGACTACTTGTCAACATCTCTCTACCTTCAGAATGTTGCATATGTGGTTAAAAAATCAATATATACCAATAACCTCATTCAAAGACGAGCACAGAGTCTAACGTACGACTCACTCCCCAGCATCAGTTTCTCCCGATGGCATCTTAAGCCCATCTCCGATGTCTCTCCTATTCAAAATACGAATACAGAGTCTAACGTACGACTCACTCTCTAGCAATAGTTTCTCCAAATGGCATCTATAAGCCCATTTCAGCGCGTCATCAGCTGACGATCCTATTCCATACAACAGCGAGTGCAAATTTTCAGGTGTACTCGAGTGTTCAATCATCTTCCACCTTCAGGTCACGAAAGGCAAAGCATGCCAATCTAACCCTTCCAATACATGAAGATTGAACAGGGGAAACTGTTATACCCCAAAATTTTCCCTCCTACTCCTCAAGATATTTCACATATCCATACTCAAGGATTTCTCAAGGGTTGACCAGACAAACCCTCTTCTAAGCAATCAATCCAAACTAGGGTTTTGCCATTCTCAAGTCAAGATGGACATCCAATGCTTCAAGTAGTCATCATACCTCATCATATGCTTCAAAGAACCTCCATGTCAAGTTTCAAGCCTTACAAGTCAAGTTTGCTCAGTCAATTGCTCAGATGGTTGAAAATCAGCTGTATTCGACAAAAAGTCAACTATGGTCAACATACAGTCAAACTTCATAATTTTTGGTCAACACCAATGTTTTGAAGTGATATTTACCATTTGATCAAGGGTTGATCATGATTCCTCAAGAAAAGTCAAGATTTGATCAAAAGTCAAAGTTTCTAAATTAGGCTTTCTCAGACAAAAGTCAACAGAACTTTGACCGGGCATAACTTTCACATACTTTATCAAAAAAAATTTCACCATAGCTCATTTTGAAGAGAATTCAAATCTCTACAACTTCATGTCTCACAAGCTTGGGCAGAAAATGCTTCATTTGGAAGTTATGGATCAAAACATTACAGGTCCTTTTTAAAAGTCACTAAAAAGTCAACTTTTTATAAAGAAGTGTTCATGAGCATGGAAACTTCAATGAAGATGAAACCAAAAGGGCTGGTTATATGACATCTTGGGCTTTCTAAAAAGTCCAAGAACATCCAAAAATGTCAAAAATTGAGCAAGATACACATTGTCCAAGTTCAGCATTTTTGAGGAGGTGTACAAAGAGAAATACTTGAAAAATCAAAAAATTTCCAAATGGGCCTAACTTTTCTTGATTCAAACATGTTCCTTATCTGAATTGGAACCTCCAAGACCAAGGCCACATTTTTATCCTTTATTTTTTATTTATTTTGGATTTTTATTCATTTAAAACCAATTTAATTAAAATAAAAGATATAAAATCAAAAATTAAGTGCAAGATGGATTTTCTCTCATCCTTGAGGTCCAAGCAAGCCATTTAATCTGATTATTTCGAAATAATTGAGATTGGCAATTTGATTTGATTGAAATTGGCTCAAAAAGGAAATATTTGGTTTGATTCCAAATCAAATAATTTTTCATTGATTGGCATCATATTTTCTTACAATTCTTGACCTAATTCATTACAATATAAATACATGATGATTCTACATCACAAAGGACGAAAATTCTGGCCTCCAAGAACCCTAAACAAGCTTTAAAAACCGTGTGTTCTAAGCTACCTAGCATTCAAGGATTTGCATCAATTTAAGCCAAACAAAGGTTACCAATCAATTCCTTGGTGTTTTTTGAAGCTAACCGAGTCATCACCAAGCCTTGAAACGTCCAGAATCCAGAAAGCACAATCACGGTTTGCACACTTTGAACTCAAATTCGATTTCATACTTTTATGCATATTCAATTGAATTTGATCATGTCTTTGTGTTTGTGATGAAGCTTTGAAGCTTTCTGCATAGTTTAATTGAATTTTAAGTCTAGGAATATCGTTTCACCATTGCTAGGGTTTGAGAGCTCCGATTGGGGTTTTCTTATTTAGGACGAATTGGAAGGAACCAAGGGCATCATTGTGTTTAGAACCTTATTTCCAGTTGACCTATGGCCTCATATTTCATTTATATTGCATATTTTGTGATGTTTTGATTTACAGGGATTCAACTACAGAAGCCATCTGTAGGTAAAAACCGTGGCTATAGGTTTACAAATTCAAATGAGGAAGAAGACCCTTGCGCGCGTTTTCTGATTAATTGGTTCCCAGAAATCAATTCCCTTTGTATTCTTTCTGTTTCATATGTCTAACACCAAAATAGGTTGGCTCAGATGGTAGAGGTAGCGCACGTTTATCTCATAAGGCACGGGTTCGAACCCTGCCTATTCCCAGAAATTCTAATATTTTTGACATTTCAGCTTCCAGAAGCCACAGTCTCCAGAAGTGCTTACTTCTAGACCCCCCAGAAGCAGCAACGCGTCCAGAAGCTCCAGCTTCTAGATCCCTTTATAAAGCGCCACGCCCCAGAAGCTCCAGCTTTTGGATCCACCTCCACAGTAGAAAGCCCTAGAAAGTCCAATTTCTGGGCATCTCCAGAGCAGAAAGCCCCAGAAATTCCAATTTCTGGGCGTCTCCAGTGCAGAAACCCCAGAAGTTCCAACTTCTGGTGCCTCCAGCAAGGATTTTCCAGAAGCCCCAGCTGCTTCTTCCAGAAGCATTTCAACACTTGCATTATTTTTCACATTTTTATTATTTTTGCTTATTTATTAATTAATTTAAAAAATTAGTAATTAGGTTAAATAATTAGGACTAATTAGACAACTTCCACTAATATTTATTTTATTTTAATTAATTAATTTAGGGATAGTATTAGCTAATTTTTCTTTAAATTAATTAAAATCAATTAGACTTAGGATTATTTCTCACATCTCAAAAAAATCCAAAAAAATAGTAGGATTATTTTTCTATTCCGTTATTTATTTTCTCGCATTTTTTTTCAATATTATGTAACTGCTCATGGGATGTAATAGTTTTAATTAGGTTTTACGTTCCGCACTCCTATATTATGTAACTTCCCCAAAGCCATGTAATAACGTAGGATTTACTTTCCGCAATTTATTTTCCGTACCTATAAACTGCTAGTAAATTAGGCGTGTATGGCAAGATAAAATTAACATAGCTAAACTCTAATCACAAGATAACATATTTGAACTCAACACACTCTTTTCACACATGCACCCCCTAGGGTATTCTCTCTCGTTGCCTTTCGAATAAATGGTCAAGTCCCTCGAACGTAGAGGTATCCTAGCACCGTTGCCTACAAACATATCATCATGGTCCCTTCGAATCAAAGATCATTGTCCCTTGATGTTGCCTACGAATACATGATCTAGTCCCTCGATTGTTGCCTATGAAAAGTGATGATCGTCCCTACGAATGTGCTAGGATACGCCTACAAGTTTCCTTCTATGACCATCCGATGTCCCCTTCGAATGTCCCTTTTACATCCAATGACTAGGGTTTCCTACCAACTAATGGTATGGATAGCTCTATTCTAAAGGAAGGTAAAATAACATGGAAACGACCGTTCTGAGTAGGTAATAGACTCTTAATTTCCTGCTCTATCAAAATTCTTTTCACACCTCTCACTTTCTAAAAATCATTTTCAACGCTTTGTATACATTCCAGCGTGAATCATTACAAAGTTCTTTTCTAAAAATGAAACATTTCCAAACACTTCGTATACATTCCAGCGTGAATCATTACGAAGTCAAAGCGAAATGCCTTTTCAAAATCTTTTCAAACACACACAGAAAGCAAATTTTCAAGTGATCTAAAGCAATTAAGAGCCCGTAGATAACTACGGATGGAAAGGGTGTTAATACCTTCCCTTTTCATAATTTCCTCCCTTACTCAGAATCTAACGAAGGTCTTTTCCTGTTCTTTTCACCTTCCCTTAATTGGATAAAAGAAAAGTCGGTGGCGACTCTTGCTATCCGCAACATTTGCGATCAAACGCAAAATAATCTAAAGTCAGTTCTCCCACCGTGTTACAGATGTTAATTACGATATTTTACCTCCAATGTTTAGTAAATAAAATGATGAGTATATTTTGGTGAATATTAATCTGTAACCAGAATTAATTGAATTGTGAATATTCTTGATTAATGCTTCCTATTTGTGAATGCATGATTTTGTGATGATGAATTGCATAATGCAAAATGTGATGATGTTAATGACGATGTTTTACCTCCGATGTTTGGAAAATAAAATAACGAGGGCTAATGCCATTTTGATGATTATGACGATGTTGATGTGTTGTTGTGTGTATGCGTTGTCTTTTGTCGAGTCACATACATTGCATAAATGACGAGGGCTTTAGCCAAAAATAACGAGGGCTTTAGCCAAAAATGACGAGGGCTTCAGCCAAAATGATGAGGGCTTTTGCCAAAAATGATGAGGGCTTCAGCCAAAATGACGAGGGCTTTTGCCAAAATGACGAGGGCTTTAGCCAATGTTCCTAATTACGAACAAAATGTGTTGGTACCACATGCATACATAGTCGAGTCACATTGTGTCGGTTATATTTGTTTGAGTTCATTGGTTATGTGTTGTCTGATAATGATTTATGACTATTGTGATGAATTGTGATGGTTTATGTGGTGATAATGATTTATGACGATTGTGATGAATTGTGATAGTCTATGTGGTGATAATGATTTATGATGATTGTGATGAATTGTGATGATTTATGTGGTGATAATAATTTATGATGATTGTGATGAATTGTGATGGTTTATGTGGTGATAATGATTTATGATGATTGTGATGAATTGGATGATTTATGTGGTGATGATAAAGTGTTGATATGTATAAATTAAACTGATGACAAAAGTTATTATAATGGGTGTTATTTACTATGTTGTTTTTGTTGATTGTTATGTTGTAGTCGGTTGAAGCGGTGAATATTGTATGATTCTAGATCTAATATATCAGTTAGCATACTTTTGCTTATATTTTTCCATATCTCACTCTTTCTATTTGTTCGTCATTGCCTTTATACTGGTAACGTGCAGGTATCTAAGAATGAAAGATTAGTCGTTGTTAGTTCAAGTTGGTGTCTTGCTCTGATACGTAGCACTCGGGGGAATATTTAGTCTATGTTGTTTATATGTTGACTCTTGTTGTTGTTAGTAATTGTTGAATCTTAAGTGATGTTTTGAAATAAAAGTTGTTCAGTATTTTAGAAGTTGAACATGATGTTTCAAATTTTTGAGTGAATAAAGATGATCAGTTGCTTGATTTGAATACTTACAAATTTCCGTTGCATAATAAATAAAAGGTTGTTTTGTTTTAAAAGTTGAAGCAAGTGTTATGTGATCCCCTATTAATAAAGGTGTTATGTATCTATTATGTTTATGTTGTTAAAGATGATAGTGTGGCATCCCATGTGTTGTATGAAAAATTAAAAATACTCTAATTTTCTTTATACTTTCCAGGTAGAATTTGGGGTGTTACATCTGGTATAAACGAAATTGGATCGGTGCTATTACAGAACCTAAAATTGAAGAAAAATTAGATTTAAGGGAAATTGGTGGTTCCCCCTTTTGAAGTCCTGTCGACCGGCAGGGAGGATATAAAGGATTGTGTCGTTCGGAAAATGATGTGATGATGGTGGAGGAAAGGGTGTGCCGATCGGCACACCCCATGGTTACAAACGTCACACTATGTGAAAAGGGAGTATTATTGTTTTGTTGTTTTGTACCTCACGTCTTATCTGTGTTTGAAGTCTCTTCCTGTCTATTATGGCAAGTAGTTATTATGAAATGAACTAGGTACATATATATACAAAAAATAATAATAAGTATTATCATGAAGATTTAATTAATTTATCTGTCTAAGTTTATGATAATGAATGGATGGGGGATTTAATAGGAAGTTAATACTAGGCAGGATAGCAGGAAATTAGTATTAACATGAAGTGATGAAATTGTATCGCAGGGAGCATTCTAATGACAAGGAACTATATAAATGGAACCAGCGGGAATTAGTAGACAAAAAAGTTAGTACCAAATAGTAGTGTTAGTAGATTTAACCGGTATAATTAGTTAACCGAAATTAGATGGAAATCATCGAAGAAACTCATAAACGATTGTAGTTATTGCTAGTTGTTTGAGGTCGCATGGCATACATTGCATGATTAAGTTGGCCTTGATGGCACCACGTTGACAGTTGAAGGATTATGCCTTGGCCTTGGTGGCACCACGTTGAAAGTTTATGCCTTTTTAATGCCTCGATAAATCAGCATATGTTTAAGTTGGGAGTTCTGCTCCAAATGGTACCACATGCATTTGCATAGTTGAGTTGCATATTGAGTCGCGTGATAAATTTGTTGTTATTGTTTGTTGTTTATTGATTGTTTTTGTGAGCTGTTGTTGTTATAAGTTATCAGTGATTAAATAAGTGTCTTGTTGTTGTTACTAAGTGGTTTGTTGGTTGTTGCATAGTTGTTGTTATGAAGTGGTGAAATTTATATGATTCTTATCTAATATACTATTTATCATACACCTTCTTATATTGGTTGATATCTCACCCCTTCTGTTGTGATTTTGCCTCTACATGGATAACGTGCAGGTAATTGAAGGATGAAGATTTAGTCGTTGTTGATTCGAGTCGGGTTGTTGCTCTGATATGTAACACTCGGGGGATGAACGCTAGTTGTTTAGTTGTTTTGATTTTATTGTTCAATAACTATGTTGATACATGAAAAGTAATTGTTGATTTTAAAATAATTTTTAAGTTGAAAAGATGCTATGTCATCCAAGTTGAATAATTTAGTTCTGCTGCTTAGTATTAATAAAGTTAAATTCATGTTGTTTCGGTTCATCTGAGTTTATGTGTTATGTATATGTGATAGCATAAAGTTTTTGAAAGTTGAATTGTAATACTCCAATTGTTTGTCGAAAAATAATTTTATAACTCTTATTTTTCTTAATAATTACCGGGGTAGAATTTGGGTGTTACAAGTTGGTATCAGAGTAGGTCGGTCTGCCCAGCCAATGTTGTCTAATGTTGTTTATTCCTTTGTACGCGATAAGTGTGTGGAACAATGTCGGTACTTGTTTGCTTGCTAGTTGATTATTTTCAGGAGTTGGTTTGAAACTAAGTGGGGGAGAAGTTGTGCTTCTCGGATATGTTTCAATTGTAGGTTGTTGGTATGCTAATGGAGACGGTGCAGGTCTTGTCGAAGTTTTGATGTTTTCTGAATCAGAAGGTAACAAGGATAATTGTTATATGATGGAATTTAGGAAGTTGTTACATTTCAGCAGTGCCGACGGATGGTGAAGTTGTTGTCTGAGTAACCTTGCGTAAGACGTCGATGTTGGGTCAGTGATTAAGTGATGGAATAATGTAGGCATTATGTCATACCCCAATTTTTGACCTAAGATACCACCTTATATCATTCACATGTGCATCATTGCATCACTAACAGTTTCAGAACAGGATATATCGTACGTGTGCTCCTAGAGTCAAATTAGGGTTTTATCAAAATTTCATTTGTTCAAGATATGATCAATTAGGGTTTGAGTCTTCACTCACCTCAATTGATCTATCTTAATCAATCATCAAGATTTGATCTTTAGATTCCCAACTTTTTCTCATGATCTACCTTGAATCGACCAATTAGGGTTTTGATCGAAGATAGTGAATCATTGGCTTTCTGCTCAATGAATGACCTATTTGCTTGAATATTGATCTTAACATCCTCAATGCAACATCTTGACCTAATTTCTTGGTTCAAAACATTACAAAATCCATGTTTCTTCATCAAACAAATTCTGAATCATCTGATGAAAATTCATCTATTCAAAAAGTCAAAACTTTGACTTTTGGTCAACTTTTTCAATCATAAAATCATTTCAAATAATCCATCATGATCATAAAAAATCAAGAAATGTGAAAAAAGTCAACAAAAAGTCAAGATTTGAATTTTTTCTAACACTTAGACAAATTTTCAAGTGTTAAAAAACATGGTTTTTCCTTACTTTCATGACCATTTTTCACCAAGATCCATTTTGATTCAAGAAAAACTCAAAACATGAAAGTTGTAGATCTTGTTACAAGCTTTCCAAAATGTCCAAGAACTTGCAAAAACACTTTTTTAGCTAGGGTTTTGATTTTGAAACATAGAGCTCCATAGCCATGAATTTTCGAAATCATGCATCAAAATTACAAGTTATTTTGCAACTTTCTCCCTTCTAGAGGCATTGTCACCAAATAAGATAGGATTTAAGGGTAAAAATCTGATGAAAATGATTTGGAAGGGATAAAAACACTTGAGTTTTTTTTAACCAATGATTAAAAGATTCCATTTGCATTTAATGAAGAATATTCCTTTCTTAAGCCTAAAGCTTCCAAGTTGCAAGCTCTTCAAGTTTATCTTGCCTTGCCATTCAGAATCCCTTGCCTATAAATAGAGGTTCTTACTTCATTCAAAAGGAGATCTAAAAATAATCCAAACTTATTTTCTCACTTCTTTCTTATTCTACAAGTTTCTATGTTTCAAAGAGGTTAGAATTCCAAATTGCAAATCCTGCAAGTTCTAACCAAAGGTGTCATTCAAATATCTTCTAAACATCATTTAGAAGTTGTTTGAAACTTCAAATCATCAGAAAATAAGCCAAGAGTCAGTTTGCTCCAGAAAACATCATTTGTGCAAGTTTTGAGCCAAAACTTCCAAACTTAAAAACCACTCGTGCTTGTTCTGATTTTTCACTTCAAATACACTCTATACAACATATAGAGACTGTCCAAACACTTACACAAGTTCTGGAACAGCTCCATCATCATCTTCCATTTCAAAACCAGCAACCTGCAACTGGACTTGGGTAGAAGGAATCAGAGACCTTCAAAGCAAGGTAAGTGATGGAACACACTCAGTAACACTCAAGGAAGCTTCTGGGATCAACAAAAAGCATCTGGAAGTCCACGTCTGGTTTTTGTAAATTCCAGCCAAGGTGAGTTTTATGAGTTTTTGGATATCATGATACATGTATCTTTAGCAAACACTTTGAAAAGAGAAATGTGAATTTGATCATTCTGAAGCTAACTGAACCCTTAATTGCAATTAAAATCAATCATGTCATGAGATATGTGAATTTGTTCAGTTAGGTCAAGTTTGAGAATATCCAAAATTAGAGCTTATTTCTGACTTATAGCTTTGATGATCTACATGGTTGAGTCCATATTGAAATTCTAATCATGATTGATGTTTGAAGTTTTTGAATTGGTTGAGAAACGAAGAATCTCGAATTTGAGCCATGGATGTTCGTTCTCGGTTCCACGAAGAAGATGAAGTGGGAAAAACCAAAATTCAAAACTTGATTTATAATATATTCATTTGAATGTGATTAAGTAAACGGATGTATTACCGTCCCAGCAGTTGCCAGCACGCTCTTAGTCCTTTGCCTCGCCTCAAGGCCCAGGGTTCGAATCCCCTAGAACCTTTTTTTTAATAAAAGGCTCAGCACTTTTGACGCTTGCTTCTTCAGAAGCGCTTCTGATGCTCAACCCTTCAGAAGTACTTCTAATGCTAGCACCTCTAGAAGCATTCAGCTTCTACTGCCTTTAGAAGCACTTCTAGTGCTTCTCACCCTCCAGAAGCATTCAGCTTCTACTGCCTTCAGAAGTACTTCTGAGGCTACCCCTTTCAAAAGTATCACGCTTCTCACTCTTCAGAAGCATCACGCTTCTCACTCTCCCAGAAGCAACACGCTTCTAATGTCCTTTAGAAGCAGAACACTTCTGACCCTCTCTTCAGAACTCAAGCTTCTGACCCCCCACAGAAGCATCCAACTTCTGACCTTTTTCAAAGACTTCATTTTCAAAACTCCTTTAAAACAAGGTAATTAAATGACAAGTCAAGCACATGGCTCAGTGGAAAAACTCTTCACTTCTAAGCCAAATGTCCTAGGTTCAAACCTCCTTAGGACCAAAAACTCTTTTTTATCACTAATTTTCTCAAGTTTTTAACAAACTTCAACATTTTCAAAGACTAATCAAAACTTCTCATTTTGAGATGATTTTTTGCACACTTGTCATTTAATATACCTATTTTATGATTATGTCAAAAAATCCAAAAATATTTTCTTTTTGATTATATTTTCATTAGGTTAAAAATAAGACATTTTAAGTATTTTTAATACTTTTCAAAAATGTTTTCTTTCCAATTTTCAAACCTAATCTTTTTTCAAAACTTCTAGTGAATATCCTTCACTTTTCAAAATCATTTTCAAAACCTTTTCAAAAACCTTTCAATAAACTTACACACCTTTTTCCATGATCGATTCGATTTGAAAATAAACCGAACCAGGTTTTTTCCTTGAATTTCTTTATTGATCACGAGCCTCCCTCACGGTGTAAGTCCCAACCCTCCTATGTACATATTCATTTCCTTGTACATAACAACCCTTTCGTGTACAGATTCATTTCCTTGTACACATTCAATCATCTTTGTAAATATTCAAGCATAAACAAACTTCGTTCGTTTGTTTTCATCCGCTTGTTTATACACCGATTCCATTGGTATTAAGAGGAGCATTATTCCCGGTGAAACTGCTCTTAAACCAATGGGCCTCCCTTAAGGTGTAAGTCCCAAAATCCCTTGTATATATTCAAGTTACACTTGCTTTAATTGCTTGTTTTATACATTTGTTTATATATTTCCTTCATAAACTCCTGTGAATACACATCACACACTTGTTCATATAACTGTTCAGTTATAACATAACAACTAGTCTAACAACTAGGCTCCCTTTAGCCTCCTCTTAGGCTTCGTATAAGATGACTCATTTATTGAGTTAGCCTCCTCTTAGACTTCATATAAGACAACTCACCCATTGAGTTTAGCCTCCGCTTAGGCTTCATATAAGACAACTCCCCTGCTGAGTTAGCCCCCTCTTGGTCTTCGTTCAAAAGAACTCCCTCGTTGAATTTAGCCTTCTCTTGGGCATCAAACAAGAAAGAGACCTGGAAATCTCTTAACAGCCTCCTATTGGGCTTCCAATACAAAGAATCACCCGCACTAGGATAGAACCCTGAGAGTATGATTTCCCGGTGAAATGACTCTTGAATCCTAAGAGGATGGTTTCCCGGTGAAACTACTCTTAAAGCCAAAGCCATCCATACCCTATAGCTTCCTCTTGAGCTTCATACAAGGACCCTCGATGACCCTCAGAATGCCTTCTCTTGGGCTCACAATGCAAGGACCCTCGATGACCCTCGAAATGCCTTCTCTTGGGATTACAATACAAGGACCCACAGGCTTCTTAAAAGCATCCCCCTAATCCATAATCAATTTCTCCTAGAGATTTATACATTTATCATCTCTATGGAAGAAGAATCTCATCTATCACATCACATACAAATCAAACACTCTTTTCAAACAAAAACATCGTTTAATTGTAAGTGGTAACGCTTGTACACTCAAGCAAAACACCAAAACTTACAATTAAAGATTCAAACATCTTTCTTAACTCGTAAGTGGTAACGCTTGTACACTCAAGCAAAATACCTGATACTTACAATGAAAGATTCAATCAATCAACCCTTCAAAATGTATGTGATGAAATAGATTAGATACATTTTTCATTAAGATGACATTTGTCTTTGTCTCTTAATAACATCCTTTGCTTCCACTAGCATAAGTGGGAACTATGATTGCTCTAACTTTCTCAACCTCCCTTTGAGAATACGTAGGCACAAGGTCTCATCCTTGGCGAGCATACTTCTTTCTCCCTCAAACCAAACAAAACCATAGCTCCCTTTAGATCCGAGCTACAGATGCTCTGATTCCCATTAAGGGATATGTATGCAGAAGATCCCAATGATCTTTGCGAGCACAATAATAACAAAACCTAGGATCCCACATGACCTACCTTTCTTAAAATTCAAAGGAGAAACTCTCCCAAGAATAGAATAGCAAGTTAAAACTCACAAACATATCAAAAAATATTCATATATATTAATAAGGCTATAGATAACTATATATATAGGGTTCCACATCTTTCCCTTTATATAACAAACCCCCTTACTCAGATCTCTCCCCAATGCGTTGCGTCTAGTTCACGCTAGTCGCACCGCATATCATTATTTATTGAGGGTATTGCAGCTTTCCCCTTTTTCATCTCATTTTTCTTGTTTTGGAAATAATAAAGCTTCATGCTCGCGGCATCTTTAAAAACAAATCAAAAGAGTAAATCGTTTCGAGTCAGAGATTCGAATTCCAATTCAATTCCCTCGTTTGTCACTTTTTAACGCGAACACATTGATGTGAGATTATTGGTAAGTGATTGAAAAAGTTGTAGAAGCTGTTGAAGTTGATGGAATCTTTTGAATCGTGAGTCATAGTTGGAAATGCGAAGAGTATGATTCCAAGAATAGGAAGTGTTGGTAATGGTGTAAAGGAATTTCGTCTGATGTTATCATCAAAGATGTGTATGTATGTAGCTGTAAGACGTCGGTGTTAGCATGTTTAGATGGTTTTGGAGGTTATTAAATTATGATGCTTTTGGTGACGTGAGTGCAAGTTCTATAGAAACACTATTGTAGTTAGTAACAATTGTTTATACTCCATTATGGTTGTCAGATATCTATTGACAAATTGAGGACTTGATCACCCTTAATCTCTTGTTGATAATAGACGGAATAGTAGTGGATGGTATAAAATTATCTTACTATCTTAATAGTGAGTAGAGTAATGGATGTTGTATCAATGAGATTGTCAAGACAATGTTGTGATGAATGTTGAAGGAAGTTTGAGACTAAATTGAGAATTATAAATTGTTTAGTTGATCGAGTTTGAATGAGCACTACGACTTAACATGGATAATCAAAGTTGTGTAGCTGAAGCGTGATGTGCCAGAGTGTTGTGGTTCTCGTAAATTTTACGGATTCCATAAAGATGTTATTGTGGTTGTTGGTTGATGATGCGTTGTGCGCATATTCATTGAGTTAAGCTGTAAAGTTGACGTTATACTGATTCTTTTTCCGTTGACATAATGTTGTTGTTGGTTACCGTATGTAAGGAATAGTACTCTATAATATGATGAAGTTGATTCGGTCGGTTATGTTGATGTCACTATAAGAGTGATACGACGAAATAAAGAGAGTTGTTGGTGTTTGTTGATAATTGACATGTACAATTATAGGAATGAAGTCGTGTATGTGATTGGTGTTTAGAAAGTCGTTAAGGATGATGGGATGTTAAATATTCCAGCATAAGTGTATTATGGTTGTTGCTACCTTAAAAGTCGATATGCCAAGGTATTATGGAAGTGTGCGTATTGGATTAAAACCATGTTGAGTTGCTATTATGTCGGAAGAGTAGTGATCGAAGTGTTGCCAGACGCGATTGAGAATCAGGAAGTCGGAAACAAAGTTGAGGATGGTTGTGTCAGATGAATTTTCGAGGACGGAAATATCCTAAGTGGAGGAGAGTTGTAACACCCTGAATTTAATTATTTATTTAATTAAATTAATTAAGGATTTAATTATTGGAATTGTCGAAGTTGAGAATTTATCGGTATTATTCTAAGAGCCGTAAATTGGATTAATATGTTGTGTGGATGGGTAAGTCAATAGTCGAGTAATTGTCGGTTTAATCGGAGAAATAATATTATTTTATTGGAATTTTATTTAATTAAGTTGGTTTGGTTGTTGTGTAGTAGAGTGGAGGTGTATGTGTTATACCCCAAAATTTACCCTCTTCATCTCAACATTTCCGGCTTATAATTTCATTATCATAAACATACATGCATAAACATGCATATCATTGATCATGTGGTTATAAGGTTCTGAGCATTTCAAATTGTGGAAGAAACTGTGCGTTTCGGCTATCCCAGTTTATTTCGAACCAGAAATTGGTACTTTTCGGTTCGTATGCTTGAGGCAAGATTTTCTGGTCAGAAGGACTTCTCGGGTTGGCTCCACGGGCGTTGGAACCATTTCAAAATATTCTCCATGTTATCTGTTTAGATCGGGGGCCGTTTCATCAAGAAAAGATTTTAATAGTTCATTTCTTAATAAAGTGAATTTTGGGTTTTTGGTGCGTTTTGGGTACTCCGGAAGCCATAACTCTCAGCTCGTCGGGTATTTTCTGATAATTTTCGACTGGAAAATCCCTCTCAATATTATCTACAACTTTTGTTTACAAGTCGGAAGCCAATTTCATGAAGAAATTCCCCAAAGAAATTGATCTTTTAAGTGGGATAAACTGAATTTTATTGTTGAACCGTATTCTCGGTACGCTAAAAAATTCATAACTCCTGGATGGAAAATCGAAAGGGAGCGGGGCCGGTCTCTAACATTCCGTCTCAAAGTCCTCTTCACCTTACGTGGTCAAGACGAGAGCGATTTCCTTACCAATCAAGACCATAATTTTATTCTTTGGAGTTGATTTTGAGAGGAACCGAGCATTTTTTATCTAATATGCGACGTTCAAAAATCATATATCACTCAATTTTCATAGAAATGAGGTGGTACTGGTGCAAAAAGTTCACAAATTTTGTTGGCTTTGTTTGTTACGAAGGTTCCATGCTCGGATTTTAATCAAAAGATCCTCGTTCGAGGCAATTTCCTCGAGCGACGCAATAAAAATTTTGCACGTGTCAGATGCCTGAAAAGTGTGCTGAAACTTCAAAAATTCATATCTCCTCAACCATTCGTCCGATTGAGTCGAAATTTTGGCTCGCATAATAATTTTTTGTTCCGGACATTTTTTGTGTTGTGACCGAGTTCAAATTTCGCGTGAATTTCGACGTTTTGGATTGTTCACGAATTTATTTTGGATAATCGCGATTTGGGCCTAATCTTGGATCCAAGGCACTCAAAAATCCAATTTTCTCACCTATAAATAAATTTTGCCTCTGACAAAATGGAGGAGAAAAACCATTTGCTAAACTTCACTCTTAAACTTCTCTTTTTCTCTCTCTTTTCTCTCTCAAAAATTAAGGAACAAATTGAAGAATAATACTTTTCCTCAAAGCTAGTAAACCATGCTCCTCCCTATCCTTCACGCCGACCATCGCCCTTCCCTCCGGCAGCCACTCCTCCGGCCAGATTTTCTGACAAGTCACCACTGATCGGACCGCCGCTTCAACCGGCCAGCACCTCACCGCGTCCGGCCTTCCCCGTTCCGATCAAATTCTTCTCTCCCTCTCGCCCGCGCTCTCCCGGATGGTCTCATCCCCGACGCACCTCGCCACCGATCCTCCCTCTGCATGCAACCGGCCAAGCAACTAGCCGAATCTCCTTGTTCCTCCTCTCACTGCCTTGCAAGCTCAGATTCTACTCCCTCTTGCACCAATCTAGCTCAGATTTCAAGCATTCCTATAAGAACAAGGCCTTCCTCTTTCTTATTCTTCCAATTCTCCAAAGATCAAGGCTTATTTTCTCTAATTCTCATCAATTCAACCTTTATTCTTTATCAATTTGAGTTGATTCTTCGAGAACAAGTAAGTAGCTTATTCTATAATCACTTTTTTTAATTGATTTTCTGAATTTGACTTTTCTTGAAATTGATTATTGGAATTAATTGCATTTTGTGTGTTGATTCCGATTATTGAATTGTTGATTGGAAATTGATTGAATCGAGTTTGATTTTCGAACGTTATTGTGTCGATGTGAAGGAAAATCTTACATAGAGTATGCATACATGTGTATGATTTGATTTTCTTTGCATATAGGCTATATAATTCGATCATTTGCATCACATATTGCATGTTCATGCATTAGGTTTCACTTAGATTGATTAATTGATGTGAAATGTTGTGAAAATAAGGCTTAATTCATAAACATAATTGTGTCGAAATGTAATTTTCTTGTGCATTTGACTTGTAGGAAGCATTCCATTGTACATAGAGCATTTAGGCTTGCATTTAGATCATAATTTGCATGTTCATGCATTGATCTACAAGTAAATTAAAGAATTGAATTGAATTCATGTATCGAAGCTTGATTTTTGGTGACGTTAAAGTGTGTCGAAGTCTCATTTTCATGCATATTTTCATGTGTTGTTTGATGCATCTATGATCATTTAATTAAAGTATTAGAACATGATGACTTCTTGATTCAAATTGACTTTAATTTGTATTTTATGTTATGATTAGATGTGGTGTAAGTTGAGTGATCATTCCACTTGCATATTGCATGTCATACATCCACATTTCATTCATAAACATGTAGCATTTTCATTCATAAATGTGCATTAAATACATGTTTAAATATGCATTTTCGCATTCTTTTTTTATATTCAAATTCCAATTAATCTTGTATTTGGTTTGCATATTAAATTGTTTTGAATTGTATACTTCATGTATGGATTTAGTATCCAATTCTCTCTCATTTCAAAACCAAAAACAAATGAGAATTGGAAATTAATTCGGTACATGAATTTTCACTTTCCATAAGCCTTTTAAAGCATTTTTATTAGTCAAACCACATTTTTTCTCAAAAGTCCAAGATAACAATACTTGTTCCCAATGTTTTGGCATGTTTTTAAACTGTTTTTAATGGATTTAGAACCAAATTTCAAGTGCAATATGCCTAAAACTCTATCGCTGCCTCATTCCTTTAAGGTCGGAAAAACATCGTTTCCACTCGGAATTAATTAAAAACGATCATATTTTTGAATCCGTTGACGCTTTTGCAAGTAACCGTGCGATTTTTAATCGATTCCGAGAAGTTGACTTTTTTGCTCCGATTTCGAATAAGTGCTTTCCCAATCCAATTTTTGTGACTTTATTTCACTTCTCATATGCTTATACTAGTGTATTATCATGTGAATAATTAGTTTTGCACTTAGTGCTTCCTTTATAACACTTGTTTTGTTAATTCTGACACTTTATTCCATGTGCGAGGTACATTGAGCATTTACTTTTGAGATTTGGATATGTGGGATACATACCTTGTTGCTTGCACACATGCATGTGCACTTTATTGTCTGCTTGCTTGAGTTTTCACCTTTCTTGCAGGTTATCTAATTGATTTGGATATGTGGGATACATATCTTGATCTTGCACAAATGTGTGAACTCTATTGTCTGCTTGTCTGGTTTTCACCTTCTTGCATGTTTATTTGCGTCAGATGTGTGGGATACAGATTCTGATACTTAGTTGCATACGAATGTGCATCTTTTGTCTGCTTGCTTGGTTTTTCATCTTCTTGCAAGTTTCTCCGTTTGATTAGGATATGTGGGATACATATCTTGATGCTTGCACACATGTGTGTGTGCATTCCATTGTCAGCTTGCTTGGTTTTCAACTTCTTGCAGGTTTATTTGCGTCAAATGTGTGGGATACATATTCTGATACTTAGTTGCGTACGAACACACATCTTTTGTCTGCTTGTTTGGATTTCTTCTTTCTTGCAGGTTTATCCGATTGATTAAGATATGTGGGATACATATCTTGATCCTGCACACATATGTGTGCGTACTTTTCTGGTTTGCAACTTTTTGCAGGTTTATTTGCCTCAGATGTGTGGGATACATATTCCGATCATGCTTTGATGCTTCCGCGCATTACTCACTGGTTTTCTTTATTGCTTGTCAGCAGTACTTGAAGTTTTTCGGAGTATATCTTTGCTTGCTTTTGCTTACATATTATTATTTGTTTGGTATTTTCTATACCTTTTTACCGCATTCTTGTACCACTTTTCTAGAGAGCATGAGAAGTAGGATTTTACCGCTTTCTTTTGCCATGAGAAGTGGGAATAGAGATGCATGAAGGGGTTTTGTAGTTGGAGCATGTTCAGGAACCCCTCTGATTTATTTAAAGACCCGTTTAGGGCAATTATGTGTGCTAACTGTGTGTGGTTTGTTTAAAATCCTCTTTTGTGCAAAGGGAGGCAGCTTTTAGTAAGTGTTTATCATTTGTGCTTGCATAGGTCATGAGTGGTTAGGCAACCCAGAGTCGCACCACCAAGCAAAGTCTCGCTTTGATACTTATAGGTGATATATATGATGGGACCGCGGAAAGGGTTCGCAATCAACCCCCGTCCAGTTCAGTGCGTGTCAGCTCAGCACACACAGATTGTGTTGCTTCCTTTATCGAGTCAATAATAAAAGTGGCAAGAGTTCCCTATTCTGACTCTCCAGGCTTTGTCATGGGGTTCACATTCATTACTTTGACACCCACACTCATATACTCCTCACACTTGATAATTAATATCATGTTGTGATACCTTTCTCCCATAGGAAACTCTTGTTTGACACGTTTAATTCCATTCGTGACTATGGTTTTCCTCCGAAAGTTGGATCATGTTTGACTTTGGTATGCTCGTTAGCGTTGAGGCTATGGGACTTCTTTCATCTTCCCTGCGCTTGTGTCAATCATTTTTTTGTGCATTGCATTGTGTGTGTGCTTCTGCCAAATAACTTGCTTGCTTAATCCCTTTGCATCCATTGGTTGTTCAACCAAGGTGGATGTTAGGATAGTTTCCCTAGGTTTGCTCGGTTAGGATAGTCTTCGAGCATAGACTTTTTATCCTCAATTTTAGGGCCACCTTTGCATGATAACATTAGGGGTAGAACTAGTTAGCCTCCCTTTGCATGTTTTCTTGTTTCTTTTGCATCCTTGCATTGTAATAAAACTAAAACTTGTTTTCTTTTATTTTGAAAATCAAAACGCTTAATAATGGTTCAAAACTCCTTTTCAGAGCTAAAAGCAACCGACCTCACTTCAAACCTTTTTCGCCTCTTGGCTCTTTTTGTGTTTAAAACCGTTTCATAAAGGGTGTTCCCTTTCAAGTCCAAACAAATTGCTAAGTGTGCGAGCGACCGAGCATAAGACTTCTTATAGTTGCAACGCCAAGCATGAGTTGCAATTGTGAGGATGCAAAATTGAACTTCCCATAAAGACAATTGCAACCCACCAAGAAATGTAAGCCGAACTACGGTGCTCTAACTTTCCCATTGCATGAGGGAATACATAGGCATCTTGTCACGGGTCTCGATCGAGCAAACTTTTTAAATACTTTTTTTCCCCCTTGTTTTCTTTATTTTCCTTTCTTTTACATACATTGTAGCGATTAAGCGATAGATAGATATGACACACCAATTAGATAGAAAATATAAGTGGATACCGTAGAGTACTACGGGCGTGTGGGGTGCTAATACCTTCCCCTCGCGTAACTGACTCCCTTACCCGATCTCTCGGTCGTAAGACCGTGATTTCTCCCTTTTAGGTTTTCTCGATGTTTACCTTTCTCCATTTGCGAGATAAAAGACGTTCGATGGAGACTTCATTGATATTTCTATCAGATGATTTCATTCAGGTAGTTTTAGTATGTAGTAGGCCCGTTAAAGATTTTATAAAGAATTAGTGAAATAAGAAGTATCAAAAAGAAAAGAAAAGGATTATTCTTAAAGTAGCAGTACATGGACAAGAATTAGGTTTTTATCAAAGAAAGTGAAATAAGGGTTTGTGGAGAAGAGGGATACGTGGAAGTTGAAGTCAAGAGGCAAGCGAAATTGATCGAGGCATGTTGCAGAGCAAGGCTAGAAGCTGCGGCGAAGCTCGGAATTCGACCGGAAAATTATAGAGAGACCGTCAATCCAAGGTAAGGGTGGGGTTCAATCTCTATAACCGAGTTTATGATAAATTGTATGTGGAATAGGGTGTATAATTTCTACCATGGATTAATTGTTGTAGTTATGCTGTGTTGATTGTTCTGGAATCGAATTGTTGTTACTGATAATTTTGTTGTGTTGATTTCATGATACGAGTAGTAATTAATTAGATTGGTATTAATCGTCTCTAGAAAAATTAAGATCGATGTGTGGATTAAATGAAATTGGATCGGTGCTATTACAGAACCTAAAATTGGAGAAAAATTGGATTTAAGGGAAATTGGTGGTTCCTCTTTTGAAGTCCTGCCGACCGTTAAGGAGGATATAAAGGATTGTGTTGTTCGGAACATGATGTGATAATGGCGGAGGAAAAGAAAAGGACCCTACCGTTCGGCAGGGGTAGTTTTGAGGAAGGGGGTATCGATCGACACACCCCATGGTGACGAACGTCACACTATGTGACATGGGAGTATTATTGTTTTGTTGTTTTGTACCTCACGTCTTGTCTGTGTTTGAAGTCTTTTCTTGTCTGTTATGGAAAGTAGTTATTATGAAATGAACTAGGTACATATAAACAAAAATATAAGTATTATCATGAAGATTTAATTAATTGTTGTGTCTAAGTTAATGAGAATGAATGGCAAGGGAATTTAATAGGAAGTTGATACTAGTCAGGATAGCAAGAAATTAATATTAACATGAAGTGATGAAATTGTATCGCAGGGAGCATTCTAATGACAAGGAACTATATAAATGGAACCAGCGAGAATTAGTAGTCAACAAAGTTATTACCGAATACTAGTGTTAGTAGATTTAACCAGTATAATTAGTTAACCAAAATTAGATGGAAATCGTCGGAGAAACTCGTAAACGATTGTTGTTATTGCTGGTTGTTTGATGAATTGCAACGGTGTCTAGTATGTTGAATATAGAGGGTATCTTATTAATGGAAGATCAAATAGCTGATTAGTTAATTAATTTAGTAGAAGACGTTTAATAAATAAGTAGCGTTAGCGTTAAATAAGATGTTTTAAGCGTAGATTCATAACGGTTAAGTTGTGTAGTATTCGTCGTAGTGTTTGCTTAAATTTTTGTTGTTAGTAACTTGTTGTTGCTATGTTGATTAAGTTGAATCGTCCTGATTTATGGACACGCTTGAGTTGTAGGTCGAATGACCAGTGTTGATCTAAGTTGATGCCATTGATGCATATTTTAAGTTGTTGTTGTTGTTGATGATGTTGCATTATTGTGTATTTGTTGTTGAAGTTGAGGTCGCATGGCATACATTGCATGATTAAGTTGGCCTTGATGGAACCACGTTGAAAGTTGAAGGTTTATGTGTTGGCCTTGATTGCACCATGTTGAAGGCTTATGCCTTGTTAATGCCTCGATAAATTGGCATATGTTTAAGTTGGGAGTTCTGCTCCAAATGGTACCATATGCATTTTCATAGTTGAGTCAAATATTGAGTCGCGTGTTAAAGTTGTTGTTATTGTTTGCTGTTTATTGATTGTTGTTGTGAGTTGTTGTTATAAGTTGTTATTATTGTGAGTTGTTGTTGTTATAAGCCGGTGTTGCTATAAGCTGTTATTGTTGTGAGATGTTGTTGTTATAAGTTGTTGTTGTTATTAATTTGTTACATTGATTGAATAAGTGTCTTGTTGTTGTTACTAAGTGGTTTGTTGGTTGTTGAATAGTTGTTGTTATGAAGTGGTTAAATTTGTATGATTCTGATCTAATATACTGTTTATCATACACCTGATTATATTGGTTGATATCTCACCCCTTCTGTTGTGATGTTGCCTCTACATGGGTAACATGCAGGTAATTGAAGGATGAAGATTTAGTCGCTGTTGATTCGAGTCGGGTTGTTGCTCTGATGCGTAACACTCGGGGGATGAACGCTAGTTGTTTAGTTGTTTTGGTTTTATTGTTGAATAACTATGTTAGTACATGAAAAGTAATTGTTGATTTTAAAATGGTTTTTGAGTTGAAAAGATGTTATGTCGTCCAAGTTGAATAATGTAGTTCCGCTGCTTAGTATTAATAAAGTTAAATTCATGTTATTTCTGTTCATCCAAATTTATGTGTTATGTATCTATGATAGCATATAGTTGTTGAACGTTAAATTGTAATACTCCAATTATTTGTCAAAAAAGAATTTTATAACTGGTTTTTCTTAATAATTATCGGGGGTAGAATTGGGGTGTTACAACACACGATGTGCTTGATATGGACCTCACTGAAAACCACATCGGATCAGCTTTTTTTAAAATTAAATAAAACAAAATAATGTTGACCATTGGATATTGTCAAGACGTGCTAGTAATCACATCCAAAGAACATGGCGCGTTGTGCATATCATGGACTTTATTAAATAAAACACGGAATCAAAATATTTTTAAAAATCCATTTGAAAAAATAGATGGTAGGACATCATTGGTTGAAGATGACATGCTGGTCGTCTTCAACCTCCGTTCAAGCTCAATTTACAGGTTTTGCAAATGGTAAAATCAAGAGCTCAGACCGGTGCCATTTTCTCAATCATGCATCTAAGCATAATCCAGATTAAAGTGTTTCTCGAGTACCTTTTGCGTCTCCGAAGAGAAGTTTATCCATAAAAAAAATCCCAAGTGCTATTCCCCATAGATTTTCCTTAAGACATATCTTCTTGTTGTTGCTATCTACATTTTTGACCCTGTGTTGGTCTCTTACGTCGTTCAACTCAATTCAATTACCAAGTGCCTTGCTTTCTGCAAATTCTTATTTTGGTATTCGTACCCGTGTTTGCCTCTGTCGTTAGAGCGCGAGTAAGAGTCGGTGTCTAACCTTTCTTGCTTCTCAATTGTTTGAGTATCCATACTTGGTGTGCAGTAATTCATATAATTACCACTCTTGAAGAATTACACCCCCCCGCCTTTGGTCTGAGGGATATTGTATTTCTTGCATATTTGCAAACTTTCAAAGTCCAACCTAGCTTGGAAATCCTTGCTAGAGTCTCTTTTGGTTGGCCTCTTTCCCCGTAAATTCGTCTTCGATCGACGATTTTACCATTCCATATATCTTCTCCCCAGTGAGTCTGCTCCAGTCGGTCTCCTTCTTGTGTGTGTCTAATATCTTTACCTGACATATACTACTGTCTGTTCTCATTTTTTATCTGCAAAGCAACTTATTTACGTATGCTCGTTCCAAAGATCTATGAGTCCTTACCTTTCTGATCTGCGAAGCAACTTATTTAAGTATGCTCGTTCCAAAGATTTGTCTGTTTTCATTTCTGATCTGCGAAGCAACTTATTTAAGTATGCTCGTTCCAAAGATTTGTCTGTTCTCATTTTTGATCTGCGAAGCCGCTTATTTAAGTGTGCTCGTTCCAAAGATCTATGAGTCCTTACCTTTCTGATCTGCGAAGCAACTTATTTAAGTATGCTCGTTCCAAAGGTCTGTCTGGTTTCATTTCTGATCTGCGAAGCAACTTATTTAAGTATGCTTGTTCCAAAGATCAGTCTGTTCTCATTTTTTATTTGCGAAGCCTCGTATTTAAGTGTGCTCGTTCCAAAGATCTATGAGTCCTTACCTTTCTGATCTGCGAAGCAACTTATTTAAGTATGCTCGTTCCAAAGGTCTGTCTGGTTTCCTTTCTGAACTACGAAGCCGCTTATTTAAGCGTATTCGTTTCCTGATGTACCGAAATCTTTTTACAAAAAAACAAGAAAATAGAAATATGAAAAATTATTTTAAAAAAAATCAAAAAAAGCATAAATGTTTCTACTTGTTCTTCGGAGCGCAAATTTTTGGGTTCTTTTAGTATTTAATCTTCTTCCACCTTAAAAGTTAGAAAGGCTAGCACCAATCTCACTTTAAGGTTTAAGACGATTAAATAGGGGCAACTGTTGCACCCCAAAATTTGCCCTCCTATCTCAAATTTCAGTCTGAGAGTGGTTGTTTCCGATCAAGTTTTTCGAGCTCTCTCCAATTCAAAGGTAAGGGGTGGGGTTCAATTTATATAATCATTTGTATGATGATTTTTATGTGGGATTTAGGGTGTAAAAATTCACTGTAGATTCAATGTTTTGTGATAAAATTGATAGATCGATATTGAAAATATTGCTATATGTTAATTGTTGTTGTTGCTAGTACTATGTTGGTGTGATTATGTGTGTAGTTATTGTTGCACCCCAAAATTTGCCCTCCTATCTCGATTTTATCTGGCTTAGGCTTCGCGTTTATCATAACACTCACATGCATACATATCATCGGTTATATGGCTATGAGATCAAGGTGTCCTTTAATGAGTCTATTTCAAGCAATAAGGAATGATCACTTGGTACCTGGATGACTTTAAAATTTATCTTCCTTTGTCCATCCAATGTACATCACAAGAGTTGTGGTTTTATATTTAATTTTAAAACGAGGGCTCCTTGAGATTACAGAGAAAGGTTGGTTTTTGTTCATTTTGAAGTTGATGTGAGATTAATGCGGGGTTAAGCGTACGTCTCCCAAAAGAGGGAATCATGTTTGGAAGTTTCATGGCCTTTTAAATCTTTGGATTTTTTAGTTTTTTCAAGTTTATTCAGATATGCATCATGCTAAGCTGATATTACTATTTTTGGTTTATTCAAATTGCGTAAGCCAAGTTTACAAGTAAGCTTGTATTCACTCAAGATTCGAAGTTTTAAATTTATTCAGAATGGTTTGATTTTTGTTGAAGGATAAACAATTGCAAAGAGGAAGAATTCATTTACTTTCGGGTTTCTTAAAGGTCCATCATTTATAGCATTCATTTTTATGATTCTTGTTTTGAATTGAAGTTATTTGAAAGTTTTTTATTAAAGACAAATTCATTCTTCAAATTTCATCCAAAATTTATCTTACATCAAGAAATCTTTCAAAGTGTTGTTCATGTTATTGTTCATTACGACACAAGCCTTAATCTAAATCTTCAAGGTTCCAATAGCATGAATTAACAATTCGAAAATAAGTTCATATAATTGATCTTGTACATTTGCAAGAGGATTCAAAACTTTCAAATGAAACAATTATACTATTTCCATTGATTTGAAGTTGTTTTGTACATAAGCTACAAGAAAATGTCTAAATGATCATTGAATTAACTTACAAGATTATATTACAAGTGATTTCTATGTAAGCTACAACAACAAGAAACTACAAGTTTGGAACATTCTACTACAAGTTTCTAATGATTGCTATCTTTTGTTCTAAGTTGGAGCTTTCTTCCTCTTCAATTCCCTGTTAGCATATTGCCTCCACTTCATGTTTGAATTTCCCTCTAAGCTTTTGCTCCATCTCCAAGCTTTCCTTCATCATATTTCCAAGCTCATATCAATACCCGCATTCATGAAACAAGAATAAAAGTGGTTAGCAAGTAACGGGCAGCAGTGAAAATACAAGGCAATACGCTTTTCACAATTTTATTAATCTCATCATTAGGGATTTATATTTGGGATCAGTTTACATTAGGGATTTACTTTTCTCAATCATGTTCAAGAAAACCTTACCCTTTTGCAAATCACAACAACTCTTTGTTGTTGGTTCACAAAAGAGGGTGTGATTCAGACAGCATCATGATCACTAAAGGCAGCTGCAACAAGTACAAGTACAACACGTCCAGAAATCAGAAAATAACAGCATCCCAAACAGTTTCAGAAGTGTTTCAGCCCATTAAATCAATGCTGCTAAGTCCAGTACAGAGAAAAATAAGGCTGGTGTAATAGTTTCTGACCAACGTATCAGAAAAACAAAAACACCTAAGCCCATTTTTCGATTTATCTCAAGCAGGCCATGTTCCCAAACTTGACATCAGAACAAAAACCCTAATGCAGACATTATAAAAGGATTAAAGGCACAGAAATCAAGGGCAACAGTTCATTTCAAAAACCAACCGAAACATAACCAGAACATAGCAAGAACATCATTCAAAAACCCAGAAACATAACCGAGGCAGCAATCAGAAACCCATAAAACATATCAAAAACATGATTCAGAACCCCAAAACAACACAAATACATCATTTCCCAAACATAAACCCCTTTAGAAAATCGAAAAAGCCACAGAAAAAGAGTGATTCGTAAGGTAATACCCGTTTTTTTTAAGAGAGAGGTGGAGGTTGCGAACTCTGTGTCGCCATCCTTCTCCTTCTCTCCTGGATTCTTTCATTTTCGCATAAACAGCATCACCGTCGTCACAAATAGAAGCTAGGGTTTCATTTTTCCCCTTTCTGTTCCAACAACCTGTAAGAATCAAACACAAAAGTATGAAATCGAGTCCCAAACAGAGTAAACAAAACGCGTGAGAGAGAGACAATTTCTATAACAACAGAACGCGTGAGAGAGAGAGAGACAGTTTCTGTAACAATCACAATCGCGAGCGAGAGAGATGGTTTCTGTGAGGAATCACGATGGTAACGAGAGCGGCGACGATGAGAGATCGCGAGAAACGAGAGAGTTTTTGTGAGACGAGAGCGGCGGCGATGAGGGTTTGTGAGAAAACGGGAGAGATTGAGAGGATGAGAGATTGTGAGAAAACGGGAGAGATTAGAGTGAGACAGAAATATCATTTTTCTGTTTAGTTTTTTTTATTATTTATTTTCATTATATTAATTTTTGATTAAATATAGTTTAAGTTTAGTTTAAGTATTAATTAAATTTAGTTTATTTTAATTAATTAGTAAAAAAGACATGGGTTAATATTTAGTTAAATATATGATTAGATTAAGCTTTGTTGGTTAGTCCAGGCGGTTACACTTGTCACCGTCTGTGTGGTCCGTTTGAAATCTGACGCAGGTACATACATGGTAGCAACTTTGCACCCTCCTTCATAACCATCAGATCTATCCAAATTCAAATCTGACGCTCCAGAATGATGGTCCACCTTGCATTGCCATGGAGCTTTCATACAAGATCCAGCAAGCTAGTGGGCTTGGACTCAACTTTGCTCTTCACACCTCCAGATTTGACTACAACTACAGGCCCATATCTAAATTCACTCTTTAATTTATTTATTATGCAAGTATTTTATTTTATTTGATGTATTAAATAATAATTAGTATAAGATAGTTTTTATTTTCTAAATTATCGATTAAGTTATTAGTTGATTTTTTATCAAGTAGAAAAAATCCATCCTAATAATTATTTAAATCCCAGTTGTATTGTGTGTTAATTTTCTTTTTCTTATTATCCGTTTTATTATTTTATCTGCTTGTATGTTTTATTACACAATCGTACACTCCACTCACAAATTAATATAAAAGAAACAACGTCTCCGATCTCTCATTTTGGTTCCCACACCAAATTCTCTAAGGGTCTCATAGTTGGGGATGGGCGTGCCATCCTCACGAGGTTAATCAAGGCCCTCGTTGCTTTGATTAATCATAACCCGAATAAACATTGGTCCACATACCAATATCCATGCACCAGGGTCTCATGGTTGGGGATAGAAGCACATATCCTCACGAGGTTAATCAAGTCCACATACTTGATTAATCATAACCCGAAACATTACTTCTCTTCGTCCAATATCGAACTCTTAAAACACTTTCAAATTAAAATAATTAATTGAATTTGTTTTCTTTAAATCAATTCTCTATAAAAAAAAGAACACTTGGATGGGATTTGTTTCAATTGTTAGATGTTATCCTAACGATTTAAACAAATCAAAGTTTCTAGGTTGTTAGATGGTAGCATAATAAACTAGAAACTTCTATCCATGTTCTAAAACAAAAAATATGGTGTTATGGTATTTGATTAAATTGTTGGATGATAGCCCGACAATTTAATTAAATTTAAAGTATTTGGGCCATTAGATGATAGCCTAATGACTTAAATACTTTTATTCCATACACTTAATAAATGTGAACTTTGCTTCACCTCACCCTTTTTATAATAAAGATTTTGGATGAGAGATGATTGGTCGAGCTCACTCACCAATTTCGAGTATTCGAATCGTTAGATGATAGCCTAACATTTTGGTACTTGTCATCCACAAATTAAAATCAATTCAATCTATTCAAATTCTTTTTTCGCTCATATGCGATAAAAAAACATTTCTATTAAAATCAATACAACCAATTCAAACATTTTCAAGAAAAACTACGGAGTTTTGACTTTCCCATTGCACGAGGGAATACGTAGGCACGCGGTTACGAAACCGTGTCAAACTCAAAATAATAATAAACAACCCCCTCTTCTTCTTTCTTATTCATAATTTAGAAATTAGCGAATACACACACAAACACACTTTGGAACTATATGGGTCCCATCGAGTACGATGGACGTAGGAGGTACTAATACCTTCCCCTTGTGTAACCGACTCCCGAATCCATCCTTTTTGGTCTTGTAGACCGCCTTATCCGATTTTCGTGGGTTTTATCTATATTTTCCCGTTCTTTCTAGAACAAATAAAATTAGGTGGCGATTTCATTGTTTTGAAAATCGAGTTGCTTCAGTTATATTGGTAGATAGAAGTCGTATTTTAGGGAAATAAATTGATTCTGGGTTGAACTGTTAGAACACATAGTGCTGGAAAAATAAGTAAATGATGAAGGAGAAAAAGTTGTAAGGGGATGGTTTAGGTAGTTGTTTTGGAATTACTTTTAGGAACCTTTTAACTATGATAAATACATGTGCTAGTAGTATAGTTGGAGTGATAATAATAATTATAATAGTGAATTTAGCATGTGGTCTATAGCAAACAAATAGCCATAGCAGACAAGTTTTGTTGAGTATAATTGATGTTCATAACTTCTGATGGTGCAGAAGTTCTGATGGGCAGAAGTTCTGATGGTGCAGAACTTCTGATGGTCCAAAACTTCTGATGGTGCAGAAGTTTTGATGGGAAGAAATTCTGATGGTGCAGAACTTCTGATGGTGCAGAACTTCCGATGGTCCAGAACTTCGATGGTGCAGAAGTTCTGATGGGTAGAAGTTCTGATGGTGCAGAACTTCTGATGGTCCAGAACTTCTGATGGGCAGAAGTTTTGATGGTGCAGAACTTCTGATGGTCCAGAACTTCTGATGGTCCATAACTTCTGATGGTGCAAAAGTTCATATGGGCAGAAGTTCTAATGGTACAAAACTTGTGATGGTGCAGAAGTTCTGATGGGCAGAAGTTCTGATGGTGCAGAACTTGTGATCGTCCAGAACTTTTGATGGTGCAGAAGGTCTGATGGGCAGAAGTTTTGATGGTGTAGATCTTCTGATGGTCTAGAACTTCTGATGGTGCAGAAGTTCTGATGGACAGAAGTTCTGATGGTGCAGAACTTCTGATGGTCCAAAACTTCTGATGGTGCAGATGTTGTGACGGGCAGAAGTTTTGATGGTGCAGAACTTCTGATAGTCCAGAACTTTTGATGGTCCGAAGTTACGATGGTGCGTGTTCGATGGGGCGAAGTTCGATGGTGCGTAACTTCGATGGTCCGTAGAAACTTACGGGGGATGAGTCAACGCATGAAGAAGGCGTGCGCTTTCCCGGGCGCTGCCAGACTATAATTTTCACTCATGAACCGACCTAAGGACCCATGAGTCAGCTCATGCAGGCTGTTTTGATGATGATTTGCATAATGCAAAATGTGATAATGTTAATAAAGATGTTTTACCTCCGATGTTTGGTAAATAAAATGATGAGTATATTTCGGTGAATATTAATCCGTAACTGGAATTAATTAAATTATGAAGATTGTTGATATGCTTCTTTTAATTGAATGCATAATTTTGGAGATTGACGAATTATTATTGGTGATTTGCATAATGCAAAATATGTTGTTGTTGATCATTTTACCTTGGAGTTTGGTAAACGAAACATTGAGGGTCTATGCCTAAATGATGAGTTGATGATGTTAATGACGATGTTTTACCTCCGATGTTTAGTAAATAAAATGATGAGTATATTTTGGTGAATATTAATCCGTAAGTGGAATTAATTTAATTTTGAATATTGTTGATTAATGCTTCCTATTTGTGAATGCATGATTTTGTTGATGATGAATTGCATAATGCAAAATATGATGATGTTGATGACGATGTTTTACCTCCGATGTTTGGTAAATAAAATAACGAGGGCTTATGCCGTTTTGATTATTATGACGATGTTGATGTGTTGTTGTGTGTATGCGTTGTCTTTTGTCGAGTCGCATACATTGCATAAATGACGAGGGCTTTAGCCAAAAATGACAATGGCTTTAGCCGAAAATGATGAGGGCTTTAGCCAAAAATAACGAGGGCTTTAGCCAAAATGACGAGGGCTTTTGCCAAAATGACGAGGGATTTAGCTAATGTTCCTAATTACGAACAAAATGTATTGGTACCACATGCATACATAGTCGAGTCACATTGCGTCAGTTATGTTTGTTTGAGTTCATTGGTTATGTGTTGTCTGATAATGATTTATGACGATTGTGATGAAATGTGATGGTTTATGTGGTGATAATGATTTATGATGATTGTGATGAATTGTGATGGTTTATGTGGTGATAATGATTTATGACGATTGTGGTTAATTGTGATGATTTATGTGGTGATAATGATTTATGACGATTGTGATGAATTGTGATGGTTTATGTGGTGATAATGATTTATGATGATTGTGATGAATTGTGATGATTTATGTGGTGATGATAAAGTGTTGATATGTATAAATTAAACTGATGACAAAATTTATTATAATGGGTGTTATTTACTATGTTGTTTTTGTTGATTGTTATGTTGTAGTCGGTTGAAGCGGTGAGTATTATATGATTCTAGATCTAATATATTAGTTATCATACTTTTGCTTATATTTTTCGATATCTCACTCTTTCTATTTGTTCGCTGTTGCCTTTATACTGGTAATGTGCAGGTATCCAAGAATGAAGGATTAGTCGTTGTTAGTTCAAGTTGGTGTCTTTCTCTGATACGTAGCACTCGGGGGGGTGTTTAGTCTATGTTGTTTATATGTTGACTCTTGTTGTTGTTAGTAATTGTTGAATCTTAAGTGATGTTGTGAAATAAAAGTTGTTCAGTATTTTAGAAGTTGAATATGATGTTTCAAATTATTTTGAGTGAATAAAGATGATCAGTTGCTTGATTTGAATACTTACGAATTTTCGTTGCATAGTAAATAAAAGTTTGTTTTATTTTAAAAGCTGAAGCAAGTGTTATGTGATCCCCTATTAATAAAGGTGTTTTGTATCTGTTATGTTTATGTTGTTAAAGATGATAGTGTGGCATCCCATGTGTTATATGAAAAATGAAAAATACTCTGATTTTCTTTATACTTTCCGAGTAGAATTTGGGGTGTTACATTAGTGGTATCAGAGCAGGTCGGTCTGTCCGGCTAGTGTTGTCTAATATTGCTTACTTCCTTTGTACGCGACAAGTGTGTGGAACACTGTCAGTACTTGTTGTTTTCTGATTGTTGTTGTAGGAATTAAGTTGAAGCTAAGTGGGGGAGAAGCTTTGCTTCTCGAATGTGTTCGGTAGGGAGATATCAGGTTAGTATGCTAATGATGGATACAGTGCAAATGATGTAGGAGATTTACTATTTCTCGAATTCGATAGTAATACAAATTTAAGATTTTGGTTGTTTAGCAAGTTGTTATGCCTTGGAAAAGAATGGTTGTTATGAGATAGAATTTAGTAAGTTGATGTTTAAGTAGACCATGTTGTAGAACTATTGGGTTTGATTTTAAAAGTTGTAGAAGTTTTTGGAGTTGTTGGGATCTTTGAATCATGGGTGCAAGTTGGAAAAAGAATACTGTTAATGCTAGTGACGACGGTTTATTCTCCATTATGGTTTTCGGATACCTATTGACAAATTGAGGAACTGATCACCCTTAATCTCTTATTAATAGTAGACGGAATCGTATTGGGTGGTATGCAATTGTCTTGCTATCTTAATGGTAAGTAGAGCGATGGATGTTGCATCGATGTGATGTTGTATAAGTCAAGTATGGGCAAGTGAAGGTTGTTGCTATATTGTAAGATGTTGCTTCAAGGTATTGCCAAAATGGTTGGCAAGTTAGTAAGGATTATACTTCAAGAGTGTCAGAGGATTGAGATATAAGTATTAGATTTAAACCATGGTTGGGTTATTGTTGAATCGAAAGATTAGATGCGAATGTGGTGTTAGGGATTGTTGTGTCAGATAGATTTTAGAGGGAGAAAATATCCTAAGTGGGGGAGAGTTGTAACGCCCCGAATTTAATAAAATATTTAATTTAATTATATATGGATTTAATTATTGGATTATTAAATTAAAGTTGGATTTTATTTGGTTAGTCGAAGAATTAATTAAGTTGATTACGTTGAAGAAATAATATTATAATGTATTAGTATTTTTAGAATTATTAATTAAATATGGATGAGTTGGTTATAGAGGTGAAATAGCATTTTAAGGAGTAATAGTTAGTAGATCCAATAAGAGTTTAGTGGCTCATTAGTATTTTAAGTGGCTTAAGTAATAGTTGGAAGTGGCATTATTAAAGGAAACAAATATCACTTACAGTACCACTAGTACTTAGAAAAAGAGAGGAAAAGAAGAACACCACGTACAGTAGCAAGAGAGAAGAAAGAAGAGGAAAAATTGGGAATAAGGGTTTGCTAGAAGTTGAGGAGAAAAGCTCAAATTTCAGTCCGAGAGTGGTTGTTCCGATCAAGTTTTTCGAGCTCTCTCCAATCCAAAGGTAAGGGGTGAGGTGCAATTTATATAATCATTTGTATGATGATTTTTATGTGGGATTTAGGGTGTAAACATTCACTTTAGATTCAATGTTTTGCGATGAAATTGATATATCAGTATTGAAAATATTGTTGTTTGTTAATTGTTGTTGTTGCTAGTACTGTGTTGGTGTGATTATGTGTGTAGTTATATTGGTAGATAGAAGTCGTATTTTTGGAAAATAACTTGATTCTGGGTTGAACTGTTAGAACACATAGTGCTGGAAAAATAAGGAAATGATAAAGGAGATGAAGTTGTAAGGGGACGGTTTAGGTAGTTGTTTTGGCATTACTTTTAGGAACCTTTTAAGTATGATGAATACATGTGCTAGTAGTAAAGTTGGAGTGATAATAATAATTATTATAGCGAATTTAGCATGTGGTATGTAGAAAACATAAAGCCTCAGTAGACTAGTTTTGTTGAGTATAATTGATCTTGAACTTGATGGTGCGAAGTTACGATGGCGAAGTTCGATGGTGCGAACTTGATGGTCGAAACACGATGGTGCATAAGTTCTGATGGTGCAGAACTTCTGATGGTGCAGAACTTCTGATGGTCTAGAACTTCTGATGGTGCAGAACTTCTGATGGTCCAGAACTTCTGATGGTGCAAAAGTTCTGATGGTGCAAAAGTTCTGATGGGCAGAACTTCTGATGGTGCAGAACTTCTGATGGTCCATCTTACGATGGTGCGAACTTCGATGGTCGAACTTGTGATGGTGCGAAGTTACGATGGCGAAGTTCGATTGTGCGAAACTTCGATGGTCCAAAACTTCTAATGGTGCAGAAGTTCTGATGGTGCAGAACTTCTGATGGTCTAGAACTTCTGGTGGTGCAGAAGTTCTGATGGGCAGAGGTTCTGATGGTGCAGAACTTCTGATGGTCTAGAACTTCTGATGGTGCAGAAGTTCTAACGGGTAGAAGTTTTGATGGTGCAGAACTTCTGATTGTCCAGAACTTCTGATGGTGCAGAAGTTATGATGGGCAGAAGTTCTGATGGTGCATAAATTTTGATGGTCCAAAACGTCTGATGGTTCAGATGTTATGATGGTCAGAACTTCTGAACCATCAGAAGTTCTGATGGGCCGAACTTCTGATGGTGCAGAACTTCTAATGATCCAGAACTTCTGATTGTGCAGAAGTTTTGATAGGGCAGAAGTTCTGATGGTGCAAAACTTCTGATGGTCCAGAAGTTCTGATGGTGCAGAAGTTTTGATGGGGCAGAAGATCTGAAGGTGCAAAACTTCTGATGGTCCAAAAGTAGAAACTTTTGAAGCAAGGGATGAGTCGACGCATGGAGAAGGCGTGAGCCTTCCCGGGCGCTGTAAGACCATAAATTTCACTCATGAGCCGACCTAAGGACCCATGAGTCGGCTCATGCAGCCTGTTTTGAGGAATTTGCTTATTTTTGGATGTTTCTCACTTTCACCGGTTTGAAGCATGATTTTGTTGATGATGATTTGCATAATGCAAAATGTGATGATGTTAATGACGATGTTTTACCTCCGATGTTTGGTAAATAAAATGATGAGTGTATTTTGTTGAATATTAATCCGTAACCGAAATTAATTAAATTATGAATATTGTTGATATGCTTCTTTTAATTGAATGCATGATTTTGGAGATTGATGAATTGTTGTTGGTGATTTGCATATTGCAAAATATGTTGTTGCAAAATATCTCAAAAGTTTATTTCCTCAACAGGTAAAAAAACTTATTGTTTCCAAACAACAGGTCCAAGATTAATACCCGAAACAAGACGGGAGAACTGTTTGAACGACCACGAAAGCTATTTTCCAAACGAATGGTCAAAGATTAATACCCAAAACAAGACGGGAGAACTATCTGAACGACCGTGAAATTATTTCTAGACAACAGGTCAAAGATTAATGCCTGAAACAAGACGGGAAACCTATCTCAAAGTCCACATGAATTGTCTTCTGACAACAGATATTGGATTAACACCCGAAGCGAGACGACTCAGTTGCCCCGGATGGCATCTTTAACCCCATCTCCGACTACTTGTCAACATCTCTCTACCTTCAGAATGCTGCATATTTGGTTAAAAAATCAATATATACCAATAACCTCATTCAAAGACGAGCACAGAGTCTAACGTACGACTCACTCCCCATCGCTCCCGATGGCATCTTAAGCCCATCTCGATGTCTCTCTATTCAAAATACGAATACCGAGTCTAACGTACGACTCACTCTCTAGCAACAGTTTCTCCAAATGGCATCTATAAGCCCATTCCAACGCGTCATCAGCTGACGATCCTATTCCATACAACAGCAAGTGCAAATTTTCAGGTGTACTCGAGTGTTCAATCATCTTCCACCTTCAGGTCACGAAAGGCAAAGCATGCCAATCTAACCCTTCCAATACAAGAAGATTGAACAGGGGAAACTGTTATACCCCAAAATTTGCCCTCCTACTCCTCAAGATATTTCACATATCCATACTCAAGGATTTCTCAAGGGTTGACCAGACAAACCCTCTTCTAAGCAATCAATCCAAACTAGGGTTTTGCCATTCTCAAGTCAAGATGGACATCCAATGCTTCAAGTAGTCATCGTACCTCATCATATGCTTCAAAGAACCTCCATGTCAAGTTTCAAGCCTTACAAGTCAAGTTTGCTTAGTCAATTGCTCAGATGGTTGAAAATCAACTATATTGGACAAAAAGTCAACTATGGTCAACATACAGTCAAACTTCATAATTTTTGGTCAACACCAATTTTTTGAAGTGATATTTACCATTTGATCAAGGGTTGATCATGATTCCTCAAGAAAAGTCAAGATTTGATCAAAAGTCAAAGTTTCTAAATTAGGCTTTCTCAAACAAAAGTCAACAGAACTTTGACCGGGCATAACTTTCACATACTTTATCAGAAATTTTTTCACCACAGCTCATTTTGAAGAGAATTCAATTCTCTACAACTTCATGTCTCACAAGCTTGGGCAGAAAATGCTTCATTTGGAAGTTATGGATCAAAACATTACAGGTCCTTTTTAAAAGTCACTAAAAAGTCAACTTTTTATAAAGAAGTGTTCATGAGCATGAAAACTTCAATGAAGATGAAACCAAAAGGGCTGGTTATATGACATCTTGGGCTTTCTAAAAAGTCCAAGAACATCCAAAAATGTCAAAAATTGGGCAAGATACACATTGTCCAAGTTCAGCATTTTTGAGGAGGTGCACAAAGAGAAATACTTGAAAAATAAAAAAAATTCCAAATGGGCCTAATTTTCTTGATTCAAACATGTTCCTTATCTGAATTGGAACCTCCAAGACCAAGGCCACGTTTTTATCCTTTATTTTTTATTTATTTTGGATTTTTATTCATTTAAAACCAATTTAATTAAAATAAAAGATATAAAATCAAAAATTAAGTGCAAGATGGATTTTCTCTCATCCTTGAGGTCCAAGCAAGCCATTTAATCTGATTATTTCGAAATAATTGAGATTGGCAATTTGATTTGATTGAAATTGGCTCAAAAAGGAAATATTTGGTTTGATTCCAAATCAAATAATTTGTCATTGATTGGCATCATATTTTCTTACAATTCTTGACCTAATTCATTACAATATAAATACATGATGATTCTACATGCATAAAGGACGAAAATTCTGGCCTCCAAGAACCCTAAACAAGCTTTAAAAACCGTGTGTTCTAAGCTACCTAGCATTCAAGGATTTGCATCAATTCAAGCCAAACAAAGGTTACTAATCAATTCCTTGGTGTTTTTTGAAGCTAACCGAGTCATCACCAAGCCTTGAAACGTCCAGAATCTAGAAAGCACAATCACGGTTTGCACACTTTGAACTCAAATTCGATTTCATACTTTTATGCATATTCAATTGAATTTGATCATGTCTTTGTGTTTGTGATGAAGCTTTGAAGCTTTCTGCATAGTTTAATTGAATTTTAAGTCTAGGAATATCGTTTCACCATTGCTAGGGTTTGAGAGCTCCGATTGGGGTTTTCTTATTTAGGACGAATTGGAAGGAACCAAGGGCATCATTGTGTTTAGAACCTTATTTCCAGTTGACCTATGGCCTCATATTTCATTTATATTGCATATTTTGTGATGTTTTGATTTACAGGGATTCAACTACAGAAGCCATCTGTAGGTAAAAACCGTGGCTATAGGTTTACAAATTCAAATGAGGAAGAAGACCCTTGCACGCGTTTTCCGATTAATTGGTTCCCAGAAATCAATTCCCTTTGTATTCTTTCTGTTTATGTCTAACACCAAAATAGGTTGGCTCGGATGGTAGAGGTAGCGACGTTTATCTCATAAGGCACGGGTTCGAACCACCTTTTTCCGAAATTCTAATATTTTTGACATTTCGCCCAAAAGCCACGGTCTCGAGTGCTTACTTGACCCCAAGCGACAGCGTCGAAGCTCCACTAGATCCCTTTATAAAGCGCCACGCCCGAAGCTCCGCTTTTGGATCCACCTCCAGATGAAAGCCCGAAAGTCAATTTCTGGCATCTCGAGCGAAAGCCCGAAATTCCAATTTACGGCGTCTCAATCTAAACCCGAAGTTCCAACTTCGGTGCCTCCAACAAGGATTTTCCGAAGCCCGTGCTTCTTCGAAGCATTTCAACACTTGCATTATTTTTCACATTTTATTATTTTTGCTTATTTATTAATTAATTTAAAAAATTAGTAATTAGGTTAAATAATTAGGATTAATTAGACAACTTCCACTAATTTTTATTTTATTTTAATTAATTAATTTAGGGATAGTATTAGCTAATTTTTCTTTAAATTAATTAAAATCAATTAGACTTAGGATTATTTCTCACATCTCAAAAAAATCCAAAAAAATAGTAGGATTATTTTTCTATTCCGTTATTTATTTTCTCGCATTTTTTTTCAATATTATGTAACTGCTCATGGGATGTAATAGTTTTAATTAGGTTTTACGTTCCGCACTCCTATATTATATAACTGCCCCAAAGCCATGTAATAACGTAGGATTTACTTTCCGCATATCAAAGATCATTGTCCCTTGATGTTGCCTACGAATACATGATCTAGTCCCTCGATTGTTGCCTATGAAAAGTGATGATCGTCCCTACGAATGTGCTAGGATACGCCTACAAGTTGCCTTCTATGACCATCCGATGTCCCTTTCGAATGTCCCTTTTACATCCAATGACTAGGGTTTCCTACCAACTAATGGTATGGATAGCTCTATTCTAAAGGAAGGTAAAATAACACGGAAACGACCGTTCTGAGTAGGTAATAGACTCTTAATTGTCTGCTCTATCAAAATGCTTTTCACACCTCTCACTTTCTAAAAATCATTTTCAACGCTTTGTATACATTCCAGCGTGAATCATTACAAAGTTCTTTTCTAAAAACGAAACATTTCCAAATACTTCGTATACATTCCAGCGTGAATCATTACAAAGTCAAAGCGAAATGCCTTTTCAAAATCTTTTCAAACACACACAGAAAGCAAATTTTCAAGTGATCTAAAGCAATTAAGAGCCCGTAGATAACTACGGATGGAAAGGGTGTTAATACCTTCCCTTTTCATAATTTCCTCCCTTACTCAGAATCTAACGAAGGTCTTTTCCTGTTCTTTTCACCTTCCCTTAATTGGATAAAAGAAAAGTCGGTGGCGACTCTTGCTATCCGCAACATTTGCGATCAAACGCAAAACAATCTAAAGTCAGTTCTCCCACCGTGTTACAAATGTTAATTACGATATTTTACCTCCAATGTTTAGTAAATAAAATGATGAGTATATTTTGGTGAATATTAATCTGTAACCAGAATTAATTGAATTGTGAATATTCTTGATTAATGCTTCCTATTTGTGAATGCATGATTTTGTGATGATGAATTGCATAATGCAAAATGTGATGATGTTAATGACGATGTTTTACCTCCGATGTTTGGAAAATAAAATAACGAGGGCTTATGCCATTTTGATGATTATGACGATGTTGATGTGTTGTTGTGTGTATGCGTTGTCTTTTGTCGAGTCACATACATTGCATAAATGATGAGGGCTTTAGCCAAAAATAACGAGGGCTTTAGCCAAAATGACGAGGGCTTGACCAAAATGATGAGGGCTTTTGCCAAAATGATGAGGGCTTCACCAAAATGACGAGGCTTTTGCCAAAATGAGCGAGGGCTTTAGCCAATGTTCCTAATTACGAACAAAATGTGTTGGTACCACATGCATACATAGTCGAGTCACATTGTGTCGGTTATATTTGTTTGAGTTCATTGGTTATGTGTTGTCTGATAATGATTTATGACTATTGTGATGAATTGTGATGGTTTATGTGGTGATAATGATTTATGACGATTGTGATAAATTGTGATAGTCTATGTGGTGATAATGATTTATGATGATTGTGATGAATTGTGATGATTTATGTGGTGATAATAATTTATGATGATTGTGATGAATTGTGATGGTTTATGTGGTGATAATGATTTATGATGATTGTGATGAATTGGATGATTTATGTGGTGATGATAAAGTGTTGATATGTATAAATTAAACTGATGACAAAAGTTATTATAATGGTTGTTATTTACTATGTTGTTTTTGTTGATTGTTATGTTGTAGTCGGTTGAAGCAGTGAATATTGTATGATTCTAGATCTAATATATCAGTTAGCATAATTTTGCTTATATTTTTCCATATCTCACTCTTTCTATTTATTCGTCGTTGCCTTTATACTGGTAACGTGCAGGTATCTAAGAATGAAAGATTAGTCGTTGTTAGTTCAAGTTGGTGTCTTGCTCTGATACGTAGCACTCGGGGGAATATTTAGTCTATGTTGTTTATATGTTGACTCTTGTTGTTGTTAGTAATTGTTGAATCTTAAGTGATGTTTTGAAATAAAAGTTGTTCAGTATTTTAGAAGTTGAACATGATGTTTCAAATTTTTGAGTGAATAAAGATGATCAGTTGCTTGATTTGAATACTTACAAATTTCCGTTGCATAATAAATAAAAGGTTGTTGTGTTTTAAAAGTTGAAGCAAGTGTTATGTGATCCCATATTAATAAAGGTGTTATGTATCTATTATGTTTATGTTGTTAAAGATGATAGTGTGGCATCCCATGTGTTGTATGAAAAATTAAAAATACTCTAATTTTCTTTATACTTTCCAGGTAGAATTTGGGGTGTTACATCTGGTATAAACGAAATTGGATCGGTGCTATTACAGAACCTAAAATTGAAGAAAAATTAGATTTAAGGGAAATTGGTGGTTCCCCTTTTGAAGTCCTGTCGACCGGCAGGGAGGATATAAAGGATTGTGTCGTTCGGAAAATGATGTGATGATGGTGGAGGAAAGGGGGTGCCGATCGGCACACCCCATGGTTACAAACGTCACACTATGTGAAAAGGGAGTATTATTGTTTTGTTGTTTTGTACCTCACGTCTTGTCTGTGTTTGAAGTCTCTTCCTGTCTATTATTGCAAGTAGTTATTATGAAATGAACTAGGTACATATATATACAAAAAGTAATAATAAGTATTATCATGAAGATTTAATTAATTTATCTGTCTAAGTTTATGATAATGAATGGATGGGGGATTTAATAGGAAGTTAATACTAGGCAGGATAGCAGGAAATTAGTATTAACATGAAGTGATGAAATTGTATCGCAGGGAGCATTCTAATGACAAGGAACTATATAAATGGAACCAGCGGGAATTAGTAGACAAAAAAGTTAGTACCGAATAGTAGTGTTAGTAGATTTAACCGGTATAATTAGTTAACCGAAATTAGATGGAAATCATCGAAGAAACTCATAAACGATTGTAGTTATTGCTAGTTGTTTGAGGTCGCATGGCATACATTGCATGATTAAGTTGACCTTGATGGCACCACGTTGACAGTTGAAGGATTATGCCTTGGCCTTGGTGGCACCACGTTGAAGGTTTATGCCTTTTTAATGCCTCGATAAATCAGCATATGTTTAAGTTGGGAGTTCTGCTCCAAATGGTACCACATGCATTTGCATAGTTGAGTTGCATATTGAGTCGCGTGATAAATTTGTTGTTATTGTTTGTTGTTTATTGATTGTTTTTGTGAGCTGTTGTTGTTATAAGTTATCAGTGATTAAATAAGTGTCTTGTTGTTGTTACTAAGTGGTTTGTTGGTTGTTGCATAGTTGTTGTTATGAAGTGGTGAAATTTGTATGATTCTTATCTAATATACTATTTATCATACACCTTCTTATATTGGTTGATATCTCACCCCTTCTGTTGTGATTTTGCCTCTACATGGATAACGTGCAGGTAATTGAAGGATGAAGATTTAGTCGCTGTTGATTCGAGTCGGGTTGTTGCTCTGATACGTAACACTCGGGGGATGAACGCTAGTTGTTTAGTTGTTTTGATTTTATTGTTCAATAACTATGTTGATACATGAAAAGTAATTGTTGATTTTAAAATAATTTTTAAGTTGAAAAGATGCTATGTCATCCAGTTGAATAATTTAGTTACTGCTTAGTATTAATAAAGTTAAATTCATGTTGTTTGGTTCATCGAGTTTATGTGTTATGTATATGTGATAGCATAAAGTTTTGAAAGTTGAATTGTAATACTCAATTGTTTGTCGAAAAATAATTTTATAACTCTTATTTTTCTTAATAATTACGGGTAGAATTTGGGTGTTACAAGTTGGTATCGAGTAGGATGCCTTGACCAATGTTGTCTAATGTTGTTTATTCCTTTATCGCGATAAGTGTGTGGAACAATGTCGGTACTTGTTTGCTTGCTAGTTGATTGTTTTCGGGTTGGTTTGAAACTAAGTGGGGAGAAGTTGTGCTTCTCGGATATGTTTCAATTGTAGGTTGTTGGTATGCTAATGGAGCGGTGCGGTCTTGTTGAAGTTTTGATGTTTTACGAATCAGAAGGTAACAAGGATAATTGTTATATGATGGAATTTAGGAAGTTGTTACATTTCAGCAGTGTCGACGGATGGTGAAGTTGTTGTCTAAGTAACCTTGCGTAAGACGTCGATGTTGGGTCAGTGATTAAGTGATGGAATAATGTAGGCATTGTGTCATACCCCAATTTTTGACCTAAGATACCACCTTATATCATTCACATGTGCATCATTGCATCACTAACAGTTTCAGAACAGGATAGATCGTACGTGTGCTCCTAGAGTCAAATTAGGGTTTTATCAAAATTTCATCTGTTCAAGATATGATCAATTAGGGTTTGAGTCTTCACTCACCTCAATTGATCTATCTTAATCAATCATCAACATTTGATCTTTAGATTCCCAACTTTTTCTCATGATCTACCTTGAATCGACCAATTAGGGTTTTGATCGAAGATAGTGAATCATTGGCTTTCTGCTCAATGAATGACCTATTTGCTTGAATATTGATCTTAACATCCTCAATGCAACATCTTGACCTACTTTCTTGGTTCAAAACATTACAAAATCCATGTTTCTTCATCAAACAAATTCTGAATCATCTGATGAAAATTCATCTGTTCAAAAAGTCAAAACTTTGACTTTTGGTCAACTTTTTCAATCATAAAATCATTTCAAATAATCCATCATGATCATAAAAAATCAAGAAATGTGAAAAAAGTCAACAAAAAGTCAAGATTTGAATTTTTTCTAACACTTACACAAATTTTCAAGTGTTAAAAAACATGGTTTTTCCTTACTTTCATGACCATTTTTCACCAAGATCCATTTTGATTCAAGAAAAACTCAAAACATGAAAGTTGTAGATCTTGTTACAAGCTTTCCAAAATGTCCAAGAACTTGCAAAAACACTTTTTTTAGCTAGGGTTTTGATTTTGAAACATAGAGCTCATAGCCATGAATTTTGAAATCATGCATCAAAATTACAAGTTATTTTGCAACTTTCTCCCTTCTAGAGGCATTGTCACCAAATAAGATAGGATTTAAGGGTAAAAATCTGATGAAAATGATTTGGAAGGGATAAAAACACTTGAGTCTTTTTTAACCAATGATTAAAAGATTCCATTTGCATTTAATGAAGAATATTCCTTTCTTAAGCTTAAAAGCTTCCAAGTTGCAAGCTCTTCAAGTTTATCTTGCCTTGCCATTCAGAATCCCTTGCCTATAAATAGAGGTTCTTACTTCATTCAAAGGAGATCTAAAACAATCCAAACTTATTTTCTCACTTCTTTCTTATTCTACAAGTTTCTATGTTTCAAAGAGGTTAGAATTCCAAATTGCAAATCTGCAAGTTCTAACCAAAGGTGTCATTCAAATATCTTCTAAACATCATTTAGAAGTTGTTTGAAACTTCAAATCATCGAAAATAAGCCAAGAGTCGGTTTGCTCGAAAACTTCATTTGTGCAAGTTTTGAGCCAAAACTTCAAACTTAAAACCACTCGTGCTTGTTCGATTTTCACACACACTCTATACAACATATGAGACTGTCCAAACACTTACACAAGTTGGGAACAGCTCCATCATCATCTTCCATTTCAAAACCGACAACTTTGTTGGACTTGGGTAGAAGGAATCGAGACCTTCAAAGCAAGGTAAGTGATGGAACACACTCGGTAACACTCGAGGAAGCTACGGGATCAACAAAAGCATCACGGAGTCCACGTGCGGTTTTGTAAATTCCGATAAGGTGAGTTTTATGAGTTTTGGATATCATGATACATGTATCTTTAGCAAACACTTTGAAAAGAGAAATGTGAATTTGATCATTAAAGCTATGAACCCTTAATTGCAATTAAAATCAATCATGTCATGAGATATGTGAATTTGTTCGTTAGGTCAAGTTTGAGAATATCAAAATTAGAGCTTATTTCGACTTATAGCTTTGATGATCTACATGGTTGAGTCCATATTGAAATTCTAATCATGATTGATGTTTGAAGTTTTGAATTGGTTGAGAAGCGAAGAATCTCGAATTTGAGCCATGGATGTTAGTTCGGTTCCACGAAGAAGATGAAGTGGGAAAAACCAAAATTCAAAACTTGATTTATAATATATTCATTTGAATGTGATTAAGTGAACGGATGTATTATCGTCCCAGCAATTGCCAGCACGCTCTTAGTCCTTTGCCTCGCCTCAGGCCGGGGTTGAATCCCTGGAACCTTTTTTAATAAAGGCTCGGCCCGATGCTTGCTTCTTGAGCGCTTACGATGCTCAACCCTTGAGTACTTCTATGCTAGCACCTCTAGAAGCATTAAACCTGCGCCTTTAAAGCACTTCTAGTGCTTCTCACCCTCCAGAAGTATTCAGCTTCTACTGCCTTCAAAAGTACTTCTGAGGCTACCCCTTTCAAAAGTATCACGCTTCTCACTCTTCAGAAGCATCACGCTTCTCACTCTCCGGAAGCAACACGCTTCTCACTCTCCCAGAAGCAACACGCTAATGTCCTCGAAGCGAACACTTGACCCTCTCTTGAACTCGAGCTTGACCCCCCCTCAGAAGCATCCAACTTCTGACCTTTTTCAAAGACTTAATTTTCAAAACTCCTTTAAAACAAGGTAATTAAATGACAAGTCAAGCACATGGCTCAGTGGAAAAACTCTTCACTTCTAAGCCAAATGTCCTAGGTTCAAACCTCCTTAGGACCAAAAACTCTTTTTTATCACTAATTTTCTCAAGTTTTTAACAAACTTCAACATTTTCAAAGACTAATCAAAACTTCTCATTTTGAGATGATTTTTTGCACACTTGTCATTTAATATACCTATTTTATGATTATGTCAAAAAATCCAAAAATATTTTCTTTTTGGTTATATTTTCATTAGGTTAAAAATAAGACATTTTAAGTATTTTTAATACTTTTCAAAAATGTTTTCTTTCCAATTTTCAAACCTAATCTTTTTTCAAAACTTCTAGTGAATATCCTTCACTTTTCAAAATCATTTTCAAAACCTTTTCAAAAACCTTTCAATAAACTTACACACCTTTTTCCATGATCGATTCGATTTGAAAATAAACCGAACCAGGTTTTTTCCTTGAATTTCTTTTATTGATCACGGGCCTCCCTCACGGTGTAAGTCTCAACCCTCCTATGTACATATTCATTTCCTTGTACATAACAACCTTTTCGTGTACAGATTCATTTCCTTGTACACATTCAATCATCTTTGTAAATATTCAAGCATAAACAAACTTCGTTCGTTTGTTTTCATCCGCTTGTTTATACACTGATTCCATTGGTATTAAGAGGAGCATTATTCCCGGTAAAAGTCCCAAAAACCCCTTGTATATATTCAAGTTACACTTGCTTTAATTGCTTGTTTTATACATTTGTTTATATATTTCCTTCATAAACTCCTGTGAATACACATCACACACTTGTTCATATAAGCATTGGTTATAACATAACAACTAGTCTAACAACTAGGCTCCTTTAGCCTCCTCTTGGCCGTATAAGATAACTCATTTATTGAGTTAGCCTCCTCTTAGGCTTCATATAAGACAACTCACCCATTGAGTTTAGCCTCATAGGCTTCATATAAGACAACTCCCTACTTGAGTTAGCCCCTCTTGGTCTTCGTTCAAAAGAACTCCCTCATTGAATTTAGCCTTCTCTTGGGCATCAAACAAGAAAGAGACACGGAAATCTCTTATGACCTCCTATTGGGCTTCCAATACAAAGAATCACCAGCTAGGATAGAACCACGAGTATGATTTCCGGTGAAATGACTCTTGAATCCTAAGAGGATGGTTTCAGGTGAAACTACTCTTAAAGCCAAAGCCAACCATACCTATAGCTTCCTCTTGAGCTTCATACAAGGACCTCGATGACCCTCGAATGCCTTCTCTTGGGCTCACAATGCAAGGACCCTCGATGACCCTCGAAATGCCTTCTCTTGGGATTACAATACAAGGACCCACAGGCTTCTTAAAAGCATCCCCCTAATCCATAATCAATTTCTCATAGAGATTTATACATTTATCATCTCTATGGAAGAAGTATCTCATCTATCACATCACATACAAATCAAACACTCTTTTCAAACAAAAACATCTTTTAATTGTAAGTGGTAACGCTTGTACACTCAAGCAAAACACCAAAACTTACAATTAAAGATTCAAACATCTTTCTTAACTCGTAAGTGGTAACGCTTGTACACTTAAGCAAAATACCTGATACTTAAGATGAAAGATTCAATCAATCAACCCTTCAAAATGTATGTGATGAAATAGATTAGATACATTTTTCATTAAGATGACATTTGTCTTTGTCTCTTAATAACACCCTTTGCTTCCACTAGCATAAGTGGGAACTACGATTGCTCTAACTTTCTCAACCTCCTTTGAGAATACGTGAGCCTGGTCTCATCCTTGGCGAGCATACTTCTTTCTCCTCAAACCAATCAAAACCATAGCTCCCTTTAGATCCGAGCTACAGATGCTCTGATTCCCATTAAGGGATATGTATGCAGAAGATCCCAATGATCTTTGCGAGCACAATAATAACAAAACCTAGGATCCCACATGACCTACCTTTCTTAAAATTCAAAGGAGAAACTCTCCCAAGAATAGAATAGCAAGTTAAAACTCACAAACATATCAAAAATATTCATATATATAAATAAGGCTATAGATAACTATATATAGGGTTCCACATCTTTCCTTTATATAATAAACCCCTTACTCAGATCTCTCCCCGATGCGTTGCGTCTAGTTCACGCTAGTGCATAGCATATCATTATTATTGAGGGTATTGCGCTTTCCCTTTTCATCTCATTTTTCTTGTTTTGGAAATAATAAAGCGATGCTCGCGACATCTTTAAAACAAATCAAAAGAGTAAATCGTTTAGTCGAGTTGAATTCAATTCAATTCCTCGTTCGTCACTTTTAGCGAACACATTGATGTGAGATTATTGGTAAGTGATTGAAAAAGTTGTAGAAGTTGTTGAAGTTGATGGAATCTTTTGAATCGTGAGTCATAGTTGAAATCTGAAGAGTATGATTCAAGAATAGGAAGTGTTGGTAATGGTGTAAAGGAATTTAAATACGATGTTATCATCAAAGATGTGTATGTATGTAGTGTAAGGCGTCGGTGTTAGCATGTTTAGATGGTTTTGGAGGTTATTAAATTATGATGCTTTTGGTGACGTGAGTGCAAGTTCTATAGAAACACTATTGTAGTTAGTAACAATTGTTTATACTCCATTATGGTTGTCAGATATCTATTGACAAATTGAGGACTTGATCACCCTTAATCTCTTGTTGATAATAGACGGAATAGTAGTGGATGGTATAAATTTATCTTACTATCTTAATAGTGAGTAGAGTAATGGATGTTGTATCAATGAGATTGTCAAGACAATGTTGTGATGAATGTTGAAGGAAGTTTGAGAATAAATTGAGAATTATAAATTGTTTAGTTGATCGAGTTTGAATGAGCACTACGACTTAACATGGATAATCAAAGTTGTGTAGTTGAAGCGTGATGTGCCAGAGTGTTGTGGTTCTCGTAAATTTTACGGATTCCATAAAGATGTTATTGTGGTTGTTGGTTGATGGTGCGTTGTGCACATATTCATTGAGTTAAGCTGTTAAGTTGACGTTATAGTGATTCTTTTTCCGTTGACATGATGTTGTTGTTGGTTACCGTATGTAAGGAATAGTACTCCATAATATGATGAAGTTGATTCGGTCGGTTATGTTGATGTCACTATAAGGGTGATACGACGAAATAAAGAGAGTTGTTGGTGTTTGTTGATAATTGACATGTACAATTATAGGAATGAAGTCGTGTATGTGATTGGTGTTTAGAAAGTCGTTAAGGATGATGGGATGTTAAATATTCCAGCATAAGTGTATTATGGTTGTTGCTACCTTAAAAGTCGATATGCCAAGGTATTATGGAAGTGTGCGTATTGGATTGAAACCATGTTGAGTTGCTATTATGTCGGAAGAGTAGTGATCGAAGTGTTGCCAGACGCGATTGAGAATCAGGAAGTCGGAAACAAAGTTGAGGATGGTTGTGTCAGATGGATTTTCGAGGACGGAAATATCCTAAGTGGAGGAGAGTTGTAACACCCCGAATTTAATTATTTATTTAATTAAATTAATTAAGGATTTAATTATTGGAATTGTCGAAGTTGAGAATTTATCGGTATTATTCTAAGAGTCGTAAATTGGATTAATATGTTGTGTGGATGGGTAAGTCAATAGTCGAGTAATTGTCGGTTTAATCGGAGAAATAATATTAGAAATAATATTATTATATTGGAATTTTATTTAATTAAGTTGGTTTGGTTGTTGTCTAGTAGAGTGGAGGTGTATGTGTTATACCCCAAAATTTACCCTCTTCATCTCAACATTTTCGGCTTATAATTTCATTATCATAAACATACATGCATACACATGCATATCATTGATCATGTGGTTATAAGGTTCTGAGCATTTCAAATTGCGGAAGAAACTGTGCGTTTCGGCTATCCCAGTTTATTTCGAACCAGAAATTGGTACTTTTCGGTTCGTATGCTTGAGGCAAGATTTTCTGGTCAGAAGGACTTCTCGGGTTGGCTCCACGGGCGTTGGAACCATTTCAAAATATTCTCCATGTTATCTGTTTAGATCGGGGGCCGTTTCATCAAGAAAAGATTTTAATAGTTCATTTCTTAATAAAGTGAATTTTGGGTTTTTGGTGCGTTTTGGGTACTCCAGAAGCCATAACTCTCAGCTCGTCGGGTATTTTCTAATAATTTTCGACTGGAAAATCCCTCTCAATATTATCTACAACTTTTGTTTACAAGTCAGAAGCCAATTTCATGAAGAAATTCCCCAAAGAAATTGATCTTTTAAGTGGGATAAACTGAATTTTATTGTTGAACCGTATTCTCGGTACGCTAAAAAATTCATAACTCCTGGATGGAAAATCGAAAGGGAGCGGGGCCGGTGTCTAACATTCCGTCTCAAAGTCCTCTTCACCTTACGTGGTCAAGACGAGAGCGGTTTCCTTACCAATCAATACCATAATTTTATTCTTTGGAGTTGATTTTGAGAGAAGCCGAGCATTTTTATCTAATATCGGCGTTCAAAATCATATATCACTCAATTTTCATAGAAATGAGGTGGTCTTGGTGCAAAAAGTTCACAAATTTTGGCTTTGTTTGTTCGAAGGTTCCATGCTCGGATTTTAATCAAAGATCCTCGTTCGAGGCAATTTCCTCGGCGCAATAAAATTTTGCGTGTCGGATGCACGAAAAGTGTCTTTGAAACTTCAAAATTCATATGTCCTCAACCATTCGTCCGATTGAGTCGAAATTTTGGCTCGCATAATAATTTTTTGTTCCGGACATTTTTTGTGTTGTGACCGAGTTCAAATTTCGCGTGAATTTTGACGTTTTGGATTGTTTAGGAATTTATTTTGGATAATCGCGATTTGGGCCTAATCTTGAATCCAAGGCACTCAAAAACCCAATTTTCTCACCTATAAATAAATTTTGCCTCTGACAAAATGGAAGAGAAAAACCATTTGCTAAACTTCACTCTTAAACTTCTCTTTTTCTCTCTCTCTTTTCTCTCTCAAAAATTAAGGAACAAATTGAAGAATAATACTTTTCCTCAAAGCTAGTAAACCATGCTCCTCCCTATCCTTCACCCGACCATCGCCCTTCCTCGTGCCACTCCTCCGGCAGTTTTCGACAAGTCACCTGATCGGACCGCCCTTCGGACCTCACCGTCCGGCCTTCCCCGTTCCGATCAAATTCTTCTCTCCCTCTCACCCGCGCTTTCCCGGATGGTCTCATCCCCGACGCGTCTCCCCTCGCCACCGATCCTCCCTCTGCATGCAACCGGCCAAGCTAGCCGATCTCCTTGTTCCTCCTCTCTTTGCCTTGCAAGCTCAGATTCTACTCCTCTTTTGATCTAGCTCGATTTCAAGCATTCCTATAAGAACAAGGCCTTCCTCTTATTCTTCCAATTCTCCAAAGATCAAGGCTTATTTTCTCTAATTCTCATCAATTCAACCTTTATTCTTTATCAATTTGAGTTGATTCTTGAGAACAAGTAAGTAGCTTATTCTATAATCACTTTTTAATTGATTTTGAATTTGACTTTTCTTGAAATTGATTATTGGAATTAATTGCATTTTGTGTGTTGATTAGATTATTGAATTGTTGATTGAAATTGATTGAATCGAGTTTGATTTTCGAGCGTTATTGTGTCGATGTGAAGGAAAATCTTACATAGAGTATGCATACACGTGTATGATTTGATTTTCTTTGCATATAGGCTATATAATTCGATCATTTGCATCACATATTGCATGTTCATGCATTAGGTTTCATAGATTGATTAATTGATGTGAAATGTTGTGAAAATAAGGCTTAATTCATAAACATAATTGTGTGAAATGTAATTTTCTTGTGCATTTGACTTGTAGGAAGCATTCCATTGTACATAGAGCATTTAGGCTTGCATTTAGATCATAATTTGCATGTTCATGCATTGATCTACAAGTAAATTAAAGAATTGAATTGAATTCATGTATCGAAGCTTGATTTTGGTGACGTTAAAGTGTGTGAGTCTCATTTTCATGCATATTTTCATGTGTTGTTTGATGCATCTATGATCATTTAATTAAAGTATTAGAACATGATGACTTCTTGATTCAAATTGACTTTAATTTGTATTTTATGTTATGATTAGATGTGGTGTAAGTTGAGTGATCATTCCACTTGCATATTGCATGTCATACATCCACATTTCATTCATAAACATGTAGCATTTTCATTCATAAATGTGCATTAAATACATGTTTAAATATGCATTTTCGCATTCTTTTTTTATATTCAAATTCCAATTAATCTTGTATTTGGTTTGCATATTAAATTGTTTTGAATTGTATACTTCATGTATGGATTTAGTATCCAATTCTCTCTCATTTCAAAACCAAAAACAAATGAGAATTGGAAATTAATTCGGTACATGAATTTTCACTTTCCATAAGCCTTTTAAAGCATTTTTATTAGTCAAACCACATTTTTTCTCAAAAGTCCAAGATAACAATACTTGTTCCCAATGTTTTGGCATGTTTTTAAACTGTTTTTAATGGATTTAGAACCAAATTTCAAGTGCAATATGCCTAAAACTCTATCGCTGCCTCATTCCTTTAAGGTCGGAAAAACATCGTTTCCACTCGGAATTAATTAAAAACGATCATATTTTTGAATCCGTTGACGCTTTTGCAAGTAACCGTGCGATTTTTAATCGATTCCGAGAAGTTGACTTTTTTGCTCCGATTTCGAATAAGTGCTTTCCCAATCCAATTTTTGTGACTTTATTTCACTTCTCATATGCTTATACTAGTGTATTATCATGTGAATAATTAGTTTTGCACTTAGTGCTTCCTTTATAACACTTGTTTTGTTAATTCTGACACTTTATTCCATGTGCGAGGTACATTGAGCATTTGCTTTTGAGATTTGGATATGTGGGATACATACCTTGTTGCTTGCACACATGCATGTGCACTTTATGCGCTTGCTTGAGTTGTCACCTTTCTTGCGGGTTATCTAATTGATTTGGATATGTGGGATACATATCTTGATCTTACAAATGTGTGAACTCATTATGCTGCATGTCGGTTTCACCTTCCTGCATGTTTATTTGCGTCAGATGTGTGGGATACACATTCTGATACTTAGTTGCATATGAATGTGCATCTTTTGTCTGCTTGCTTGGTTTTTCATCTTCTTGCAAGTTTCTCCGTTTGATTAGGATATGTGGGATACATATCTTGATGCTTGCACACATGTGTGTGTGCATTCCATTGTCAGCTTGCTTGGTTTTCAACTTCTTGCAGGTTTATTTGCGTCAAATGTGTGGGATACATATTCTGATACTTAGTTGCGTACGAACACACATCTTTTGTCTGCTTGTTTGGATTTCTTCTTTCTTGCAGGTTTATCCGATTGATTAAGATATGTGGGATACATATCTTGATCCTGCACACATATGTGTGCGTACTTTTCTAGTTTGCAACTTTTTGCAGGTTTATTTGCCTCAGATGTGTGGGATACATATTCAGATCATGCTTTGATGCTTCTGCGCATTACTCACTAGTTTTCTTTATTGCTATCGTTAGTACTTGAAGTTTTGGAGTATTTCTTTGCTTGCTTACATATTATTATTTGTTTGGTATTTTCTATACCTTTTCACGCATTCTTTTACCGCTTTTCTAGAGCATGAGAAGTAGGATTTCTTTCTTTTGCCATGAGAGTGGAATAGAGATGCATGAAGGGATTTTGTAGTTGGAGCATGTTCGGGAACCCCTCGATTTATTTAAAGACCGTTTAGGGCAATTATGTGCTAGCTGTGTGTGGTTTGTTTAAAATCCTCTTTTGTGCAAAGGGAAGCGCTTTTAGTAAGTGTTTATCATTTGTGCTTGCATAGGTCATGAGTGGTTAGGCAGCCAGTCGCACCACCAAGCAAAGTCTCGCTTTGATACTTATAGGTGATATATATGATGATATGATGGGACCGCGAAGGGTTCGCATCGACCCCGTCGATTCGGTGCGTGTCATTCGGCACACCTGATTGTGTTGCTTCCTTTATCAGTCAATAATAAAAGTGGCAAGAGTTCCTATTACGACTCTCCAGGGCTTTGTCATGGGGTTCACATTCATTACTTTGACACCCACACTCATATACTCGCCACTTGATAATTAATATCATGTTGTGATACCTTTCTCCCATAGGAAACTCTTGTTTGACACGTTTAATTCCATTCGTGACTACGGTTTTCCTCCGAAAGTTGGATCATGTTTGACTTTGGTATGCTCGTTAGCGTTGAGGCTATGGGACTTCTTTCATCTTCCCTGCGCTTGTGTCAATCATTTTTTTGTGCATTGCATTGTGTGTGCGCTTCTGCCAAATAAATTGCTTGCTTAATCCCTTTGCATCCATTGGTTGTTCAACCAAGGTGGATGTTAGGATAGTTTCCCTAGGTTTGCTCGGTTAGGATAGTCTTCGAGCATAGACTTTTTATCCTCAATTTTAGGGCCACCTTTGCATGATAACATTAGGGGTAGAACTAGTTAGCCTCCCTTTGCATGTTTTCTTGTTTCTTTTGCATCCTTGCATTGTAATAAAACTAAAACTTGTTTTCTTTTATTTTGAAAATTAAAACGCTTAATAATGGTTCAAAACTCCTTTTCAAAGCTAAAAGAAACCAACCTCACTTCAAACCTTTTTCGCCTCTTGGCTCTTTTTGTGTTTAAAACCGTTTCATAAAGGGTGTTCCCTTTCAAGTCCAAACAAATTGCTAAGTGTCGCGGCGGCCAGAACATAAGACTTCTTATAGTTACAGCATGACATGAGTTGCAATTGTGAGGATGCAAAATTGAACTTCCCATAAAGACAATTGCAACCCACCAAGAAATGTAAGCCAAACTACGGTGCTCTGACTTTCCCATTGCATGAGGGAATACATAGGCATCTTGTCACGGGTCTCGATCGAGCAAACTTTTTAAATACTTTTTTTTCCCCGTGTTTTCTTTATTTTCCTTTCTTTTACATACATTGTAGCGATTAAGCGATAGATAGATATGACACACCAATTAGATAGAAAATATAAGTGGATCGAGAAGTACTACGGGTGGGTGCTAATACCTTCCCTCGCGTTGACTCCTCGATCTCTCGGTCGTGGGCCAGTGATTTCTCCCTTTTAGGTTTTCTCGATGTTTACCTTTCTCCATTTGCGAGATAAAAGCGTTCGATGGAACTTCATTGATATTTATCGGATGATTTCATTCGGTAGTTTTAGTATGTAGTAGGCCGTTAAAGATTTTATAAAAATTAGTGAAATAAGAAGTGTCGAAAGAAAAGGATTATTCTTAAAGTAGCGTACATGGACAAGAATTAGGTTTTTATCAAAGAAAGTGAAATAAGGGTTTGTGGAGAAGAGGGATACGTGGAAGTTGAAGTCGAAAGAGAAATTGATCGAGGCATGTTGCGAGCAAGGCTGGAAGGCTGGCTCGGAATTCGGCAGGAAAATTATAGAGGCCGTCGATCAAGGTAAGGGTGGGGTTCAATCTATAGCAGAGTTTATGATAAATTGTATGTGGAATAGGGTATAATTTCTACCATGGATTAATTGTTGTAGTTATCTGTGTTGATTGTTACGGAATCGAATTGTTATTCTTGATAATTTTGTTGTGTTGATTTCATGATACGAGTAGTAATTAATTAGATTGGTATTAATCGTCTCTAGAAAATTAAGATCGATGTGTGGTATAAATGAAATTGGATCGGTCTATTCTGAGAACCTAAAATTGGAGAAAAATTGGATTTAAGGAAATTGGTGGTTCCTCTTTTGAAGTCCTGCCGACCGTTAAGGAGGATATAAAGGATTGTGTTGTTGAACATGATGTGATAATGGCGGAGGAAAAGAAAGGACCTACCAGTTCGTGGGTAGTTTTGAGGAAGGGGTATCGATCGACACACCCGTGGTGACGAACGTCACACTATGTGACATGGGAGTATTATTGTTTTGTTGTTTTGTACCTCACGTCATACGTGTTTGAAGTCTTTTCTTATACATTATGGAAAGTAGTTATTATGAAATGAACTAGGTACATATAAACAAAAATATAAGTATTATCATGAAGATTTAATTAATTGTTGTGTCTAAGTTTATGAGAATGAATGGCAAGGAATTTAATAGGAAGTTGATACTAGTCGGGATAGCGAAATTAATATTAACATGAAGTGATGAAATTGTATCGCGAGGAGCATTCTAATGACAAGGAACTATATAAATGGAACCGGCGAAATTAGTAGTCAACAAAGTTATTACCGAATACTAGTGTTAGTAGATTTAACTAGTATAATTAGTTAACCAAAATTAGATGGAAATCGTCGGAGAAACTCGTAAACGATTGTTGTTATTGCTGGTTGTTTGATGAATTGGAACGGTGTCTAGTATGTTGAATATAGAGGGTATCTTATTAATGGAAGATCAAATAGCTGATTAGTTAATTAATTTAGTAGAAGACGTTTAATAAATAAGTAGCGTTAGCGTTAGCGTTAAATAAGATGTTTTAAGCGTAGATTCATAACGGTTAAGTTGTGTAGTATTCGTCGTAGTGTTTGCTTAATTTTTTGTTGTTAGTAACTTGTTATTGCTATGTTGATAAATTTGTAGGCCTATGGACAATGTTGATTAAGTTGAATCGTCCTGATTTATGGACACGCTTGAGTTGTAGGTCGAATGACCAGTGTTGATCTAAGTTGATGCCATTGATGCATATTTTAAGTTGTTGTTGTTGATGATGTTGCATTATTGTGTATTTGTTGTTGAAGTTGAGGTTGCATGGCATACATTGCATGATTAAGTTGGCCTTGATGGAACCACGTTGAAAGTTGAAGGTTTATGCGTTGGCCTTGATTGCACCATGTTGAAGGCTTATGCCTTGTTAATGCCTCGATAAATTGGCATATGTTTAAGTTGGGAGTTCTGCTCCAAATGGTACCATATGCATTTTCATAGTTGAGTCAAATATTGAGTCGCATGTTAAAGTTGTTGTTATTGTTTGCTGTTTATTGATTGTTGTTGTGAGTTGTTGTTGTTGTTATAAGCCAATGTTGTTATAAGTTATTATTATTGTGAGTTGTTGTTGTTATAAGCCGGTGTTGCTATAAGTTGTTATTGTTGTGAGATGTTGTTGTTATAAGTTGTTGTTGTTATTAAGTTGTTACATTGATTGAATAAGTGTCTTGTTGTTGTTACTAAGTGGTTTGTTGGTTGTTGAATAGTTGTTGTTATGAAGTGGTTAAATTTGTATGATTCTGATCTAATATACTGTTTATCATACACCTGATTATATTGGTTGATATCTCACCCCTTCTGTTGTGATGTTGCCTCTACATGGGTAACGTGCAGGTAATTGAAGGATGAAGATTTAGTCATTTGTTGATTCGAGTCGGGTTGTTGCTCATTCGTAACACTCGGGATGAGCAGCTAGTTGTTTAGTTGTTTTGGTTTTATTGTTGAATAACTATGTTAGTACATGAAAAGTAATTGTTGATTTTAAAATGGTTTTGAGTTGAAAAGATGCTATATCGTCGAGTTGAATAATGTAGTTCATGCTTAGTATTAATAAAGTTAAATTCATGTTATTTCGGTTCATCCAAATTTATGTGTTATGTATCTATGATAGCATATAGTTGTTGAACGTTGAATTGTAATACTCCAATTATTTGTCAAAAAAGAATTTTATAACTGGTTTTTCTTAATAATTATCGGGGGTAGAATTGGGGTGTTACAACACACGATGTGCTTGATATGGACCTCACTGAAAACCACATCGGATCAGCTTTTTTTAAAATTAAATAAAACAAAATAATGTTGACCATTGGATATTGTCAAGACGTGCTAGTAATCACATCCAAAGAACATGGCGCGTTGTGCATATCATGGACTTTATTAAATAAAACACGGAATCAAAATATTTTTAAAAATCCATTTGAAAAAACAGATGGCACGACATCATTGGTTGAAGATGACACGCTGGTCGTCTTCAACCTCCGTTCAAGCTCAATTTACAGGTTTTGCAAATGGTAAATCAAGAGCTCAGACCGGTGCCATTCTCTCCGCCTCTTCAAGACGATTTCAATGGTACCTTCGTAAAATATTTATTTAAACTCTATAAAGAGTAATTTAGAGAAAACTAGAATAATAACGAGCACTTGTTTTTTGAAATATAGATTCAACTCTCAATGAAAATGAAAACGGTGAAGACCATGGGGATCAGGGAGATGAGGAGAACAAGTTAGGCCTTCGTTTGGGTTGATTTGGTTAAGAATTCTACTTAAACAAAGTACGTTTTCATAGCTCTGAAATTGGACTTGGCTAGCACGATTCAAGGCATGATTCTTCTTGCTAAGAGTGTGGTTAGGTTCAGAGAAATTCAAGGAAGCTCAAGGAGTAATCAATTTGGATCTGGGAGTGTTCTAATTGTGAATTCGAAAACTCAAAAATGTGGAGTGTGGAGGAAGTTTGGCAGGATAGTTTTGGCTATAAAAGATTGAGGAAATGAGTGGGATATGTCCCTCTATTTATAGGGAAGCGAATGGTGATAAGAATTGGGAGAATTAGTGAGGTTTTGAGTGAAATCGTGCAAGGTATGTGCACGAGTGAAGTGTGACTTGTTTTGTGTCAAAACACGACCAAAGGTTGCATTTTAAGGTGCTAATTACTTCTAGGAAGTTTATAAACATGATTAGACACAAAAATAAGGCTTAATTTGGCTTAACAAATGAATTATAAGGAAAATGCAAAAACTTATAGCAAGCTTGAAACAGATTTTGGTACGATGTTCACACCAAGGCCAAATCCAATTCCCTCGTGCCTTTTCAATTCTTCCTCGAGCCAAATGAAGTCCTCAAAGAGTAAAACACAACTAAAAAATATTAGCTTCAATAGATGCTCGAGCTAGGAGATATAGCCATTAGGGTTTGAGAAAAACTCACTGAAAACTACGCCAGGCCTTTGGTCAAACATGTCATGCCTTCTTAAAGTGACCTATAATATTTTGCCTTCAAAAATGGTTTTCCACTCAAAATTTGTTCTTTACCAACAAAGATGGCATGAAGTAGACCTCTTGAATGGCATTATGAAAAGGGAACCACTCAAAAACTCCAAAAATTGAGAAAGTTATGGCTTTGTGAAGTTGATAGAAATTCATGAAATGACCTATAATCTTTTGATCTCTTCAAGCATTCTCCAAACATCTTCAAGTCTTGAAACACACGTGGAATTAAAGTTCACATACTCAAGATTATTATGGAGAAATAGTGACTTCAAGGTGATAAACCATGATCAAGTTATGGTCCCTTGAAGTTGATAATAAAAAATGGAGAAATTCACCAAGGACTTATAATCTTTTGACTTCCCAAGTGTTTTTCCAAGCATTTTATATTCTTTCCAATTGAACTAATTTGTACTAGACATAATTAGGTTCATTGTGAAATAAGAATGATCTCAAGGAGACAAAGGATGGCCAAGTTATGATCTCTTGAAGTTACACAAGAAAGATGGAGGACCAATCTAGAGAGCTTGCAATCTTTGACCCTCAAAACATCTTCTAATCAACTAACATCCTTGAACCAATGAAGATAATTATTAGAGACCCTTTTCGAAGAAATATATATTTGGATTCAATCAAAAAATATCACACAACAACCAAGATATGGTCCTCATAAGTCCAAAACCCTAAATTCAAGAGCATTGGCCATGACTTGGAGAATTCTTTAACTTTGATGATCTC